>OX454421.1:16969823-17643267 GCA_949715475.1 Microchrysa polita | reverse complement strand
CTTGCAGGTATGAAAATTTTATTTTTTGTATTCTGTTTTAAGTTGCAGCTAGACACGCGCACAAGCCACCAGAATTATTAGCTAGTCTTGTCTGCAATTTTATTTTCATATCCAATACATTTTCGCTGTAAAATTTTCAATTTATTGCATTTTTTAGATATTTTTTAGATAACTCTATAAAGACTTAAAAAATTATTATTATCCTTTTCGTGGTAACCCAGTTTGTAAATCATATTACAATAAAAACTAAACTAAAATATAATTTAAACTATAGCTTAAGTTTTCCACCGACGACATTCCGAAATACCGTAACACCAAGTAGCAATTTCCTGCTCAGGGATTTCCCCCATGAAGTCTATAACGTTCAACAACATAAAACTTCATTAGAATTCCCCTTCTAGAATGAACTTGTCTGCTGTATAGCCGACTCTATATTCTATATTAAGATCCATCACGGAAACCGCACCCACGCTTCGTTCAAAATCATTTTCATTTTCTGAATTCTGAATATATACAAAATCAAAAATTCTAACCACGCACGTGTGTCAAAAATACAGTCCAGAAATTGTTTTGACTGTATGTAGGTACTCGCGCATCTTGAATAGAATATTTCATACACCGAGGTGTTAGCATTGAACACGTATTGTAATGTGTCAATCATTAAATGGAAATGACGAATGTTTTGTTTTCGGGCAGACGAATAAACACACAGGAGAGAAAAAGTGTCAAAGACAGTTGAATGCCCTGAGTACATTTTATAATGCACGTATCCGTAGGTACTAACTGAATTTTTTTATGCTAAATTTCGGATGGAAGTCAAACAATGATCGCGCTGTCTGTTATGACGTCTGGCGGTGACGTATAATCGAATCGCCAACATTTTTTGCAGAGCTCAAAATAGTATGCAGTGTATCTTAACGAACGAGATCCATATATTCTCCAGGGCGCCATATCATAATTTACATTCTAAACATTAATGTATGTTTAATGGCTAATTAATAGAGTTATACAAAAACATTTCGCATACGACAATCGAGCTTTTCACATATTGTATATGCGAGTATGTCGTTAATATGATAATAAGCAATCACATCATTAAGGCCCATCAAAAATCCATACATTTTGATAGGCTGCTTTTTCGAATGTTTTTGGAGATCTATATCTGGGTTTTTCGTTTTTTGTTTCATTATGCATAAATGATGCGTGTGTGATTGATTGATTGATAAAATATTTCATTTTTGAATTCCATTCCGTTTTATGGCTTCAAAAAATAATAAAGCATTCAGATCATGGTTTTGTTTGTTTACAGATTTTTATAAGGTGATTAAACAGTAAACACATGTGTGTATAATGAAGTTATTAATTTATCAATTAATAGATGTTTGGGATTTATTACGTAACTTGATAAGCAGAACGAAAGATTTATGAGCGCAGTGGAATTTTAAAATGAATTGTGTATTTCAGTACAGTTTTGGGGATTATTGTAGACTATATGAAAAATTGTGATTGTATTCCTGATCAAATATAATTAACACCATGATTTTTATCAAATCCATACACCATACATAACTAACAACATCTAATAAAATTCGATATTTTTGACAAGGTGACTTTTACGAAAATAAAATTCGAAATAAAAGCCTTTTATATCTCTCCTCTCATAGCAAAAAAAACTGCCTTCGTTTTCAAGGCAGGACAAGTCAAAAAATTTCCGAAAGCGTTTGTTATAATTTGTTAAAATATTTTAAACATGACTATGTTCAATCTTTTCAAATTTCTCATTTATATACAGCATTTGCGTAGGTATACGATACAATAAGTATCAAAACTGATATATTAGAGAGTTTTAGCAAGTCGTATGGAATAAAACGACATAATTTGACATTCCATATAAAAATTCGCTTGCTTACCGTATACGAAACAAAATATTTTAATTTTGCGTATCCTAAGTAGGCATAGGTGTAAAAAACGACAAATTATTTCGCCAATTTCGACTGTTTCCAGAGAATCAAATATACGGAAATACACCCATGCCTACTTGGGACATGCAAAATTAAGATATTTCGTTTCGTATACGGTAAGCAAGCGAATTTTTATATGGAATGTCAAATTATGTCGTTTTATTCCATACGACTTGCTAAAACTCTCTATTGTCAAAAATAAATCTTTATTCAATAATACTTTATTTAGATATACACATAACACATATGTACGTACGCGTATGTAGGTACATAATCGCTCACACTCTATAGTATTACTATAGTTGTGTATTTGTATACGAAGATGCAAGATGGGCCAACTTTTCAAAGTGTCACACTGATTTATTATACGAAATGAATGTAATAAATCTCATACGGCATTATTTTCATGCTAATATAAATCCTTATGTATGGATTCATATATACAAACATATATCGAAATTTTCTTATATATATCTTTGCCACAAAGGAAAAAAAACAGTCCAACTGAAAAATATAAGAGGTTTATCAAAGATTTATTGTAGCGTGGCTATTCAACAAAAGCATACAACCTGATATTTGAATTTATCTAAATAAAAATAATAAAGTAGGTAGGTATATACTCTGAATTTTCAGAAAGAAATTTCATTGAGTCCCTTATGGGTTTTGCTTTTTTTTTTTCTAAATTGAAAAGAAGAAAATTGGAGCTGTGGAAAGTCCGTCGGCATAATTTTCTTTATTCTAAGTTTTTCACACTTTAAAATATTGAAACTTGGAGACAATTCTATATGGGTGACCTTATAACTAAGTATAGGCGTGTTTTTTTGCACCCCGGTGGAGCTTAGTTTAGTGTAACTATGTGGTTACAATAACAACGTAGTCTGTATAGGTCATGTTGTTGAGTGCAAAAAACACGCCTAATATTTTTTAATTGTGACGAACAAGTAAACAAACTAGGACTATCCTCGTATTAATTTTTTAAATATTTTCTTCGGGCGTATTTACACGCTTCTTACCAATAAATGAGAAGCAAATATTAATACACAATCATTTTCAGGGTTTCCGACATAGCAAGAAAATACCGTAGGGATCCAAAAGTCAATTTTTTAGTGTGGTTTCACAAAAAAAAGTCAACAGAATTGGTGAAAATTTTAGTTTCACCATTATCATGCTATTGTTCAAATTTATTTTTTTTTTTTAATTTTATTCTACTCCCCAAATCTATGGATGAAAAATTTGAATTCAGCTTATCTGAAATTATGAAACACAGATTTGTTTGTGGTATCATAATTATTAGCGAGTTTAGTTGGCTTAGTACAGAAATTCCCACTTATAAGAGGTTTCAGCATTTATTTTCCAGTTTTTCAAACCTTTTTTTTTTTATACAGGGGCGAATCCATGAATAAATTCTGGTGGGGAGGGGGGGGGGGGGGCGATTGTGATTTGCAAAGATATGCAAAGTGACTCATGGATTCATATGTTTTAAATGTTTTCAGATAACCTTAACCTTCATCCAGGCGCGTCTCATTTTATAACATAATGGGCGGGTGGCGCTCTTTCCCTCGCCATTTGCGCTCAACCGTACAATTTACATTTTTGAAATTATACCAAATTGAAAGAAGAGCATATCGCAAATAAGTAAATATCATAAAAATTATTATCAGCTGAACAATAAAACAAGTTCTGTAGTTTTATCAAAGCACCCACTTTGAACACAACCAAAAAGTACCGTCCGCGAACGTTTGATGACTGCCGGGAAGGACTGAAAGCTCCAATTTATTTATATATTTTTTTTAAAACGCCTTGACGGACGCCTTTCATTTATGCAATTACTACAAATTAATTTAATACGTTGCCATAGAAATTCCCCTCTCAAAAGAAGTTTTATTTAAGAATAGCTTTGTCCTTTTTGGACGAATCTTAACTAAAATTTGCGAAGTCATAATAGGGCTGCCATAGGATCTATATAAACCCGAAAGAATGTGAATCATGTTAAAATTTTGGCCGCGACTGAAACTAGTCTCGGCTTCGTTTTTTTTTTGTATTGGAAATAACGGTAAAATCTTCATTTATTTGTGATATCATAATAATAATATTTTTTTAGTTTATCAAAATTTATACTTTTGAAAAACGAAGGTAGATTTTTCCCGTGAATCCCCCACACCTTGGGTTCGCCCCTATTTTTTCATAACGGTCCTTTTACTTGTCAAATCTGCCAAGTCCATTCAACGTGTTAGGAATTTTCAGTTCCGAAAGAATCAAGGCCGGCAAAAGGAGTGAGGGACCTAGACGGTATCCTAGGGAAACCATCTTCTGAACGGGTTCCATTCGACAAATTTTGAAAATATATACCTAATTAGTTATTGTTTTAATAGAGATACGGTTTTTTAGACTTATAACGAATCACTATCGAAATGAGATACACAAGCAGTGAAGATCCATTTTTTTATAAATTTGTGAAAAGGGCGGCAAACATGGACGCGTGGCTGATAGTAACAAAAAAAAAACATTTCTGGCTAAAAAGTCAAATTGGTGACAGACCAAATAGACAGGATATGTTGATCTAATTTTTTCAAATCCAGCGCCCGCGCCCCTGACAAGAGGGCTATTTGCCGTCCCCTTATGTACTATACCAGGTAGCTCTTGCTTGCTGTTACAGCGAGTAGCTTCGAAACGATTTACATTTTGGAACTGGCTGCCTTATAAAATAGCGCATTTTTATAAAGACAACACAAAAATACATGGTCATAGTGGGACTCGAACTAACGATCTAGTAATTCAGAGAATATAATCTCTCCCCACACTGAGGTTCTGAAGACTCAGTTAGTATGTAGTAAAAACATATTCATTCAGACTCTTAAGCGCAATTAACCACAGCTTATTAAGGCTTTGTAGAGAGTTTGGTTTAAATTCCAAAATTATGGCTTAGTGTTGAATTCCCCGAAACAAATACCGCCGTCAAAAAAATATTCATATGGCATACGTGAAACTGCTGGCTTTTACACCAAATTTCTTTAGCGATTTTAATATGCGTGGCTTATCTTCATAAATGCGTCATCTCGAAAATAAAGAATAAGGTCAGTGCTAGTTAAATCGGAAACTTAGCCAAGTCGCGATATTAGCATGTCCGCAACCAGATTAAGGAGGACTGCTTTCGCTCGGGCTGTAAGTACTGTGTCTTCATCATACTTATCTCGTTGAAACCTAAATCTCCTTGTTGCAAATTTGTTCTCTCAATGCTTGATAAATGAATGCAATTGCAACTAACTGAAGGAATCCATTCGCGCAGTGATCAGGTGAAAATAAAATGAATTGACGCTAAAGGTATGGATGGAATTTATCGAAAACGAAAATTAGTGATAAAAATTGTGCCCTTGGATTTGGCATTTCTCACAGAACAGTTTTTTAAAAAGGCTCTTATGTGCTGATTGTTTACGCGACTCCTTATTTTTCGTTTGATATCAATTTCTACTAGGATGCAATATTTATTTAGTAGACTGCTCTCCTATGATTCACCAGAATAAACCAAATAGACTCCATTTTCCGGAGATCAAATTGGGACATATCACATAAAAACAATAATAATTACGTGCTAAATGTTGTCCTCTATTTAAAAATTTGATGGCACTTCTCTTTAGCAAGAATTAGAGATCATGCATGTTCAGTTACAATCCTCAATTCTGGTGAAGAGAACGGAAACTAAATATTCAATTGGAGGACGAAATTACCACATAATTCTGCAATGAAAATCTTTTGTAAGAAGAGCTTCTTTATAACATAACTATGAGCGTATTATCGCACTTTGCTTTTCAAGAGGGGGGAGTGAGTGCTAGCATCACTGACGTATCCAATTTAGGCCACTTTTACATAACGCAGTACCTCGTATCAATTTAAATGATTTACTAAAAAAAAAAATTTCGCCGACTTAAAAAAAAATGTCAGTTTGTTTCCTACCTTGCGGCTTTTTTTTATTTGCCCCATTTTATTTTATCAGTAGTTTCCTTTCCACTAAATCGAAGTTAATATTGAATTTTTCCTTTCCACTTTTTTAGTCGAGTACTAACCAAAAAAGTGCCCGACAATTTGGCGCCCGGGCGACCACCCGGCTTGCCACCACTTAGAGCGGGCGCTGTTCAAATCACAAGTAGAATATGCAGTGGGACACAAAAAGGAACGGTCTAAAAAGCGCTGCGCTGCGCCTGAGTGCTGTATTTACATCTGCAGCGTCTCAGGTTACTTAACGTGATAGGTGACAGAAAACGTCTAACTCAACCACTAAAGCAGCATCTTCGAGGCATGCCCATGATGGCCTTTACTAAACGATTAAACCCTATCATGGTTTAGCGATGTGCCGACAACTCATCCTAAGAAAAACTTCAAGTCAAGAAACCTGAAACAAAAGCCTCGGATTGGACGGATACAAAACAACGACGACCCCGCAAACGAACAACTGATTACTCTTTCGGATCCTGGAATGTACGCTCCCTGAATAGACCGGGGGCCTTAAGGGCCCTCCTGGATCAGGTAGAACAATACAAGCTGAGCATAGTTGCAATCCAGGAAACTAAATGGCTCAAAAGCGAGATTAACGACCTCAATTCGCACACTATTTTTACGAGTGGTAAACAGGAGGGCAACAAGGATATTGGAGTAGCTTTCATCGTGAATAAGCGGCTCAAAACCCACGTTATTGGCTTCAAACCCATCAACGAGCGGCTATGTGCGATCCGCATTAAGACCCGTTTCGCTAATCTCTGGCTCATTAATGCGCATGCCCCTACAGAAGTAAAAGAAGACGCGATTAAGGACGAGTTCTACAACGACCTAGAAACACTCTTCGACTCACTTCCATCAAACGACGTCAAGCTGCTGCTAGGAGACTTTAACGCTAAAGTCGGAAACGAAAGCTGGCATAGGGGAACTACTGGTGGTCATAGCCTCCACGACGAAAATAACAATAACGGTCAGCGACTTATCGACTTCGCGAGCGGCAGAAACTTGGTCATAAGCTCTACATGCTTCCCTCATCGACGAATCCATAAGCAGACCTGGAAGTCTCCAGATGAATACACCGTGAACCAGATCGACCACGTACTGATCAGCAAGAGATGGGCTTCTAATGTCCTAGATGTTCGATCCTATCGAGGAGCCAACTGCGACACCGATCACTATTTGGTGAAGACGACCTACAGGTGCAGAATCTCTTCGGTGCACCTAACGAGAATCAACCCTGCCAAGATCTTCGAGGTTGACAATTTGATTGATGATGCCACGGCGGCTGCGTATACTACAGCCCTTGAGGAAAAACTGTCGCCCATGCTTGATAACATCAATAATCTAGGCATCCATGAGTTCTGGGAGGAGCTCAAAGACAGCATCAAGGAGGTCGCAGAAGAGGTCGTGGGCTATAAAGGCCGGCGCAGACGAGCAGACTGGTTCGACGACGAATGCAGGGCCTCGATTGAGGCGAAAAATGAAGCCTATCGCCAATACACACAACGCGCATCCCGAGCCAAGAAAGAAAGATATAACGAACTACGGCGAGTATCTAATAAGTTAATTAGACGTAAGAAACGCAAACATTTTGACGAGCAGTTACAGCAAATAAACCAAAGATTAGCCAGTAAGAACACTAGACAGGTGTACAAACTTATAAATAATATCAAGAACGGATATCAACCCAGGACAAGCCTATGTAAGGACAAGGATGGTAACATCATCAGCGACATCGAAAGCGTCAACAAACGATGGGCCTCGCATTTTGAAGAGCTCCTCAATGCATCATCAACATCCCCCGCGGAGCTAGCTCTTGAGCAGTTAGCCGAACCAGGCCCTCCCGTTCTACCCCCAACAGTAGAGGAGCTGAGTCTTGCCATACAGTCGCTCCAAAATAATAAAGCGCCCGGCGCTGACGAGATCCCAGCAGAACTGCTGAAGCATGGTGGAACGTGCCTGACCAACGCTGTACATGTGCTACTGCTGAAAATATGGAACGACGAGGTAATCCCCGAAGATTGGCGCAAAAGCATAATCTGCCCAATACACAAAAAGGGTGACAAGCTGAAGTGTGAGAATTACAGGGGCAAATCATTAGTTTGTACGGCCTATAAGATTTTATCAAAAATTCTTGAAAAGAGAATCAATCCGTACGCAGAACAAATCATTGGCGAGTATCAAGGCGGCTTCAGACCTGGTCGTTCAACGACCGATCAGCTTTACACAGTGAAGCTACTACTCCAAAAGTGCTGGGAATACAACATCGACGTATACCAAATCTTTGTCGACTTTAAGCAGGCATACGACAGTATCGACCGAAGTGTACTGTACAACATTATGCTGAATTTTGGTATACCGGCAATGTTAGTGCGACTCACAAGGATGACGATGACTAATACCGTCTCGCAGGTCAAAGTGCAGAACCGACTCACTGACCTATTTGAAACTCGTACTGGACTCAAGCAGGGCGACGGGCTGGCGCCGACGCTCTTCAACCTGGCTTTGGAGTATGTAATTCGAGCCATGAATATGGACAGCAGCGGAACGCTACTCATCAAGTCGACTCAATTAGTAGCGTACGCCGACGATATCAACATCATGTCTCGAAGGTTGGGTGATGCAGAAAGCCTCCTGCATAACCTCAATAACGCCGCAAAGGAAGTTGGACTACATATTAACGAAAGCAAAACAAAGGCCATGATGCAATCGAAAACAAGGACGCCAGCAAATTCAAGCATCACAGTGGGGGACCTTAATATTGAGTATGTAGACAACTTCAACTATCTGGGTTGTAACTTATCAAAGGACGCCAACGAAACCGACGAAATTAAGCGACGGATACAACTAGCCAATAAGACATATTTCTCGGTCCTCCCTATAATTAATTCGAAACTTGCGCACAGGAACACGAAGCTCCGCGTGTACAAAACGATCATCCGACCCGTGCTATGTTATGGCTGCGAAACATGGACCCTTACCCAAGCCTCCGAAATTTTGCTAGACCGATTCGAACGAAAGGTCCTTCGGCGAATTTTCGGGGCCGTTCGCGAGCGAGACCAATGGCGTATCCGATACAACCATGAGTTGTATCAATTGTACGATGAGCTGGAAGTATCGAAAATCGTGAAGCTTCAACGTCTGCAATGGGCGGGGCATGTACAACGGATGGACGACAATCGCATGCCAAAGAAAGTGATGAACGCACAACGAATTGACGGAGCGAGGTTGCGTGGACGACCGAGAGCTCGCTGGGAGAACTCCGTAGGTGAAGACGCCCACCAGCTGCTGGGCTTCCGAAACTGGAGGACAAGGTCACGTAACCGCGACAATTGGAGGTCAACGATTCAGGCGGCCAAGGCCCGACGTCGGGCTATCGTGCCACATTGATGATGAAAAAGCGCAAATATTAGGCGAGTTTCGTGTTATCGAGAGTAAAAGTCAAAACCCATGTATGTAAATTATCGTTAAATTGAAAAGATCATTTTCGATTGCTTTCTTTTAACATTTGCCTTTACAATTTGCATAGCGCTATTTTTGTAATTTAACCGACGGGAAATCTTATTTTTTGTTGTAGATTCAAAATATAAATTCCCTCTTCCTAAGAAAATCATGGTTTAAGGCCTTGAAAAATTTTAGTCTTTTTCTATTATTCTAAAAAAAATTAAGCTCTCTTTTTTGGCTCAAGAACCGGACAGGATTATTTTAAATTCATATAAATTTGTTGTTGTTCTTCTATAAAAAACAACAAATTTCAAATTTAAAACTGGCAAATTTTTCCATTTAAAAAATCAACTTTTTTTGAGCTAACGAAAATATATCCTGAGGTGGGCAAGAGAAACTCCAGAAAAAATTAATAAACTTAAACAAGACACTTAACACGTTGCTGCTGCTGTTCAAAAGCAACAGCGAAGTACTTTCTTCGGCAGCATTCAACGCGTCCAATCTGTTTCAAGCATTATTGCTTCAACATGAGTGACGTTACGAACAATTTAACATAAAAAATGCGTGAATGGCAATGGCACTTCCTACTGTGCATACTAGTGCCATTAATGGAGAATAACATCATCCCAAAAACTTGCTATTGAAGAGCTTTTTATGTCCTTGGTACATGTCTCTGCTAAATAAAGCTCAGGACTCTGAAAGTGTATCTGTACTCATTGCCGCATTAGAACCAAGGGTTTGTGTCATGGCTTATGTATGCTTTATAACTGTCGCAGGATAATTGTGTACTAAATTCTAGGACATTACGATATTTTCCGGCAGGGGTCGTCGGAATGTACAGGACATTTTTCATGGCTTGAATTTTTGTCCTGCAGCATGCATAGATATGAATTTATATTAGATTTTTTATTTTGTCCATATAAGAATACATCGGTACATTGTTTATTTAGGCATGTTTACTCATTCTGCACATGTAAGCGATTGGCTTACGATATTTCATTATATAATGGTCCTATCGACATGTGACGCTGCTAAGCTTATATTCACTCACTGTATGCCAAGTGTGTCCCAATTTTTAGTACACGAATACGTCCTTTAAGTTCGAATTCGAAATGAGCACATTTTCCCCCAGTTGTTTTAATAAGTTTCCACCCTGGTTCAAAACTCCGCTAAGGATTTTTTTTTTGAGTAACTTCCCCTCCATATAAAATATCGTAATACGAGTAGCTTACTTATTTCTTATCGATTTGGTTTGCGAAATATTTTTTTTTCATTTGCTGCTGGACTTCGTCACAACTGACAACCATCCGAAATGGTTACTACTTGGTATGGTACCTATGCGGTTTTATTTTTATGTCATCACGTAGGGTCGTAAAAAAATCTAAGAAAAGACCTACCTTTACATTTTGAGTCGAAATTTTCGACCTTGGTGGCCCGTGACAGTGGCAGCAGACGGTTATATTATGAGTACATACAGTGAGTCACAATCAAAGTGAGCCATCCCGTATGAGCTCTTCTTTTAATATATGTACATATTTCCTTAAACAAATTTTGGGAGATAGTCATTTTAAGACTGCCACCGAAAGATAAAACTTTTCTCAGCAGTTACAGTCTAAAAATGAGTATCTTCTAAAATGTTTAAAGGAAAAATGCATGGTTAAAGAAGAGCTAATAATGAGGGGTGGCTCACTTTGATTTAGATTCACTGTATCTGTAGTTTGAATATTTCTTTGATGACAAATAATAAAACTAATGCCACCCGTACAGCGCGTCATTACCGGTAGTCGTCAATTTTTTTCGAGTGATACACACGACATTAGGACAGCGTTTTTATTGTTTCTCATAGTTGTGACAGTTGTATTTTTTTATATTCTGTTACTGTATTTTAGGAATACGTTGTCATAAATATTGAAATATGTACGTGATTGGGGTGCAGAATTAGTAGGTTTGAATGTCAGTGAAATGAAAAGTATTTAGAAAAACCTTAATAGAGAAAGAGTGAGCCCAAAAAATGAAGATTAATTTTGGAAGAAGCTCGTATCAATGACGAACTATGAGCGATTTGGGGTTTGTTTGTTTGCTTAGGGAATAGGTGGTATACAGAAAAGCAACTTACGGTTTTATTTTATATGAAGATTTATATAGTGCTAGCGCAACTATTTTTGTAGCACGTATAACCCGCCTTCGCCTTAAAAATAGTTTTAACAGGTACAAATCCTATCACTGATCAGAATCTACACCTTTACAAGCTAACCCATAAATAATATATTTGGACAAAACCTATGCTTAATTAGATTTTCTTTTTTCCATTCTATCCTAACAAACAGCCGCACATAGCATACAGACGAAACAGACACCTTCACCAATAAGTGTTGTAGTAGTATCCTTGCCTTTTCCTAATTTTATTGTTCTATTTCGGCAAATATAGAAAACAATTGCTTATTCGTATATTTTTGCAGATTTTCTTATGCCATCATCATCCAGCCGGTCTTCTTCACACATCTGCTGCTCAATGCTGGTGTCTCAGTGTCTACAGATAGCCTGACCATCTTTCCCATCCCATTAAAGACAATAATTTTGCCGCCACAATATGACTTACGTACTCAACTCACTATTTTGCACCGTCCTTGTGCAAAAGTCAATAGCTACGGGCGCATCCTGTTCAAACGACAACCTGTGTATAAGTACAGTGTGAAAAGGAAGGCCTGCAGTGAGATGTACCGCGCGCCGCGCTGATGATGACGATGATACCATAATACTATACTGTACCAGCTTTTGCGATCAGAATAAAGAAAAAATCTTCACACCTTCAATCTGATAAAAATGAAATCACAGTTTTCATACTCCACAACCTTTAGCTCGTGTGAATTTATCGGATCGGTTGTGTCTTGTCTTATTTCAATTCTGTTTGCGGAGTCTGTATCTTTTCCTTTTAGCATGTTGGTTAGAAACCAGCCATGATGGGCACGGATGCAGATCGTTTGGTTTTGTATTGTACAGGTTAAATTCTAAGAGATTTGAATTTCATTCAGGAATCGAGATGAGTGTGAAAGAAAAGGTTGTATGTAAGGAGACGTCATTGGGAGTAGTCCGTTTTCGATACATACCAGGGAACGAACAGTTGAATAGAAAGTTGGAAGTGTCATAGAATCAGGAAGTGATATGGAATGGATAGGTATAGAATTCTTCCTAGAATGTAAAAAAAAAGTTTTTAATTTAATTCAATTAAATTTTTATTCTACCAAAAATATACAAATAAAAGAAGCACATCTAAGCGAATGAATTTTTTATTCAAATTCAGTCCCAATGTTCGATAATATGCTACTCTCGCAACTATATCGA
Source organism: Microchrysa polita (assembly GCA_949715475.1). Taxonomy (NCBI): domain Eukaryota; kingdom Metazoa; phylum Arthropoda; class Insecta; order Diptera; family Stratiomyidae; genus Microchrysa; species Microchrysa polita. The sequence goes on along the minus strand of OX454421.1, from coordinate 17,630,530 downwards.
AACCTTGACCCCAATCTATCGATATTCCACCCACATCATGTCAACCCCTTGCCAATGCATAATATAGTATTAAACTCCATCTAAGTTTTTTCTTCTTATTTTGCATGTCTACTATTGTCTTATGTCCAACCAACTTACAAACAAGAAAAAAATCGTCACAAGACAATTCCGCTAGTACCGCGGGGACACTTGCTGCTATACGAGTAGTAGGTACCATATAATTTTCCACAAGGCTTATATTGCAATTTTGGTGACTCCTACAGCGATTGTTCTCCACAGGGTGTCGAATTGAAGGTATACATGTGTCAGTTCGTAAAGGTACCATTCTATTTTGTGTATCGTCTTGTCCGCTGTATACGTTTGCAGATTTCCGCCGAAACGCGCTCTCTATACCTATACGTTTTCGCGGTACTAACATGCACCGCGCTGTATTGAAAACGGATAGGCGGCTAAATTGGACACGAATGAAGTTCAAGTGTGAGACACGGACGATAGTTGTTGACAAGCTGGTATTGAACAGTCGTTACATGGATATTACTAATGTTGCAAAACGTAAAATACATTATCTTTACACATAGAACATAATTTGATTAATTTTGTTCGCCTATAGAAAATTGTAAAATGAAATGGTATGACAGGATGATGTACCTATAAGTTAATTTAGTTGAACCAGGACGCTGGAAATTTTATTGATTAATTGCTTTCGGATTGAATTGTGAGGATATAATAGACTCAGTCAATAAATGCATTTTTTTCACTCTATATAGGTAGGTACCTTACAAAGTGTAATTAAATCTTCTCAATAAATTTCTTCCAAATACATCCGCTTTAGTTACATTTGCATCTCTTTATAAACACTACAAATTTTAACAGAATTTAATCGATTATTATAAAAATATGCAAATGCCCCGGGAAGTCGCATCGCAAGTGCATGGTGTGGAGACGGTAACCCTGCTGTGTTGCATCGACACCCCGTGATGTACTGGCGTCACTGCTCACTGCAATAGTTCACGTCTTATATCGTTGTATAGCAACAGCAGCAATCACCATTACAAGCTCTGGCAACATGTTGCCGACTAGTCGTTGCATTTATCTTTCCTATTGGACAAATTCATGATGTTGTGTGATTGTTGGTGTTGATGATGGGAATATCTTGTCTTGAGCGCATAGTCAAATTTATTTTTGGGCGGATAGCACAGTCCATGGATAAACTTCATCTAGGCACTCATAGATGGCCGAGATGTGATAAAATTCGGAGTTGTCGTCTCAGAGTAATTGAAATATTGTTAATGTTCAGATTAATTGAAATATTGTTAGTTGACAGTTGAATATATTTTTTTAAATAATTTTAAAATAGAATGATTTTTTTTCAGATCATTAAATTAATTTATGGAGTTAGTTGAATTTTTCTAACGAATTTTATATGGTTGTTTTAGGTCTATTGCAACCCCACACTGAGCTTGTATAGCCTACTGATCCGAGAGTTGCAGATTTAGTTAGCCGTAATTATTAGTTAAAAGATTAGATTAGCATTTCATATGGAAAGTTTATTTAAATAACGATAATTCTCTGGAAAAAGTTACGGGTAACATTTGAGCACCAACAAATGAGTTATAAAACTCTAATAAATAGACCCAATTACAAATAGGTTAACGTTTTTATTAATTTTGTGTGTGTGTGCTCTGACACACTTTAATTGATCAAATTAACACAATAAAGTTTAAAAAAATACTTAGATTGATTATGTAGACTGTTTGGCTAGAAAAACAAATTATCTACTTTTGACACAAGTTTTGATGATTTGTATAACATAGCTTCCTAAATTAAAATAGGAACTCCGCTTCTCCCTAACACCCACTGTTTCTAAGATATTTATAACCATTTGAGCACCTCCAAAGCTAAAACGTAATAATTTTTTTTTAATAGACATTTGACATATAGGAGAGTCGCAAACATACATACATTTTTGTGAATTCCATAGTTAATGTTTAAAGTGGCTCACTGCTGCATACTGTCAAAGGATGGAAGTTAATATTTCAAGGAAAGAGCAACTTTTGCTAAAACTGCTCCATCACAAAAAAAATGTGTTAACATACCTTCAGCCGTTACCAACACTAAGAATGAGTCCCTCGATGGCCTTCACGAAATGGAGAATTTAAAATAAGACTTTTAGCATATTTGGGGTTTTTCGAAATGCCAGATGAGATATCTGCAACAGCGTTACATTATGTAACTTCCAGATTTTCAAAACAATTATCTACCAAAGCCCATGCTGGATTGGCAGGCTGATGTTGAGTAAGCCTAGGGCGGATAGTCTTAGGGGCGGAATTACATTTTATTAAACGCCTCTTGTTTTGGGCGAAAAATTACAAATTGTAAGAATAAGTGAGATAAAACTTGTATAGAGTAATTGTCCATAGCAGTAGATGTTTGAAAGCAAGCGACCGCTGTTTCAGACTTAAATTTATTTTTTCTCATTAGGTATAATCTGCTTCTTGAGATCTAGAAATACATCCTATTCCACAGAGCCAATGGAAAATATAAAAGTTTTCAAAATATGCCACCCTTAAAAATTTGGTTGCCCATATGGGAAATCCGGCCCTGACTGTTGCTTTGAACTACCTGTCTATTTTTTGTGCTTCAATGTTGTAATCAGATGTAAATTAGGTGGAAATTAAACACAGATAGTGGTTATTGATCCAGCCCCATTTTGGCAATTTAACTTCTTATCTAAACTTTGTAAATTTGATTGGAGAACATTTTCAAAAAAAATACATTTTTATGGAATAAATTCCCGAGGTTGTTTTTGACTCAGATTTATACTCATATTTTGAATATAATATTCTGGGATGAAATTTCAAAAGACATTGTCTATAGGCTTTTTCAAATTTTAATCCTGCGGTCCGCTCAATCCTGAACAAACAAATATTTGGCCCAGGCCAGGTTTTGAGTTTGACACCCCTGCGCAGTGGTGCATAGATAACTTATTTTTTCAAAAACATCTCATCTGCGACTGCATAAAATTTAGCTTTTGGCACGTAAGACCCATTCCAGAGCTACAGTTTTCCCAACCATTGACAACTGACGACGGCACTTCGTTTAAGGTATGTACTGAGTTCACCGAGCGAAAAACTTGCATTTATGTCTCCCGTGAAAACGGTGCCGTGGAGACTTGATTTTTATTCCCTCAATTTAAGATAAATGTTCACTCGCGTTCTGGTTGATTGTCGATGACATCTTTTCATTGTGAAATAAAGTTAAACTGCATTATTTTCGCTGGCGAAATGTCAAAAACCGGTGTGAAGACTTTCATGTGAAGTGAGTACCACCAAGCGAATTCGATTTCACGATCATCAAAATTTTGACAGTATTTGCATGGATTTCACGTGAACTGGCGATGTTAGTACCTACTTTTAAGAAGAAAACATTGACAGACGAAATAGACATTATATTGATCTGCTCAATTGAAATCACAAAAGAAGAATTTGAAGCGCTGGGTATATAAAAATTACTTAGTAGAGACGAGCTGCGGTTTCAAAATTATAAATCGTTGGTTGAATGCAAATGCAACCATTTAAAATTAGCTTTTGCATTTTTTAACACCTTTCTTTTGCTTTCAATTTAAACTGACAGGAAATCTAAGCCGTTGTTGTAGATTTTAATTACATACCCTCCAACCCCTAAGGAAATTACTAGTAACAATCATGGTGTAGAGAAAAAAATCTTGGCTTCTCTGAAGCCTTTTTACGTTTTTCCCTGAGTGATTTCCGCTCTTCGCTGCAGCCCCCGAAATGATAATTTTCAGTACTCAATGTGAACTCTATCGAAATAACACAACATTGGAGAAGAGAGGCATATATGCATATGAAAACTTTAGAAGCTGCGAAAAAATCACTGAGACGTCTACATAGTCCCGCCCGTTTATAATCCCGTCCGTTTAAAATCCTGCCATTTAAAAATCCCGCCATTATAAAATTCCGACTTTTAAAAAATACCACCACATCAAAACCCCTTCGTTTTAGAATCCCGGTAGTGGATATTAAAATAATCCCGCCAAACTTATTTTCATTTTTAACAAAAAATCAATAGTTATGTAACGTGATTCCCAGCAGTTAATGCGATACTTTCTCTTAGCATAAATCCTTCGGAATTTTGATAAGCAGTATTTTAATTTAGCGGGTTATTGAAATGGCGGAATATTAAATAGGCGAGATTTTTATTAGACGGGATTTTAATTGAGCGGTATTTAAAACTGGCGGGATAATGTATCTTGGGTTTTTGAAAAACGGGAATATGATGGGCGTGATATCACAGCCAACCCAAAATCACTTCTGTCGGAAACAATCATGAAATTTACAATTATTTCAGAAGCAGGAACTATTAATAAATTTAATTTTCTCCCACTAATTACACTCACAAATATTAAAACTAAAATAACCCGTAACGTAGTTTAAAAATATAAAATTGATTTGAATTTGATGTGTTCCTACAAATAGAATGAATATCATGAAGGATTTTCAGCCTGCGACACTGCACAAAAGACTACTCTTTTCTAACAGATAACGAACTCTAATAATTCAGTATATTTTTGCAACTGAGTTCGGAAACACAGATTGAGTTTTGAAGAAGCCAAGCTTGCAAGCCAAGTTTGAAGACAAGATTGTGAATGATTTTAACGAAAGAAAAGGCAACATGACGGTCCTTTTTTTAAAAATGAACAGTAACCCGTAAATAAAAAAAAAGGTAAAATATAACTATATTTTGTACTAAGTCAGCACACAAATTTTGATCCAGAAATTAACTCTAATAAAACCACTGAAGATACAAGCAATAAATTCCAAACTTTTTTTAATTTCTCAATTTTTTTCATTTTTGCAACTTTTCTTTGGACTTATTTTCTAAATTAGATTCCTGACAGGGGAAGACTTTTAGCCAATAATTTTAAATTCTAACATTCGACGTTAGACTTTTTATACCCTATACCCACAAGATGGTATAGGGTATATTGTTTTTGTTACGACGATTTATGTAACACCTCAAAGGAGCCACCGGAGGTATGGCAAAGTATATATATAAATGATCAGGGTCGGTCCCTGATTCGAATAAGCCATGTCCGTCTGTCTGTCTGTCTGTCTGTCTGTCCGTCCGTGTGTCTGTCAGTTCGCACGATAACTCCCGAAATAATGAAGCTAGCGTTTTGGAATTTTGGTCGGATGATTGTTTTGATAAAAGCTTGGATGGTATTGAAAATGGGCCAAATCGGACCAAGGGTTCCCCTATCTCCCATACAAACTACCCCTCCTTGATATTTTAATTCAGCCATAACTTTCGGTAGGATATCGCTATCGACTTGAAATTTTGATCAATGTCTCATTCTGACATATACTTTGAGTTGGTGGAAAGTGGAGTAGGTCCAACTGCCCCTACCCCTACTTCCCCTACAAAGTTATATTCAGCCATATCTTTTGATAGAATGCCGCGAAAAACTTCAAACTAGTATCAAATCGTAGCCTTTGAATGCCTTGACAAGGTAATAAAGATGTGTCAGGTCCGACCCATCTACCCCTCCCTCCCCCACAAAAAATATGAAATTGAATATTTGGGGTTTTTGCGTGCCTTCTAGGTCTGTACATGGGTATAGGGTATAGGGTATACCCGTGCTATTCGCACGATTAGAACTCGGTCTCGTTGTATCTTGATTCTGTATGGACTTCTCTTTTTCTATTATGCTCCATGTCACCCATCTTTACTAAAATATATATATTTTTACTTTACTTTTTCAGGGATTTACGGATTACTAAATTGGTTTACGGAACAATACCAAAATTTGGATCAAAGAACATCATAGAGGTGAGTTCAACTTACGCAATTAAATTCGAAGCCGAAACGTCTTGATGAGACTTCCTAATGATTAATTGCTATCGCAATAGTAGGGACAGCCACAAATTGTTAGATTTTATTTTATTGAGACACAAAACTATTTATTATTCATTCGTAATTTCTGCTTTTTTTTTGTTTCTCAAGTGAAATAAATTCTCCGAATGATTCATGTGTTTTTACAAGGATATAAATATTCATGTGATCCTCTGTAGCAAACATATTAAATACTTACAAAAATGCAAAATGAATTCTTAAATTCAAATCTACTGAAGAGGCCTACATGAACACAAGTCTTCGAAAATGCTTAATGATTTAATTTTATCTAAAATTAACTGAATACGATGAACGATGAACACAAAAAAATGCTATATCTAATGAGCGAAACATATTCAAATCCCCCGAAGACATTAAATATAACATCGCGCCAAAATGGTCATAAATTTAAAAAGAAACCAGTTCCGCCGCGATTTGAATAGAAAGGGTTGTAGTTCGAGTGGTGCGAGTATGCGGGTTCTTTGGCCTTTCCAGGACAGTAATGGCGCGAAGCTAAATGAACTTACCGTGCAACTTAGTGCATGTTGTATATTCCCCTCTAAGAGGGTTCTTGTTTTATGCTTTTTTTTTTCAAACAAATATGGTTCCGGCCATATAGTCGGTCAATTTGTTGCGCTGTTTTTTGTTTGTTTTGATTTTGAATAAGTCATCAGGGTCAGGGACGACGTTATTTGAAAAAAAAAAATTAATCATCTTTTTGATTTATTTTTACTTTCAGTCACAAGGAAAATTTAGTGCTAAAAAACTTGTCTTTGCTCAAAACATAATTTTGAGTCCTTGATCTAAATACAACATCTGCAAGACATAATCATGCCAACCATAAAATACGAAATACAATCATTGTCTACAGAAACCTTCAATTAGTTTGTTTCGATCACTTACATCTTTATAAACTTAAAATATGCACAATTTATGCATTTCGATTGCCAGATACAACATTTATGGACGAAGGACGGGGGAGAGTTCGCGATCGTTTTAATTCCCGTTGCATGCTCCCGTTGTTGAATAAATTTTCTTTTTTTTCCATAACAGAATATTCATTACTATGTTATTGTTTCTCGGTTGCAATTCATTCATTTTCGTCCTCTTGCATCCACATACAAACAACCGCGCGGCCATAAAAGCAAGTGTACTACGAATATGTAAAATTGACCATAGTCGCGCAATACATACGTTTTTAAAATAAAAAGACACAAGAAATCGATGCTGCTGTCTGATGCAACTTTGCAACTGCTGCATCACAAACATGGTTTAGGTATGCGCGCATTGCAGTCGCTCTGATACTTTTTCATGACTTAATTTGCATTTAAGCGCACTGCCTGTCAGCTTTGTCTTGATTTTCTATCTGTATGGCGAGACCAATCGTTTAGTATATAGGTATAGTCGCGTAGTCGCGAACGCACATTGCAACAGTTGATACTTTTATTAAAACAACTGAAGAAAAGCAATAAAACAGCAGCAACTGCATATAATGCAGTCCAGTGATCGGGGCAGATGATGTTGGACGCAAAACAAAAGGAACAAAAAGTGGAAAATGCTAACTTTGGTTGAAAGCATATAGCCTTAGATGCAACTCATTCGACGCACTAAAGCAATGGAACGGCTATTCGGAGCATTTAAGTGTATGGCAAATTCGGACAGTGCAAAATTTATAATTAAGGGGGTGTTGAAATGACGAAGATGCAAAAATATCTGTAATTATTCGGTTAATCTTTATTTCTTCATGCTAAGCTTTCAGAAAAAAATGGTTTCTTTGGTTGGATCTTACTAGCAACCATAGTGGATTACAGTCAATGTGAGCAACACCTGAGTATGAGCTCTTCTTTAACATATTTCGGTTAAATATTTTGGGAGATGCTCAACTTTAGACTGTAACCATAAGCATTCAGGAAATTATAGTCCTAAACGGTGACAGTCTAAAATTTACTATCCCCTGAAATTATTGAAGAAATATGTACCTATAAGCATTAAAAGAAGAGCTCATACTGAGGTAAGGTGTGGCTCACTTTGACTGTGACTCAATGTTTGTAATATCCCAGCTGTGTGAATTTGGATGGTCATGTTTTTCCTTCTGACTGAGAACACTTTGTGTCTTTAAAGAGACAATTTGACTAAATCTTACATTTCCAAAATGTCGAAGTTGTAGCCCATAAATTTTAAATAATGTTGAAATGTTCAAATAAAAACGCACCCTTAAAAACATTGCGTATACGATAATCACGACACATTAAGCGAAGCGTGTTAAAACTGATATGGAAAAAACTCAATTTCCCAGGGAATGAATTTGCGATTATTCAGAAAATATGTAAAAGCAAAGACTGACTCAGATTGCTCAGCTTAAACATGATCATTTTTTGTGTTGAAATGTTATTTTTTTTTCTGCGCTAAAGCGACAAGAAGTCACTGTAAAATTTCTTGTATTCGTATTTCGGGCGAAAAAGATGCCAATGTTTAATGCTTAAGCTGGGCATTAAGAAAATTGAGAATTTTACGTATTAGGTTAAATTTGAAGAAGATATGTTTTGAAAGGGATCGTGTAAAAATTAATAATTGCATCATCTCCTAAATTGCTGTTTCTGTGCACTCCTCTAGCCTTCCAAATATAAATTAATGTTCTTGAATACTTTGCAGTTACTAGTTGTAACTTTGAAAACTTACAAACAATTTTATTTCCTAAAATCGGACGTTCCTTGAAACTGACGCACAGCTATAAGCGCAGTAACCGCATGTTAATGCGTCCGACGCAAACGAAAAGAATAGAGAATGCTCCGATTTATGTGCGAGTAGCAATTAAATTTGAATTTTGATCATTTTGTTGTACATACATTTTTTTTTTGTATCTGCACAATGTTTTTCCTTGAGAGCTTTGCATTCATGCTTAACACTACTTCAACTATGGCTTAGCTCTACTCCTCAACTAGCTGCTTTTTCTTCGTCCGCCATACGCGCGTCCAGAGGCCTTGTTAGTTGTACGCAGTCGACCGTGCTTTTTTGGAAGTGTGGGTTATACCTTTTCTTGTCTTTTTGTTTATGCCTCTGACAAAGCGGCGAGAATGATTTGAATTTGAAAAGAACCATAAATAACGTAGATATATATCAGATTTATAACATCAAAAAAAAAACGACGAAACAATTCTCCAAAAAATTTTATAATCAAGACAATTGGCCGCGAGAATTAAAAAGAATATGCCGACGAAAAATTCCAAAAAACTGTTTTTTAAATGAAAGGCAGGAAATGGTATGGTCCAAAATTTATTTGTAAAATGTATTCGCTGATGACGTCGTATACCTATACGAATACGTCTGAAAATGATTTTAGATTTTGATTGTGAAAAGAATGCAAATTGAGGTAGATATGCGCGACCTCAAGAGTCAACACAAGTCTCTCAGGATGAGTGCAAGAAACACACGTGACAATGCTGATTGATTCGAGAGATTAAAAGTTAAAAGAGAATGAAGTGTATAGTATCATAATTCATTTTTGGTTTTTAAAGTGAAAATATTGTAACATAAAATTAACAAAATTGTTGAATAAATTAGTTCAAGTGGCTTAATCAGCTTTCGAAAACATTCCCTCAAATAAAAATATATAAATCTGTCCCGAAAAAATGTTTATGGTGGGATGTTGTTGCTGTCTTCGTCTATGCGACTTCATAAGCTAGATTAGGTACCATATCTAAGTGAATGTACATAAACAAACGCGGCTCTTTTCGGACAGACAAGTTAAATAAAGAATAATTTTGTTACAGCTAAAAGTTAAAACGGGTTAAAATCTACTACATAAAAATAATTTGTCTACGATTCTGCACTGAAAAGCGTTTCAGGTTCGTGCAGTGCAGTCATCTATTTAATTTTACCCTATACCCATAAGATGGTATAGGGTATATGGTTCTTGTTACGACGATTTATGTAACACCTCAAAGGAGCTACCGGAGATATGACAAAGTATATATATAAATGATCAGTGTCGGTCCCTGATTCGAATAAGCCATGTCCGTCTGTCTGTCTGTCTGTCCGTCCGTGTGTCTGTCAGTTCGCACGATAACTCCCGAAATAATGAAGCTAGCGTTTTGAAATTCTTGTCAGATGATTGTTTTGATAAAATCTTGGATGGTATTGAAAATGGGCCAAATCGGACCTAGGGTTCTCCTACCTCCCATACAAATGACCCCTCCGTGATAGTTTTATTCGGCCATATTTTTCGACAGAATATCGCTAGCGACCTACAATTTTCATCAGCGCCTAATTGTGACATATGCTTGAAGTTGGTGGAAAGTGGAAAAGGTCTGACTACCCCTACCCCTACATTCCCTACAAAGCAATATTCCGCTATATCTTTTGATAGAATGTCGCGAAAAACTTCAAATTTATAGCAAATCAAAGCTGCTGGATGCTGGATATTAAAGATGTGCGAGATTCGACTTACCTACCCCTTTCCCCCTTAAAAAAATTAAATTTAATATTTTCGGTTTTACGCGCATTCTAGGCCGTGCTATTCGCACAATTAGAACTCGTTATTAATTAATATGAAAAGACAAAAAAAAAGGCAGGGGCACGTTATAGGCTTTAATGTTGCAGTCTTTACAAAGGACCATGAAATATGTGACTTAGAAAGCTATGGGTGTAGTGGCGGAACTAGGATCGTGCCCTGGAAGGGGCTAAGACCATCAATATTACTGGGTACTTGAAACTGCTGCAAGTTAAGCGATGGTGCTATTATCCACTAACGACACTATGTAATTACACTTTATCGCGTTCCTGAATCTCACTGGACCTCATAAATGCAAACGCGTGTATCGGGAGTACTCACTATGCGCCACAAGCATTTCTGTGATCGTTGCTCCGTAAATAATCGTTCGCCGGATTGGTTCTATAGTTTCGGCATAGACTTTCGTTTGCGGTTTTGACCTTGTTCTATATAGGTATTTTGTCGATGCAGAAAGAGGACACCACAACAAGTAATGTCAAGAAGTGGAACGAGGTAGGTATTGCAACAAATAAAGGGCTAATATCGTTTTAATTGTGAGATCACTGACAGGACTGTATCTCGCAAAGAGCCAGTTGTCTTCTCGGATTTGAACTGCTGCGATGGTGGCTCGTTATCTTACGATAAAAGGCCCATCAATACCTACCATGTTTGTGATCAGTTATTTTTTTATTTCTGTAACACAATTTTCGAAGCGTAAAATCGTCCGCAATTTACATTGCAATAAAAAAAATCCATTTTAGTATACAGCCTCACACATCTGGCTATCACCCCAAACTTGTGCATTTGCCTTCCGTTTTTTTTTACAAAGATATTTCTCAAAATCTGGTAAGCATTTCAAAAACTTGAACAGATCAATATTCAACAATATTCATTGCTTCATATTTCATTTTTCACTTGATTCTTTCCTTATTTCTGGGCCTGGGAGGGGCTTTTTTGTCATTTAAGAGCATCGTTGTCGAACTCAGGGCCCAAAAATAATTTTTAGGCTCTCATTTATAAACGTTTCTTAAGGAAGCCTTAACCCGAGACGACCTTTAGCCAAGGGTCTAAATTCAAGGAATGAAATGTCCCTTTCAGTTTTTTTTACATCCAAATAATTTATTTGTGCTTTAAGGTACATTTTCGAATTAACGTTTTTTATCTTCCATTAACGGTGAACATTTTTTGGAAAAAAAGTGAATTTTTGACTTCAATATCGCGTGCATTCAGTGGCGGTCCTAAGTGGTGGTTTGGGGGCTCGACCCCCTCTGATCTTTTTGATGTAATATCTCACCAACTGCAGTTTCAACAGAGAAACTAAGGAATTTTGCACACATCATGCAAGAAATATCTAAAACAAATTCATCGAGAGGAGCAAGAGACTTAGCATCAAAAAGAAATGTAGTACCAATATTAGTACCAAATAGTGCTCATATTTTGATAATATTGTGACTCATTTGATTAGCGCAGCGGAGAAGGGTGGAGTGAATAGGATCTCTCATATCTACGACTAAATTCAAACTACGAGTATGTACTAAAAACCAAATTCTATTCACTGGTATCAATCATAAATTTTTCCATTAAGTTGAGACTCACACTAAGCCCTTAAGTCAATAAGTCCTTCGATCTATTAGCATAATTAAAGAAGAGAAGGTACCTAAGCTCCATAGATCGCAAAAGCGCTTTGAGGTACATTACAAGAAAGTTGTGTAATTAAATTGCAAAAATTCATGTCAGCAAATACTAAGACTGTGATTTCGCAGAAATCGGAACACGGACGCAATTTTTCACGCACTTATTATTCTTCTTCCTTGCCTCGTTCTTTATACCGCTCTATTTCGCGTTGCTCGACCTGCATTGGCTAACGCCTTTTATTCTGTAAAATTAAAATCAGACCAATCCGAAAATAGATTTACTATGTATCCTGTTTGGATAAACGTACTGAACCGCAAATCTGCTGACATCTTTCGATTTATTATTTCTGATGAGTTCTCAACAACAAAAAAAAAACTCAGACAAACGTAAGGATTTACATTTAAACTGAATTTATTACCCGTAAATCCGTTTCTGTTTCCGCGAATAAAGAAAAAGGAGCTTCTTTGAAATGACTTCGTTGAGCCCGTTGATATGAGTACCAACTCATAAAAACCTTTCCTACAAGTAATGCAAAAGTACAGAGAACTTGTTAGCTCTTCAGGATCACCCTGTTAACTTGGTGCTATAAACTTCAAAAGTATTCATGCCAAACACTATACATATTAGCATTGTATGCATTCCCACTAAATTTCATGTTCATTGTTTGATCCAGTCACCTAAGGGAACAAATTTTAAAACACTGCCTTGGTATTTTGAAATGCCCTTACCAAATATAAGATTCGCTATATTTCCAGTTTGGATAAATAATAAAAATTGGCAGACATGTTCCCTATGTTATTTCCAAAAAACCCTCATTAAAATTTTTATATTTGTCTTGGTATTTAGCGTATATAAGCTCATACTAACCAATCTTTGTGCAAAGTTGCATATGGGTACCTATAACGGTTTAGAAAAACCGACGTGAAAACGAAACCCAAATCCAAACGCCCAAAACTCCGTTACCATTACTTGAAACTGGTAGAAAATGTACTCGTCGAGTCCTTTGATTTTAGTACCCATACGTCCATCTCCGATAAAAAAGTCGTATTTTTTTATCTCTTTGGGACACCCTGTTATCTTTGGCTTACAAACATCTAAGGTAGTCGTGGCAAAGACTGTTACCATTCTACACATTCCGACCAAAATTTTCTCGAGTTATTTAGTGAACAGATAAAATCGATTTCATAATGGTTTTTGAACAAATTTTTCAAAAATCCTAAAAACACGTAGGTATTTTCAATGTGTCAATTTTTTTCGGTCCTTCTGAGCATATTATAACGTATAGTCGCCATTGGACGTAGAGGATGTCTAAGATCATTCTCGATTTCTGATTTTGTCTCAATTTATAGATTTTATTAGGTATGTAATCAGGGGCGGCGCATAAGGGCCCGCAGGGCCCGCGTGGCGGGGGGGGCCACGAGATTTAGGGGCCCAAAGCCACATGAAGAGTTTGTCGAACCATAAAACATCTGCGAAAAAACAATAATTCGACGTAGATATTTTTGGTAGGTACTCAAGAAGGATATACACTTTTTGAAGTCAAAACAAATGCTACATTTATTGTTCCTCTCTCATCAGGTTCCTTAGAGAAACAAATTTAAAATGGTCCTAAAATCTTTGAAAGTCCATGAGACACTCCGGATCCTCAAATTTGCTTTGCATGGCTGCGCTATTGTAGCCGCGGTTTGTAGTCCGACCCACCCTTTTCCTTGCGAAGAACGATATGCGCAAAACGATTCTTTAGGTTGCTCTGCAAATAAACTATCTTATAACATTTTTGGTGGTAGTACCTTTTCTAAACTTGTCTTGAACTGTTAAACACGAGCAAAATAGTTTCAGAGTTGTACTAAACATAGTTCAAATTCAAACTAGTTAGTACGGCCTGTATATGTCGTTGGAAGCTAAAATATTTTATCTTGCTTGCGGTATACATTTGGTTTGAAAAGAGTCTTGCCAAGATTCTGTATTGAATTTAATATTATGTACAAACGTTCTTAAAATTGAAAGATTTAAATTCGAGCACACTTAAATTTAAAGCTAAAACAAGGAATAGAGTAAATTAATTTTTTGGATTCTTCGTTGTGTCAAATTCATACATTTTCTACGATTTTGACGAAATCATTAATTTAATAAACGTTAAAACAAGAACGCTATTCTCAATAAGAATGCAGAGAGTGAAAATAGTTCTTAGCAAAACTATTTTAAGTAAGACGTTCTTAATCTTAGTAGAAACACTGTAACGTCAAAATCATGTTTCAGAAAAGTTAGTTTAAGGTCGATTAGCACTTTTTAGTCATCGGTCACAGTCATATCATACTGAGATATTACCGCAAAAAACGGGCGATGTGCCTACACCGCAGGCTGAGCAACGCGAAGCCATGTAAAAAGAACGAGGCAAGGAAGAAGAAGAAAGTCTCAGTAATTTACAATACAAATTGACCAGATAGTAAGTCAATCAATTAACTGACAATCTGTCAACTTGTATGGAAAATAACTGTGCCTGATGACTGAAAAGTGTGGATCGACCTTCAAAAAGCACTCTTGAAGGTAGATCCACACTTTTCAGTCATCAGGCACAGTTAAATTCCATACAAGTTGACAGATTGTCAGTTAATTGATCGACTTACTATCTGGTCAATTTGTATGGTAAATGACTTAGGCCCGTATTTATGAACATTCCTTAACTCAAGGAGACTTTTTTTTCTATGAAAACGTATGGGAAATGACATTTAATTTTTGAATTTCGGCATCCTTGACCCAAGGTCTCCTTAGCCTGTGGACTTTCGCATAGCGGCGGTGACATCAGGAACAAAGCACAACCCTGGTCAAAGGAGACAAAAAAGTCTCCTTGAGTTAAGGAATGTTCATAAATACGGGCCTGAGACTTTCTTTCTTTCTATCCGATTGATTTTACTGTTTTTATCTCAGTGTAGGGGGCCCACTCAAAGGGCGGGAGGGCCCCGAGTGAAGTTGTTCCGCCACTGTATGTAATAGGTATTAAACTCTTACGAATTTCCAGGGTACGATTATAATGATGTTTATCGATTTCGGTCAGGCCTCTCCCTAAACGCCTACCCCCATGAGTACCTATTAATGTTAAATAACAGCCGAGTATGCAATTTTGAGGCTAAGGACCTGTACAAAACGTATGTACCAGTGTCACAGCACGATCTTATCCTGGAGAGGACTAAGGCCATCTATATTACTCGACTTGGCCACAGAAGTAACATCCATTGAGGCAAGCCGCAAGCCTTAACCAATCTGTTAATATGGGGCTTGCTCAACAATAACGAAACTTAGAAAAACAATTGTGAGAAAGGATATTTTGTACAAAAAATACTCGAGTCGAGTCTCGTTTTTGCTAAAAAAAAAACATACGTGCAAATTTTAGTCAGAAATAGAAAATTTGAGAATTTTTGTGTAAAATTGTTCAAGTCAATATTCATAGAAAATGTTGCTAATATAAGGCTCATTAGCTAATTTTGAAAAAAAATTGTCTATAAAAGGAAATTGTTTACAAAAATTTGTGAATATCTTTTTTTTTGCTTTGTGACTTCTGGCTTCCCAATTTCTGCGTCTGGGAGGAGCTTTAATCTTCTTAGCCCCTCCTGTTGTTGCGCCACTGGGCGAACCTCAGCACATTCTTGCATTTTCTAATCTACAACTCACCGTTCATATTGCCTCATATATTTGGCGTTGTAGTGGTGCCAATAAGGGGTCAAACGAACAGTTCAAGATATTGAAAACCTGTCATGACATTTCAATAAAAAGATATCAGGAGTGCGTTCCTTAATTCACTTGTAGTCGTAGCTATAGTCATCTCTGAACTTTCAAGGGAACAGATGCAAATGTCACAATAGCCGCTGAATTCAACAAGATTTTTACAAAATAATTTTAAAAAGTTAAAAAATAATCAACAATCGATTGAAATACGATCAATAATTTCTACGAAAAGGAAAATACATATGTCACGTCACTTAACCCGAAATTGCTCATATTACTGCGTGGATAACAAATTCGATGGCATTCACAATTTGTGTTAATATTCATGGAAATTTATCTGTGAAAAATGCTCTTAATTGCTAACAAATTGACTATGATTTAGCCCATTAGCCTAAAAAAAAAAACTTCCTTTTATTAGGCATGCGTGCACGTAAAAACACTTTGCCATTTGAATGCTTGTAATAGAAAATAAAATATTGTGTTTCACATTTTCCACACATATCTTAAAAACGAAATACACACTATTTTTAATACATACTACACATTGCAATCCTACCACAAAGCGTTCAGTTTTCTTCTTACTCCTGTAAACTACTGAAAATTTCTTAGCGTAAATTCGTCCGGAGCACAACACTAATTAATCTTCGCATAATTTTATCCAAAATGCATCCTTAAAATATCACAGAAACTTAAAAAAAAATTAAAGCCAAATTTTATTCAACTACCGACGGCAAATCGTTACATTTTTCACCATACTGTGCTACTCCAGCATCCGTTAATTGGACATTTTGTCAATTAAAATTAATTTCATCCTCAAAATCGTTATCCCAGTTTTCGCAGATTTCTGTAAAAAAAAATAGTAAAATTTCCAAATAGAAAGAATTTTTACCTTCAATACGCCACCGTTGATATCAATACAATTAGCCAAAAACCAATTCAAAGATGCGAATGTAATATGCGCCGGCATTCATGGCAATCCGCAAAGATATCTGAACACTTCTCCGTTCACGCTCCATTTAACTTTTGCAATGGCAGTGGTCCGGATAGTCACATGGGCTCGAGAAAAGATACACACATCTATCTGTGCAGAATAAGAGATGCGTGTGGTGTTGGTGTGGTCCAGTGAATCTCTTAAGTGCGGGTGGGATGCTGCGGAGAAATGGACATTGTACAATAATTCTCTTCAGTGGAATGAATCAATGTTGAGAGATATTTTATCAATGAAAATTTTTGAGCTATGATAAGATATTAGCTTTATATTTAAAAATTGTCTTTAACTATTATTAAATTTGCATAATTTATTTATTCATGACATAATTTATTTGCATCGAAAGAAATACTCTTTCTCCAATATTAATTTTATTCTCTTCGCTTCCATTATTTTACGGCGAAAAATTTTACTCCTTCCGCTTCTCACTCACACAAATTTAAATTCAACACATTCCAGAGAGCATAGTCCTCCCATATCGTATGAATGAATTAGTGTGGGAAAAAGGATAATGCAAACGAATCCCACAATCGGATCAACCGGCCGCGAGGGGTGGACCGAAGTATATCCCTCAAGTTTGCCATGTGTAGTCGAAGAGCCATGACTATGGGATATAGGAAAGGCGAAAAGAGGTCGGGTCGACGCCAAGAGAGAGAGAGGCGGTTGTTTTGTGAATTGGATCCTTCTGAGCTGACGAACACATGCTGCCGCCGCCGGGCGCTATGGCGAACAAGTCGAATGGCATTCGATGATGATATGTAGTAAAAGGAAGCGGCCATTATTCATTTTCTCTATAGGCGATTTCACGTTGAATTGGAACCTAAGTGAGATGAAATTGTTGGTACATTATAATTTTTCTGATTAAGTATTTTTTTTTTATTTTATTTTTTTTTTGTTTTTTTTTTTTATTTGAACGTTGCGATGCGATGCGTTCGAGTATATTTGCTCACGTCATCCATCGTCTTTAATTCTGGAGCGTTGTTGTACTCATATGATGGGATAAATGCGTGCGTGTGCTTACTGTTGAGCTCGTCGCATATCGTCATCATATCGTATAGCGTGGAAATGATAATAAAGAGGAATTGTAATCCTTGGACAAATATTACAAGTGGAAAGACCAAATGCTTGTCGGCTGTCGTGCCGACGAAAATTTATGATGATTTTATTTACTTTAGTCATGTTGTTGAGTATTACGCGAATGCCGGGGACCGGCCCGGCCGGCGGCAGCAGTCGATTGGACGAGTTGACTCTTCGCTTACCAGTGAATGAGATGAAAGAAAGTCTTGGATTTTCGGGGATGATATGTGTATGTATGTCCAATGGTCGTGAGATTGAATGAAATCCGCAAAAATTTATTTAATTTTTTTTCTCTCTGGTAATTTGCTGATTGTATGTTACAAGGCAAGATCGTGACAGATTTTATAGTCATAAATTGAATGATTTGCCTTCGGGATAAGAATGATTATATGTAGCTTGTACCTAGCTATTGTTAGTGATGTTTTCTTGATTTGTGGACACAGTTGAAAGATTGATTATTTCGGGCATTTTTTAGTTTAGGATGACTAACAATTTTTTTTTAACAAGGAGATTAAGAAAAACATGAAAACATGTAATTTTTAGGTTAAAATCAAAGGGAATTTAGCTACAGGCGTGTTATGTGATATACATATTATGGATTGAATACAATGTTAGGATTGTTTTTTGAGATTTTTTTTATCTAACTTGTAGTCAACTTATCCTTTCTATTGATTAGCTATATACAAATCCCGAGAAAAAAAACCCAAATTTAAAATGCCAAAATTCAATACTGGTGAATAATAAAAACCTAAGCACCACAAGTTTGGCTATGATTTTTGAACGAGGTAAGTTTAAAATGGCTTTTTAAAATTAAGTGTGTGTTATGTGATATAGAAAGAATGATAACTTCATAATCCAGAA
This sequence comes from Microchrysa polita, assembly GCA_949715475.1. Taxonomy (NCBI): domain Eukaryota; kingdom Metazoa; phylum Arthropoda; class Insecta; order Diptera; family Stratiomyidae; genus Microchrysa; species Microchrysa polita. Next base: position 17,611,844 of record OX454421.1, on the reverse strand, counting down.
AATCAAAATCCCACCCATTTGCAATCTCGCTTTTTACGAAAAATCCCTTTTTGCATTACCCCGTCATGATTTAATCCCGCCATTTAAAAATCCCGACAATTCAAAATCCAGCCATTACAGAAATCCGCCCACTAAAAACTCCACCAGTTGAAAATCCCCCTAGTAGATAGATAGATAAATAATTCCGTCAAAATACCGCCCAAAAATTAGGTATTTTCATTGTTAGCAGAACATAGTTAACATAACTATTTGATTATTTCTTCGCTGGAGAAGAGAGAGATAATTAAACCCCTAGAGAACAAGAAAATTCACACCTTTGTTTTTTTTTCAAGAATTCGGTAGGTACCTACTATTTCCATTTATGATAAAATGTGATTAAAATTGGCTGTTTTTTTTTAATTAGAGGACCGGTTTGCTGATCCAGACTCGCCTCAAAAATCATCGAGGGTAGCATCCAAATTGCCACATAGGCGGTTTATTTCAAAATAATGTGTTTTTATATTCAAGCCCTGTTTGCACTTCAGAAACGCAAAATTTTAAACGCTTTTCCTTATGCTTAATGGTCGATCCGTCCTGTTTTTGGGAGGACAGTCCTGCTTTTTCGATCTTACCCTGCCGTCCTGTCAACACGCCCAATGTCCAGCTTTTGTCCTTCTTTGTCCGGTTTTGGGAATTTAAGTCTGAATTTCAGAAAATAAGCAAATTGTGAAAACCACTCAAAAAATTCGTACAACAACAACAAACAACATTTTCCTTAGACGATCCAAAAAAAAAAGTAAAGTACCTAAATGTCGCCTATTGCTTAACAAAATCGTCCTTACGTTAGGAGCAAAAGAGCGGTGCTTATATACACTATAATAACACTGATGAGAAAAACCCCATAGGAACATTAATACGAACGGACGAGCTTGGAATATAGTAGAATGGATTTCGAAAAGAGCGATATAGAATAGTTATTACAAGTGATTGTGAAGGAAGTGTTACATTTTGAGTCAGATAAGCGATTAACATCTCTGGGTAAAACAGGGTGGCACACGATTTCAAAAATGTCGAATTTCTTGCTCCCCAAATTTGTTTGGGACCAAACCAATCAGGACAGTTGTGGAATTTACATGGCAGCCTTTTTAAAAATTGAATGCCAAGGAATGGGGCTCATTTTCATTACGAAACTTTAGAAGTCGCTTGTGGAAGTTGCCCTAAAGTTTTCCCAGAAGATCAACTTCAATTTCCATTTACGATTAGCATTCGATTCCTTGGTAAAAAAACAACGTTTTAGCTTGTAAGATAGATGAGTTGAACACCTTGTTTATGCCCGATATGATCCGTTAAAATAAGCGTTTAAATACCATCCCTCTGCAAATTGCTTCTAGATAGAGTCACCTAAAAAATGTTCGACCTCCCAATCGGTCGGTCCCTTGACTAAAACAGACCTGACTTTATTTGCTTTGGGTACCTGAAATAACGCATTTTTTTTTAAATAAACCACACATACGTTGAAACTAATGAATCCACTGGCGAAAAGATGGGGCAAATTTAAGTTGATCCGCTGCGGAAAGTGAAAGTAAATTACCGAAAACCACCCTAAAAGTTAAGTGATGAAAACGAACACCATTTTACCGAATGATTTTTTGAAGGGTGTGATCGAAATTCCGAAACTGTGCTGAATGTTTTAATGACAAAAAAACGAGACCGAGTTCTAATCGTGCGAATAGCACGATGAGTGTATACCCTATACCCATGTACAGACCTAGAAGGCACGCAAAACCCAAAATATTCAATTTCATATTTTTTGCGGGGGAGGGAGGGGTAGATGGGTCGGACCTGACACATCTTTGCTACCTTGTCAAGGCATCCAACGGCTACCATTTGATATTAATTTGAAGTTTTTCGTGACATTTTATCAAAAGATATGGCTGAATATAACGTTGTAGGGGAAGTAAGGGTAGGGGTAGTCGGACCTACTCCACTTTCCATCAACTCAAAGTATATGCCAGAATGAGAGATTGGTCAAAATTTCAAGTCGGTAGCGATATTCTATCGAAAGTTATGGCCGAATTAAAATATCAAGGAGGGTAGTTTGTATGGGAGGTAGGGGAACCCGTGGTCCGATTTGGCCCATTTTCAATACCGTCCAAGATTTTAGCAAAACAAACATTTGACCAAAATTTCAAACCACTAGCTTCATTATTTCGGGAGTTATCTAGTTATCTTGCTAACAGACGGACACACGGACAGACAGACAGACAAGGCTTATTCGATTCAGGGACCGACTCTGATCATTTATATATATACTTTGCCATACCTCCGCTGGCTCCTTTGAGGTGTTGCATAATATCGGCGTAACAAAAACAATATACCCTATACCCATCTTATGGGTATACCCTATACCCTCTTATGGGTATAGGGTATAAATATTTAGCAATAATATTCGATTTTTCACGACGTTTTTAAAATCGTCAGGTTCCCATGTGCCACCCTGTATAATTGAAAATTCGAAAGATACCGAGTCTAGTCTCAGCGTTTTTGTCTTTCTGCTTGTCCATCTTTCCATCCTGCTTTTTTAGTAGCCTTGTCCTGCCAAACGCCGATTTTTGGTACTTGGGTCCTGCTTTTCCATAAAATAATAATACGAGCGTTATAAGTATGCTTGAACCATAAATTGTTTCAAATCAAGAGTTTTAGATTTACAAACAAAAATTAAATTTTCTGTGCACACTTGTCTGCATCATGGAAACTATTTCATTTTAACTAGTCATTGGAAAAATAACTGGAAGTGATTGAGATTGCATACATTTAGGCGGAATTCTAAAAATTTGAAAAGCGCTATTTCGAGATAGCGGGATATTAAGTTGGCGGGCTTTTGGTAAGGCGGCATTTCAATTGAGCGGGATCTTTAATTGGCGGGATATTGAAATGCGAGATAATGAACGTCGGGATATTGTCCTAGCCAACCCAGTATAGAGGAGTTCTGAAGAATTAGATAAGGACACCAGCACATAACAGCATACCTCAATACTTTTTATTTGTTAAACGCTTGCAATAGGTATGCACCGTTTCGAACAAACTTTGATTTTCTATTTCAATTACTAAAAACTATTCGTGATAAATAGATACCTGCTTTCGAGACTTTGCACCAATAGGGATTTTCTGTCCCGTAATCATTTTATTTTTAAGGATGCCTCTCAAAGTAAGACTTAGATACTATGGTACCAATACTTTTCCTACGTTGCATTTTTGGTGCACCTTCCAGTTTTGTAATTTCAATTGCACACTTCATAACATTGGTAAATTTCTTGGAACTGTTGTCGGTTATTTTTATTTGAATAACTTCTTTTTCAATTTAAATTAATTATTTTCATAATATACATATTTGACTGACTATAAAATAGCCTTGAATAATTCATCCAATTCCTTCACTTTCAATTTGCCAATGCCCAAAGCCCAATCCCAACAGTGAATATGTCCCAACCCAAAACTATACACATATTGAAAGTCCCCGCCAAATTGCTTTGAATACATTTTAATCTGATCTCTGCATACATTATTTCCGCAAGAACAAAGAAACTACTAAATCTTACATCGCTTTCAATATTTTAATAAAATGTCCTTTTCAACATATCTCATATACGCTCCAAATACATGTAGGTATAAGCACAAAACGAAAGAATTCCAATCATGCCAACAGAAATTTTCAATAAAAGCGCGTTCAGAGTAAAAGATGAGCTGGCTGATGGCGGCGGGCGCATTATAAGTTTTCACCCCATAAACAAAGGGCCAAAAGCACAAAGCAGCAATAGCATCGCAACCTTGTCATTTCATCTTGCTATTTCCTTTATTGGAGAGCTACAAAAAAATCAAACTATATGTATTAGCTCTAAATATATCTTCTCCATCGCTATAGACATCCCTCTTTGTTTCTTTTATTTTGCAAGGACAAATTCCAGAGAACAAAAAGGCGACAAGGGTGTATATATAGTACAGAAAAGCATCGCGCTGAAATCTTATTATGAAATTGGATCGATGTCAATTTGCAGATTAGATAAATTTTCTGCTCGGCTTCAGATCCGCCGCACACTGATGCCCGCCGTCGCCGTCGGCCGCGCAGCCCTCAGTCTGTTGGCCAAACTATATACTAGATCCAATTCGCAGCCATCGCGCCAACACGAAAAGATGAAAAGACTTAAGACTTGCAAGAGACGCGGAAGACAAAAGAAGAAGAATCACACACAAGACGATGTTCGCCTTAGGATTTTTATTCAAAAAGAGCAACGATGCGAACGGAGTGACGGGAATCGGAATTTTCGAAGAAAGTTTCGCCAAAACCAGCACGAGAAGGACCAAAGTTTCTGTCTTCTTCTTATTCTGAAGAGAAGGGATGAAAGGCTTTAGCTCCACTTTATATTGTCAGTTTTAAAAACTGACAGCAAAGTGTGCAAGAAAAAAATAAACATTTAAACGCAAAATGGATAGAGAGGGCAAAAAAAAAACATGAAAAGAAAAACACACACGCTATTAGTATATATATGGCAGAAACTTTTCCTCTTTAGCTTGTTTTGTTATTTTGGTCTTGTGCTTCTTTTTGTTTCCAGGAAAATTCCTTCTTCCAAATTTTTTTTTTGTGTCTTGTTTGCAAAACAAGATTTCGAATTGAATTAGACGAAAACAACTCACGCATAATATGTCACAAACAAAAAGAATCGAAAAAGAAAAACAAGAAACATACTTATACGAATGTCGTCCTGTAAGACTTTCCCTTTTTGTTCGCCCGTTCTCATTCCGGACAAATGAAAATGTTAAAATTCACATCCTTCAAACGGTGGCCACCCGCCAAGCTAAATTAAAAAAGATTCCACACCAATCGTCCTGTCTGCTTGCTATTTGTTTTTTTCTCGTTTATTTCTTTGTTTTTTTTTTTTCTCATTTCATTTCAATTTTCATTTTGATTGTCCGTCGTGCATCAGCACCATAAGACGCGATGAACGAACGGACACCCCTTGGCATTAATCAATTCAATTGCAGAAAACGAAATGGAGAAGGGTGTGTGTTGATGGCTCTCTATACGAACAGGCAAGCAATATGGCGAGTGCAATCCTCTTTCAGGATATTTTTTGAACTATATAGACAAGGACTCCTTTCGCTTATCCATAGAATGTGTGCATACATTGCGATATGTATGTACATGCAAATCCCCGGCTGCTGTTCGTGTCGTGTCCATATAGGATATTCTTCTTGGGTTGATTGATGTTTGTTGTCGGCGACTTGACATTTTGACGGAATCAAGTCATACATACATATAGGGAACGGGGGAAAATTGAAATTTGAAAAGGACTATTGGTCGATTAGATATAAAAAGAAAATGTCGATGGGTATGGACTTTGGTATGAGGACTTTGAGGAGAGGGCGAAAGCAAAGAGTTGTTTGGTTGCATGGCCGGATGAGATGTGACCAGTGACCACAAATGGAAGAAAGGAAAAGAATTGTAAACGGATTTTCATGATTAATGTCCTTTGGGTAATATATTAGTAGCAGCGACATGAAATCACTCAGAAGTGAAATGAAATTAGTCTTCTTTTTTTTGTGTTGTTAAATTGATTCTCAAATATGGTTTGGATTTTTTCCCTAGTTTTATGTGATTCTGCTGTAAATGGAGAATGTACCTATACGTTTTATTTGAATCGAGAGTGTCTGGCCTTAAGTTATCCTACCATGGGCGTAGCCAGGATTTCGGTCAGGGGGGGCAAGCCCAAAATTTTTCCAACATCATGATCTTCTTAGGGGTTGAAATTTCCGGTCGCAGAAATATTGTTAGCAAATTTTAGAGTAGCCTGGCTTGTGGTTGGATTGGTGCACAGGGTCATGGATTCCAGACTCACCGTGAACGAATTCATTTCATGGAGTTTCTCGAACTCACGACCTACGTGACGGACTATGATGTCGCTCAGACTGTAAACAAGTATCCATTTATGGGGATCTTGGAAATTGGATGTCATTCCCACATCTGCGGCCCTAGTTTACTGGTGGACTGCCACGCATGTTATTTCATTGTTTTTTTATTTTAGAGTCAAATTTTTAAAATGGAGCTGAGAATGATTTTCTTCTGCATTCTGACTACATTCAACTGGCCTCAAATATCTGCCTTTAGAGCGTACTTTGTGTATTTTCAGTGCATTTTGTGCATCTCGGACTGCATATTCCACTTGCGAAATCAGTTTGTTTCGTCTGTCACTTTCATCTTAGCAAAGTAGCAACGTCAGAATATTTATAAATCCTTTATTGATTGAAATATGGTTAACGGTTTTAATAAGATTTCCTCTAAATTTATCAAAGTATTAACAGAGGCTAAATTTTATTGCTGGTATGATTCAGCTCGAAAATAAATTTTGATTTAATAACTTGAAAGACCCGCTCTGTGGCTCACTTGGTTGAGTCGCACTCTACGATGCTAGTAATCCGTAGATCGAATCTCGGCGTGGTCCAAAATTTACACAAAGTTCATCCTTCGTCGTTTCGACGACGCCAATTTCCAAAAATTTAACTTACCCTGCTTACTTCGTCTAGCCGCAATGTACCCGGCAAGTACTCGTACATCGGCACGGTAAGTGCTGTACGAAAACTTAGCTTCAAATAACGAGAATTGTCACGAAAAATGGGATAAATTTGATGATGCGTAGTCGATCCGACAAAGCATGACCTTCCAGGGCTAACAAAGCAAAGCTGTATACCATTTGTCACCCTTTCAGATGAAAAAAGGTTGAATTCCACTAACTTCCTGAATGGAACTAACGGTTGAAATTTTGTACTCCTGCTCAGAAGCCATGAAATGAAACAGGAAATATGGGATGCACGCAGCCACAGTAGCACACTCAAAAGTGAAATGTGTGTGCTGGTACGCAGCCTCCGTCAGTTACGAGAGGCCACTCGCTGTCATCTATTTGTATGTGCCTCCTGACTGCATCCCAATCATGGCTCCTCCGGCAGCACTTGGAGTGGTGGAAAATGCATTTGCTGCGCCAGCAGCAGAAAATTTTTGAAAATGTTATATAGTGCAGCGATTTTTTTACTACATCAATAAGGATTTTTTACCATCTTCATCGACCAGGGGGGCGACCGCCCCTCCCTGCCCCCCCCCCCTGGCTACGCCCATGTATCCTACCTAAGAGTATAGAAGTAAAACTTCGGGAAATTTGCATGAATTGTCGAGGTTCTAAGAAATTTCCTAATCTGTACCGATTTTTTAGAAATTTCGATAAGTCGACCTGTACTTTTGTGATAGTGAAACCAAGGTGTTAAAACTGTCCCTATCGATTTAGACTATCCAACGAGGAGCTATATCATTTGAAAAGACCTCGCCCTGCATCTGTGCTCTTCAGAGACTCGCCAGGGTTTAAATCGTTCAAAAATATGTTTTTTTTTTTTTTGAAAATTTGCCGCGGTTATCTTCATGTCGGCCGACACTGATCGGGGCTCGTTGAAACGCGCAGTTCAAAAGATCACGCCTAAGAAGCACAGCGGAATACAAGGCGTGTATTGTCCACAACTTTGATCTTTTGAAGTGCGCGGTTCGGCGAAACCGATCAGCGTGGAGCCGACATTAGAACGGCACATTTCACGAAAAATTAGTTTTAGACCATGACGAATTTGAAGCTTTTATCGATGTTTACAGAAGGGAATAAATTCCGAATAAAGATTTTCGGAAATATCTTGATAACAGTACATACGAGGAAAAAATCTAATCTTTTATGACGCGAATAAGTTTTCAGAAAAATATCTCTAACGGTTTATTTACGGGAACTAGCCGGTGAAAATATTGTAGTTGCTTTGAGCCGAAGTATGCCTAAGGTCCCCAACAACGCGTGCGGTCTTAAGGTAACATTGAGGGCTCAATGAAGCTGTTTGCATAAAAGTTTGTAAATATCTCTATAACAATAATGTTTACTGAAGTTCTACCCATAATGAAATTGGAACTGCAGTGGCTCAAAATAAAAGGAAGGAAGTCCCTGAAGATACAAAGCGCGATCATACCTTGAACTGAGCATATTTTTGAATAATATATTTTTTTTATAACGGCAATCTTTAACTGGGGCGTATAAATTCAATATTTTAACGAAAGTTTGTTACTACAAGCTTTTAAATGATTATTTTTCCATTTCATTTCATTTTACTTTTTTCGATGTCTGATAACAATTAAATAATCTAAAAAGGGACGAAAACTAGATCACAGCCTTATTTTTTCTCAGATGGCAATGGCACCCAGTACGACAGACTGTAATAACGGGAACGCGTGATTTAAAAAATGTCACACACTCTCACGAACATTGTTTAAATAGCTGGTATAGCAGGTACAAAAGTCGCCGTTGAAGGGTCAGAATGAGGATGAGTTATTATGAGTATGTATTGATATCCTTACAGAATCAGGCATTTAAAAAAATATATTAACTAAATTTACATAAAATAAAGTAGGTTGGTACGTATCGATCAGTGGCGCAACAACAGAATCTTGTTCTGTATGAGGCTAAATCATTTCACATCACCGAATATTGAGGCTGCTTCTATTTTCCAGTACTTATATGCTATACGATTCTGTTTCTAGGTCCCATTACATTCTGAAGAAGTTTTTACACTTTGTCGTGTTCCTATGATTCTCACGGAGTTTCAGCAACCGGTAATTGCTAAAAAAAAACTGTTACAGCTGTGGATAGGAAGGGCGCAACTCATTCTACGCAATAACCTTCTTTGTTGCGGGTTATTTTTGGTTGACCATTTTGATTTTCTTCGTACGTTGCCGGTAGACAAAGAGTGACGGCACGGTGGATGTGAGTTTGCTGAAGTTGGGCGAATATTTTTCTAATGGCTTCAGGGAATCTTATCTTCTCAGGTGAAAAAGTCAGCACTCTATCTATCAATGAACCAAATGATTTCGGATATGAATTTCTGAAATACTGCGAAAGCCGCTTGTTATGCAACATCAAAGGATCATGGGATTTACATTCGCCAGGCTACACAATTACAAGAAACAATAATCAGGACAAGAAGGAGACCTAAATTTTTTTTTGCTAACGTGAGGCTTGCTTAACATTTGCAAAGTATTGTGAAAATTTGTGCGAGAAAACACATTTTATAATTATAAACTTGTGCGAGTCTGGTTGATTTTTGTTCAGAAAATGCATACAAATTTTACTGGGTATTTGATGTAAAATTTGGAAAACGTTTCTATAATGGAATGAACATATATTTGCAAATATTGGTACAAATTGTTCCGCAAAAAAGAGATTTAGTAAAATAATTCGAATATGGAACTTGTTTTATTTTATCATTTTGTATTTTTTTTTCTTTTCCGATTTTTCCGTCTGAACCCCTTAGCCCCTCCCAAATAATAGAGTACATTTTTGCCTTAAATTGTATTATATACAGTATTTCATTAGAATCTGTGAACATAACTGAAGTCAAACAAACATTAAATTGGGAGTTACAGTGCATCAAAAGTCACAACTGAGGTTTTTTCCTTGATTGTAACTGAAATTAAAATTTTTGAGTAACAGTCAGTCGCTTGTCTTATAGATTTTATACGCTCAGGGCTAAGCGTTCAGTTTTGGAACACTATAAGGTCTTTCACAACCGAGCTTCAAGAATCCTGAATTGACCATCGCACATCCATTCAAAACATAAATGCAAACACACATCCCAGGGGCTTTACTTTCCGTATCAACTTTAAAAACACTTGGCTACTTTCTCCCTTACTTTCTTTCAAATGTATCACTAAACATTTCTAAAATTTCTCAGAAGTACGAGTATTTACAAGAGTCCGACCTATTTCAGCATGTAACAAAAACTTGTACTTACATACTTACACGCACCCTTCATTTCACATCTAATTTTCGAACAAGGGCAATTCGATCCTTTTACTGGATTCAATTTCAGATTGAATTTCATATTAATTCGACGCACTGATCCTGTTTGCTACTTATTGACATTTCCGAAATTCTACACACAGCACATATAAGTAAATAGGGGGCGAACGCACAGAAACCGAGCTAAAGTCGATCCATAATAAATCACAATGCGTTTGACATATTTCCAAACATATAAATCACTCAAAAAGTGACATTCTACTTTTCTTTTGTCTTTCATAATTAAAAATGGAAATTCTCAATAGTATATACGAAAACCCTCCTCCCTCGCACGGTTGAAAATGTTTTGTATTGCCGAGGATATGGTATTTAGTGAGGAAGTGGTATAGAAATTGGAAGAAACGTATTTTTTTCGTAGGGATAGAGAAGGATAGGCTGTAGGGTGGAATTACTTATTAATTTTGATTCAGTTATCATTTTCACATTTTAAATACTAAGAGCAAATTTAAATAATTGTAGGCTGTCATGTTGAAATTAAAAAAATATTACAAGAAACTAGGAAAACCGTGAAGTAGGTATGCATGAGAGGATGCTGTTTTATAAGGGTTGCTGGATGATGTTGTAAAAGATTTACCTATCCTCAAAATAACTGGAGCAATATAAAGGTACCCAAGTATTAGTATTGAAACAATTGCACTTTCAAATCCTAAAAGAATTTTAGTTTTTATATGATTAAGCAGAGCTCAATCTGTTGTTTTGCCGGAACCTGTCGTTAACTATGTGGTGAAGATTGTGTTGCCTCCAAAGGTGAATGGTTCGCGATAGTTAAAAACAAAATGTTCTTTTGTAAATCAACAAAAGAACCTTTGTGCAATATTGTTCCAACGAAATTTTACAATTTTTAATTACATCTAAGTTCTTGAGATTGTAATAACCCTGAGGATGGGCCCACCGGCCGGATATACCTATATTGTTTTTTTGCACATAACATTTTGTTTTTAACTATCGCGAACCATTAACCTTTGGAGGCAACACAATCATCACCACAGAATTTTAGCTTTGTTTATAATTTAGGTATGTGCTAAAAATGCAATACGTTTCCGTCTCTTCCCTCGTCGTGTGGATATTTTTTTTTTTAAACAGTATACCTATGGTAGAAACCAAGATTTTCACGCGCCTATACTTTTCGACTAACTTGTCTGTTACTTAGCATTTTTCCTTCGCCCCCCTTAAACACATCTCTTGTCGACGACAAAACAAGACAACCAGATCGAAAACGAAATTCAAGGAGTAACGCCATACCATAGCATCAGCGCTATACCATCATGTAGTGCCCTCTTCAGAAATGGGATCCATTCGGGAAACGTTTCACAACATTTCAAAGTGTACACATCTTCTTCTTCTTCTTTTATGGACTCCTTTTTTCGTCATGTCACACGGCTACCATGGATGTAGAATTCACATCCCATACCATACCGCATATCATCCAATACACCCAGCCATCATGACATAGCATGCCAGAAGGTCTTGCGAAGCGTAACATGAAACTTGAACATTTTCTATGTTATTTGTATATGCCTATGAGTTTCATCCTTTTTGGATGTCGTTTTACGCTGTCACACACACAAGACGACGGGCGACATCCCGGGCTTCACACACAGGCCGTCACAGAACAACGTCTAAAGAAATCGAAAATGAAATTAGCGCGCGGGATGTGCCAAATTTTTGGGTATGATTTGGAAGCTGAAGTTTAAGTTTGTGTAGTTTTCTCTATAGTAAAGTGTTAGGGGTTATGCTATGCTGAGTCAAGTCAAGAACGCTTGTCGACCTGATTCTGACCTAATTTTGCTAATATCTGATTGAGGGTCGATTACTCGTGGTTAGTCTTATCATATAGACAAGACGCACACCACGCACGAGTAATCGGCCTTGAGTCATAGATAATTCCTAGAGATATTTTCCATTTTGATAATGCATCGTACTAAATTTTAAAAAATCTGCCAAATTGTGTGTACTTACATATGTAAAGAATAAAATTGAAATCTATTTGATTTGTGCAAATCGTGAAACGGAATTAGTAATCCCAAATTATATCTTTTCGTTAGTATTCAAATTCATCCTTACTATATTTAATATCGGAAAAAGTGTCCTAAAGTTTGTCGTTTTGTTGCTATTCGTACATTTGTTGCTATTCGACTGCAGTGCAGCGCTCCGCCGAATATTTCTAACGAACTCCGAAATAAACTCATCACGATGTCATTTCATTACTAACATGAGGAACCAATTAGAAAATTAACATTCAGTCGAAAAGAATAAAAAAAATTAAAATTGAGAAGAGTTACTCTCATCGCGGCACATCTATCTGACTGCAGAAAATCGCTATATGAAGAAAAAGAATTCCAAGTGACCTTTTAATCATAAGACCGCAACAAATTAGCCAGTCAACGTTTGCGCGGTCAACATCAAAAGCAATATCGCCCGTTGTTCCATTTTTATACCCTTCGCTCATAGAGTGAAAGGGTATATTAACTTTGTCATGAAGTTTGTAACGCATTGAAGGAAGCATCTCCGACCATATAAAATATGTATATATATGATCAGCGTGACGAGCTGAGTCGATTGGACGATGTCCGTCTGTCCGTCTGTCCGTCTGTCTGTCTGTTGCGACGCGTTTTGCTCGGCCAGTTTAAAAGCTATGGAGCTGAAACTTTGCACACATGCTTCTTTTTGTTGCAGGCAGTTTGTATGTTTGAATCGCTGAAATCCGACAAGGGGGTCGTGGGGCTGCCATACAAACCTACCCCCCAAAATTAGGTTCTTCTTAGAAAAACTTTTTTATTTATGCACCAATTTCAATTAAATTTCACACAAATGTGTTTTAATTGGTAACACACAATATATGTAAAAATCGACCAAATCGGACAATGGGGTCGTGGGGCTGCCATACACACCTAGTCCCCCAAATTATGTTCTTCTAAGAAAAACTTTTTAATTTTCTCATCGATTTCAATCAAATTTCGCAAAAATGTGTTTCTAGTAATACCACAAAACATATGTAAAAATGGACCAAATGGGACCATGGGGTCATGGGGCTGTCATAGAAACCTAGCTCCCCAAATGAAGTTCTTCTAAGAATTTTTTTTTATTTATACACCAATTTCAACCAAACTTCACACAAATGTGTTTCTATTGATGACACAAAACATATGTATAAATAGATGAAGTTGGACCATGTGGTCATGGGGCTACCATACAAACCTAGCCCCCCAAATCAAATTTTTCTAAGAGAAACGTTTTTATTTGCACACCAATTTCAATCAAACCTCAGAAAATTATATTTCTATTGATACCACATAACAAACGTGAAATAGGACTATGGGGTCGTGGGGCTGCCATACAAACTTGACCCCCAAAATTAGGTTCTTCTAAAAAATACTTTTTTATTTGGACACAAATTTTAACTAAGCCTCATGGAAATGTATTTTTAGTGATGGTACAAAACATATGCAAAAATGAATTATATCGGACCATGGGGTCATGGGGCTGGCATATAAACCCAACCCCCAAATTAGGTTCTTCGAAGAAAACCTTTTTGATTTGTCAACCAATCTGAACCAAATGAGTTTTAATTGATGCCACAAACATACGTAAAAATTGATGGGAAGGCCATAGGGCTGCCCTACAACCCCCTTCCTCCTCTTTTTGGTTCTTATAAGAAACCCACGTCCCGCTTCGCCCAATAAATCTTCGCCACGGCACTTATGAGAAAATGGAAAAGCATGGAAGCGGGGAGGACTGAACACTAGTCATAGGTACGCCCGAAAAAACTTTTAGACCGAGGGGAGCGAAGGGTATCCAAATTTCGGCCGCGCCCGAAATTAGCCTCGGTCTCGTTTTCTTTTTTTCCGTTTGTCTGCGCGCGCATTTTGCTTAAGATATCTTTTCTATTTACAGTTGCGTTTGAAAAGAAAAAAAAGTAAAAAATGTACAAATAAATAATTACTAATTAGAAATGATGCGATATGTGTTTGCGTGGGTGTTGCGCTAACACATTCACGATATACTTAAAAGAAATAGGGAAAAAAGTAGCACATAAAGCAAAAAACTGACAAGACTATTCACCTTGTCTTGTTGTTTTAATCCAGTTCGGATGTGTGATGGAGAAAACAAAATGTAAAAAACCCTCAAGGGATAGTATCGAGAGAAAGGAAATTATGGTCAAGCTTGTTACCAATGGCAAACTATAGTGACTTACAGAGTAATTTCTGTTTTCTGCTTATTCTATACGTACGACGTACATCGTACACATACCTATAGGTACGTGTTACGTATTTTCTCATATGAATGACATGGACGACGGAGTGGCATTGGAAAAGTTGCAGGAAAAACTCTTAATGCGAGAATGAACAAAAGAAAATTGAATGGCTTCAGTGCGCCCTATTTCATGGTAAAGTGAATTTTCATTTCATTGTCTTGAGAGGTGGAATTTAATCAGGCATCGAAAAGTATTTGTTGTTGTTGCGCAGCGAAGTCGTTGTAGGACAGGACTATACTATAGGTATACTCGTACAGTCATGGAGATAAAATTTAATTTATTTGACGTAGTTAAAAAGCTTTTGAGTAACACACTACCTTGTCGTTAGCCTGTTTTGCCAGATAGGTTTCGTGGTTTCACCCAGAATGAAACTTGATTTCTAAAAATTATGGTCTTCCCTCTAAATTGGAAAAAGGTTACAAAATTACCAAAAAGGCTCCAGGCTGATGGGTACCGATTTTGACTTCTGATATGTGGACTAGGGGACGAAGACTAATGATGCCGTGAAGTGAAGACTAATGACGCAGCTATCGAGACGGCTTGTCTATAGGCGGAGCGACGACAGGTGCTCGCTGTAGCTCCAAGTCGGGCTAATCGACTAATCGAACCGGCAATTTGACGTCTGCAGCCCACTAGCAAATTAGGTTGAGGCTAGTTTGCTTATTGCTACCAAAATATGTCGAGGGGAAAAAGCTTTTATGAACTTCATCAAGTTATCGATTACAGGTTACCTACCCATAGGTGATTTTCCCCAGGCAGTGCGCGTCTTATCTATTCCTACTTCACGAAAAGAATTCCGCAATCGAAAAAACGCGTAAGAAGATGTTGGACTTTCCATGTGTTTGCACTATATTTTAGAAGTAAATAATTTTTGTTGTTGATCGCAACAGCCAAACTTAAAAAGTTAAAGCGACTGTCACAGACACAATTTTGATGGAATTCGATGATTTATGTTAGAAAACAAACCCCCCAATTCTCCCTAAAATTTATTTAGGTTCCCCATAAAAATGTTATCCCCCTAAAGTTCCTCCTAAGACTTTTGAAAAAATCCCTTAATGTGGGGGATTTTTCCCTAATCTGTTAATACTGTAACCAGTGTACTGATTCGGCTATTGCGCCCGTTATAGTTTAGACAGGCCGAATAAACAGCCCATCAAATTTTCCTCTTATCTATAATATTGAACTGAAAATGTGATCTCAGTTTTTTTATTAGGGTTTTTTAGCGTTTTTCCAAAAAAACCTTTATGAAATCGATTTTGTCCGTGCGTCTGTCCGTCTGTTAACTAAATTGCGATCGGCTCAACCGATCGTCACGAAATTTGGTAGGAATGTGTAGAATGGTAACAGTCTTTGGCATGAAATACTTAGTACTTGCTAGCGAAAAGATAGCAGGGTGTCCCCGAAGGGTTTGAAAAAAGTCGACTGTTTTAGTTTTGACGTATGGGTACTCAAATCGAAGGACTCGACGAGTACATTTTATACCAGTTTCGAGTAAGGGCAACGTAGTTATGGGCGCTTGAACTTAAGCTTACGTTTTCACCTCGGTTTTTAGGGTTTTTTAGATTTTTCAAAAAACCCTTATGAAATCGATTTTGTCCGTCCGTCTGTCCGTCCGTCTGTTCACTAAATAACTCGCGGACGGCTTAACCGATCGTCATGAAATTTGGTAGGAATCTGAAGAATGGTAACAGTCTTTGGCTCGAAATACTAAGAAGTTGGTAGGGCAAAGATAACAGGGTGTCTCGGAGATTTGAAAACTTGTTCACTAAATAACTCGCGAACGGCTTAACGGATCGTAATGAAATTTGGTAGGAATGTGTAGAATCGTAACAGGTACACTGCGCGACAAATGCTTATGTTCACTCATATTTCCTTCAATGAAACGGTAAAATAAAAGCTTACCGGTTCAAGAAATGTTATTTTCGAAACTGTTAAATATCACAAACAAAATGAATGGACTGAATCCCCACAGGACATTTTCCTTAAATTACAGTAATTTATTTCATTCAAAGAGTCATTTTCCAGTGCGACAATGGCTTAGGTTCAGGGACGATGTTACCGTTTTACGTAATGTTTTCGCTGAAAAATATTTCAGAAAAGTATGAAAGAGGATAAATACGAAAAAACATTAATTTAATAGTGTGTATTTCCGCCATTTTTATTTATAATTTCATAAAGCCTTAGAGGAAGGAAATCGTATAATGAATGCAGCACGGATATCGGTATTTTAGACCAAGCTCTCTTAATTCCATGAATTACCTTTTCTTTAGAGTCGTACTGTTTACCACTACTGTAAACCTCCCGAACAAGCCACCCCATCTGGATCGTCCACACAAAACCGTTTTTCATCCGTAAATATTACCTGCCTCCATTGTGATGTCTAGGTAGTTCATGAATCTTGAGGCTAATTCCAGGCGCTGTAGACGATGTTGCGGGGTTAAGGCTGCTTTTTTCTTTAACCGTAAATGTTTCAAACAAGAAGAAGATGTAAGAACTCGTTGGATGGTCCTTACACTTGCTGATAACACCAACATCTGCCGAAGCTTATGCGCAGTAAGGAGCGAATTCGAGGCTGTTCTTAAAACAGACGTCACCTTGATGCACCGGAAGTCGCTTTTTTTCTGCCTCCTGCGTATCGTCGGCCATAATTTTCACTATCTCGTATACAATTATTAACAACGTTCGAGCTCCGCTTAATCCGTTTTGCGATTTTTCGATTTGAATATCCTTTTTGCTTTAGTATGGATGGAACTTGACGCCTTTTCCTTGGCAGAAAAAAAACTTTCCTTTTGACATTATCCACTATATGACTCACAGAGTAGGTACAACGCGAAAAAAAAATGTTTCCGCAAACACTCCTCACCACGACGAGATAACTCTTTAAAGTAAGTGAGCCTATACTCGTACAATTGTCGCAGTAGAAATTGCGATTTTCATTTTAAAAAATTCCGTTAGCCATACGAGTTGCTTGATAGAATTGCAATATTTACTAACATAACCGTTAATTGAGAGAGCATTATTTAAAAACTATTTCCGATCAGAGTACATAGAAATTATATCATTTTTAACACGTTCGCTGCGGCTGTCATTTTCGGTATCTTCTTTTCTGTGCGGCACATGCCCCCGGGGGTATGTAAGTCATTATTGTTCATGTGCGGCATACATGTGTGGCTACTGCAACAGTAAATGAGCTCTCATATCCCGGAATTTAATTTTAATCGATCAAAAACTAGATAAAATATTTCCTTACAGGGGCGAACCCAGGAATTTATTTCGGGGGTTGATTTGTATGTGCAAAGTGGCTTATGAAATCCAACGCTTTAAATGTTCTTAGTCCTTAGGCTTAAGAGTGCCCATATACTGTCAGATCGATTGACCAATCGATCTGACGCCCGTACAGCACATACACTATACAATTTATCACGGAATCTGAAATGACAATCTCGCGGTTCACACGAGATTTTGTGGCGATGGAAGATCCATTGCTACTTTCGATGGAGAATGGGCCTGTCTAGACACTCAATTTTCGTTCGTCTTCGTCATTTTGACAATTGAAACTTGGGAGGTCTGCGCTATTTAAGAAAGGTATTAATTCTTTAACGCGATTGCAAATGTTGAATATGTCAACAACTTACCATCTATTCATACTATTAACGAAAGGATTAATCATTAATCTGTCCTGAACAAAGCCGCGACACACATCTAACGATAAATAATGAACAGATGTGGATAGAATCAAGCATTCATCTCTTCTGATTACTTGACGCAATCAGTTCAATGTTGAAAGAGGAAACGGAGCTTGAAGACGATAGGGAAGACAAAAGCGCGCATGTGTGGATATAGTCAATGACCGCCACAACCACAACATGAAGAATGACCACTGGTTTATGTCAATAAATCAGCAACTGAAAACACATGATTATCATGACAGATTGTATGAGAAATTGCATTGCAATATGTTCCACACGTCCAATAAAAAGAAATGGATTAGATGGTCACATACACCTTCTAATTTATCGGGCAATCAAAAAATTGCTTCAATCAGTTGGAAGGTCTATGGTCACTTTAAAACGATAGTCTGACGTCGGGCATAGTGAAAATCATCACTTATGCATTTGATTTATCAATAAAGATATTTTGTGTGAATTTTATTCATACCTATAATTTTCATTTCGGGGGGTGTTTCATCCCCCAAATCCCCCCCTTGGGTTCGCCCCTGTTTCCTTAGGTACAAACCTGTCTTCAATTCAGCCAGGAGCTGATTCCAAATAATTCTAATAATATATTTTTCGTTATTTTTCACTAGTATAGCAGTTTGTAACAATCAAGTGCAACAACTTAGCATGTATAAGTCAATTTTGTAACTTCACTTCAATAAAACCATACTTGTCATTACAACAACCTCCCCTACAAAGTTATATTCAGCCATATCTTTTGATAGAATGTCGCGAAGAACTTCAAATTAGCATCAAATGGTAGCTGCTGGATGCCTTGATAAGATGTTAAGGCTGTGCCAGGTCCGAGCCATCTGTATACCCTCCCTCCCAAAAAAAGATGAAAATGATAATTTTGGGATTTGCATGCATTCTAGGTCTTTACATTGGTATACACTCATCGTGCTATTCGCACGATTAGAACTCGGTCTCGTTTTTCTTATACAATGGCTCCATAATTTTGTCGTTTTGTATATAAAATAGCGAGAAATTTTTTAAATTGTGAAATAAATTAGGAAATATAGGTACATCTAGTGCAGTGCTTAAAAAATTGTATTCATCCAATCGATACTGATCATATAGCTTTCAGTGTACTTTTTCACATGCATCTATCTCGGACACTTTTCACCTGGTCAAATCATATGTTCGCCATTATTTAAAGCATAATCATGGAGTATAGAGGTGACTCTCCTACTTCAAAAAGAAATCAAAATCTTTTGCGAACATTGTGTTAAAGAAGATTTCGCTCCGTGTTCCCATAAACAAAAGAATCAAAGTCAGAAAAGAGCCTAGCCACAGTATGACTTTGATCACAAGTTTTCGCCCCATCGTTCCTATAACGTTTCACTGGCCATAGAACTGCACGCTGCACCTCCTTGCATAATATGCATGTGCAACAATGAGACGACGCGATGTCCGAACCGGGGGTCTTTCGCAGTCTTTCATAACATTCTGGCACGACCAGTACAGCCAGATGTACAACGTCGACCTTAGATGTTAAAAGAACACACAATACTCCAAAGCAAGCACAAACAATTCCTAAAAGGTACAGACCAAAAGAAAATCTTTCATCTGAATCTGAATTTGCAACGCAAACTTTGAGAGTTAATAAATTTTAGAAAAAAGTCTACCCTGCTCTACGTATCTACATTCAAAGCGAAACCAACAAACAAGATAATTGCCGTATCATTGCCAGGCGGAATTTAATTGTTGGTGTTAATGCAAATAATTGTCTTGCACGGTTTTGCACCTCGTATTTTTCTGCTGCAAATTGTGGCGGAGCCTACGGGGTTTTGCTCTCGTTGTTTGAGTTAGTATCCGATTCAATGAGTGTATGCTAGCTAGGCGAACTCAGGCATTGTGCATAATAATCAGTGCACAAGCTCTAGAAGAAAAACGAGAGAGATAGTACAAAAAGTGTTATAATTTATCTGTTTTTTATTAAAAGTTTATTTTTATAATACATTTGTAGCTTGTACAGTAATTGGTTAATTTTTTGCACTTTTTTCTTGCAATTATAAAAACAGAGTGTTTAAGAATGCTCGTAGCTTCGTCGTTTTTCTTTGGTTTTTTTTTAACGTAGCGGCTATTCTTAAATGTATGTTGGGTACACGTGCGAGAATTTTAATAGGCTGGTTTAGTTTTAATAGTTCTAAAACTATAATTAGTATTAGCACAAAAAGATGATAATAAAAAAAAAAGAAGATATTTCACACTTCAGATATTTTTCAAGTTTTTATATGTATCGCTAATTGGACTAGATGGTTTACACTTAGGTATGTATATGAATTTCATAAATGGAAGATTTGTTCATTTATCCAGGGTGGAAATATATTTAAAAATAAATGAACTTTTATGGATGTTTGCGTGATTTTATATACCTACATGTAGAAAACAAAAACAGCAATCTCTTTAATCACGTACCTACAACAAATTTACCACCTCCCCCGAAATAAGATTAATCGTCATCATCAGCCATCTTCATTTTTCTTACGATTATTCGCTCTTTTTATGAATTCTTAACAATTTCGACACTCATCCACATCCACTCTTGGTTAAACTTAATTGCTCCTTAATCTTCCCACAACATCTATGAATAAATTTACTTTTACTTGCTGCTTGAAACGACCCAAACTTAAGCGTATATCATTACCCATAAGCGTTCATAAAATATCCTTGCGACCGGGATCATGGCGTGGGGCGTGCTACAAATTCGAGTAGTGCCTGTAAATATTGCATACGCAAAAAAAAAATTGAAACTACATCCTCTCAAATCCCGATTTCCCTGCACAAGTCCTTGCAAAACTCCCACAACAACAACGTCGAGCCATAATATACCATGACACGACAGTGTGTTGCAATATTGCAACCAAAATCCTCAAGTGGCTATAGTCAGCCCAACTATACGACATATAACCGTATTTCCGTGTCCGGAAGCTGCGTTTCTCAACTCTTTGCCTCCGCGATGGTGAACTTGGAACTTGGTTGTGTCGGACTGTGCGCTCATAGTGTGTCTGTGCCAATGGAGCATTACCAAAAGAGTCATAAATTACATTTTATATAATTTTCATTGCCACACATTATCATGGAGATCTACAGTGATTCAGTTTTCTTTCCGTATCAATTCTCACAAATTCTCACCCTGGCTTGTGTGGATCTGGCGCGTTCTTCTCTCGCGCTATGGTTGTTGTCGGCTTCCTGGTTTCGTCGTCCTGTGAACGATTTTGTGTTATATCCTGCTATATATAGGTTGCTTTGAAATGGTGTTATACATGCAGGGCCATTTGAATCGGCTGGAATGGGTGTTTGGTTGTTCGCTTCATGCATGGCCATGGATGCATCCTTTTGTGTACAGGTGTGTTAAGAACCCACGACCTTATCGCTCAACATGCTTCAAGCAGTTTCGTATTTTACCCATTGCAATGTCTCTTTGAAGGTACAAGCAACAATATACCGAGTTGGAGCTCGTGGGAACTTGACGTATCCGTACTCGTACGTCTGGCAGAAATAAAAAAAAAATGTTTCCTTTTATGTTTTTCAATTTCCAATCCACTTTTCCCGAGGATAGGAACGAATGTTTGCGTTTCCGCTGCCCGTGCGTCATGCGCGTTAAAATCAGGGCCGCGATGATGGAGATGGAGAAGAAAACACATTCAACAGCCACTCGTGAAGGAATCGCTCTGAATGGCCCGAAAATCAAGCCAAAACGATTGTGTGTGCAGAATGGAGCAACAAATATCCCATAAAGAAAATTCTTCGTTAAGGTTGTTGTCTCGTCGTGTTGTTTGCCCTGTGGAGGGTTGGAATTTGGAAAATGATGAATTTTCACTATTGAGTGTTTATAGTGTGCATGGAAAAGGGGTTGCTGGTTGTGAAACTTTTTTTTTATAATATTTTCACTGTCATAAAAGATTCCACTAAATTAAGAGGAAGCTGCAGTGGCCGGATCCAGGCTATTCACATTTTGCCGCCCCTACCGATCTCTACAAGTATATATATCGGTAAATGGACGCATTGCATAGCTGAGCTGAGCTTTTTGTATAGCTAAATTTTAAATCAAGCTGTGTAAGCTCATTCAAACGAATCGGTAATTACTATACAACTTTTACCATTATCCTGCTGAAGTGTTTTTCTGTGAAAATTGTCATGCAAATTAAATTTTGGATCAAAGAGAGGCAGCTAGGATTCTGAAATTTTCATCAAAATGTGCATCTCAATGTGCTCTAAATCGGCCCTTTAATCCCCAATCTATCAAGATTTTTCGAAAAATTAATCCCGACTTCGTCTTTTTTGCGATTTTTGGGTTTTAGGTCGTATTGTTATGGGCGGTCCTAACTTTCGATCGGAGGCAGCCAACGAGCTATACATCGGCCTTTTCATCGATTGCGATTTTCTTGGTTTTTGTCGCATCTTTGAACGGATGTGATCCTTCGGCGTTGATTGATTTTGAAACATCAATTTTGATTGACATTCTTTTAATTTGCTATTGAATTAAAAAATATAAATGTTAACTTTAAAATTTGCCGTCCAAGGCTCTAGCCTAGTGGTGGATTCACTTACTGTGTACTTGAACAGATGGCCATAGCTAGCAGCATCGGTCGAACCGGCCAAACGACCTGCAGAAATCTTAAATACGAATCCATTTTGCATTCGTATTCCCGCTTAGAGCATAAACCACGACGCCAAGCAATAAGGAATTGGCGATTGTCCAACCGAAGAGCAAGAACTCATAGCTGTAAGACAATTAAATGAATGAAATTGGCGTGACATCCGGGCATTGAAACTAGAGAGAAACTAGAAGAGGTGTAAGTGATTTCCCATTGACATGATCTTGACGGCTTTTTTGTATTAGTGTTGAGATCGACAGCAGGCTCTGCCGAGTTATTTAATCCCATAAATGAGTAGGTACTCGTTTAGCATCATAATGAGATAGTGAAGTCAGTCACATAGGCCGTCACTCCGAAACCAACAACCGTGGGACACGAACCCAGTCAAGTGCCCTAGCCTCTAAAACAACAAGGCTACCTGTTGTTGTTGCTTATCATCCATTTAGCTACATACACACTTTACTCTCCACAGGTTGACTCCTTGAACGAGGACGCTACATAATTCCTCCAAAATGGCAACTCCCATAACTTTCACAATAGATATATTTCCTCTTATCGGAATTAGTATTAGTGTTAAGGGGTAATCACTCAAAGCTGCTATACCATACCATACTACATAGTAGCAACTGGTTCCATATTATTTATTCGTTTGTTCGTGAAAGTATTAGCGCGCAGCATCACTAAAAGAGTCCCGACGACTCATCATCATCACCATCATCACAACGGTCGTTCATCTTCGTCTAACGGGCGCTTGCTGTATATGTATATACTCCCGTCCAGACCAACAATATCGGGGACGACACCAAGAATATTTATGTTGTATTGGAGGATAGGATGGCCCTTCCAGGCTCTAGGTCGACATGAGTTTCGAGCCGATTATAGAGAAAGTGCGGTGCTATACTTTTGGCCCTCTTCAAGAAAAATGCTACTTCCATGTCTAAAGCGTTCTCACACTCATCCAAAAAATTCCAACACACACTTACAACATCTTTCCAAATATTTTTGTTCCACCTCAAGGAGTTTGTGTGTAAATTTTCCCGTAAATCGTACATATTTCCATCGTTTCTTCATCTTTATACGAGCACTCCTTGAAGATTCTCGCATTCGTGTTTTGATCTATTACTATCTCTATGTAGATGAGGAAGGTTGCGGGTGACAGCGCGATGGTTTTCCAATCCACAATAATTTTCCCCGCAGTCGACAATGTGCGTTTCGTTTGGCGCAACTTTCGCATATCGTGCTGTCGTGGGATTTTCTCTGGAAAATTTTGTATACACACTCGGCGAATGTTTTGCGCCCCCATCTCTTATACGCGCGAATCTGTATAGATGGCTCGTTCATCATCATATTGTAGTACCCCATACTTTTGTGGCTCCCAGCTGCTTTTCGTATAGAGTAATGTTGTTTGTTGGCTCTATACTGTGGTGGTTCGGCAAGTGAAAATTTATACATATACAGACATAACGTATATTATGGGAAAATATCGTATATTTTCTGCCGGAAAACTTTATCTCGGACGAGAATACACGAAATTTGAGGGGAAATCTATATAGATTCTTTATGTGCTTCGGGAATAGCGATTTTCTTTCATCTTAATCAGTTTCTAAAAGTTAGCCGCGTTTTTTCGTTGAATTTTTAAGCGAAAGAATTCTATATTGAAACAAACATCGGCAAATTCTTGTGAATTTTAGAGTCCTTTGGAGTGTGTGTCGGTCCTACTAGAATATCGAGCGTTCTCGTGGAAAAAAGTTTGAAAACATTTTTAGAGGTCAAGAAACACACGGAAAACATTATTGTTCCTTGCATCTACGAGTATTTGCATTTCTCGTTCCGTGCCCAAATCCCGCGAGGCATGCAGTCCTGCAAATGACGTCTACAACATAGTTTATTGTTTTTAACCGAAAATTAATTGATATTCCATAGTGTCACGAGTGCATACCCACAAAAAAACTCGGTGAAAACACAAGAAACGTGAAATTTCTTAGTGTCCTTGCGTGTGTGTTTTGTTCAATGTGTTTGTGTCCTTGCAACAAAACTTGCAATCAAATCCTGCGAACGAAGAAAACAATTGTCTTGTTATTGTTGTGACAAGCCGAAGGAGAGGGCAATGAATGTTGGTTACGCGTCTAAAATGTTGCCGATATTGCGGCGTACAAAAAGATGATGCTGGTCGAAATTTTCACGTTTAAGCGTAGAGGAAAAATTAAAAAGAAAAAACGTAAATTTCGTAAAACTTTTCACCATTCACATAGGACATCATGATGTATGCATAAACAGGATGATGTGTCGAATTTAAGTAAGAATATAGTGCGTGTGTGTTTTAAGTGAATTTTTGGGGATTTTTTGATTTGGTTTATGTTACACGCGAATTTTGACGGGAAATTGTGTGTTCGAGTGCGGTTGTGGTTGTTGCATTTAGGTTTTTTGTTTATACTGTCGGAGAGTTCTTTGAGGTATTCGTATAACCATTTTGCATAGAAGAACATTTTTTCTAATGACTATCATAGAGGACTGAATTTTTGGAATTTAAAGTAGACGTTTAGGTAAGTTTTAAACACATAAGTATAAAGCCTAAAATGTTATACAGTCGATCAGAAAACTAAAAATTTACATTAAAACGATATTAGGTAGTTCGTAGCTTTTTAAATGTGTTCTAAAATTATTTCCCATTCTTTGGATCCAGATGGTAGATAGTAGATAGATAGATATTGACGAACGGATATCATACAAGTTTTGACAAAGTTTATAGATAAAATAGAAAACATTATAGGTAAGCTAGGCTTCTATTTTAGGATATCTCATATCATCTGAGATGCATATTTTCCACCGGTGCTTATGGCAGAGGCATATAACGAAAATATTTTGTTTACAAGATGACATGTCAATTTCATAGTTTATTTGGAGCTAAGTACCTACATCAAACACAAATTAACCGAAAAGTTTCAGTTTATATTCAGCGCACCATGCCGGGCTGCCCGTTTCGCAACGTCATATATTGACCAAGTCCGTATTTTTTGTCAAAATGTAAAATACCAGTCTCACAATATACCAGAAATCAGGTTTTCCTGAGGATTTTTCATTTATGAACCATTACAAATCAAATCTTTCTCCGGCCCATATGATCATAGGGCTGCCATAGAAGCCCGGAAAGTGTGCTTCTTCTAGGAAAAGCATACAAACGTGTATTCACGCGCCAATCTTAACTAAACTTAATACAAATGATCCTAAACATTTGTAAAAATAGAGGGAATCGAAGCATGGAGTCGTGAGACTGTTATAGAAACCCAACCCCCAAGAGCATGATCCTCTAATCAAAATCGATTGACGGAATCGGAACATGGGGTCATAAGGTTGCGGTATGGAAGCCATAAGACATACAAGAAAGAACGATATCGGAATATAAGAAATTGACGAAACCTGACCAAGGATCCCCTACCTCCCGCGTACAAATCATCATTCCATAATACTTTAGTTGGGTCATAACTTTCAATAGAATATTGCTAGCGTATACTAGCATTTTGATGGATGCTTAATTGTGACATATCCTTGAAGTTGATAGAAAGTGAAGTATCCCTGACCGAGGTACCCCTTTAGGACGCACCCAGTCAAATCTTTCGATACAATATTTCGAAAAACGGCAAATTTTGATCAAATTGTATCGTGCCACGTCATTATACAATTTTGGAGAAGTCCTACCTCCACCACATAAAATTTAATATTGCGGGTATTTCTTTCCTTGTATAGGCAGGGGGCGCATATAGAAAAATATTTCGGGAGGTGCTTTCGAAAATGGTAAATCTGATCGGGCCTATTTTTCTTCTTTTTGTGAGTCAAACAAGGACTCAGTTTGCATATTGAATATTACTAGCAGCTGTTTTCACCGCTCTTTTGTTGCATCATATCTATTTCAAGCATTATTCGGGGCAGATTGGAACGAAATTTGTGTTCAAAAAAATACAAAATCGTTCTAAATAAATTGTCATTCTTTACCGATTCACGACAGTTAGAGTCTGGTTTCTCGAGGACAAAAAATAAAACACATAAAAACATAAAACACATTTTAAATTTATAATTTTCGGCAAAAAACATAGTGCCCAAGAAAAACAAGCCATTGCAGAGCAGAGTCAGATCAATTTGTCTAAATTTGCCATTTGTTCTGATATTAGAATAAGGCAGTGGGCTCGAGGTGTTCTTCGTGTCCATATTTTTAACCCTAAAAAATGATTAAAAAGGCGCTAAAACAGTAGTTGGTGCTCTAAATGAAATATCCATAGTTTCAATCTGCACGACCTAAGATTTCAAAACCTCCATACAAGGAGGACTCTTTCAGCCGCTTTTGCAACCATAATGAATAGCCCCAATTCATCAAAAACCCATTATATTAGGGGTTTTCACACTTACGGCCAGATTACGTAATCTGTGCAAATTACTTAATTTGAGCTGTCAAATTCCATAAATTTTGAAACTCACCACACCGCAGATTACGTAATCTAGCCAGATTAAGTACAAGTGTGAAAACCTCCTTAAGCAGTCCTGATATTTATATTTTAAATAATTTTATATCAGAGATCGTATTCCTCATTACTGTACTCTGAATTTATTTAAGATGGGGTCCCAAAACCCCTACGTAGTTTCGCCACTGCTTGTAGGGTAAGTTGAAAGTCCTTACACTCATCGTGCTATGCGCAAGATTATAGATTTTTGTCCAGTTTTTTGCTGTTTTGCTCATCTAATTATGGTTATGGTTTTCTGATTTGGAGGTATTGTGAAATGATTATTTCGAATAGTGAGACCGATAAGGTGAATTATTTTCTTATCATCTAGGTATCCGAATTCGTAATATACTTAATTATAATTAATACTGACTATTGGGCAACTATCTTGTTGTTTTTTTTAGAAGAAATACCACTATGAATAATTACACATTTGCAACGTGGGTATATCACAAATCGCACAATTGAGAGCGATTTGAAAAAAACCGATAAGGGAACACCCCAAAAATGTAATAAGGTATTATCGTTTATCGACAATATGTATTAAAGTACAGGCGTCCCCCGGTTATTCGCCGGGTTAGGGACCGGAGAAATGGCGAAAGGCGGGTTTCGGCGAAAGGCGGGTTTCGACGAAAGGCGAAGCGGAGACTTTTCAGTGCATATGATGCCCTAAGAGCTATAATTAAAATTCGTATTTTATATCCAAAAACTTAACAAATCCAAAGTAAACAATAATAAAAACAAAATTGCACAAAAATTGATTTCAATCACTTCATTTATATACTAAATCGACAAGTTCATTCCATGTGGTTAGATGTGGTTGATAATGGCTGAGTTTTTGGTTTAAAATACGATTCAAAAAATCCTAGGGCACTGAAGAATTATCTAAAAGCAAGTTTACCACTGCACTACCGGTAGAACTCAAAGGCATGGATGGCGGCCGAATTATTCCAAGCATGGTTTAAGGAGTCATTCATACCGAGTGTGGAAACTTTTTGTAGGGAGCAAAAAATCCCGTTCACAGTCTTACTATTTATGGATAATGCTCCCTGTCATCCGAAACAATTAAGTGATTTATATGAAGAGATTTTCCTTCCGCCAAACACGTCATCCATTTGCGGCCAATGGACCAGACGTAATTGTCACCATCAAATCTTATTATCTACGGCGCACTTTTTCAAAAGCGATAGCGGCGATAGACCTCGATAGTTCTGATCTAATGTGCCAAAACACAACAAGCTGAAATCTTTTTGGAAAAACTTTACAATTTTGGATGTAATCAAAACAATTATAGATGCATGGAAGGAAATCAATGAACCAATTTTGAAATGTGAACTAATTTATTAATCACTTAACTCATACATTAATAAATTTTATATGTTAAAGAAGCGCCACAGATCCTCCGATCGATTGGCGAGATTTTTTGATTGCGTTCTCAGTTGCTGGCTTTTTGACATAACCCTGTGGTCGTTCTTCAAGCTGTGGTTGTGGCGGTAATTCTCCATCAAAAGTAGCAACAGATGTCCATCTTCCATCGCCAAAATCGGTATAATTTTCGCTATTTCGTGTTGTGTCTTGTGGACCGTGAGACTGTCAGTTTCAGATTGCCCGATAAGTTGCCTAGTGTGTGTGCTGTACGGGCGGCAGATCGATTGTGCGCAATCGACTGACCAATAAATCGCTAGGTATGTGGCGCCCAAAAGGCGCATGGAAAAAACTACAGTGGATATCAGCCGACATTGAAGCTAGTGGGAATCTTGTGAATTATGCAACATCTGATGTTGTAGTGATGGCGAGACAGTCGGATTTAGATGTTTATCCGGAAGATGCGGAGGAGTTGCTTTCTTGACAAAATACAGAGTTAACTGACGAAGATCTTATGTCAATAGAAGAGCAGCGAAGATTCAATGAGGAAGAAAGCAACAACACCGAGCTACGAATCTTAATAATCAAGCAACTGGAGGAAGATATTTTAAAGGTTGAAGACGCTATGGCATTTTGGGAAATGGTGGACCCAAATTTTGAAAGGAGCTCAAAAGTCAACAGTGGCCCCCAAACCAGATAAGCTGTTATCGTGAGCTTCTGAGGGAGAGAAAAACAAAGCGACGCAGCAAGTTTCCACACTCGGTTTGAACGACTCCTTAAACCATGCTCGGAATAATTCGGCCGTCATCCATGCCTTTGAGTTCCACCGATAGTGCAGTGGTCAACTTGCTTTTAGATAATTTTTCAGTGCCCTAGGATTTTCTGAATGGTAAATCATCGGTTTTAAATCCATATTGCCAACTGTGTTGGCACCCAGCAAAAGGGTCAACCGGCTTTAAATCCTGGCATCGTTTTTTATTCCTTTCAAATGAAGGTTCTGGATGGCATTTTTTTCCAAAATAATGCCGTCTCGTCCACATTAAAAATTTGTATTGGCAAATATCCCCATTCATCCATAATTTGTTTTAGTTCCGCGGAATATGCCTCGGCTGCCACTGTATCGGCACTATCCGCTTCCCCATCAATTTTAATGTTATGTAGATTGGAAAGCCCCTTAAATCTATTAAACCACCCCTTACTAGCAACTGATGTTTCTTCCGTCTCTCCTCTTTCATTCCTTGGTGTTAAAAAGACTTAAAGCCTTGGTCTGTATAACTGAGGTATTCAGAGGAATATTGTAATGAGTCTGGTCCTGAATCCAGATGCTTAAAAGCATTTCTATTTCGGCAATTATACTGTCGTTTATTCCTATTATTTTTGAATGGACAGACGTGGAATTTTTTATCTCGTCCAACACTTTAGTTTTATTTTTTTATAATTGTGCCCACTGTTCTTCGAGGAATATTTAATTTACGGCTGACAGACATTCCTCCTTCAGCGAGCTTTATCAAATCCGATTTCTCCTGCAACGTTAGCACTTTATGAGTTCTTTTGACTCTTTCTTTACCACGATGCACCTAGTAAAGAAAAAAAATCGCGAGTTGTCGATTCTAAACAAAAACAAAGCGACTCGCGACGTAAATTTGTCTAAAACAAAATTCCTTCACAACTAAACAAGAACAATTTTGCAACGCGATTCGAAGAAGAACACACAGTTGTAAAAGAAACTTAACAGTGTTGGCTACAGACTCTAACATTAACCGCTTACTATAACCCAAAAGTGCCACCAAGGCGATTTCTAAACCGATTTGAATTCCCACAATTCTCAGGAATACTCGTAAATACGAAAAAAAAACCGGCATTCACAATGCAACTCATCATCTGGAGATGGATTCTGTTTAAAAACCGATAATGTTAACCACCAAAATTTATTTAAACGGAATTTATCTCCAGATGATGAGTTGCATTGGGAACAACGATTTAAAAGCTTTTGGTATTTATTCCTTAAAATTGGCAATTTTTAATTATGGCGAAAGAGTGGAACTTGTGGCGAATAGACGAATTGTGGTGAATTTTGAAAAGCGGCGAAAGACCGAATCGGCGAAAAGCGGAACGGCGAAAAGCGGGGGACGCCTGTATAGTTAAAGTAAGCCGAAATAAGCCAACCCCAAAATTGTTTCACACACTCAGCTCTATATGCATTAAAATGTTACATTAATTTTGAGTGTCACGTTAAGAGGGGGCGGTTGTTGACGAAGAGGGGAAAGGTTTTATGATGGAGTATACATTTTTTGATATTCACATTTCGCACTGTAACATTTAACACGGCCCGGGACGCTTCCCAGGCTCCTGTTAACATTTCTCAAAAGGCATGAACACTCCTAATCAATAGGATAGTTCCACTTGAAAAATGGCTGTATCTCGGTAAGTGATAACGGTATTTTCTTCAAACTTGGTGACAATATTTACAGTAGCCTGCCTGTTCTTTAAATAACAGAATGTCTCAAATCTGAAGTCCCGCTAGGATTTTCTTTCGAGAATTCTTAAAAAGAGTACAAATGGTGAAGTCAATAGGATAGTTCCAGTGGAAATAAAACATGAAATAACGGTACGAAGGGATAATTTTACTTTGAAAAATGAAGCTGGTAATAAGAAGAACTTTATTTAAATAATTTGAGCTCAAAAACTTAATCTGGGATAGAATTGTATAGGTTTTAACGGTAAATTAAGTTGATTTCGTCCCGAGCTCCTCTAAACGTACGCCAAAGAGCTTCAGTGTTCTTAAACTATCGTTGAACGGTATAGATCTTCCTCGTCATTCATTCCCACACTTTTTTGATGATATTTAGATCTTAGAAGTAGGAAGGTCTTTCCATAGCCTTGATTAGTTGGTCTTGAAATCAATCTTTTATCAGCCTTGCTTCATAGTTGGGGTCATTATTTTGTTAAAATCTTTTAGGAATGGTATGGAAAATGTCAGAAGTTTTAGGCAATACATTAGGAAGAATATCTTTAAAAGCCTGGGTACTCTGAGTACCCCTAATTTAAGAAAGCTGAGTTGTTCCACACAGGGCCGGCTTTAGGTGTAACGGCGCCCGGGGCGAGCTTGAAAGAAGCGCCCCTTATAGTTTCTATACTATATGAACTTTAACGTTTTTTGGAAATATTTTTCTCCATTGCCCCGCCGCCATTGAAACTATCCACTTTTAACTCTTCTTAACTTCACGTTAATTTTCCCCTGTTTCCCAATCAATTGATTGCTTAAAGCGAACAGAAAAGTATGCCTCTATCCATTCACATTTTTTCATAATTCGTCCTAGAAAATTATTATTTCGTTAATATTATAAAACAGCGAGTTTTGTGTAAGCAAGAGTAGATCTACTGAAGGATCTATTGAAGTGTTAATTTTTCAATTTTTAAAACAAACCACAAAATACTTTGCCAGTTTTATAATCGTTCAAAAATAAAAACAGGCAATCTCACGTCGGAGAAACATAAAGAACCATACATATTAGCTCACAAACATTCATTATGTTGAATGGGAAGACGTTAGCAAATCCCACTTAAGAAGGTTGCACTTTTCCATTCATCTTTTTTGATGTTAAAATTTTTCAAATTAGTAATCAATCATCTAATCATTTTCAAGAGTACACTGCTATCTTCGATTGCGGAATTGACAACGAAGACGAAAATTAAGGAAAGATGGACAGTTCCAATATGACTGCGTTCCTGATTCACATACTCTGGTCCCTGCGAAAACTCACTTGCCAATGGTTCTAAATACGGTTGAAGTTGATGGTACCGAATTCAGTCAGTATCGATTTAACGTATAGTAGTCCATATTTTTCAAAACATTAATTCATTTCATTTTGTAATTTCGACCATGGTTAGAAACGGTTTGTTCGGGAAACCTGGCTTTTTTGCATTACTGCAGGTTACACTATGTAGGTACCACCGGTTCATTTTTGAATCACCAACATTTAAACGTTCATTAAGTTAATAATTTTGCAAATACGTTTATAAACTTTTCTATTTTTTAAGCAGTTTTTGTAAATTTAATTGAGCGAGAAAAGACAAAAATGTTTGCTCTAAAATTCAATACCTTCGGAGACCACAAAATTAAAACAAAATTATCCCTCAAACAACACACTTAAATTTTTGTAGCATCATACATATTAACAAAAATCCAAAAACTTTTCTACAAATGTACATAAATATTAATAAACGTAAAGGGCTCCATAAACTCAACGATTTATCGGCCGATCAAAGCTCATTTCTGTGGAGAAAGCACATTTTTTAGGTTCCACTACCGAATTCACAAGAGAAAATGAGCTTTTTCCATAGAAAATGTGCTTTCTCTACAGAAATGAGCTTAGATCGGCCGATAAATCGTTGAGTTTATGGGGCCCTTAAGAGGCGCCACAGACCTTCCGATCGATTGGCCAGATTTTTTGATTACGAGATAAATGGGAAGGTGTATGGGATTCAATTTTTTTATTTGACTTATGGAACGTATTGCCAGTGCAATTTTCCATTCAAGCTGTCATGACAATCATGTGTTCTCAGTTGCTGATTTTTTGACATAAACCTGTGGTCGTTCTTCATGCTGTGGTTGTGGCGGTCATTCTCCATCAGTAGTAGTAGTAGTAGTAGATGTCCATCTTCCTTCGCCAAAAATGATATAATTTTCTCTATTTTGTGTTGTGTCTTGTGGACCGTGAGACTGTCAATTTCAGATTGCCCGATGAATTTCCTAATGTATGTATGTGCGGGCGGCAGATCGATTGTGGGCAGTTGATTGCCCAATCGATCGGCCGAGAAATCGTCAGGTTTTTGGCGCCCTTAAGTTTAATAAAGACAAAAGCATAAACATAATCCAGAAATGCATTTCCACATAAAAAATATTGATGAAAATGGTTCGAAAACGAATGTGCTTATTAGAATTGTGTACTGCTTTTCCTTTATTAAAGGTTATCTTTGGAACGCAGTCAATTCCCGAAGTGGGAATCTGATATTATGAGTTCCCAACTAAATTCTCACCTTCTTCTTCTTCCTTGCCTCGTTCTTTATACCGCTCCATGGTTTCGCGTTGCTCGACCTGCGGTGTAGGCACATCGCCCGTTTTGGCAGTAATATCTCAGCATATTTCCACGGGCAGCTCTATCTTGGATCGTGTCATCGTTGAGACCAATGCGTTGTTGTTGCTAAACTAAACTAAATTCTCACCTGATTTCTATAAAGATACAGGTGACAATTTGTGTCGTTCGGCCTTGAGTGAACGTTGTGAAATTGCACATTGAATTCTTGTCGCAGGTCTGCGTTTGTATAAAAATATCCCGTTAACTTGAGATTAGAATGCGCGTTAAATTGATGGTATTAAAATATATACATACATTCATGCTTCGATGGTCGTGTACTATAGCCTGCATTAGTATTCTTACATCATACTAATTCAGCAGTTAAACAAAATAAATTGTCTTAAGCAACCAACAAATTTGTAAAAATAAATTAAATTCATAATACGGGTTTCGGCGCCCCTAAACCTGGCGCCCGGGGCGACCGCCCCGCTCGCCCCACCCTAAAGCCGGCCCTGGTTCCACACCAAGATATTTAACCCGAATGGAAAAACTGTATGGATTGGACAAACGCGTTATTTTTACTGACGGAAAAGATTAAATCTCGTCGGTTCAGATGGATTTAGGTATTATTTCCACGATTTGAGCTAGAAGGAATTAATTTTGTAGACGCATCACTCAGAGTAAGAAATGTCGAAGTATGCGGTTGAATGTCTCTGTGTGGAATTATTGAGCTTGTGGAAATTAGCGGTATTCACAACGTCCAGGCTTCCAAAAATATTCTGGGTAATATAGTTCTTAAAATTACCGACATTTTCCATTCAACTTCTTTGAGATTTTATCAAGATAATGGGGTCAATCATGGAGCAAGACTGATAAAAGATTGGTTTCAAGACCAACTAATCGAGGTTTGAGAAATACCTCCCTACTTCCTAGATTTAAATACCATCAAAAATGTGTGGGGATGAATGACAATGAAGATCTACACCGTTAGACAGTAGTTTAAGAACACTGAAGCTCTTCTGCGAACGTTTAGAGAAGTTTGGAGGGAAATTAATGTAATTTACCGTTAAAACCTATACAATTCTATCCCAGATTAACTTTTTGAGCTCTAATTACTTAAATAAAGTTCTACTTATTACCAGCTAAATTTTTCAAAATGAAATTATCCTTTCTTACCGTTATTTGATGTTTTATTTCCACTGGAACTATCCTATTGACTTCACTATTTGTACTCTTTTTAAGAATTCTCGTAAGAAAATCCTAACGGGACTCCGGATTTGAGACTTTCTGCTATGCAAAGAACAAGCAGGCTACTGAAAATATTGTCATCAAGTTTGAAGAAAATACCGTTATCACTTACCGAAATACTGCCATTTCGCAATTGCAACTATCCTATTGATTGGGAGTGTATGTAACATATTTAATTGAGTGCATCTTAACGTGGCGCACAAATGAGTAACTTCTTACAGTATACACGGGGGTCTGGAGCTAATTGCACTATAATTTTGGTTTGAATTATTTGAGGATTTTTAATGATCTGACCCAATATAAATTATTCAACAATTTTTTTAGGCTCCTTTGCAAGCGATTTTCATACATTAGAGACCAAGGAAAATTAGTACAGCTTTGTGTCAGCTCACCGCTTTCTACGCTCGCACCCCGCCTTTAGTATCTCTGAATGTTTGTGTGTCTCAAAGTACATTTGGTAGGGTTCATCTAAATTTCGCATTGCTCGGAGTATTTTAGTGATAAAAAAAATTGTAGCACGTCGTCAGATTCCAGTGTATTTTTTTTGTATTTTTGTCTGGAATTTTATTTAAAAAATTTTCTATAATTAAAAATGTTTTTTTTTTTTGTTTTTCAGGAATTGGTGATATAACTCCACTTAAGGTAAGCCTTCAATATAAAATATAATAAAGTACTAATTTAACACGAATTAAGTGGCGCTATATCTGAGAGATACATACCCCGACCTGTAATTTCCATAAGCTCAATAGTTCCTTACCAAGATATTCAACCATACAAGGAAGAAATAGTATGGTGTCGACAAATGAGTGGAAGCGTGTTATTTTCACTGAAAAACAAAGTCAATCTCATCGATTCAAATTGATTTAGGTATTATTTCGACGATTTGAACAAGAAGGAGTTAATTTTATCGAAGCATCGCTTAAGAGTAAGAAGTGTCGTGATGAGGGGTTTAATATCTTGGTGTGGAACTATTGAGCTTGAAGAAGTGACGGGTATTTCGAGCGCCCAGGCTTATAACAATATTCTGTAATGCTCGAGATAACCGACATGCAACTCCTATAAGATTTAAACAAGATAATGCTCCCATTGACAAAGCAAGGCTTATGACAAATATTGGTTTCGAGACCAATCCATTGACGTTATGAAAGTAGCACCATACTTCGTAGATCTAAATATCTTCAAAAATGTCTGGGGGTAGATGACATGGAAGATATATACCGTTAGACGATAGTTTATCAACACTGAAGCATTTCTGCAAGCGATTAAGGGAGCTTGGGACGAAATTCAATTAAATTACATTCAAAACCTTTACAGTTATACCCTAGATTGACCTTTTGAGCTCAAATTACTTAAAGGAAGATATTTTTGTACCGTTATTTGGTATTTTATTTTTTCTCTAACTATCCTAATGAATTTATCATAAGAAAATTCTGACGGGACTCCGGGGTTGAGAAAATATTGTCTCCAAATTTGAAAAAAAAAAAAATACCGTTATCACTTTCCGACATACAACCATTTTTCAAATGGAACTATCCTATTTATTGAGTGTACTATTCTGTCATTATTGTGGGTTCCTTTGGGTCGTATAGGAGGTATGTATTTGTAAGATACGACTGGTTTTAGTTATTTATGCTTAATTTAGCTTATATTGTGTCCTTCATGATGGAGAATTTTCCAAATGAATGCCCAAATCAAGCTCGGTAAGCATGCATCACGAGCATCTGAGTCTTAAAGTCGATGGATTGCGCATAACTGTAAAAATCGATGATTGAAACTTACTTTCTGTTTGACGTTAACTTTTGCGACATCCTGTATAAATTTTGTTGAATTTTAGTCAATATTTTTTTTTCTATTATAAGAATATTTTTTTTTTCTATTCAGTCTGTATTTTGATACTCTAAGTCAGACGTGTCAAATTCGTGGCCCGCGGGCCGCATGCGGCCCACCTCACAGTTCTGTGCGGCCCACGGTCATGTCGAAGCAGCAAAATGTGTATGTATGAAATTGGAAAGGTGAACAAACTCTGCCGTTGAACTTAAGCCCACAGAAATTACTAAAACTCGTCAGTGGCTTATGCAATATTATTTTAGGAAGTTTTCTCCAAATACGACGAACAATTTGCTGTTGGTTATGATATTTCGTTTTATAAGACAGCTCATGTTTTTTGTACCAGACAATACTAAGCCTCTTCATAAAACTGTTCTGTCCCGAAATGCTGTTAATAAGAAATTGGTTCGCTTTACCGAACATGAATTGAGATTTATTTGGAAAAATGGCTGAGCTTTACAAAGTACGGTAATCTCGGAATTGGTGACTAAATTATCAAGATTTGAAATTCTAACATAATAATTACAGCCCAAGTGTCTGATTTTTAGACCTGTACTAATCAAGCTATATTGCTGCATGAGTTTTTTTTAAACCATATCACAAACAACTGTTTGTCTCTTTTTAGCCACTTTTCTGCTGAAATTAATTAATTAATTAATCTGACTATTTTGCCACCAAATGCTTTTTGGGCGACCTGCATGACCGTTGCTACAATTTTTTTAACATCTGTCGAACATTACGCGCAAACCATGTATCAATCATATTTTCACATTTTTGCTTCTTGTCTTCATTCGTTTAATAATAATCTTGAAGTACGTTTTCGAAAGGTGGAAGTTCTCACGGATAATCTCGAAGCCGCTATAGTAATCCAGACTTTCTGCCATATTTTAAAAGTAATATTCTGTAATCAACTTTCATAATACGATTAAATAAAAGTTTTTGAAATTTTTCTCCTGCGGCCCACCCAAACCTGAGGAGAGCCTTATTTGGCCCGAGCCAGGTTTTGAGTTTGACACCCCTGCTCTAAGTTATTTATTGCAATAGAGCTGAAGCATTTACCCACTATAAAATCCCTTTTCAAGAATTTTAAGTGTGTGAGCGACTAAATTTGTATTTTTTAGCGCGAAAAGCGAGTGTTAAATCTGGCAGTAAATATATTTTAGATCTGTGAACACACTGATGTGATCAATAAAGGCGTAGCCAGAGGAAAGCATTGAGAAGCCTTCGCCAAATGCTAGTTTGAGCTCTGGCGATACACTAAATTTTCTACTGTTGAAAACTCTAGTCTTGCAGATGAAAATAGCCATTGTTTCATGTCTTTTTCTGAGGCTGGGATACATATACTTTATGATTCTGTAATCTGGAGACCCGATTTCGAATCTCAACGCAGTTATTTACAAGCAAACTTATAAAAAAATTAGATTAGGCACAAACTTACTCGGGTGTTACCTGGCATTCTTTATAATCAATTTTCATTGTAAAATAGATCAATACTTTTTGTATTCGATGTAATACAGAGGTTATTAGAATATTTTTTCTCATAGAATCGTTTTATTGGAATAAGTATAAACAAATCACTAAATGGATACAATTTAAATTGGATTTTGTACCAGTGTGTGAGTGTCATTACTCGATAAAATAAGATCTTGCATTATCGCGGTTTTTCTAGTCTTTCAACACTTCGAAATTTCCCCTTGTGACCCCTAAAGGTATTTTATTTTTCAGGGCTTAAATGAAATACGTATAACCTTTTTGCAGAACGACGTATAACGGTTCGAATAAAAACTATTTCTGAGAAATGGATTTTAAGATCATTCTATTTGACAAAGGATGCCTTAGGAAGCATTAAATAA
This sequence comes from Microchrysa polita, assembly GCA_949715475.1. Taxonomy (NCBI): domain Eukaryota; kingdom Metazoa; phylum Arthropoda; class Insecta; order Diptera; family Stratiomyidae; genus Microchrysa; species Microchrysa polita. The sequence goes on along the minus strand of OX454421.1, from coordinate 17,573,497 downwards.
CGAGTGTCGTATTTACGTGTCTGGGTAACAAAAAAAAAAATGAATTAAGAACCACGTTAGGTCTTTGGCTGAACTAGACTTTTCCCAAACCTAAACTCTCAGACCTACATAGATGCTATTCACCAATTAATTTCACATTTTGCTGGGTCGCTTAGGTGTCACTCACCGATGGAGTATCGTATACGTTCTAATTGAAACAAGTGTCAGTTCCGTTCATTTTTATTTGAATCGAGATGCATTTGGCATTGGATCGTTAAATTTTAATGAAATAGGTTCACTAGAGTCCCGATAATCCGAAAAGTTTGTTTAAATTTTTATAATTTTTGGATATTTTCCATGGTTTTTCTTTCGTACTGCTCTATATAGTTCAGGGAAAGCGCCGATTAGAAAATTATTAGTTAACGTTGAAATGACTAATTTTTAAATGATTTTAATGTAAATAGTATTCACTAGACTGACAATTTAAGGCATTTCTAAAATCCGTTTTCGAGTTGGATGTAGGTACTCAGGAGAAGAAGTCGAAACACGTGCAATTCAATTCAATTCAAACTGCCTAAGGCTCTGCAATTTGGTGAAATTTATTCAAATTATGTCAAAATCGAGCCAAAATTAAAACCCTAGTTTTCTGCACGTACGGCATTAAAACTTTTAGAAATAATGAAGCTAGAATGAAATGGTGTAAAAAAGATATGATCGTAAGACAATGCGCCAATGTTTAAAAGAATCGTACAAGCCGTACTCACCTTGGCAGAAGTTGCAGAAAGCGAGATGAAAAAATGGATTGTTTTTGGGCCAAATAAAAAAAAAATGACTTTGAAGCTCTGTAAAAAGCAAACCGCTTATCCGATTTTAGTGTGGTTATTTTTATTTTTTAGGTAAATTTGTTGGCTGCAATAATCATTTTATTTCGCTATTCTAGCTTTGTAGATATCGAGATTTAAATCGTACAAGAACATGATTTTTTCAAAAATCTTCAAATGTGTGTGAGAGCTAAAGGGTTAAGAATTGGGTGTATGGGAGTTTCCGGACACCCTGTATATTAATATGTATAAGAAAATCATGATTTTGAAAAAAAAATCGGGCTTGCCTCCTCCCCCATGACCGAAATCCTAGCTACGCCCATGGTGATCAATATCCAAAGGATATTCTGCCAGCTGCTGTTGCAATCAACATCCTTTATCTTTGTATTGCCTGTATGTTGTATCTAATACTTTCGCTGTTAAACTCACTTCAGTTACCAAACATTATAAAGTACTCAGTAAACAATTGACTAAAAAATGAACTCATAAAGATTAAAATCTCATTGCTATCCGTCCGCCGGCCGGCCAGGATTGCACGCAGACAGGATGGCACTATCGCAGTCAATTCTGCGTACCATCTTATTGTCTAACCTTAACGACTTCACTATATCGCTAGATCGCATAATTACAGCATACATAATATGTATGCAGTCATTCCATCAACAAAACGCCCGAAGGAGACGCAATCTTTTTAGAAAGGAGGTTCGCGCGTGAATTATCGAAATGGATCAATAAATGCAATGCCGGAGACGAACGAAGAATGCGATTAAAAACGAATAAAATTGTTTTGTTTTGTGTATACAGTATGGGATCAGTTCAGGAGATAAAATTCAAACACTCGTGGGTAAAGTCATGTTTACCATGTCTCTCACCTTCGTTCGTTGTGGCATCACCGTAGAATATACTACGACGCGTATCCTTACAAATTCAAGTCACGTTTCTTTGCCAAACGATTCTATCTTCTCTCTATACGGCAAAAGGTTAAAAGCATTTCATTTCATGTCAGTTGTTTATTTTCTCTCTCCCCTTTCTGGGTTTTTTGCTTTGTTTTTCAATTTTTCCTCTTACGGCCGCCCGTGTCAATTTTTTGCTTTTCTTTGCTGTTTATTTTTTTTCGCGAAGCTGGAAAATTGCATACGGAAAAGTTTTACTGCATACATGCGATACCGGGAGTATATTTTGAAAATAAAGTGCGTGCCGTGAAAAGTTGAGTTGTGGAGTCGGCTCGTCGTTGTTGCCTGTTGTATCAGACCAGACGTATAGTATGGATGGTATTTACGTACTAAAAGGAGGCGCTTGGTCTTGCATCTTATTTTACAAGTGTGCACACGAAGTACGTATATTACGGTATGATATCATCTTCTACTTACATATATTGCAATGGACTGACTTTTGAGTATATCTTAAGAAGTGCACATGTAACTTTTGAATAAAAGTTTAAGCATTGCATTCGGCTGACCGTTAGCACGAACATGCCAGGGCAAACGATTTTTGTTTTGCTTATTTCGCGGATATTGTCATGATTAGGCCTTGTTGTGATGGTAGGTAAAATGTACACTAGTCTGCACGAACGCAAGCAAAAGTCGAGTATTATGTCTTCTTCCTTGATCTTTTCATCCCGCGTACTGAACTCGCGCACAGGCTTTCGTAATTTGATAGATTTATTTATTTGTAATGTGTACAAGCAATGGTTTAGTGGTGCGCTTTTGAATGCAACACAATCCTGGTCTGATGTCGGTTAGATAGCTGGGGTAATAAAGATGTTTCACGAATATGTGATTGGGAATTCTGATAAGATGGATGATATCGAGTATACCTACACAGGTTGTTTTACATTTTGCAGCTGGTATTGCGTAATTTTTGAGAATGTCGGGATGCCCCATGAAATAAATATGATGGGAATGTGAGAAGTAGACCTCAGTTAAGTGAGTAAAGTTATAGTTATGAGCATGTTACAAGTTACGCTAAGCTAGAAAAGGATATTTTCTATTTTAACAACATTTTTAGGGATGTATGGTGCAGATTTTTTGATATTTATGCACTTTTGTGGTAAATCTTCAGGCGGCACGATAACATTGCAAACTTAGATACCTACCTTGATCACTGTCGTCAACTTGAAGTAAAAGAAAAGTTCACTTCATGAAAATTCAAAACTTTCCATGACTATGTTAAAACTTTTCCATCCAGCTTCCAGCTCCTCCGCTACGGTGTGAAATCCAACTTTATTCTCAAATATCCAAACTAAGGACATCGTGTCAAATGCATCTGCGAAATACAATATACTTTCTCTCTCTTTGCTATGCCATTATATAAATGACTACTGTCATGAAAGCGACACTATACCCTGAAAAGGACCCCCCACACAAATTCCGTTCAGTTTTTTTTTGCGTTTTTCTCTGTTTCTGAATCTCTATATCCCGCAGTCATCGTCATCCGTTTTTATATGCCTTTGTCCTCTTTGCTGTGTGCAATGATCGGAAGCTCGGGGAAAACTCGAATTTCAGAAATGGCTGGCATTCGCATTATTGAGTTTCCGTCGTACACAAACGTGTGTATACGTACTATCGGCCGATGTGGGCATAAGGGGGAATGAAATCAGAAAAATTGAGTTGACAGGCGTGGCTTGATTCCTAGGGGTTGATGACTTTGATTTATGGCCGTGCTTCAACCGAAACCGGAGTCTGACGGGCCGGCAAACGGTAGTCAATGTGACGGTGGGGGGGGGGGGGCGCGCGGTGAAACAAGAACATGAAAGTACAAAGAAATGAAATCTTTATATTAAAATTTCGTCAGGCGACCCTGATCTCGTTTCGTATAACGCACGCATTGTCTGAATTCTCACCATGTTGAATGTACATATATGTCCATTGCACGCACCCCTATACAATCGGAACTGGACGAAACAACCACCGTTCACCGCGCGTTCACTCACATTATATTTGACTAACGTTTGGATAAATGTGATCCGGAAAAAGGACAATTCATTAAATTGTTTCAAATCCCTGTCATACTCTGCGTGCCATGAATATCCATATATATACGCATCGAAAGTGACAGAGCACCCTGAAAAGTACTAATGCATGTTTATTTTATATGAAAAGTTCTTGTGAAGAAAAAACAACAAAACACACAACGGGCGATATTCTAATGATCCACTTAATATCCTGTTGAATATTTAATGAGGGCTACTTGATTCAATTCAAAAAGACGCAGAGAGAAGTCTGCGAGGTATACGCGGCTATGTAGGGGATGAGATAGGGTGCAATCCATAGGCATCGTGCGAAGTACACGAATCCAAAGGAGTGAAAATGGTGTGATGATGATATAGTCTCTTTACAGATTTATGGAAATTCTTACTTTCTTCTTTTGTTGCTCGCCGACCACCGAAGGCTGGAAATTATACGATTGTCATCAACGACGACGAAAAGAACTGCGCGAGATTGTCGTGATTGCCGCCTGTGGAGAGATGAAAATGAAAAATTTTCAAGATTACGACTTTTTATATTTTGGAAGGACACTTGCAAATATTTCTTTCATAAACTCTTCATAATAAAATGTCAGCACCCTGGAATGCGTATCTTATCAAGCTTATTAAGATACAGTATCTTAACATTTTTATAACATACCTACACCCAGCAAAAAACGTGTATTAAAACCAATGAAGTTTTTACTTTACTTCTAGTAAACAGAAAATTTCTTTAAACGTATGAAGTTTGAATATAATTAATTAAAAATGCCATTGGATCAAATACACTTTCATAGAATTTAAAATTTCAGTAGTAATAGAATTAAAGCATGCCGACATACAACTAATGCAACAAATTACTTAGAATCTAGTAAATCAACTTCATGGGAACTATGATTTTTTTGCATTGCCTCTATGTATAAACATTTTAGTTTTGTATTGCACCGCGTATCAAGTAGTTCCGACTTTAGAAACGTTGACAACATTCCACATCTAGTCTCATGGCAATGTGAACGGACTGGCACGCAGGCGGACCGGGTTCGAATCCAAGTTTCGGCATAAGGTTTTTTATGAATAAAAAAATATAAAAATTGGAAATAAAAATAAATAGAAAAAAAAATAAAAAAAATAAATAAAAATAAAAAAAGAATTGAAAAAAAAATTAAAAAATATTCTTTTCTATTTTTTTTTTTAAATAAAATCCAATGAAATTTTTACATAGAATCGATGAACAATCTCATTGTTATAATCGAATTTTCACTTTATATTTTCAATGATATTTCTATCATTGTCCCAAAAAGGCTATTTCATAGGCTCCAAATCATAGCCGAAATTCCATAGGTTCTATGTAATTTTTCTTTAATAAAAGTAATTTTTTTTCTGGGTGTACTCTTGTAAAAGTAAAGCTTGTTTATCATAAATGCTGAAAGTTTAGTGTCAGAAGCGTGGAAATAAATTCTGCGTGCATATACTCGTATAACTGTGAAATTATCACGAAATTCAAGCAAAATGCCAGAAGATATGTTAATTACATTCGTGTAATAATTCTTTAAATGAGTGCATAAAACCCATCCCTGCTTCATAAAAAAACTTTGAGAACACGCAATATAGTGTTATATGCTCCGGAATCGTTTGAGCAAAGAACGTGGCGTGTGGAATTTTTCCTGACGAGTCCTACTAGCATGAATTCGACACACTGCTAAGGTCCTAGTTCTATAGTGCGCCGACTGCGCTTACAGAAGGCGCTTTCATTATCATTTCACATATAGTTAACATATAGAATTTTTATTTTGTTTTATTACAGGGTGTAAAAACTTTCTGGAATATGATTTATAGCTTATGCTTAGCTTTATTTAGTTTTTTCCTCTATGGCACTATCCGAATTTTATTTTGTATGTAGGTATATGCTAAGGCAGAAAACACGCAATCTTTAGCGGAAAGTTGATATGCGAACACCATCGCTGTGTGCACTAGTTTTTCCGCGATGGAGACTATGGGGGAAATGCAGTGTGTTTGTTTGAAAGTTTATTATGAGCCAAGCATTGTTTTATGAAAATACATATGCTCTTAATGACAGGAGTCACATGCATATTATGATTAATGCATCTGCTGAGAACGAATGGATAATGGAGAAGGCTTAGAATGATTAGAAGAGAGTGAATTTGAGTGTGTACTATTTGAACCTCAAATTAACTGTCTTTATTTATTTACAGATCTATAGCCAACATTTTTTCACATTTTCAATTTCAAAATAGTGCGCTTCGTCAGCGGCTGTTATCTGCTTGTTCGGCCCTGATATGCGCGGATCAGCGCTGATATAGTATCGACCTAATTGACGCTGAAAATATTTCCCGAAAAAAACTGGAATGTCCTTTATGAGCAGGGTCTACCACTGTTTCTTTACTTCAAATGCGCAATAGGCGTCCCAAAAATGTATCCTAGTGTTTCTGTTACACCGAATGAAGGAGCATATTTCCCCAGAAAACTGGAACTTTGGTTTTGAGTTTAGCTTGGGAATAAATGAACACAAAACGAAAACGTCTTTAGTGTTTTATCGATTTAACGTGTGTGAGATGGGCAACTATGAATACTTTTCTCTCTATAGAGATGCCAAGATGGGGCAAAAGTAATTCCTCATGCAGCCTATTGAGCGCAACCATTACAAAAGCAGTTTTTTTTCGGTGTGGTTTCAATCATCCATTAATGCATACAACAATTCATGTTAAATTAAAATTCATATAGAAATTCTTTGTCATTAAATTTGTCCAAACGTCGACGACAGTATTGAACATTACTTTAAGCATATGCGGACAATACTTTAAGCGTATTCACCAATCCATCGATAGTTACATACTAAAACAATCTATTTGAAATCCAAAGCAGTCTCAAAAAGTGTGAAGCAGTAAAAATATGCGTTTAATATCCTTTAATGAAAAAGCCGTTTTTTTTTTGCTTTCGAAATAAATCGGCAGAGTGGCATCCCGTTTCCCGTTCCCCCTGTGAGCTCATTTTTTTTCACATCATACTGTGTGTACCAAATGTTTCCTTTCTTTATTGAGCGTTTCCATTAGGTACCAAACTTCTGGAATCCTTTTTCCAGTGGCGTACCGTACGGTGTTCCATGTGTTCGGGCCATTTTATTGCTCAGGTGAGGTGGGAGGCCCCGCCAAGTGATAGATCCTGGGTAATTGCCCGGCTTGGCATCTCCAATTGCCTGTTAAATTTGCCCGCCCTGATTAAATTCGGGATATTTTAAGCGCGAACTTCTGTTCTGCTCTGTTGAAATTGTTCGAAAGTTAAACACTCAGCGTAAAAAATACACACGGTCTAAACCCATCATTTTTAGTAGCTGAAAAGACGGATTTTACTAGGTGCATCCCAAGAAATTTTAAAACGCGGTTCACATTAAGGAATTAGTAAAAAATCACACTGGCGTGCCGGTAAATGAGCCGAGGACCAACACTTTAAAAATACATAGGTACATAAGAAATATACATAAGACTTATTTAATTCTCTTAAAAAATGTTTGCATTGTTTTGCAGCTTCTGGTGGTAGATAAGAGGAGGATTAAAAGAATCCCTGTGATCGAAAGTAAAACAAAAAAATAATTCCTCAAATTTTAAATGGTGAAATGGTTGGAAACTCCTGTATGATGCGAAAGCAATGCGAGTAGCAAAATTTATACTGAGTAATTTACATCATGATGAAAATCATCATTAAAGAATGGTGCAAAAGCGATATTTAAAATTGGATTTTGAAGCAATGAAATATCAGTTCATTAACCCCACACAAATTTGAATGCATTAGCATTTTTTACAACAATTCAGCTATAAATTTTTGCATAAAATTTTTTACAAAAGTTCAGCACCAGCGATTAATTAGATTATGTGGACTCAAGCCGCACGAAATTCTCTTTAGACTTTGTACTTTTGTCCAAAATTTTCGTTATAATGTGTCGCGTTTTGAGAAAAAAAAATTCTAGTCAGTGTAAGAATTCAGGTTATTCACGATCCCCTATACAACCTTAAACTGCATTTTCCTTGTTAAGAAAAAAATTTAGTCACAGATCCCCTCCCTCTCGGAAAAGTTATCTACGCCACTGCTCCTAGCAAAGAAGAGGATACGAATTGCTGCAATAAAAATATTTGCCAAATCGGACAAAAAATATGGTCGTTTAAAAAATATTGACTAATAGTAGGTATAGTAGTATTATATCATTTAGGGGCCCCCATTTCGTTTTCGAAGACAAGAGATTTTTGAAACGCTACGCCACTGCCTTTTTCGATACATTCTCAACAGATCATCTTCTCAATTCCCGATCTCCTCGCTGATAGACCCTTTCAGTTTTTCCAACGTTTAGTTTATTTTCATAGACGCGTGGTTTCAAGAACAATAACTCTCAGAATAAGTAGCAGCTAGGGTTATGTCAGTGCAACGAGGTGGTCATGAAACGATGCCCAATCCCGACATGAATCTGTTCGAAAACAAGGACTGCTATTGAAACTCTGGTAATGTGTGAAGTGAACCCATCTTATGTTGATATTAGTTGAGAATAATCAACCAAAGTTTTTGTTATGCAGGAATCGATGTCTTGTAAGCCGCTTAATTGATAAATATTTGAAACAATCGGTCTGATTTTTTGTCGGCCTTGTGTATTTCAATTTGGCCGTAAATTGACATTGGAGCTGCTATAAAGGTCTTTAAATCGGATGCTTCTCTTTCTGTTATGTATTTGTGATTGGCGTTGCATAAAGGGCTGGCAAGACGATTGTTCTTATACATTCGCTTATTCGATATTTGTTCACCCAATGGAATATGGTGTTATGCGAGAGATGCAACTCTTCAAAGTCGGATGCATACATGAAATGGCGGCGAAACTATGGCTAAACGGTGTTCAGTCATCTATTACTTATCGTTTCAAATAATAATAAAAAAACGCTTTCACCCAAGAAATGGATTGCAAATTGCTCCACCTTCCATTTGAGCCAAAAAATTGAGGGAATATTCTGAAAACGAATATTTGCGCTAGAAACCGCAAGGTGGCACCATTTCGAAAACATAATTTTTCACTGGTGAGTTTTCTAGAATTGAAGTGAACATTTTAAGCATTCTTTTTCGAATTTCGACGGTTAAAATAAAGGTTCGGTGCCTGTAGTGCCCTAATGCCAGCCTGGGGTACTTTCTTCAATGCGTCAATTTCACGACGTAAACATCAACGTAGCAATTCCCTCTCATTTATAACCAATCATACCTTTCTGCTTACTTTTGTTGCCTCATTTTAATCAATCGTTGATCACTTCCCGGCTCTATCGCTAGGATTCCGAATAAGAACGCAACTCTGAACACCACATTTTCTATATTAATCAAACTTTGTTTTTATGTCGGCTTCAAATCTTTCATGCCTAGGTACATCATCATCAACAACGTACCATGTACCTATAGATCTGCATAATTGCACTAATGCTTCATTACAATAATAGTGCAGTGGAAATCCTATCTGATATACTTAGGTGTACAAACTACAGCTCCATGCCAAGATACCTTAATCTTCCTATGTAGGTAGATGCTACCGGGTATCCCCACACCAAAACTTTATGTATCAATTTAGTCCCGTACTCTGTGCTCTCCCTCTGAGAATTTCTCAATACGCCACTGGTTCTAGAAAGAAATTGAATTGATCAGAAAAGATTCATTCTTTTATTAAGGCTTTTAAGTATAGTTTCACATAGGTATAAAGCTGAAAATCGAAGAAAAAATCGACTATTTTTTTTATAAATCGTACGAATTTTTTCTCTCAGTGTAGTAATGAAATAAACAAGGGAACACCCTAGTACATGAGATTGCAAAATGTGATGGAGATTTTTTTTTTGTTTCTTATGTTTTTAGGGTGCTAAGCGCGAATCCGTAGCTTCCTACCAAAATTTAGTTGCGAAACAGGGTCAAAATCGCAAAAAAAAACTGAAAAAAAGCAATATTAACTGCAGCGAAAACGCTTAACGCATTTTGAAGATTTATGTCGCAATCGTGTTTTCTCTAACATGTTCGTGGACAGCATTTCGCAGAACTTGAGAGTTTGAAAGTTTTAAGCCAAAAAAACAGAAAAACTCCGGTCTCGTGCTCAAAAATTATCCATCTCATTTTGCAATCTCATATCGCGTAATGAGTAGACTATAGCCGTTATATTACAGAACATGGCGTTTGAAACAACGAATCAAATCTAAAATATTTTGTTTGGATTGCACCCACAGCTTATCGAAATATTTCGCCAAAAGCAAAACTTTATCTATGCTGACGAAATCGAAATGAAAACATGCTTCTCTTCAACGTAATGAATAGTCGAACAAATTAAGGTCTATAATGCAAATCAAGGGTATCAAGTATCCATAAAACATGAAGTGGGCGGCATTTTAATGTTTGACGATTGAATATTCATGGCGACATGTCATGTTAACCCTTTAACGTTTAGAGACTTGTGCATTTTTTTAAACTAACTGTCTGGGATTTGCACATCGCCACCGGGTTTTGGTATTCGTATACAACAGAACCCTTGCTTCTATTATAATTTTGAAAATTCAGACAAAAGGTTAGTCGTGTTTAGGCAAATTTGCATTTTTGAATAAATGAGTTCCGTTCGGCAATTAGAAAGGTGACCAAAGACGAAATGAGTAATTTTCGAGCAAAATGCAAAATGACTCAGATATCTTTAGATAAACTAGGGGGCTTCGCCCCCTGCTCGCTACGCTCGCCAACCCCCGGGGCCGAGGCTAATTTCGGGCACGGTCTTGACAAAAGTTTTGGGCTTGGGTGAAATAAGTGGGCAAATAAAAATATTTACACAGAAAATTTTATTGGGGTTGCGGGAGCATGACCCCACAGTACGATTCCATTTGTTTAGAACTTCTTTGTTGCTTTGGTAAAGACACATTAATTCAAGGTTTTGTGAAATTGGTGCAAAAAAATGTTTCTCAGAAGAACCAAAATGGGGGATGGATTTGTTTTTGTATGGCCACCCCATGACTCCAAGGTCATATTTGATCAATTCTTAGATATGTTTTGTGTTATCAAGAGAAACACGTTTGTGTGTAATTTGGTTGAAATTGGTGCACAAACAAAAAAGTTTTTAGGTTAGATTTGTATGGCAGCCCCATGACCCCATTATACGATTTGATCCATTCTTAGATATGTTTTGTGTCATCGAGAAAAACGTTTGTGTGTAATTTGGTTGAAATTGGTGGACAAATAAAAAAGTTTTTATTAGAAGAACTTAAATTGGGGAGCTAGGTTTGTATGACAGCCCCATGACCCCGTGATCCTATTTCGGTGATTCAAACATACAAACAGCCTGCAACAATAATAAGCACGTGTGCAAAGTTTCAGCTCTGTAGCTTTTATAGTGGCCGAGAAAAACGCGCTGCAATAGACGGACAGACAGTCATCGTCCAGTCGACTAATCTCGTCATGCTGATCATATATGTATACTTTTTATATGATCGGAGATGCTTCCTTCAATGCGTTACAAACTTCATAACAAAGTGATTATACCCTTTCACTCTATAGGCCTGAATAGACCTCGGGCGGAATGAAAATGAAATTTTCGTCCGCTGCGATTTTCTCAATGAAAATGCATGCTTACTGTCGTGGAACATGTCGGTAATGATGGGAAGTTCCATAAGCTACAATCCGAATATGGTTCCAACATTTTTCTCGTCCATTTTATGTATTATTTTTCGATTCCCCCGTCATTAGATATTTTCCACGGTGAAATAACCGGGGAATCGAAAAATAATACATAAAATGGCCGAGAAAAATTTTGGAACCATATTCGGATTGTAGCTTATGGAATTCCCCATCATTTCCGACATGTTCCACGACAGTAAGCATGCATTTTCATTGAAAAAATCTCAGCGGACAAAAATTTCATTTTCATTCCGCCCGAGGTCTATACTGCGCTTATGAGCGAATGGTATACAAATCAGCTAATACGTATATCTCTAGATTTTAGACTTTGAAGAGATTTTTCATTTCATGAATGTTACAATATTCTTTGGTGTGCACAATTTAGTACGCTAGCAGAATTGAAGTACATAAATTTAATTTTATTTAACGAAACTCAATTTGATTTCATGTCATATTTAATTCGCTTTCAAAAATTTGAATAATGATAATTATAATAGATTTAACAAAAAACACTAAATTAATCTTCTTCTAATTAGGTAAATAATTCTACTAATTTGGTGTCGAATTGTCTTTATTTAATCCACAATTTTGCAAGAATTTCTCTCCTCCATAATTGCGAAAATGACTAGACATCAGCATTGCTTTAAAAATCCTACCGATTCTAATTTGTCATGATATTTGTTTTAAACAATATTTATTTATTCGTTATGCAAACAAATTATTTTAAACGCCCATAACAATTTGTACGTAAATTACCGCAACCCCATAAAACTGTCTCATTAAACAGTCATTAAAATGCTACTGCGAGAGACACTTAATTTCCAATAAAATAAGCATAAAATTCAACAAGTTTCAAAAACATCAGCTTCCGACCATTTTCGGATCGTCGTCAACAGCTCGTTTCACATACATAAACGAGATACAACATACTCAAGAGAGTCTCATAAAAAACATTGGGAAAATCACCGAAAATCTTAACACTTTACCATCATATACCACAACTTGCTTCTGCTATGGCTGTACTAAAAAGATTTTTTTTTTATGAAGCAAACACGTACTAGGTGTATTACCACTTGGACTCGGTTAATGGGGGTGAAAAACTCCTTTCGTCTTGTCGAAGGAATCCACCCTCGCACCACCAAATTTCGGTATCTTCTCCATAAATTGAGCGAAAGTGTATGAACATTTTTGCGCCCCGACTGATACTGAAGTCGTATACCGTAGTCAGTGCTAGTAGTGGAGTACCTTGTTCAAGTGGATGCTTATGGTTGGAATTTACAGATCCGGCGTAAATACATGCAGTATCTTTTTGTGGCTTTTATTAGGTCGTAAAATAAAAATGCCGCTACTAAAAGATCGAATAAAAGTCGGCGAAACGTTCTAAGAAAGTGCCGGCGCTTTTGTTTTGGGTAATGGGGATTTTTTTCTTCAATAATGTTTATTGGAAGTTATGGCTTTTGGTTAAATGGTTTAGCGCCATCCGCCACCGCTAGATTAAATGCGGCTAATTTGTTTGAAACATATTGTATGATGACTATACATATACCAAATGGCCGATATAGTGACCTTTTTTTTTAAATTAGAAAAAAAATATTCTTGCGAAATGTACATTATGGTCATCAGATATTTGTACTCCAGATACTCGTATATGTCAAGCCAAAGCGGATGGTAGCGAAAAAGAAAATATTGAAAAATAAATAACAGTCACCTATTTTTACAGTTATACGCAGCCAAAAGAGAACCGAAAAATTCACACCTTGCTGCCATTGTCCATGCATAACGCTCGTATATTTTTTTGTTCGGAAAAACCAGGAAAAAGCACTAAACATCGTCGTGTTGTATGCTAGTAAAAAATCAGGCAGAAAACAGGACAACCAGAAACAAAAATTAATAAAAATAAATAATTTAGCAGGCGACAGTCCGATATTGGACTAAGGCCGCTGCAGATGTGTTAGTGACATCAAATTTCCAAGATCTTAACTGCTAATTCATCAATTGAGAACGGCTGAACCGATTTGGTTCAATTTTTTTTCAGTTGTTTGCAATTACCAGGAGAAGGCTTTTACGAAAGAGAATGTTGGGAAAACTCACCGGAAAAGTCGGAAAATTGGTAAAATCGAAAAAAAAAATCATAAATTGAGAACAGCTGGACCGATTTGGTTCAAATTTTTTTCAGTTGTTTGCAATTATGTACCAGGAGAAGTTTTTTACGAGAGAACATTTTAGGAAAACCCTCCGGAAAAGTCGAAAAACTGGAAAACTTGAAAATATTTTTTTTGCTTACAATTTTTCCACAATAGCTTTTCGAATGAAGAAATATAAAATTCTTAGTAGAAAATTCAGGAAGAAAGTTTTGCATTTTATCGAATGATTTGATGATTTGAGTCGATGCAAAGGTGGAAACTTCGTAATGAAGCTTTTGATAATTTCGAATAATTGTGGAATTCATTGTGATAAAAGACGTTTTTCGTTAAATTTTGGGTGATGAAGCTAACGAGATAAATAATTGCTGTGCTGTGAATAAATTTCAAACACGCGCAAAATTATGAGGACAGAGCATTTTCTCACACTTTTACCTTCATCTGCTTCTGTTCATATTGGCGTATCCCGACGGCATTGTGGAACAAATACAAGGACGAGATGACTGACTACATTTTGCATAGAGTTCGCATAACAACTTCGAGTTTCGATCTTGAAATTAACGACTAGATGTGCACCGAAGCGTTAGTTCTGATCGAAGACATGACCGTGCTCATGTGAGGCAGTCTGCTGTCGAAATTGGGAATGGCAGCGCCAAGTCGTTTGATGGACGATGCAATTAATCGCGACTTGCAACGGGAGCAAGATTATGATCGAGAAGAGCTGGCCGAACGAGTTCTAATAAATGTGCAAATCGAAATAACAATAATTAAACTGTATTAAATAATTAAATTATTTTTATAATTTATTGTTGAATGCATGAGCGTAGGCAGAGCGAGAAAGGAGTGTCGCTTGACCCCCCCCCCCCCCCCCCTTCTCGACCGAAAAAACAAATTCTTGCGAAGGTTCAACAAATCATTCAAAACATTCAAAAATTCTGTGCGGAACAATATTCTTAACAAAGATTGAACTATGAAACGATCTATAGGCTCGCATTATCAGTGAAAAATTGTAAGTCTGTAACTCCGGAAAATTTATTGAAATTTCTGTTATCCTAAAAAGAATTCCCATATTTATAATGGTCACTGCGTCTTGTTTTTGGGCGAATGATGACCAATTGAAAAAAAAAGCAATCAAGTTGGTTGATAAGTTAAAGTAGTGGCTGATCAATTTCGAGTTTAAACGGGGCGCTTTGAACCCGATATATGAATTGAAGAAATAAAGTAACGGTTAATGTGTGATACAGTGCTGAGTCGCTTTACATTTAATTTTGCTAGGATAGGCAGCCGTGAATTAGTGCTTTTTAGGGTTTTTTAGAATTTTTTTTTCAAAAAACCCTTATGAAATCGATTTTGTCCGTCCGTCCGTCTGTCCGTCTGTCCGTCTGTCCGTCTGTTCACTAAATAACTCGCGAACGGCTCAACCGATTGTCATGAAATTTGGTAGGAATGTGTAGAATGGTTACAGTCTTTGGCACATATACCTTAGAAGTTGGTAGGAAGAAAACAACAGGGTGTCCCGAACGTTTGAAAAAAGTCGACTTTTTTAGTTTTTATCGGAGATTGACGTATGGGTATTTAAATCAAAGATCTAAACGAGTACACCTCATATCTGTTAAAATTTTACAGTTTCGAGTAACGGTAAAAAAGTTATTGGCGTTTAAAGTTAAACTTCTTTTTCGAGCTCCGTTTTTCTAAACCGTTATAAGGATCGATATGAAACTTTGCACAAAGATTGGTCAGTGGGGCCTTATATACGTTAAATATTAAGACTGTTGACTTTTGCAAAGGAAAAGTAAATAACAGTAAATTTGTAAATTTTAATTTGTTCGTGTGTAGCCCCTCTTAGGTTTCCAAATATGAAAATTCTGCTAAGGGTTTTTAGAAAATTACATATAGAATATGTCCACGAATTTTCATTCGAATAACTGTATTGTAACCGGAAATATAGCCAAATAAGTATTTAGTAAGAGCCTTTCACAATGCAAGCATCTTAAGCATTTCTTCAATGCATATCTTTTAACTTGATGAAACAATGAACATGAAATTTGGTGGAAATTAATAGAATGGTAATAGTGTTTGCCACAAATATTTTTGAAGTGAGTAGGACCAAGTTAACAGGGTGTCCCTGAATAGCTGCAAAAGTATACTTGTTCAATACTCATAGGAAAGCTTGCGTTGGCTCTTATGACAGGGAACAGAAATCTTAAATCGAAAAATGCCTGTAGATTTGCCTTGGAGTACTTTTATACAAACTGGATAAATAGTAAATCTACGCGTTCCAGAATGAAAGGCTAGCGCCTTTCATTCTGTTCCACCTTTAATTAGACCAATCCAAAAATAGATTTACAGGAAGCATTTCATTAATGTTGTGCACAATACTTATTAATTGCTTATAAAATATATACACAAAATATTCACAAAATTCTAAAAAACCCTCGTATTGCGGGCGCAGCCCTCTGTACGCCGGTATTTTTAATAGGTAGTTGTGAAAGGGATTCAGGAAAAGGGGAAAAAAGGTTGAAAGTGTCTCTCTTGTGTTCATTCGTGCATCTGCGGCTAGACAGGATGTAATAAATACCCAAAGTATAATCGTCGTCGTGCTCTGTGGCCGTGATCGTTCGGTCGCCACTCTGTGAAATAGACACTCATACACTGAGAGAAATATTCACTCATATTGAACGAAATATATTTAATTCAAACGATTTGCGCTTTTGATTTGGCTCCACAAGCAAATGCGTTTAATTCTAACTAGTGGCGTTTCTTTCAAAAGCATTATGTGTTGTAAAAAAGCGTTTGAATTAAAAGAATTTGAGTTTACCTGGAAAAAGGAAGCCAGTCGATTTAAACGTATTCTTCATTGAAATAAACACTTATTCTTTGATTGTAAACGGGTAACACATTTTGAATAAATGAAAGGCAATTGTATCAAACGTCTCCGTTTTTATATTGAACATTTTTGTTATTTAAATTAAACGAAGCATTCTTCTTAAAGAAACGGTATGTATTTCGAAAGTAACGAATCCCGTTTTCATTTCATAGAAATTACCCCTTTCAAAATAATTGAGTTTTATATGGAATTAAAAGCAAAC
This sequence comes from Microchrysa polita, assembly GCA_949715475.1. NCBI lineage: Eukaryota > Metazoa > Arthropoda > Insecta > Diptera > Stratiomyidae > Microchrysa > Microchrysa polita. Next base: position 17,556,825 of record OX454421.1, on the reverse strand, counting down.
TCTGCTAAAATAAAATAAAACATTCCGTTTGATTGTCCATTCTCCATTCGATTAGATACTCACTGTTACCTGGTTTGGCAAATCAATAAAAAATAAAACTTATGAAAACTTCAGAAAATATGATTAATATATTTCACTTTTATTTTAACACCCGCTAAATTTAAATTGCACGTGTGCAAGCGTCCATTCCTCCAGATGAATGCAAAAGAACATTCTCAAAAATACTTCTAAACATCGATTCTAATGACATACGCGTTTGTTGTTAGACACTACACACTTGTTTGGAATGAATATGAACACGCGAGACTCATCAGACCGGCCAGAAGTATTTACTAACAATTGTTGTACTACATTGAAGCAAATGATATTTTGGCATCGCGTCCTTTGTTGTAGAGAGAGAATGTATTTTATCAATGCACAAATTGACGTACACGCATTTATGGCAAAAAACGAGTTAGGGATGTAGGTATGTGTATTTGTTACGCAAAGGAATGTATACACATTTTTATGTAATGCGGAGTCTTTTGATTTAAACGACCGGCGTTTGGGGTTTAGCTGCTCTTTTGTTTTAAACGAATTTCTCTTAGCGTAAATGAGAACTCGTTAAAATCAAACGAGATTTTTCAAACGAATACTGCGTTCAATTTAAATGTGGAGCTTTTAATATGCATGTGCATTTTTTTCTCTGAGTGTAGAGAAACGAGTTTCCAAACTCGGCACGACTCGTCGCAAGTTTATTATTCAGAAGAAGATGATAAGAAATATTCTTATCGTAGAATAATAAACTAACAATGCGACTAGGAAGTATGGCTGACAACTGTATCACACTCCGAATTGTAACGTTGGTGACTACACACGGTAGTCATCAACGCACCATGCTCCACTAGGAGTTACGGTAATAAAGAGAGATGCACCGCCAGCACGGTCAATGTACCTATACTACTGGCCGGACAGCGCGATACTATCGATCGGTATAGTGAACAATGAAGAAGCTTCTTGGATTGACTGGTTCCTAATACCGCAACGAAAACCACCATAGTGGTCTCGATTCAATCAGGATATAATACGCGGCTAACAATTACAATACAATATCAGATACTAGCTACGCACATGGTTGGATGCATTTCGGTTGTCCCACTGGGACAACCACCATCAGCAAATCTTGATGTCCACTGCACGTTTAACATCAGAGTGAGATCATAGTCCATCACATGAGTCGTGGGCTCGAAAAACACCATAAACTGAATTCATTCACGATGAGACTCGAACGCACGACCTTCTGCACCGAAGGTGAGCGCACTAACCACTACACCAACACAAATGTCTCTGTAATATTTGCTTGCCTTTAGATTTTGTCAACAATAAATATAGATTTCTTGCAAACTTTTTGCAAAGTAGTTTGATCATAGGAGAGCTTTATTTAATGCACTCGCCTTTTTGCCAATTAATTGGGTGCCGACATTGGGTATCTGCATGTCCTAAATAGAGTGTACACAATGCCTTCATGAAAAACTGTTTATAATGTTTCCAGTTCCATAGAAAGTATTTATCAATGATGCTCCGGAACTTATAAAAACAGCAATCGCTTGGTGATCTTGTGGATTCCCTCTGCGAATGTGAATCGGCACAAATTCGTATATAGATGTCCTGTCTTAAGCTGCAATGCTTCAAACACAGATCTTCACATCAGTTGTCCCAACTTACACACACGGAGAGAAAAAAGGTAGTGAAAGGTATTAAAATTGTAATGAAAACCATGGCATTTGTAATGATTTTTGACCCTACTGCAACTGATGTGAAAGTTATTACATCTTTAATGAAAAATTTCATTGTGCTGTAATAAAATTAACAATTGATTGGTAATAAAATCTGAAAGGAAGATAATTTGGCGATAATAGAAAAAAATACAAAAAGTTATTTTTTTTATTTTTTCCTTTTTTTATTTTTATTTTTTTTTATTTTTTACTTCTATTTTATCCTTAACTTCTTTTTCCCTATTTTAATTTTACCTTATTACAATTTGCTTCTACTGGGAATTGAACCGGGGACCTATCGTTTCGTAGTCCTACGTCCTACACCTAAGCTATCTACGATTATAAGTTATGCGAATAAATTAGTCGTTTTATTTTTTGACAGTTTCATAATTATTACGCACTCTTGATAATTTTATGTACGAAATGATGAAAACTATAACACCATGCAATAATAATTATTATTACAGGCTGTGGTGAAAATTACCTGAAACGCAATAAATGTAACTATCCATTCAAATATCATGCAATGATTTTTTTCATTACACTGCAATCATTTTTACAATAGGCCACAATAACTACATTGTAATTAATTTCACTACATTTTAATAACTTTCACTACAAATTTAGTGAAATTGTATGTTGTGAATTTCATTGTACGATTTTGTAGAATTCATTGCACATTTTTCTCTCCGTGCAAACGTTAACAGCACGCATCAATTCCAATTCCCTTATCTTGCCACACTAAGCCAATAAAAAAAGCGAGTTGGTCGCATACTGACAGCTTACTGAATGAAGGCGCATTCATTTATATTTTTTTATTTGTAAATTCCTATGAAATTTAAGTGCAGTTTTAACCTTCCTAACATGATCGGGCACAATGCATCTGACAGATTAAGTACAGAAAATAGGATGAAACTAAGTTTCTATATTTTAGGCTCTTATTTAATGTTGCATTGTCTTTTTGAAACAGTTCTACGATATTATAGAAACAAATACTGGCTCATACTGGCTAAGTTTGATACCCGTCACATTGTAAATTTTCTAAGAATATTCCGCTTTCAATCACTTCAATATTTAAAAAACCTCCAACAACTCAACCGCTTGAAAAATGTGAGCTAATTTTACTAAAAACACATTATTGAACGATTTGGTGAGCCTAAAAGCCAACACAACATTATTACGCAATGTCAAGAGTATAACAAGTGGAACTTTTCATAGAAAAGGCGAAAATAACACAATCGGGCGCAATACATCTGAGAGATTATTTCATACCCTCCCGCCCTCAGACATATGGTAGGGTAAAAGTGGGTCAATATTTAGCAAGATAAAGCATTATTTCCCGGTTTTCGTGTATATACGTTTTCCCACATCTGTTAGTAACTATTTTCAAAACAAATATTTTTGGGAGCGGTCAAGGTTTTGTAGTTATAGGCTTGAAAAGAAACCTCTAGTTTCGGGGATAGTTCCCCACGCTATGGGTTAGTTGCCCCAATGCATATTTTAATGTGAGGATAGTTGCTCTAAGAAGGGATAAATCAGTTAAAATTTGAGTCAAGGGAAAACTGAATTCGAAAATGTGGGAAGAATAAAAAAATGGCTCAGGCTATCCTGAAATGGCGAGATTTTTCGTTTATCTCAGCTGTTTCGTTTTATAAGATCAATGCACGCAACGAAAGAGAATTTCGCGTCTAAATGGCGTGCTTACTATCCACTTGTAATTACAAACGACTTTTATAGCATTAAAATGCAAATTTCAATTTTAAAGATTGTAATTTAGCCTACTAGGGAATGAGGGATAGATGCCTTTAGGAAAAGTCTTGGGGCATCTATACCCCACAAATTAGGGGCATCTATTGTTTTCTGGGTGGACAGATGCCCCCCATTTTTTTTTTTACAAAATTTAATAAAAAGAAATAAAAGTTGACAGGGGATATAAAAGTAACTAGCAAAGACCTAACAAATATGAAAAGAAGCTTCCGGTGACATCAGATAGAGAAAAGCTCCGCGCCATTGAAAAAATGCCAAATTGCAAATTCACATAAGTTAAAATAAATTTTTCGTTATATCTTTACAACGCGGTTGTGTGGACAATCCTAAACATAAAAATGGAATTACTGTTAGTGTCAGACGACGCTGTTTAATTGTCAATAATATTTTTGTTCGTTTTGTGTCTGGAAATACTAGTTTGAGCAACTGCGGCATCTATCTCACTGGGGCATCTAATCCACTTTCACCCTAGATAGAAACTGAGGACTGCTTTGGGTAGTTGATCGATAAAGATTAAGCTACTGTGAGTTTCAGATCTCTCCCTTTTCATATCGCTGATTGGCGAAACAAAAATTGGTCACTTAATCTGTCAGATGCATTGCGCTCGCCCGAAGGTTAATTAAATTTATTCGTTATTTGGGATCCCAATAAGTCGTCCAAAAGCAGGACCAAGCCGGACAAAAGCAGCACTTTTGACGTTTGGGCAGCACGGCAAGTTAAGGTCGGAAAAGTAATGTCCTGGCAAAAGCAAAGCGGATACGACCATTATCTATGCATTGTAACTGCAAAACATATTTCTAATTTTTTTGTTTATCTCACAATAGCTTCTGATATCGTATGAATAAAAAGATGCTTTACTGAATACTTGGCTAAACAAGCACAAGGAAAACTTGAAAAATATTAAGATATACAACTACAATTATAAGATGCATATGCATTTGTTCACTTTCTTTGGATTACATATAACTGTAAAATTGTATTATTTTTTTTCGTAGCAGGCACTCCGTGCGCTATCATCCGCTTCAGGCTTTTCGTTGACTTTAGGACCCGCTGTATAGCCGGCTTGTGAGGATAGATGAGAATTCACCCTTTGTATTTCAGCCAGTTATCATGGAATTATAAATTCGAAAGAATTATTTCCTGCAAAATTTTCGTACAGCCACAATTATTGAACCAATAAATTTGTGTACTCAACGAAATTGAATTGTACATACATGAAGAATATTTCATCAAAAGTCGGTCAATTATTTAACATTTTTTTATCCAAAATAAATTCCTCAAATGTCACTACAATTTCAAATAACCTCGGCGCCATTACAATAGAATTCTGTTGATCTTCAATGCAACTTCCAAATTGCCTCCTTCAACCTTCTAGGACATTTTTGCAATTAGCAAAAACCAAAATATATCAAACACAACATATCCCAACATGGTCCTTCAAACGCGCATTCGAAAATCACTCAAATAACCTTCAAACGAATCACACAGTATTCACTTCGACACTTTATGCGTACACGGGCACTTTGCGCAAAAGTTAAGTAACAATAAATTATTCACAACAAGTTGCCGAAGACATTAAACGAAAAGAAATCATACATACATTTTCACCAAACACACACGAAGTCAAAACATAAATGACTCGAAACAATAAAAATTTATTACAAGCCTAACCTATTTAGAGCAAAAACTTAGCATGTGGTATTCTCGGCTAACATCTCGATAATTAGACATCATAAAGAAATATGCAGGAAACACAGAAAAAAGAAATAGTCCTTTTAATCTAAATAGAAACGAGCTCATTACCATCTATGACCAACAAAGACCCGAAAACACGCATAAAGTATACTCTACACTACATACTCGCAAATATGTACGAGTAGTACAAAATTATGAAGGTCTTTCTTCGTCACTATACCAATTTTTGCACACCTCCATCAGGTTGTTTTGCGCGTTTCTTTCGGACGACTAAAAGAAAGGTCCTTCTTTCTATGCCATCCCATTCCGGCGATATACAATGAATATATGAAATGTTTGCATGCAATCTCATCCGCTTTTGGGAAGAAATTCCTTTTTTTTCACCGATTGCGAACAATTCCCGAGTCCTTGGAAAGGTACGAAACGAAGAACGAACAAACGAATGTATTGCGTATTGTTGCGTCAAGGACACAACTTTCTAAAAATTCTTGTTTCTTTCATTGCGCAAACAACGACGGAACAACAACGAACATTTGGAATTAGTATACATTTGACTGAAGGTTATTTTTCTAAACGCTCTTCGTATACAGAAATTACACGTTCATTTTTATAATTTTTGGTCACGCTGCAATTTACTCGTAGTGCGTCAGAGAGAGGAGGCTTTTTGTCGGCCTGACTTCTTGGGATTGTTAGACAATTTTTTCCGGCCTTTTGCAACCAGGTCAAAACATAATAAAACCGACTAACAAAAAAAAAATTATCAAGTGAAGATACAAATTGACGTTGTGACACAATGTTCTTCAACACACATTTTTCATATTTTTGCGTATAGTTCTTTTTTTTGGTTTCTTGGTTTTTGGTCATATACGAGTAATTTTGCAATTTGAACGAGTATACCAGCAAATTTTGTGTTTAAACGACTTTTTGGTTTCAGTTTTTTTTTTTCTGGTGCCAACATGCATTTTCGGCAGATGTCTTCGCACGGTCAATTTTCATATGTATTTCAATTGTCTTTATCGCGACGACAACGACGCGAAAAGCGCGGGGTCAGTTTGACACTTCCTGCGCGCGAGTTATTGTGTGTCCAATGTTCTTTTTGTATACGCGGTATTGTTGCTCGGAAATTTTTGCATATTTTTTTTTATTCATTCATCAGCCGCATCAGAACAATGGTCACTTGACCTTAGAGGCACCGAAAATAAAAATTGTTGAACTGTTATTTTCGAGACATGGAAGCGGTTTTTCGCAAATTCATATATATGGCTGTAGGTATATCTTCATTTGCATGCTGTATCTTTTTATCGGATTCTGGCTATAGTTTGGCACTGAAACTTAGAACTTGAATGCATTCCGAGTGGGTTGATCTTGAAGACTAACTCACATTTTGAAATTATTTAATAAATTCAATTGTACCATTGACTTGACATTTTTTCGGGCTAGAGAAGAATAGGACATTAAGAATTTTAAGAAAAATGTTTTCAATTTTTCACCAATGTAAGCACAATTGCCAGTATTCTGTTTTCATTGTTTTTATGCATTGCTTAAAAAAAATGCTAAAATGCGGTGGGTAAAATCTAAGCAGAATTACGTCATTCATACAACTGATTTAATATTTAAAGTAATGTTCAAAGATATGATTAAATCACCAAAACTCAGAAGCAGGCTCATACCTTACCTAAGAGCTTTATACGGACAACAATTACACTCCGAATGGTCGGCCAGAGAAGGGGAAGCGTAGTAAAATTATTGTTATTCCATAGTGATCGCACAAAAGAGTTGCTATTCGAGGCAAATTCGAAAAATAAGAAAAATCCTTAAACACGGTGAAAATTCTTGGTTTTTTTTTTTGAACTGAGAAAGTTTCTATTTATCCAAACGGATATTGGACTACAATTAAGTCCTAGAATAACTACATGGTAAAAGGTTAGACAAATAACGTTTAAAAATTAGAAACACGGTTTATTTATGAGTATTTCAAATAAACCTTCGAGTTTAGTATTCAGTCAAAGCGTTTGAACAGTATGCAATATTTATATTTTGTACCATTAAGTTTAAATACCAAATAGTTTAAACTTGAATAGTTTAAGTATAAATTTCTTGAGTTTCCAATTTTAGTACAGAGAGTTTCAAGTTTAGTTCCTAGTGCGATACATAATTAAGAACACAGCATTTTTTTTAAATATTTGCTTTAATTTAAAGTTTCCCAAAAATTGTAACATATTCATTTTGTAAGTTGAGTTTTGAAACATATCCCTGGATACGTTGGCCGGGTGATGGATTAGTATTTTGAGTCCGAACCAAAATGGTAATCATGTCTGCTCAATCTGCAATAAAATTATTGTTGTAAAATTTATTTAATTAAAATATATGTGTATACCTTGCCGTTCAGTTGTTTTTCAATTAGTACTCCTTCGTTGTAATTTGTCTGCCACTAAGTCCTTTTGCATGCTGAATTTTGTAAGTTGAAATTCACAAAGAAATTAAATGTTTGTATAATAAATTATAGCTAGTTTAAAAATACCCACCATTTTAGAAAAGCCAGGAAGAATTAAAAACATTTTGTATTAGGCTTATTTTTCAAACTGCCAATCATTTAAAATTCTGTCAAAAAAGTTTAAAAAAATGTATTTAAACTCAGAAATATGGTCTCAAGTTTAAAAAATAGACTTGAATCTTAAACAGTGAAAAATTACATAAAACCCGCCTACGATTTGTTTTTCAGACTGTAGCTGGTCTATAAGTACTCAGTACTTTACGTCTCCTGTTCTGCATTTTTCTACTTGTGATTTGAAAGAAATAGATCAAGAGATCCTGTCTGATTCGTGTGTCGCACTATTTGTCTTTTTAGCATCGTCATTTATTTTCAAATCAGGCTCGTCTTTGGTTTAAATAAATAATTCATTAAAACTTAACATTGATGTGCCAAATTAATATTGTTTTAAATCGATGAAATTGACACATGGCACTCATTTCTATTCATACATTAGATTAGATTTGTCTGGGGCTGTAGCCGTTAAATTGCCCTAGGCACTGCGGCCGGTGGTATATTTTGCCATTGCCCAAGCTATAGGTTAGATGAAGTCATCTAACTGACTTCTTTCGATGAATCGATTAAGGTGGCCCATGTTCAAAGAGGCGATATTCCCTCTAAACGGAACGCAATGCCGAAGCATTCCAAGCGGCACATAGTTAGCCTCTCTCATGCACAAAGCATGTGCGCATCCATTTCATCATCGGCCTCGCAAAATCGACAGCTCGCGTCGGTAATAATGCGCATGGTCTTTAAACGGTCTTTTAAACGACAGTACCCCGTGAGGAGCCCGCAAATTATACTAACCTTGTTTCTGCTCATGCTCATTAGATTAAGGGTACGTTTGGGTTAGTAGTAGGCAACGAAAAGTTTTGCCTGCCGATACACTGGGGGAGTTTCCCAGTGTAGGGTGGCTTTGGCCTTTTCCCACTCACTTATTTCATGTCTGCATTTACAGAGTGGTATCTCACAGTAGAATTCTGGGCCAAAAAAGGAGAGGGGCTCCTTTTCATTGCCTTCGACATCAGAATGCCCATAGGTACCCAGAAAAGAGTAAGACTGTTGAAGGATTTCCTGACAAACCCACTCGAGCTTCGAGTTGACAGTACAGCTCATCAGCGCTTTCATAGCCGCTTGACTGTCAGTAAATATTGCTATTTTCTTGTTTGTATAGCCTTTTGCAAAGCATTTTCTTGCGCACACCTCAATTACGTATACTTCTGCCTGAAACACGGTCGGTCGTATTCCCATTGAAATAACAATATTAATAACTGGGCTGCTAATCCTAGCGCCAGAACCTGTATCGGTCTTTGAGCCGTCCATGTAAAATATGATAGTACTGGGGTGGAGTGCTCTTAACCCGTCAGTCCAATCTTCCCTTGCCCAGATCACTGCGTCAAATGAGGTGTTAACCAGGTGGCCTGATGGCATACTAAGTAGGTTACTGCTACTTATCCATCCTAAGCTGTACTGAGTTCAGTGGGCATGACGCATCACATCTCTTAGGCCTGATGATATTGCCACTGCCTCAATATGTATGTGTAGTTGTGAGGGGTTCAACAGGACCTCCAAAGCGGCGGTGGGGCTGGAGATGAAGGCTCCAAGGACTGCTAGACAGGCCAGCCTCTGAACTTTGTCTAAATTCAGCCTACAGTCTGTAGCGGGTGCCTTTCTCCACCAAATTACTGCCCCGTATTCCTCAATAGGTCTAACAATTGTCTTATGGATCCATAGAATTATATTTGGTTTAATACCCCATGCTTTACCCGCATAGCTTCTGGAGATCCATATGGCCTTAGTTGCTTTCTCTGTTACCACCCTGAGGTGCTCTTTCGAGAGCAATTTCATGTCTAGAGTGGCCCCAGATACTTTACAGTTTCTGGCATGGTTAATTCAGAATTATAGATTAAGGGACACATCAATGCTCGTAGCGTCCCATTCCTACGGAATGGCATCAATGCGGCTTTTGTTGGATTGACACGTAGCCCAATTGCAGTGCACCATTCCTGTACTATTTGCAGAGCGTTTTGCAAAACAGCCGGTAAGATCTCCTCAAATTCATACATATGCGACACTCCTTCGTCGAGTCACAGCTAAGCAGTTTTCTATTACCTAATTAGTGCTTGCAGTGAATTCATTCGGAGGGCACAGAAATATGACACTCGGTCTCGGTCTCTAACAGGCCAAGCTGAATACCTAATGGTTGTATCCGTCATGTTTTTGAAAGGGCAGTCCTGTTTTTTGGACCTGCCGTCTTGTTAAAACAACAAACGTAGTTTAACGTCTTGTTAAAATTGCAAAAAGATGATAAATGTTCCAATGTCCAGAACCCATGAAATAATAAAACACGGAAAATATGGGATCCCTGCAAAAAGAAAACCTCACTAAGGGGAAGATTTGGAGGCTTTGAAAGGCGAAACGGAAGAATGCAAGATATAATGAAGTTTTTGATTAATGACAGTCACACGTCCCGAACATCAAAGGCATGAAAATTACGAATATTCTATAGTCTTCGAGTTACAGTCTCAGCAGCAAAAAATGTTGTGTCGTGCCTGGAGCCAAACTCGCATTTTTAGGCCTTCAAAGATTGTATAGCGAAGTTATCCCCCCCCCCTTCTGGCTACGCGCATGCGCTTAGATCAGGCCCAATATCGATGGGTAAACTTTTTTAGTCTAAATTGTATTTTTCATAGGTCTAATTACCCAAAACGTCGAATTTGACAGTTCTATTCGTCAAATTCCATGATTGTTTTGATTTGACAGTTCTTTTTGTGAAGTTACATATATGTATTTATCAAATCAAATTGATGTGAGAATTGTCAAAAATTTACAGGAAAATCTACACTGAAAAAATAATTTGCTAAAAACAAGAAAAATACAACAAAAAAACAGCCAAGGAATAATTTTTCCTGATTTAAGATGTATTTTCTTGTTCCAGGAAAAGTTGTTGCTTAAAATAATGCAACATGTTCCCTGACTGTTTTTTGTTGTATTTTTTTCTTGTTTTTAGCAAATTATTTTTTCAGTGTAGCCTACTTAGATTTTAGCTTTTTTGGTCTAACATTTTTTGAAAAGTTTACCCAGATATTGCAATCACTTTGTGAATGCATTTTCTTCATTGAATTTCCAGAACAATTGAATGCGCATACACTAAGAAAATGTAATCAAAAAGTGACCCCAACATCTGGGTAAACAGATTTTCAAATGTTACTAGTAGCCGAGGTGTTTAATGTCACTTTTCGTACTAGAACAGCATCCACACGGGCTGCCAAATGCCAGCCGGAAAATGATGCATTCAAAATTTTATTTTCAAAGTTTTCATACATTTATTTATCAAATCGGACACTGTGTTTGTGTTAATTTAGGGCCATTCGATAATTTTATAGTTTCAAATAAAAAACGAACAAAATATGCGAAATTGCCACTATGTATTCGATAAATGGTACAGCGCTGTACAATTGGCAACTGCATGATTCACCACTGCATAAATAAATTGAATCATTAAATTTGGATGCAAGTGAGATTGTTGCTAGTGTGGAAGCGATGACTGCTTCCAATTGCCTTCGCGAGCTACCAATTGGCAGCCCGTGTGGATACTACAGACAGCTGAAACTGTCAAATTTGACGAATCGGATATTTAGACCAGGAAATGGTATTAGATTTTAGACCAAAAAAGTTTACTCAGATGCTGCGACACTTTTTAATTGGTCTAAGCGTATTTAATAGTCTGAAAGTTCGATGGGCTAAATATGCTATTTTCTAGAGATCTGACAAATAAGTTTAAATACTAAAACTTGGAATGGTACAAAAATATTCAATTAAAAAAATGCCCAAAGACACTCCATAGAATCCGGTGGGCAAATCCACAATTTTAAAACGTTAAGAACATGTTTCTAATTCATCATAGTCATGACGGTTCGAATTCAACCACACCACCCCGAAAAGAAATACATATGTATTTACTTTCGAACGTTTTCTACAAAGTTTAGTTCACAACACAAGTAAAAAATAAGTAAGATGTTAGTCTCAGTGGCGTAGATAGCTTCTCGTAGAGGGGGGGATCATTTTGCAAGATTACTTATACTTTTACGGTGATGAGTTTCAGAATAACAATTTCTGTATTTATTACACTTCAAATTATCAGTTTTTTGGAGCAAATTTTGGTATAGCAATTTTGCCATACGATATAAAATGAAAAACATTTAAAATAGAAATGACTTAAAAAAGCAAATTTTAACCATACATTGAAAGTTTGATACCGGAGATCGTAGATATGAGCAAAATTGTTTATTTGTACAGAGGAACGCGCACATAATAATTGCGTTCTTAATTACCCAGTATAGGACAGAACTCTTTTTCTTGCTAATTAGACTTATTTGAACAGGCTGGCATACATTTTTAAAACACTGCAAAAAATCTAAAATACCTTCTATTGCTACAATGTTTTTTCCACTAAAACTCAAACATTAAAAGATTTTAGAAGACACCTTTGTACTAAAAATTCATGCGACAAATTGGTGTTCTTTTCACTGTTTGTACGTGAACTTTTTCAGTTGTGCGTAGTTAATTTTCATAAATATTTCAAGAACCGAGTAAAATAAAGTCAGACCTGGTTAAGTAAGGGAAAGATTAGATCTTGATACGAACCTCCCTGTTGAAACCACGTTGCTCTAATTTAGTATAGTGTTACGTGAAGGAAGAAATGCATTCCAATGAATATTGAAAGGACGTCGAAGCTTCACTGTACGTACAATTGCTATACAATGTTCAATTGCTTGCCAATTAAAATGCATTCAAAAAGACAACTGTCGCTACAAGAATCCATAGAGCTTACTATGGCTATGGATTTGAATCACTTTTCCCATCCATCGATTAGTACGAGGTTGTATTTTACTTATCCGTATCTCCTTTGATTTTAACTGAACGTTTGTTCTAAACTTCAGCAAAAGAGTTCAGTCGTCAATTTGGAATCAACCTTTATTCTTCGCAATTCAGTGGAATTGATAAGGGAATGTATGCTTCCAAAAATTTTGTTTACCAGTTGGGCCTAATCTCTCACAGCAGCGTTGATTTTTACCTTGAGTAAAAAGAGATTCGAAGTGAATTGCTCAATTGTGTATCCGATGAGAATTTCTTTTTGAAATATAAAACGATCAGCTTAACAAATAATATGCAAATAAGTTTCCATCACCAGTGCTTAAATAAGTTTAAGAATGAAAAGAAAATAGGCCCAAGCTCTTCCCCAGTTCAGAATAAAATATCTCCAAAGAAAGATTTGAAGAATATTCAGCAAATTTGTTGCTGTTGAGGTGAACATAATTTATACTTTAAATACCTCTTGTCCTTTAAAAGTATATCATTAACTGAAAAGTGACGAACGTGGAGTGTGATCGTCTTCTTGCCTACGTGCGATATGGTTAGCGTCCTAAGTCGAGGTATGCCTGTACTTCCTTTTCTATTTCAGATACATAGTAGAAAGTTGTAAAAGAAAATCGGTCGAGTCTCTTATGCTTTTTAAATATTTTACAGTTAAGTTGATTTCTGGTGCAGTATTATTATTAAGTACCTGTCGGCTGGTTAGTCTTATCGCATAGAGAAGACACACACAATATTCACAAAGCTCTTCTATTGTATTAATGGAATTTTTGTTTATTTTGCATAGTTACGCCATATTTTGCTTGGTTACGCCATCATCTTAGATTGAAAAATCATTGCGTACTTTCATCCAACAGCGTTAATCAGCAAAAGATAACATAAATGTGCAAAAATGCAAATCAATATAATGGAAAAGCTTTCTGAAAAATGTGTGGGTCTTCTCTATGCGATAAGTCTAACCATTCGATAAGCATTTTGAGAGAATGGCCCTAAGTTTGGGAATTTTAAAATTACAAACATTTTTTCGTATGGATTGTTTGCTTTTTGTTGTCAAAAGCTCTTTCTACATTTTTCCTATTTTTTATATCTTCACGATACCCCTGAGAAATCTTCACGAACGCTAGGGTACCGCGGAACTGCGTTTGTTTGTTTGTTATTCGAAAACAAATTCGAATTACTGCATAAGACTATCTTTTAATTTTGGTAGTTTCGACAATTTTTTTCATAGAATGTTTTGTAAAAAAAAAATATTCCTGGTTATAGTTTTGATAGTTCGTATTAAATTGAATAAAATTGCAAATAACTAGAGAAAGACAAGACTTGCTTTGCCCTGCTATATACGATAAAACCTTTCGTCAAATTTTGACTTAAAAAAAAAAGAAAAAATAATGTTGATAAACTCAATCAATAAAAGAGTAAAAGATACGGAAAAATTGGAAGCAGTATTGCAGCGTTTCTTCATTTCTCTTCATTGCATTAGCTTTCCACTCTTTATAATCTTAAGTATTGTATATTTCCCTATTGGAAATTGGGCTTCTGTGGAAGAGCATTCCGTGTTCATATTATTTTTAAATTTTTGAACCGAACATTTAGATTTTGCGGCAAAAAATTTTCAATTAGCTTACATTTAATTTTTCTAGCAGCACTAGCGAAACTCCAGATCCAATGTCACTTTTGCTTTGTTTTACATATACCTAAAGTAATAATAAAAATGTGTGACCGAAGGGGGGGGATTCATCCCCTTGATCCCCCCCTTATCTACGCCACTGGTTAGTCTGCATGCATTTTTGTCGATTTTTTATTTATAAAAAGAACGAAGATTATTAATGGACTGCGAACTCCACATTTTCATTTAAATTAATATTATAAATTTCATTACTAAATTATTATCGCATTTGAAGAATTGAGATTACAACAATTTTAATAACCATTTTCTCTTTTTTGTTGCAGGTATGTATATCTTCAAATCCATTTAGAGGCTATACGAAAGGTTTAAGATTCAGCCACAACTTCGTACCCAGTCATTCTGTCAAATACAGTTGTAAGTTTTCACAACAACACAATAAATTAGAACCGCGAAATTCGCCACTATGCATTTCGCAACATTATTATCATCACAATCAGCTCTTTCGTTCTCACATGCTCTCAATATGCATCGTCCAAACACATTACATTATGTATTTCACACCATCTATCATTGCAATTTAAAGAGGTGGTCACATGAAAATTGATAACAATAAATTGAAAACGATTGTGTTCAATTGAATAGTTAATCAATTCGTGTGTCTTGTCTATGCACGGATAAAAACGTTACTCCACCATGGCAGTTTTGGTCTTCTTTTTTAAAATAAAATTTATCACATTTCAAATTTGCACCCTAATTTGTGGTTAATTCACAGCGTAACGCACCAACCTTCGCTGAATAGTCGTTGTTCCGTATATACATACATACATGTGAAAGCATGACAAAATCATCCCTTATGCTGCAACTCAATGCTGTATAGTGTTCGGAATTGTATATGATGCTGCTGTATCGGCTCTATCAATGACGCCACGCCAACCACCAGAATTTCTATAATCGAACATTGATTTATGGATTAATTTATAGGACAGAGGGCCAGTCAGTATAATAACATTTAAAAGTGAATTCAGTGTTTAAAAAATTGCAACAGAGCGATATGGAAAGAGAAAGGACAAAGTGAATGCGCGACGACTGCTATTTATTATTGAATTGATATTAATCTTCTGCGGGGTGTGTTGAATTCAATTCGCGCAGTGCTCCTTTCATTTCCCATTTTTTTCAACATTCGAGTTTTGCATTCATATAGTTTTGCTATGGCATTGCCACCATGATACACAATGAAATTGAGAGTTTTCATTTTTTTTGCCCGATTCTTTTCATAAAATCATCCTCCCCTGATGTATAGTGCAAATTTCCTATACATAGCTGAACGAAAACCAGAGAGATAATAATGGCTGCGCTCCTCGGTCGGGTGTCGGATTCAGTAGCATAGAATCATTGCACACACGATATATCCTAGTAAACGTTTGGTCATGTTTACACGAGACACAGGATAAGCGGAGAAGAACCCCTGGGTATATAAAAATCGAACATGGTTTGCGAAAAATTATCGCGCGCTATGCGTTTTTATCGAGACCTCAAATAATTTATTACCCTCGAATGTTAGGATGTGGAGTTTTTTTTTCGGTGTAAGGATAACATATTTCTATGGGTCTGAGTTGTTTTTTGAGGCTTCTATGCTGCTTTCTATTTGTAACTGCGGGTATTGCCGATTTGCAGCACACTTCAACCAGCAGCCACCGGGCGGCCGGCCGTTGCCATTACTTTGGTTCAGTTTAGTCGGGGTATCAAACACAAACTATAACGTTCGGCCCGGCGAAAGTAGCGATAGAACAACATGTAATAGTCAAAAAGGAAATAGTCGAAATGCCCTGTTTGATAGTGCCCAGAAATGCCAGAAAGTGTATGCTCTATATGCAAGTTCACTTGGGATTTATAGTTGAGCGATTTTGAAAAGACCGGAGAGTGGCGCTTGTTTGTTAAAAGGCATCGGTTAGTTCTTTTGTTACATTTTTTTTTTATGGAGTAATAGTGTTATCAGAGAAATTGTACTTTTCGTCCTACCGTATATCCTGATCCGCCCGAGTTATTAGAATGGACACAGAACACTGTATTCTGGCGTTTATTCGCATTGTTTTCAGATGCATGTAAAATACCCAAGGGAGGATATACTCTCACCTCTCACTTCATTAATAATTTTAAAACGGCTATACAAGCAGTGTAGTCACCTATTATGTCCAACCATACCCTTTAAAAATGCAACATGCGTCCAATACAGAATAAAGGGCGAAAGAGTGGGTGCTGCGCAATTCTTTGGGGGACAATCAACAAATTGTCTGTTAATTGAAAATGATGCTGGAGGCTTTTAAATTTTGAAATTTAATTTTGGCTTGAAGGAAATTTTGGGGTAGCGGGTTTTATGGCATTTTTGATAAAATTTCCGAATTCACTTTTTCAGAATAAGTTTTGTAAAGCTTGAAATTAGGATGCCGTAAGAATTGAATTGTGTGGTAATTTTAAACTTTCAACAGTTTTAATATATTGTCTAAAATGTCATGTATTGAAAGACAGTAAATATTCTAGTTTGACATGACTCAACTCACTCGATGAAACATAGTACTGTATGTAGAACAAATCTATTGCGTTCCCTGGCTGAAATGTGAGGGTCGTGAGTTCAAGTTTCGGCGCAGCTTGATTATCCGAATGCACATCAATACGTGTGTATAGCTTCAGTGATCGAATTTTGCAAATGGCAATGAAGCCAACCTGATTTCACAAAAAAAAATGATTTTTTGACCACGAAAGATAAGCTGCAGCTTTTGGGAAAATCTGCATTTGAATGCGGAAAATTAATTGCGAGATAAGGTAAATAATGAACTCATGGGGTTTACTCGTACGTTAGTGGATTTGTCAGAAATCAAAACACCAACAAAGTAACGATGGCAAACAAGTGAGTGGATATTCTTAAAATTCTGACTGACGAAAAACTGCTTTAAACTTTAGGACTATATGACTATAGTAACGAAGAAAATTTATATCAATGTCTACAGCCCAGTGGTGTGACTAAGCAATAAAAAAGCGTCGATATATGTTTTTACTTAGGGGAAGACCACCAAATCCGTTATTCATTTGAAATTTCAAAGCCTAAATCGGTGTTTCTTTCATAGCTGAATATAACATCCAGGTGATAAAATAGTTATACTTTGAAATTTGGAAACGACAGCCCTGCTCACAGTATGCTCTTCACTTGAAGACTACATCATTCTTTGACCCTGCGGGAGGAGGTGACCCTATTTTATATCAGCACATATGCTGGATACATATGAGAACTCTTTGCTATTAACAGGGCGACAAGCATGTCCAATGTATAGTGTAGATTAGATACAATTTAGCCTTAAATAAACTAAACCTAAAACCATGCTCAGTTTACATTTTAATCTTCGCTTTTATAGTAGGTATCTACCCGGGTAGATGTTTCAATTTTCAGTCGTCGATAACTCAGCGAACTTTGACCAAAAATCAAAATGCCTCGGACTCAGTTATTTAATTGTTTTCAAGTTAATTGGTATAAAAATAACTAAATTTATATTTTAGGATACTTTCATATTTTGTTTTGAGTTTTGCCGATTTTCAAACGTAGGTTCATGACTATCTATCCGGTAGATAGATTGGACAATTTATTTAAATTCCTTATTAATTAAATCTGTAAAGTTTCTTTCGCCAAAAAAATACTCGAGTGCGTGATTTGCAGTTTTTTTTACAATACTTAGGATTTTTTAGCATAATTTCATTGATTTTTCCTGTTTTGTTTTCTGAAAATCAATTTGAAATGCAATGGAAGGCTATTGGCTAATGTATGTCAATTGCAGACTCGTCGTATGGTGCATATTACAGAGTTAATCATGTCTGCATAAAAATTGTTAACGTTTTCGTTTTCCGGACGTGTATCGAAACTACTGCCTAAAATCTATTTCGCCGACTTGACTATTTTTTGAAGTGAAGACTGTATTATAAAATAGTACGTAGGTATAGGATCGTCGAAAAAAAGCGGACATTTGGCTGAATGGGGTCAAATCGAAATTACAGTTTCCGTAACCCAAAGTGAAATTGATGTCAATCGGAAGGGTGGAATCTAAGCAGTCATTCAAAGATGGAACCCACCCTTTGATTAAACTACCTACCTATATACCTCATGGAAACTGAAATTTCGGTCTGGTCCTAGTAGCTACTGAAAACGACCAATTCCGCGGCTTAGGCGGAGAACGGCGGCGACTCCGGCGAAAAGTAGGTACTGGAGATCCATTTAATGCGTGTAAAAACCTTTCGATCGCCCCCAACTTTCTGGAGGCGTCAATGTAGGTCAATATAATTTCGGTTTGGTCTAACCCCATACTAAAAACGGTAAATTGTGGAAGCTGTAGTGGAGAACCGTAAGAGAGTGGGTTATGACTTAAGATCCAATCATTAGAAGTTATGGTCTTTGTAATAATTAAGTATTATGGGAAATTATGGCAGAGAAGATAGTCTGTTTTTTTGGCGTAAAAAATGTTAAATTTATTTTCACACATTTCCCGAATGTTTTGATAATTTTTTATTTACATAAATTGGATCTCATTTCTTATGCTTCATTGCATACGAAATTGCAGAGACAAATATTGTGCAGTGGGTGGTTTTTGACCTATATAAAACTGAACTTTTTTCGACTGGCTTAAACGAATAGCATAGCGTTAATCGTTAAACTGCAAAATAACCAATTAAAAAAATCAATAAATATTACATAAACACTTGAGCCCCTGCTAACAATTAAATTAAAAGGAAACTCGCAAAAAATGATGTCAACATTTGCAAAAAAAGGAAAATCCCTACACTATCGATGCTTCACATAAAAAATAATCGCTGCCATCGATAATACTCCTGTATCGATGAATTAAAATTATTTGCTCCAATATCTCAACAGAATGATTTTGGATGCGAATATATTGTATGAAATATTTGTATCTACCGGGGTAGATACTATGAATACACGTGCAAAAAAGCCTTCATGAGAGCCAAAGTTAAGCTGAATTCATGGATATGAAGAAATAATTTTGGAAGTGAGCTCCCAGAACCTAGATTTATGATATACTAACGGTCTCAAATGGGAGGGAATAAACGAAAGAACATTCCTAAAAAAGGGCTCAACAGGTAATGTACCAACCTCTTGGCGATCGGATATAGTCACTTTCATTGTAAATTATCCTTCCGTTAGACGCAATGCATCTGACAGATGCCACGCATTGTTTTTAGGGAGTCGATTGGGCGATGTCCGTCTGTCCGTCTGTCTGTCTGTTGCGACGCGTTTTACTCGGACAATTCAAAAGCTATGTAGCTGAAATTTTGCACAAATGCTTCTTTTTGCTGCAGGCAGTTTGTATGTTCGAATCGGTAGAATCGGACAATGGGGTCATGGGGCTGCCATACAAACCCAACTCCCCAAATTAGGTTCTTCTAAGAAAAACTTTTTGATTTGTGTACCAATTTCAACAAAATTGCACACAAATATGTTTTTTTTTTGATAACACAAAACATATGTAAGAATGGATCAAATCGGACCATGGGGTGGCCATACAAACCCAACCCCCATTTTGGTTCTTCTAAGAAAATTTTTTTGCACCAATTTCACAAAACCTTGAATTAATGTGTCTTTTCTTTACCAAAGCAACAAAAAAGTTAAAAACGAATGGAATCGTACTGTGGGGCCATGCCACCAGTTATAATTGATAATTGTGAGGTCCTCTGGCTTTACGTAGCAGGCTGCAGCATCTATTAGATGCATTGCGAGCACTCGTGTAAGTGATTTGAACGTGTATTGTTATAGGCGCAGCAGTATAGGATAAAAAATATTTGCTAGAAGTGAAATACTTTTAGTGTTACACTATTAAACCTTTTTCTTACCATTGAAGTCAATTTTAAAATTTAATTATGCTAAGAGAGCTGTAAAACTGCAATTATGTAAGACATTTTCAAAAAATCTAAAGTTTTAAGACTTTTTTTCAATAAAAAAAATATTATTAACAGACCCTTTCTTTCTTTTTGATATTGGCTATTGGTATGAAAAGGCTTCCAATATTCAGATAATGAAGAAAACCCGTAATGAAGATATTCATGACCTTACAACAGGATGAAAAAGTTGGCATCTAATAGATGCATTGCGTCTATTAGTGTTACATTTTTTATTGCGACTAACGGAAGGTTATTCAAACTTGTTTGACTAATCGACAGCCAAGCCAAATCCAAAACACACAAATAAATCATTTTAAATTTATTTTTCCACACACCCAAAGTACATCATAAACTTCATTTCAAAATGACAATCGAAAAATAAACAAAACTGTATTTATTAGCTCACCCAAGAAAAAATCATGACTTTCAGTTGGTTTTTCATTTTTTTTTTTTGGAAATTTTTTGAAAATACGAATTCTACTTTTACATTGTGCACTCTGTGTTGAATCAATCAATCTGCGTAAAACCATGTCTGCTGCCTCCACAGATAATATCCACATAGTCTATTTAAATTTGTTTTTTTTTTCGCGTTAATCCCCGCTAAATTTACCCATTAGGAAAATTCTTTTTATATGAGAATAGGGATCAGTCAGCATACAATAATTTCAAAAGATCTGTTTTATATGTTTTATCTCTCTTTTTTTTCCAACCTCTTCGAATTGGATACTTAGAAAAGAAGAAGGAACGTGGAGTGTCAAAAACGAACACACAGATACCCCCACGAAAAAGAATTAGAATGTTCAGCACATAAATCAATCACGAAGTTTTCAAAACAATCCGTCCAATGAGCACAAAATAAAGTTTTCTCCATTTATTATTTATGGACCTCGTGCGCATCTATATGAAGATCATTTATTCATTTATAATATCTGCTCTTGGACCAATCCCCCCAAAAAAAAAAAATGTTGAAAATGTGTGTGTTTTCGTATGGGTGAAACTGATGATCGCGGATTTGAAATTTGAGTTTAATTTTTTTTTTTACGGATTTTCAATAAGTTTGGCCTCCTCCCACTTTCATTGAAATTTTAATTACGAAAGATTCAAAATACGCGCGTACACTTCTTGGGCAATGGCACGGCATATTGTGGCTAAATATATAAAAACATGCCAGAGATTGTGAGATTTTCTTTGATGCGTTTATTTAATTTTGAAGCTATAGTCGCTCAGTAGCGAGATGACAAATTGGCTCTTTAGCGCAGTTTATTACCAACAATAATTATAATTGTTTGTGTTGAATAAGCTTGTTGAAATAAATTGATGAAAAGTAAGTGTTAATGTTGACACTTACGTTCGATAAATGAGAATTGTGAGTCGAATTTAACGAAGGAACTTGAAAATAAGTTTTTAGAAAAAAAAAATTTTTATCTAACATATTTGAATGATTAATTTTTCTATATCTTGTCAGGCCACATCATAAATTTTTTACACAATTGACTAGAATAAGCTGGAGATTTAAAAAAGGAAATCAGGAACAATGTATAGGAAATACTAAGTGTAAAAAACAGATTATGAGGAACAATTTACAGGGAATACTTAGAGTAAAAACCTGAACACCAATTGATTCTAACCTGAAAGGAATAACACTTTTCACGTTTTAGCACAGTTTTGTGTGTCTAGCATGCTCTAATGCCGCACACGACATTATAACTTTCTTCTTGACCTCACCGGAATAATTTTCACATTTAGTCCAATCAAAATCCCACAATTCTCGTTTTTCCGTTTTAAGTCAATCACATGGCTTAGCCATGGGCAATAAGTTAAACCATGCATTGCATATACATATATATTTTCGTCTTGCTTATATCTTTAACCTTTAAAAACAGTTTTTGATATGGTTTCATTATTTTAATAACAGCAATAAATCAACATAATTACAGTATTCGTCTACCAACGTATACGTAATAAACGGTTTGCTTATAATATGCGCTTCTCGACTATAAGGAGGTGTGTAATCTACCCCCCATTTACTCATACGTATATATATGTATAATGTACTTGATGGCCGGATGAATATGCAGCTAAACCTAACATGTATTTCTTAGGAGTCAGATTTTGTTAGTTTCTTGGTATATAATCCGACATTCCCTCTACTCTACTTCTTCTATACAGTGTCTAATCAACATCATGGGTGCATTTTCATAATGCCGCCATACCAGCAGAGATGAGGCATTCTTTTTTCGTAGAATTAAGGTAAAATTACAGCAAATGGTTGAAAAGAAGGTTGCAAAGATTTTGTGCAAATATAAAAGTTAAAACAAGTTCACAGAGGTGACTTGGGTCAGTGTGCAGAGAATCGTTGGGATATAATCCACGGTCCGCGCTGTATCAAACGATTTATCAATGTTGCACGGCCATCCGGCCAAACAAATGGATATGTATTAGTACAAGAAAACTGAATTTTTGTTGTTAAAAGGATGCCATGCCATGTGTGAGAGAATAGCGCCAGTCGTGTTAGAAATAGTAAGGAGTCAGAATAGGATTAGCACAATTAATAGAATTTTCAGAGTCAAAATGAGACTTTAGTCTCACCGGCCGGCCGGTGAACACGTTAATTTTTTTTAGTTACTGCTGCACTCTATAAAAATGTCTGCACTGCGAAGTTTAGAAGCGTGAAAATGCTGCTTTGACTATTGGAAAATAACGAAAAATTTTGTACGAAAAAAAGAACTACGTTTAGGGGGTAATCAGTGGCATTTTGTATTATTCTGCAGTCTCTGGTTTTCGCTTAATCGAAAAAATTAACCTTCCGGCGGGCGCAATACTAATCCTAACACGATCGGGCGCAATGCATCTGACAGATTAAGTGCAGAAAAATGGATGAAACTAAGTTTCTGTATATTTTAGACTCTTATTTATTGTTGCATTGTCTTTTTGAAACAGTTCTACGTAATTTTAGACACAAAAACTGGCTCACAAAGTTTTATACCCTTCACATTTTAAATTTTCTAAGAATATTCCGCTTTCAATAGCTTCAATATTTAAAAAACCTCAAACAACTCGACCGCTTAAAAAATGTGAGCTTATTTTACTAAAAACACACTATTGAACGATTTGGTGAGCCTAAAAGTCAACACAACGTTATTGCGCAATGTGAAGAGTATAACAGGTGGAAATTTCATAGAAAAGAAGAAAATAACACAATCGGGCGCAATACATCTGAGAGATTATTTCATCCCCTCCCGCCCCTCAGACATATGGTAGATAGAAACTGAAAACTGCTTTGGATAGTTGATCGATAAAGATTAAGCTACTGTGAGTTTCAGATCTCTCCCTTTTCGTATCGCTGATTGGTGCAACAAAAACTGGCCACTTAATCTGTCAGATGCATTGCGCCCGCCCGAAGGTTAAATCTCGGGGACTTACCTATATTCCAAGACAGGGAAACTAAGAGCCTTCCATCCGAACACTGCAGACTCAATACTAATCATCATCGCACTTTTCAGGGCATTGATATACGGAATTGAATCATTCTCTTAGGGCACTGTTTCCCAACAGGTGGTCCGCGGACCGGGGGTGGGCCGTGACCCGTGAGAGACCCGTAGGTGGTCCGCGGAAGACTATTCTTGTAAAAATGAATTTTTGATTTCGTATAAGCAATGTCTCCGACGGTGTTAAATTGAGAGATCAGACTGAAAAAATCTATCGTGAACCTAAAGATGTACAAACGACTTTGCAAATTACTGAGCCTGGTCCCGATTGCGACTTTTCACTTGAATTCACCACAAAAGCAAATATTTGATTTGTAGGCATTTTTCAACTCGCGCATCCGAAAATCAAAAACGTTTTTTGTTTTTTAATTGGCAGTTGTTTCGTCTTCTTTGCGGTGGCGTCCTGGTTTCTTTCCAGCTTTCTAGATTTATTAAAATAATTTTCTCGTTATTTAGCAGAATATAGAGTCAATGACAAACAATCTTTCGATTTCCAATTTCAAAATTACAGCAGGTTTTGCATAGAATCAGATGAGAGTTTTGCTGCTAGAAAGCGCTGGCTTTTCGTAAATATTCGGCGAGGAGCTTAGGGTGCCTCTTGATATTTTCAACTACATTTTTAGCGTCGAGCAAAAGGTTAATTTTCCGAATAGTCTATAAACAAACAACGAGATTTACTAAGCTGAAACTGTGATTAAAAATGACGCCATGCAGTAATACTTAATCAAAGCAGATAACTAAAAAAAATATATTGAATAGCCCTTCTTACTGTGGAGGTTTTTCTGTTGATGGGACATTGTTTCAAAATAGTAGGCGCAACAGTAAAATGTTCAATCGAATCACCCTTTTTGGAATAAGGCCATATTTATGAGACATCCAGGCGACGCATATTTTTTTTCAAAACGGATGAAACGATGACGGACAATACTAAAGTGATTTATTGGGTAGTAAATTCGGTGCGCTATAAGGTGAGTCACGCTTAGAGCGGCAAGATAATGATCATCTATTCCGAAAACGTTTCATTCTATTCATCCCAAAGAACTACTTCCACTTGGTTGAATGGTAGCGAATCGCAGCACTCTGCAGACCTCGTGCGACTGCTTTGTCCTCAACATCGTATTATTATAAAGAATAAAAAGCTAGAGTACCGCAGCGAAAATTGCATCGACCCGAAAGGGGCTAAAAAATAACAACAAACATCTGACCACAACTGAATGGATCAGAAAATCACTATGAAAACATTTTAATCCATCCTCGGAACGGTGGTCCGTAGCAATTATCTCCGTGGCCAAGTGGTCCGCAGATATCTGCGGGTTGGGAACCACTGTCTTAGGGAGACCCCCCCCCCCTAAGGTTTTATTTTTGCTATAGGATTCCAATCACCTTTGTTAATAATCATGTTGTCCAACCAACTATATGATCTTTGCAAAAACAAAATATTTTGATGTCAGAAAGTAGATATGTACGCGTAAACCAGTGATTCCCAACCCACAAATGTTGGCGGACCACTTAGCCTAAAAGTCTAATGCTGCAGATCACTATTAGAGGCAACTCTTTCTCTAGGATTTTTAATTCTGTAATAGTACGATTCTGGGAAAATTTAAAATAAAATATTTTTGGCCGCGTTAACTTCAATATTTGATACTTTCTGCTCGATGGGATCGCAGTTTTCCTGCTTCGTGGACCAAAGATTTCAAAGTTTCGGCTACTGTTCGAGTTCGATGTGTAGTGGTAGATTCATGTTTCACCACAACTATGAATGAGCAAAAAACACATAGCGGATGACATTCTGGTTAATACTAGCATTTGTGTCTTTTCACCACAAAGACATGGCATTTCAACCGATTCAAAAGCCATTTGGCGTCACTTTAATTTTGTCACGTGTGGCCAAATGATCAACAATTTTTGTTGGCAGACATTGTGCAGGACGGCTTCCTCATCTCAAGCCCCGATATTCATCCATACACGAATAACGAATACCTATGCTGTGCCATAATGGGCTTCGTAGATATTACCTTCAGTTACAGTCATTAAAAGATGAGACCAAAGAACAAAAAAATGGCAAAGGTAAGACCAAGAGGAAACAGGGTTAAATTTAAATAAATTTTTCTAAAAAAAACTGAAAAGCGTTCGAAGGTCGATTTTGCTGATTTTTTTAGTGTCTTAGTATCAAAAGTTGCACCCGTTTAAAGATGCGACCGAAAAAAAAATGATAAGAAGAGCAAACGGGTTCAAATTTTCTTAGGACCAACGAGGATAAAAAATTGTAAAAGGGAACCAAACGCACACGAGTCAATATTCATGCTACTCATGAACAAAAAGATGACAAAGCGCGAGCGAGTTAAATTTTTTAATTTTTTTTTTAACTAAAAGCAGTTTAAGGAGCCCATATTGCGGTGCAAATTTTGCTGAAATTTTCAGAGTTTTCTCTGTCTGTATTCTGAAGTTATAGCCGTTCAAAGATGCTACCCAAGAAAAACAAATACAAAGCCAAGGGCAAATGGATTCACATTTTAATGAGACCCATGAACAAAAAATTGCAAAGTGG
Source organism: Microchrysa polita (assembly GCA_949715475.1). Classification (NCBI taxonomy): domain Eukaryota; kingdom Metazoa; phylum Arthropoda; class Insecta; order Diptera; family Stratiomyidae; genus Microchrysa; species Microchrysa polita. The sequence goes on along the minus strand of OX454421.1, from coordinate 17,530,604 downwards.
ACCAAGTGCAAACGGGGACAATTTTTCAAAAAGGAGACCCTAGTATACAGTTAAGGACAGGGTAACCTTACTTTCCATTTTGGGTTTCAATAATACAAAGTTTGGAATAATGATAACCAAAACTAATAATTTTTAATGTAGCAAAGAACGACAAAATTTATTTAAACCGCAAAATGCATGATTGAATAGAATGTTTTTAAATTTTAAGTTGTTTTTAAATCAATAAGGTGGCTTTTAAATTAAAAAAAAAAACATTTTATTGTTAAACGAAAATCGTTAACATTGATTTCATCCCGGGAAAAATATGGTGAACATTTTTGTAAGTACATAATCAACGCAAGAAAAAAGTTTTAATTTTAATATATAAATGAGTCAACAGAAGAATATGTAAGTCCTTGCTATATGCTTTTGTGCTGTCAACAGTGTTGCCAACTGAAAATTTAGAAAACGGCTAAATTTAGCCGGAAAACCGGCTATATTTTTTTCAAAATAGGCTAAAAATCCGGCTAAAAAAATTTCAGGGAGAAAAACGGCCAAAAAACCGGCTAAATCATACAAAACAGTCACATAACGAAAAAATTTAGTAAAAAACTGATTTTAATAATTTTATTTCTTCTCTGGAGTACTACCCGTAAACTATGCTTTAGGCAGATTTCTTAGTTTTATTACATATATGCTCCAATCGCTGGTATTACCGTCCAAAATTTACTTTGTTCGGAGTTAGATAGCTCAACTAGTCAAAATTCGTATAAGGAACGTCCAATGCGTAACTATGGGCAAGGATAACCGCATTTATGTATTGATATCTTACCATCATCGCGCCTCATCAATCTTAAATTTTGATTAAAATTTAACCATTTTATGCCCAAAACACATATCCAAATCATCATGACGATAGTCCATCAAAGTTCTAAATTGGAGTGATACATATGCTTTCGTCATTAGAATTCGTCATTTACTTTTGACGTTTGTGTAAATGGTAAAAATTGCGATATTTTGATGAATATTCAATTCAATAATTTGAGGACACTTTTCTTAAAGAATTTGAATAGAAATGCGTAAAGATTGATAACAAATTTAATATTTTTGTAAACATTCTTGTTCTTAAATTTTACAACAGATGGCGTCCCCAGTAATTATTGAGCATCTGATGGTCCAAATGCGTAATTTGGAACTCGTGCTTGATGATAAATTTGCGTCATTCGAAAATATGTGTGTCAAGCTTGTTATTCATTTTCGAATTTGAGCCGTCCAAATTTTATTTTGTTTTCCATAGTTACGAAATTGATGTTCCATTGTTGCATTTTTGATGTTCCGCAATTACGAATTTGATGCTCCAAATTATGAGCTTGGCCGGGAAATGGCATAGATTTTTGATAAATTTGTTGCTACAAACCCAACAACTAAATGTAATGCATCTACGAAAATGTGTAGAGTTTCTATGAATCGTCAGACGTTGTGCAAGTAGCTTGCCCAGTATACAAAAACTAGATTTAAGTGAGTATATATTTCGGAGGCAACTTACCCCCTTCTTCAGCACTTAGCTTTTCTGCTGAAGAAGGAGGTAAGTTGCCCCCGAAATATACATACACTTAAATTTAATTTTTGTAATTTAAATGTTCATGCTCCGAGAATTGCTCTACAAAGAATTTTATCTAAGAAACTGTCTTCCATTTTGGAAATTATTCAGCATATTGGTAGTTAGTAAATTACATGCTTAGACTAGGTTCTAATTTCGGCAGTTTACGTGAAACCCATTACCCTAAATTTATTGAAAAAAGGCAAGTCTCCGCGGCATTTTTTTTCCAGGAGACAAAAATTTAAGTTTTCCTCTAGGTGGACATAGCAGGTTCTTACCCTAATACACGATAATAAGTGTATGTAGAAATAATTCCACGGCGATTAATTTGCTTGTGAATATTAAAAAATTGATTCTAGTTTCAAAGTAAAAAAAATCATAAAATAATTTTAGCCGGAAAAAAAAGGCCGAAGAAAATCAATTCCGGCTAAAAATCCGGCCGGCCGGAATTATAAATTTCTTCCGGCTAAACAGCATGGTTTCCGGCTAAATTTGGCCGGAAAACGGCTAAATTGGCAACACTGGCTGTCAATATTGGACATAATCTCGTTTTATAAGTGCTACCCAGAGTTGTTCGAGTTTTTTACTTTACATTTTTTACGTAGTTTTTTTACATGTAAAAAAATCAATTTTTTACATGAAGAGTTTTTTACATTATGTAAAAAAGTGAAATGTAAAAAACTACATTCAATACCATTTTTTCACTTTCTGCTATCGGAATCGGATATACAAATTCGTCACCGATTTGGAGTTTGATTGATTATTTGTAATTAATGATGGACCAGAAATACATATGACAGCATAGTGGCTGCGATTTATTCGATCAAATACAGGACAGGATACTGTTTCAACTATGCAGCCGGGTAGTACATTTTTATCGTGCGTTCACATGTTAAGAGTACGACTTTATGCCTGCACGCAGTGGCGATCCTAGGTAGGGGCTTTGAGGGTTCAAACCCTCTCCGAATTTTTTTCACGAAATAAAGTTATAGACCTAGTGTTTACAAGTGTTCTTCTACATTTTGGAAAGTAGATCGTCTTAATAGAAAAGGAGGTCATTACTCACTATACAGTCGTTTCTATATACGAAAAGTGAGAACATTTCGCATATGGTATTTGATGAATTCCTCAAGCAATCTAACCGACATTGAGCAAGGGAACGTACTGCTAACATGTTTTCTGCTATTGAGAAGATGATTCCAGTATTACAAAAAAATTTCAGGTTGATTTTTTGATCCGGCTATGAATCAAAGTGTCTCTAAGTGATGTGGTCACACTTAGCAGCTATATATACTGGCGATGAACCTAATAGGGCCAACATCAACCTCTTCCCTAAAACCCCTCCCGAAATATTTTTCTGCGTACGCCCTGCCTGCACGGAATGTGAGCAACAGCAGAGTCCAACAAATTACCGGGATCAAATCGGTTTCAGAAGTTTCCACATTGTTTTCGTTTGCACTTTCCAGACTCCGTTTTCGGCACCCTCCCGGCTCTTCAGTGTTTGTACAACAGTTTCTGAAGGAAAATTCGGCATAATTTACGGGTAAAGGGCTGAATTAAGCTCGAGAGTGAAATTTATTCCGCTGCGATTTTATCAATAAAAATGAATACTTACTATCGTGGAACATGTCACAAACGATGGATAATACCATAAGCTACAATCCGAAAACAGTTTCATAATTTTTCTCTCTTTTTCACAGCAGACAAAAATTTCACTCTCGATGTCAATACTAGGCTTATCAAACAAACAAAAAACGCGACCGAGGCTAATTTCGGGCGCGGCCGAAATTTTGATACCCTTCGCTCTCCTCGCGCTAAAAGTTTTTTTCCTACGACTTGTATTCCCCATTATTTTCCTTCCGTCTTCACAAAAGTTCAGTTGCGTCGACAAAACAATATTTGGGTGGGGTTTGGTTGGAATAAGTGGGCAAATAAAAATATTTACTCAGAAAATTTTATTGTGGGATGCGGGAGCATGGCCCCATAGTACGATTCTATTTGTTTTGACCTTTTTTGTTACTTTGGTAAAGACACATTAATTCAAGGTTTTTGTGAAATTGGCGTAAAAAATGTTTGGACAGACTGACATCGCCTAATCGACTCCCCAAGTCATGCTGATCACATGTGTATACTTTTTATATGGTCAGAGATGCTTCCTTCAATGCGTTACAAAATGTAAAAAATTGTTTTTTTACATGAAAATGAACAACTCTGGTGCTACCCCACCACGATAAGCCATACTCCACTTTAGAGGGAAAAATGCTATTGTAAATTACTTTCAATAGATTGAACAAACAGTACCTACTGGCGTAGTAGGTAAAATTGCCTGATGATAAAAGACAACGAATTACTTAAATTGGATATATGTTGAGACCAATCAAATTCGTAATACACACTCCCCACAAGAAAAGTCCAGCCGACGACCATGCGGTTGAAAAAAGATTTGGGCTTGCAACCACTGAAAGAAAAGTTGGTTACGTCCATGGCTGCAGAGCTTTTTTGGGATGGCTATTTGGAAAGTTGAATTCAGGGAATTGCAATTGCAATTTTTTGCGCTTTCGTATTTTGGTTTTACCAAAATACGAAAGCGCAAAAAAAATCAAATGGGTTAATATGCACATCATATCATGCAACAAAACCGCTCCATTAGCCCTTTCAAATTAAAGTTAGGAAATCAATCCAAAAGTAAACATAATTTAATATTTTTCCACTATTTCATATAAATCCCCCCATCCCACCATCTCCGCCACGATAAGAACTATCGCTCATTCGCCAGTACACACTCAACCATATATTTTTCAATTAGAATTTAGTCTAATGGACATAATTTGATTATTTCGCTCCGATGAAACTTCACGGACAACTGAAACGGATTGTGTCGCGCGTTATTCATACACATATATGCGCGCTGGTGTATTTTTCCTGCTTCTATACTTCTGACTTTCAACTTCGGCGTGGTCGACGGTAGCCTGTTGGGCATTAACTCCTCCTTGCTATATGCGGCGTTGTTCGTGCCGTGAAACAACCCGGGATGGGGGCGAATCTCGTTATAACAATGGTTTGCTCCGTTGGTTATGTTACAAACACTGAACAATTTTTCTTAATGTCTACGGCAGCATATAACTTACGTATACGTGTATGCTCGTATAATAACCAGGAATGTCAGGATATGTTCATTTCACATTTTTTCCTTTTTGTCCTGTGTTCGTCCATTTTCAAAAACCGTCATGTCATGAACATGGTGAGGGTGTGTTTCCGGTGGAAATAGAAAAAAAAATATATATGAAATGCGAACGGGCTTTCTACACGTCGCGTATCGATATACCTACGGGAATATGGGTGCAAAGTCGGACAAACGGAAGAATGAGTTTGAGCATATTTGATATGATGCAGAGAACCAGGACACCTGGGAGTATTGTTTTTCATTAGATGAAATTGGAAGTGTTCTGGTATAGAATGAGTGGTAATTGGGGGTTTGATTGACATGCATATGCTTTCAACAAGGTCGGTAAAAAAATTTAATCAAAGGAATGGAACTTGTAAATATTTAGGCTGAATACGATGCTCACAATTCTATACCTGTATACTCGTAAAATGGACTGAATTGTGTCCTTGTCAGATATAAAACTATAGATTAATTTTAAACTACTTTCATATAGTGTTGAATTCTTAAATCACCGTCAACTTGATCCAAGCCCCCACTAATTGTATCTACTATAAAAAAAACATTTCCATAAAATTTCTCATCATAAATAATATTCAACACTCATTCTGTCATTCTAATTACATGTACCTACTAAAAAAAAATAATAATAATCGCATAAACGTCCATTTGTCACATAACACTGGCGGCTAGTTCTTCAGCATTTAATCTATGCATGATATGCACAAAGAGATAATCTAACCATACAATTCACCACTATGTGGATTTGTTGAATTTCCATACTATCATGATTGCAGTCATACATTTTATTTTCACTCATGATTGTGAACAATTCAATGATTGTGCAGTCTGTAGGGTGTGCGTATGTATATCTCGTACTTTATAGAATAATACATTACAGTACCCAGAGTAGGTACTGAATATAGTACGTAACGTACGTACAATATCTGTATCGGATTGTATCTCGGGGGGCCTGTCTTCTCCACATGGACGATTCTATACTATAGTACTCGTTTATACATATGGGTACAGAAAATTCTGCATCACACTGGTCTCATTCGTACATTTCTGTCGACATGCTGACTGTGAATCTGAAATGTGTTTTGTATTATCTGTTGACATCATGTGCGGATCAGGAGAAATTCGTTTCAATTGAAATCATCATTTGGTATTGTCAATCCCTACAGATAAAGCTCCCCGTTGTTGTTACACACGTTCGCACATATGCAAAGCAAAGTACAAAAGTCTCTGAGCATCCAGTAATGACATTTCACAACGTTTCACACAACAATACACGAGGTATACGCACAGATAGTAGGTATAGTCCGAATCGACCGACCGACGAATGAATCAAACTGAAATGGGTTTGGAATCGTATAGCATGAACAACAATAACAATGATATCACCATCAGCAGGATCTACTTATACGTACATAGATGTAGTGCCCCATATAGATACTCGTATAGCTGATATGTTTTAGACTGAATTCCAAATATAGACGGATATGGTTAGAGTTTTGTATCCACCCAATATTCGTTTCACCTGCTGAAACATCTGTATCTCTTCTTGGAGTTAGTGGATATAGCGGAGTTGGGGCTAAAATTAACTTGAGATTTTAGGTTTGTGGAAAGCACATAAATAGAAGAATAAACCTTAAAAATATGTCATGAGAGCTTAAATGTTTTAAACTCCACTTGTATCCCCCCAAGTAACAATTTCATCCCTATAATACTTAGTAAAATATTCTCTTCTAACGACAATAGGGGCACTTTACAGGGTATAAACACTGAATAATAGTCCAATAATGGCATCTGGTGCCGTTTTTTTGATCCAATAGAACCTCATTGTAGCACTGAATTACGCTTCGAGAAACACATATATCATGTGTAAGTCATCATTTTCATAAGTGTCAATTCATTAAATCACAAAGTCCATCCTTCTATAAAACTACGGTGAACAATTTATTGGATGACCATACGAATGTCACACTATAAAAATGACACCGACTGTGCTATCGAAGATTATAATGCATGTGTGTGAGTTAACTTAGAGAGACCATTGCATGTGTGTGCTGTATCATCCAATAAACACAAAGGTGGAGTATTTAAAGGAGTACGTTTTTAGGTTAACGTTTAGAGACAGTTTTATCGAAGTTTTACACCACCATCTTTAAATTTATTCCATAATGATGATATAAGCTTTCCGGAAAATACTTTAAGGATGTTTTATCGGATCAAAGTATTACTTTAAGCGATGTCACACGATAAATGAATTTCGTGGTACTATATGATTGCTACAGTATGGAGTGCTTCTTTAAAGCAAAGGAATTGTTGCTTGGGCCCTCCTCCCTCTACTTAGGAGAGGGTCCAACTTGCTTTAAAATAATTAAAATTTCGACTCAAAGATATACAGACGGCAGTTCCCGTGCATATAGAATGTAAATAATGTCCTATAACGTTCATCTCTTAGATGCATACGTCGGATTCCTAACAGTTATCCAGATATAGCTAATTTAAAAATCAGAAATTTTACATAGAGAACATCAACACAACATAAGTGGTGTATGCAGTGGCGCAACCACGGTTCTTTGCAAAAAAAATGGCTTCGAAATACAATAAAACACGGTTATAACGCTATTGAGTTTTGTTTTGATTTTTGTATTCACAGGGAAAATACTGAATACCCTTAAAGCAGCGAGGCTTTTGCGAGTTCCCGATCACAAGGGGTTCCAACTTGTCACTTCCATCTGCATTTGTGCATAGAAGAACAGTCAACCTATCCTTGCTACGCTTACAACCATGACAATTATTATCCTCCTTAAAAACCAAACACTTGTCTTGCAAGAGGTTGAAAAAGAGTCCGAGCTCATCCGCATTATAGACTTCTCAAGGATGATAATCTTTCACAATCGTTAAAAGAGTCACAACATATTCGTTGACATCTACAGTTTCACCATTGATTTGTTTGTTTATCCCGTGACGTTTTTTAAATATCTCGATCCATCCTGTATTTGCTGCAAAATTGTTTAGCTCTAAAGTCTCCGCAATTTCGCAAGCATTTTCCATCAAAATTGGACCATTGACCGGGAAATTAAACGCCCGAATTTGGCGAAACTATTCTAATAGGACCTTTTCCAACTCTTCGTATTTAGCCGTATTTTTTAAACTTGTTCGTAAGGCGTTATAAAAGTGTAAATGAATGTCTGGGGACTGACAATTTTGAGCGATATAAACGTGATAGCGTTATAAGACTTGCGCTATAACCGTGAAATATTTGCACTTAATGCATGGCTAAATTATGGGGACTAGGAAAAATGGCGCTACAACCGTGAAATCGTTATATGCGTGAGCGTTATAACCGTGTTATACTGTAAATGCTTTGCACACCCCGTCTATTTCGATAATATTTTTTACCCATCCCTAAATATTTTCTAGCTGACATGTGAGTCATTTCACCTGCTGGGGGGATTGCACTTGAAGTTGTGTGAGAGAGAGAGAGAGAAGAGAGGAGTCATCGATGAAACATTCGACATCGATAAAACATTTAAATTTGTGTACATTTCGTTAAAATATTGTAAACCTACTTTTAGCACAGGATAAAAGAGTTGTGCATACCATAACTAGCCGCCATCGCAGCACTTCACAGCCAAAATCAATTTGCTATTAGTGAGGCTACAAAAATATTACGAGTGGCATTACACTCGCGTTTTTACAACCCTCCCCCCCCCCCTGGGATTACTTACTGAAAAAACGGTATCACCTAACTTACTAAGGCAAACTCAATTATCCAGCAATATGGCTATTCTTAGCCCCCTCGAGGACTAGATCCTGCTTCCGCCACTGAATGAATTTATACCTATAGATAAGGTATATAGATGAACTCTGTGTTGAAGTCCTCTATGTATGATTTCTGTTTTTTTTTTGCAACAGAATTACGCCATAATTTGTTCTTCTTTATAGCACGAGACTCTGAAAAGGATAGGAGAAATATTGAATGTATAGTAATTGCCGTTGTCATGTACTTTGATTTTGTTATAAGAAATTTACCGTTATCAGTGTCGGGGCTTAAAATTACGAGATGTCAAAATATGTACCTTACATGCGCCATCGAGTGTATGTTTTTCATATTATCCTTTTTTGTGATTAAGTTAACAAAAATTGGCCTTTTGAATAGTATAGAAATTTTAAGATTGATTTCATAAAATAAATTCGTACTTCTGGAAATAGATCATGAAAAATCACCGATTCTTGCAAAAGTTTAAGTAGCTCCAATTTTTGGATATGTTGCACAGGACGGCCGTGTGGCTTAAACTTCAAGTTTTCGACATCCATCGTGCTTTCTTGTCAGCACACCAAAAACGCGAAAAAAAACTGCGGTTATACATGTTATTTCTAATTTTTTTATTTATTTATTGATGGCATTGAAAAACTTAATATAAGAAAGTTATAGAGCATAAAATTTCCTTTACTTTTCAAATACAATATTTTTTTGTTCGATGAACAGTTTAGTATTTATGCATCGTCAAAACTGAGAAAAACAACGAAATATCGGCATTTTTTCGTGGAAATAATCGTAAATCGCTAACCTCCGACATTCGAGTCAAGAAGCTATTTTAGATCACACACTTGTTTTTACAAATCGTAATCGTTTGATTAATTGAATAGCTCATTGCAGAAACCACCTAAGTCCAAAAACAGCTTTTTTATGATACGGCAAAAACTGTTGCGGTTATCCTGACAATTTATTTTTGAAAGCATCCTACAAGGACTCAGTCTCCGAAAATCTTTTCGTTTTAAATGCCAAGAGTGGGTGCGACACTACGTCAGCCTTGTTTGGATTTGGTAAAACGAAAATTTGTAGTTTATTTAACCTTCCGGCGGGCGCAATACTAATCCTAACACGATCGGGCGCAATGCATCTGACAGATTAAGTGCAGAAAATAGGATTAAAAATTAGTTTCTGTATATTTCAGCCTCTTATTTATTGTTGCATTGTCTTTTTGAAACAGTTCTACGAAATTTTAGAAGCAAATACTAGCTTAAAAAGTTTGATACCCTTTACATTTCCAATTTTCTAAAAATATTCCGCTTTCAATTGCTTAAATATTTAAAAAACCTCGAACCACTCGACCGGTTAAAAAATGTGAGCTTATTTTACTAAAAACACACTATTGAACGATTTGGTGAGCCTAAAATTCAACACAAAGTTATTACGCAATGTGAAGAGTATAACAAGTGTACATTTTCATAGAAAACGAGAAATTAACACAATCGGGCGCAATACATCTGAGAGATTATTTCATCCCCTCCCGCCCCTCACACATATGGTAGATAGAAACTGAAAACTGCTTTGGGTTGTTGATCGATAAAGATTAAGCTACTGTGAGTTTCAGATCTCTCCCTTTTAATATCGCTGATTGGCGCAACAAAAACTGGTCACTTAATCTGTCAGATGCATTGCGCCCGCCCGAAGGTTAAGAGTAAAACTGAGTTGCATGATTTCGCAAATACGTTTAAAGATCCAATCGCCACTGGATCAGTCATTTTTAAAGTCGGGGAAGTATACTTATTGCTCTGCATGGCGGCGACGACAAGTCAGAAACTTTGGAGGATATGCGATACTACCTATAGATATTTTCCAAATTGGCGATGGGTAACAACCTCCAACCTCGCAATCCCTTTCTCTTTAAAAAATTAATTTAATTTGCAATGTACAATTTACGAAATAAAATATTTTGCCACCCTATGGAATGGATGGCGGAAAATATGCAAGGATGTGACTTAACTTGTCATCTTATAAAAAAAATTACAGCGGGACCTTCGGGCAAATAAATTTAAAAGTTGGCTCATAGTTTCTACTTTTCATAACGATATGACATGGGCGTAGCCAGAGGGGGGCAGAGAGGGGCGGTTGCCCTTCCCTGACCGATAATTATGGTAAAAAAAAATCTTACCGACAAAAAACGCTGGACTTTACAATGCTTGAAAGCGTAAAAATGCGAGTTTGATTCCAGGCACTACGCAAAATTTGCTGCTGCTTAGACTGTAGTGTAAAAAACTAAAATATTTGTAGTTTTCTGGCCCTTAATATTTGGAACTGGGATACCTACATGTTGGCATCATGAATCGATAACGTAATTAGATCAGAAATAGAAGTCTTTCCCTTAGGGAGGCTCTTTTTTTAGTTTGCGAGAATCCCATATTTTCATTTCATGTCTTCTGAGCTGCAGAACACAATTTTAACTGTCACACCACACGAAGGTCTCTCCGCGAAGGTAGTGGAATTTAACTTCATTCCATCTGAAACGGATTTTAGTGACAAAAGTGTAAGGAATTTCCGTGTCTTTCAAGTTATTTGATCAAGATTCATTTTGTAGCTAAATTTAGCCGCAGTTAATATTTTGTTAAATTTTGACGAAATCTTATCAGAGCCTTAAACCGTATTTCTATCAAAAAACTCCAAGAAGTTAGGGGAAAAATCTTAGATCATGTATATGTCTACGTTATTGCTTACAAAATAATCCACATTGCATCAGCCGTTATCTTGTCACTCCAGAATCCCAAAAATCCTATCAAACCAATTACATACAGTACCCCAAATGTCGACTTTCGAACGGCAACCATAATGCCCATTCTCAGTTTCCTTATGATTGAAATAGATTAGGCGCATCAGCAGCAGCGATTCTGAGGCAGAGCGATCAAAGGATAAAGTATACCAAATTTGGTGAAGATCGAACTACGGGAAGAACGATTTAAAGCGTTAAACGTTTTCGTTACAGTTTTCGTGACGCTTTTCACGGAACGACACCCAGTATTTCTCAGGTAGCCTCCGCAAAGACATATACAAGTCAAAAAGATTTACAAATTTTGGTCAGAAGAAAAACAGTGACAGACGACACAAACTGATCTCTTGGTCTATTTCTTTTAAATCGCAAGTGGAACATGCAGTCCGAAGACAAAATTAGCACTGAATATAGACGAAATGGAAATTGGAGGCCAGTTGAAAGTAATCATAATTACCGCAGTAAAAGTTTCAACATGTGCAGGGCCAATTTTTTGTTTTCGTTGTATAAAATCATTCTCGACTGTCCATTCTTAAAATTAGGCTCCAAAATTTGCCTAACAATATTTTCGCGATCGAAAATTTCAACTCCTAAGAAAATCATGATATTGAAAAAATTTCGGGCTTGCCCCCTCTGACCGAAATCCTGGCTACGCCCATGGGTATGATGTTTACTTCCTTATGTCCGATTGGAGTCAGAATATTTTTTCAACCACCATGGCATTTTTGACCCAAAAATTGCAACACTCAAAACATCAAAAGACCAAAAATGAAGCAAATGTCATACCGCCAACTTTTAAAATTGCTTACAGGTAGGTTCCGGTGTAGTTTTTTTACAGTACAGTTATTTGAACTTAGACGAAACAAGATTTGAGGTCACAGTGGATGAGAAATGACAGTACGACTTTTCCTTTAATTGCAAATAACTGTAAAAAAGCGCAACTGATTTTTTTTAAATATTTTTCCCGTAACGGGCACTACATGCCCTATTATTGGGTTATCGTTGGGGTTGGGACACCCTGTATATGAACAGCTAGTTTTGAACGATAAACAGGAATTAATTAATTTACCACAAGAGCTGAGGCCACCGAAAAGTTGCGCATTTTCGATGTAGATCACATTAACTTTTTTATACCCTTCGCTCATAGAGTGAAAGGGTATATTAACTTTGTCATGAAGTTTGTAACGCATTGAAGGAAGCATCTCCGACGATATAAAAAGTATACATATATGATCAGCATGACGAGATGAGTCGATTGTGCGATGTCCGTCTGTCTATCTGTCCGTCTGTTGCAGCGCATTTTTCTCGGCCGCTATGAAAGCTACGGAGCTGAAATTTTGCACACGTACTTATTATTGTTGCAGGCTGTTTGTATGTTTGAATCACCGAAATCGGATCACCGGGTCATGGGGCTGCCATACAATCAAAGGCCCCAATTTAAGTTCTTCTAGGAAAAACTTTTTATTTGTGCACCAATTTTAACCAAATTTCACATAAATGTGTCTCTGTTGATAACACAAGACATATGTAAGAATGGATCAAATCGGACCATGGGGCTGCCATACAAACCTAATCCCCCAAATTAGGTTCTTCTAAAAAAAGGTTTTTTATTTGCGCACCAATTTCAACCAATTGGGGGTTGAATACAAGTCGTAGGTACGCCCGAAAAAAAACTTTTACCCCGAGGAGAGCGAAGGGTATCCAGGTAGCCTCGTTTTTAAATAACGTTGTGTTGTACTAGAAACTAGACTCTTGATAATAATTTCTGAGAGTGTAATCCTTTGAATTATCTAGGAATGGAAAAAATAACCTTAAATAAATTTCTGAATAAAAAGTTTTTCTATTTCGCCCACGACTAAAGGCTTCAATGCATAAGCCATGAATGGAACTGAATGAATATTTCGAGTTAACAAGAGGTACAAGGAACCATTAACTTCGTTCTGCCGACTCCTACCGTTTTTACAATCTTCTCCTCTGTATTTATTCAAAGCATCGAAGACAAAAAATGCATTCCAACAATTTGAATGCTCTATCATCCGTAGAGGTATTTGTAAGGAATCAGTCCACCATGCACACCGTCTCATCCACACCATTCAGCTTATATCAAAATGCTATCCAAAATGGTAGAATCTGAAATTTTCGGCGGGTATGCGTGTACAATGTATACCGAACCGCATAACACCAAATCTGTCCTCCAGACTATAGATAGGATACGTTTCGCTTCTAAACAAACTTCATATATAGCCGAAAGCCCAAAAACATCCCCGAAAAAGTGGGTGGTATAGATGTTTTGTGCCTGAATTGGGTGTCGAATCCAGACCATACAGTATATACCGGACCGAGTACAGCATAGGGACATATTGTTCACAACAGGGTATCCCGTTCAGGATGCCATCACCATACACACGAAATCTCCTCTCTATATTGTTTACGACAAAACATGATATGAAAATTAATATTATTGATTAAATAATTGAAATAGGTATGCTAGGTCGTAAATTACCGGAGTTATGACAGCAACGAGTTGAATATCGTATACGATATGGGTATATAGGTGTAGATGGATAGATATACATACCAGGAGAGAACCATCCTTTTAATATGAGCGCACGGAAATGTCGTCAGCGGATATTCTGCCATCTCTATACACTGGACAGCTTTCATCCTGATGCTGGGAAGTTATATGGTGCATAGTTACCTTCAGAATATACACGCAATATTATACGTATGCAGTGTAAACGAACCCCACGAGAGAGAGGCTGAAACAGGAGCGAAGGTTCTATGTTTGTTATAAGGAAACCTAGACAGGCTAATTTCAACCGACCGCTCTAGGGGTCCGAACGTAATTTCATTCTCAACTTTTACACAAAGATGTAGATACTTTGCGCTTTTTTTTTCTTCATCCTGTTCTTGAAGGGGTGGAGAACCCACATTGCTGGCTTCTATTATTGAATTTACCGGTTCGCTGAGCTTTCAAGAAATGTCGAGGCGGCAGTGTCAAAAGCAGAAAGTACATGGTGGCATGTATATCCTTTTCCCAAGATATTCCAAGGTAAAATCATGCAATACTGTTATAAACGTACGGCGGGAGCTATGCTATAATATAAAAATTCCATTGCATTAGGTGAATATATTTCAAATAATCGTGCAGGACCAGTCGTTGTTGTTGTTGTTGTTGTAGCGATTCAAGAGATTTTTTTTTTCTCTTGAATCGAAGGGGGTCTTGGCAGCTTTTGGCCAGGACCAGTCGTCGAGGACTTAATCGTTGTAGCAAATAAAATTGGATTTGATAAGCTAATGCCCTCCATTTAGTCTATTCGCCACTATTCGAAGTGAGCAATCGTGTTCAAGGAAGCGTTAATTTCTTTTTCCAATTCTGCTCGAAAAGGATTTCTACATGAAATGTACATAATAGAAACCCTTTAGTCGGTTTTGTTTACTTGTTCACATATAATACGAGTATTTCCTCTTTATTTGTTTCCAGATTATACACAAAAGTAAATAAAATGTCAGAATTTCAGGACAAAACCAAACCTACAGTAAATGGGGACGAAACAATGTCGTAATGCACAGGTCGGTATTTTTCTCTTTTCTACATGTCCAATCTGAGAGCAACTTCCGTGCGTTATACATACTATACTTTCGGGGGGAGACTCGAATAAAAGGATTCTTTTCAACCGTTTTTTTTTTAAGTCTGACTACAGAAGGGATTCACTGATTCCTGCTGCGTTGTGTTAGAAACGCTTCAGAGAATTCTGTTTCTAGTTTTTGAAACTTGTTAAGTGTGCTGTGCACACGGTCTTGACTCACTCATTGCCGCCTATATCCTTATAGAGTGCAGTATGGAGGTACGGTCTGGGTGCCCTGCTGTCGAGCCGTGTGCAATCCGACCAAACGAATTTAATGCGAAAAGCAAATAAAAGTATATGTTTCGCCCTCGCGCATAAATGTATACGTACGCGGGAGCTGCTGTTGAAATTCGCATATACGAGAACTTTTTGCGGTTGTCCTGGCAATGATATCCGTTTCGGATATAAAGCAATAATGTACGATGTATTTTGAAAGGTTTCGGGAGTATGGCGGGGAGAGGTTTTGTTTTCATTTCTTATTGTCGTGGAGGATGAGGCTATTTGCAAATGGAGATTTTGGAGACGATTGTTCGTTTTGAGCCTAAACAACTTCAAGAGTTTAAAATTTATAAAAGCACCAAATAAAAATGTCAGTTTCTGTTGCATATTTAATTTTGCGAAACATCAGTCGTCACACCTACACCTGCAATGTCCTGAACTATAGAAAAGCCTGCGACATAACCGTCCTAGTTGTTCTTGACCTATCGAAGGTCTTCACCATGGTCATTCACTCCACGTTGTTGGCCGATCTTAATATGCACATTCCTGCACAAGATGTATTTCCAAGTATCTAGGTGGGAGGCAATCCTACACAGATTTTTGAGGCAATTGTTCAAAGTATATCAAATCAAATTAGGCAGGGAGTTCCACGAGGTAGCGCACTCTCTCCTACATTGTTTAACATTGATCTGGCCTTCCAATACCCCTGGAACGTATACAACTAATTTCCTATGCATACAATTGCACCCTTATCACCACGAGGAATGATTTAAAAGGTATGTGTAACCGACCGACTACGATTACACGGAAAAACTGGTGGAGGTTTTCAATATCCGAAGCCTAGTCATTTCGCCGTCTAAATGTGCTGCAACACATTTCACTATCTAGACGCAGGAATTTTCGGCGGACCTCACGATCCGTACTGGTAAGCATGATGCCGACGTGCTACTGTTGCCAACCCAAAGATCCTTGAGGTCTACTTAATAAGACATAACAAACTCGAACCATCATGTCGTCGACGTAAAGTCAACAAAATGCACAGTAGGAGCAACGTTCTAAAGGCCACTGGCTGGCAGCTCCTAATACAGGGACAAAGCAACCGTACTGGTCACTAACAAAGCGTTAGGTCAAGCAATCCCTGGATATGCAACACCGGTGGGGTGTCGTCTTCAATATCTGGTCGGTTGTTATCGTTATCACCCAAACCTTCATCTCATATAGACAATACTCCCCCTCCATGACAAGTCAGGAGTGGACTCAGAGATCTCGAGAAGTACAGAGACACAAACGGGTACCTCCCGATGGTTTTGATGACACAGCATACTATACGGGCATCGCAGATATTCACACAACCGTTGTGAATCGGTCAGTAGGAAGACTTAGTGGGAATAGAGTTCACTGAGAGCTCTCACCACTCATATATCGCCTAAGGAGAGCAGAGAGAGGTTTCTAATGCCGACATTTGCCCCGCTTTGGTCAGGCTGATATTCGCGCCTGAATTCCTCGAATTGACTCGCGGCCATCCAGAACTGTCCGGACTGCGGTAGTACGCCTCATGATGTGGACCACCCGCTGCACCCACTAACCTCACTCCGAGGGTGTTACGGGATAACTCTATTGCAGCTGCTACGTTCTTGTCGCTTGAGACAATAGGCTAGAACGACGACGAAAATTAGAACAATTCCACAAACATGCACAGCAGTTCTTAACTATTAAACTAAAAATTTAACGCTTGCGAAAAAAATTCGTGTTTTTGCAGCGAAAAAAGTGTATAACTTTAGGTTTTTTAAATAAATAAAAATTAAATTCTTGAAAATGTTGGTGATTATGATTGAAATTCATCGGCTACATACCATGATGCTTTGATAAATCACGTAAATGAGGTTAAACGTAAAAAAGCCCTTTCTTATTGAATAAATAACGTTCAAAAAATCGAACCCCAGCTGAGTTGAATAGGTAAACAAAAGCAACTAAAAAGTTCAAAATATTTTCACGAAACATTAACGCACTCAATCAAATTTGATTTCTTTACAAGCACGCGAAATATTCAAACGATCTGTTAAACGCTCTTCCCAAAAATGAGACTCACTACAAAAATTCGGATAAAAAGAATTTGAATTGAAAAATTTCCACTTTGAATAAAATACGATGAAAAATCTATGTCGAGCCACAAATAGGCGACGAAATGAAAAAAAAACAGACTCATTCCCGCGAAAGTTTTCTTCGCACAAGGGAATCATCATCATCGCGGTTCAGGTCCTATGATATATCCTGGTGCTCTCCATGTAGAGGTATAAACACAAAAGGATCCATTTTACCAAACCGCGCTACAATGAATAAATATAGCCTCAGTGGAGCATAGACTGGGCGTCCCGAACGACAAAAATTCACAACATTTTTCCGCTCGATGGAAATTATTATTGTACATCCAACAAAAACCCCAGGAGTATGAATATGGAACCAGACTTTTGGGCTGATATTTTCCCCTTGAAAAAACAAAAAAACAGAGAAATGTCCATTCAACTTTTTACTTTTATTTTCACGCGGTTTCGTATACATTCTCCTTTTTAGTGGATATATTACCAGCGATGACTGTAAAAGAGCCTGGTGAGCTTATTATTCATATTATTCATGTATTCACGGAAATATAAAGCAGAAATAATCAGAGTCACAAAAAATCCCGAAGTAGACCAAAAGTTAACGCGTCGCAAACGTAAAACACACAACACAACCGCAAGCTAAATAAAGAGGAGCTTTGTGGCCTCCCGCGAGGGCCTGGCACAATGGGTGGTTTTTATCCTTTCTCCGTTTCGGCAGAGTGGCAAACGACAGACGACAACAACAGCGTGTCGGGTGACGATGATAGTCATTGCCCGTGGGAGGCTTTCATCTATAGGCAAGCAGGCTGAGTGTCATAAAGAACAGTATGTGACAGTGGCGGAGTTACTCAAACATGCTCTTTCATTTTTATGTTTTATATAGTTGAGGGTGATAAAAGCCTAAAGTTCTTAACGGAGCTGTCTTCCTAGGCTATGTGCAGGAAGGAAAGGTATAGAGATGACGCTATTGTAATAAGAGGATTCATCGAGGCATATTCAATATGAAACTGCTTGAAAGGAAGCACCAGCCCGGGCGGATGTACGCTTCGTTTGCGAACAACAAATCAAACAAAGAAAGAACATTGTTGCGAATTTCATGAGGACAATTGAAGTTCAGATAGGCAGATAGGCGTTATGCGAAGCTTAAAGTTATTTTCGAATATTGTGAGATTTTAAGTGATTTCAATTTCTTTAGAAATGGAATCGCTCATTTCAGGAACCGCATCAAATAGTCCCATAGTTCAAAAAGAAAATTTTTCGGTAGATGACACAAATGTACAAATGTGATGCTAAAAATTTATATCGAGCTTATGCGAAGAATGCAGTATCACCCAAATATTTTTGAAAACACGTTGGCTCCCAGCTGTAAAGCCGTCTGATTCCTAAATTCAAGTTTGCATACCATTTACATGTTTTGGGGGAGTGCTTCTTATGTAGGGGTTCCACAGATCAATGCTAACATGTGATGATACCATGTAGTTATTGTGCAGCCTATTGGTTCCCAACTTTTTTGGCGCCTCGACTCCTTCCCAATTTAAAAAAAAAATCAATGAATGGGTCTCTCGCGATTACTATGACTTTTTTCTTTAATCTTGCAATATCTACCCTTAAAATTGATATATTCTCCATTACCTTAATAAATTGGTTAATACCGGGAAAAAAATTAGAATTCGAACGTTCAAATACAATATCCTTTTGTCGGAGACCTGATAAATTTTCGAAACATATTTATGCTCGCTTATTCCAGATGTTTTACTGACTAAGGTCAACAGCCTCGTTCAAAGAACCGACGCACTCGAGCGGATCTAAATTTCGGAATTGGCTTAGAGAGGTTAGTCTGTCCATTACTATTCTGCTGGAACACTAGAATCAATTTTTACAGATGCAAATAAAGGACCTTGAACTTGGCCTTTAGCTACTAGCCTCAAAGAAAGGAATTATCAAAATCAATCAGTTTTCACGATCTCCTGAATTCACCGTTAGCTTCTTTTTCCGTGACGCGCCCGTCTTGAATTCACTGTTAAAAATAAATAACAGGCCCGACAATCCAACATTGGACTAAGGCCGCTGCTTTTCGTTGAGGTAATGAGATCAGCATCACGCTCAGTAGTGTTATTTATCCCCATAAATCGGTACTCGTTTAACATCTGAGCGAGATCATAGTCCGTCACAAGCTCGTGAGTTCGAAAAACTCCATGATTCACGGTGAGATTCGAACTCATGACCCTGTGCACCGAAGGTGCGCGCACTAACCGCTAGACCAGCCAGACTACTATTCACTGTTACACCAGTGTAAAATTGTCAAGGACCGATTACGTATACTTTACCAAAATCCTCGTGTTTAAAGTTTTATATTCCAGTACAAATGCTAAGCCCTCTAAGAGATACACACCCTCACAATAAATAGTCTGTATCTCGGAAAGTAATAACGGTATTTTCTACAAACATGGTAACAATATTTTCAGTAGCCTGCTTGCTTTTTTATAAAACAAGGTTTCAAAACCGGAGTCCCATTAGGATTTTCTTCCGAGAATTTGAAATAACAGTTCAAATGTGAAAGTCATTAGGATAGTTCCAGAGGAAATAAAACACCAAATAACGGTATTTTATTTTAGGAAATAGGGCTGGTAATGAGCAGGACTTCCTTCAAGTGATTTGAGCTCCAAAGTCCATCTGGGATACAATTATTATTGTATAGGCTTAGAAAGTAATAAGCTAATCTCGTCCCAAGCTCACCTAATCGATTTCAGAAGTGCACTCACGGGAGCCACCTGACCCATATAAGGGCGGTTGAGTTGGTGAGACGATTCAAGATTAACTTAACCCTGACTACAATAATTGAAGGAAAAATATATACCTAATGCAATGTAGTATCTAAGTAGATTATCCTATGAAACCTCTCCAAAATGCTTTTTGATTAGGCTCCAATGGCTTACCTTACGATCCCCAGTTCAAGATAATAAGCTTTTACCAAATAACAGCATAAAATTAACATTTACTTGTGTCTTCCCTTTATGGCTCAAGCAAATTTGTATGTAACCTATATGGAGCCTGACATGCCCATCGCCCCATTTTTGGGGCGGCTGTTATTTACAACAACAACAACAACAACAAAATTCGCAAATATGCTTTGGAGTATTGTCGACTTGATATACCTACATATATACCAAAAAAAAGTTAAATATTCGATTGGAAAATCAAAATGGCAATACGTGCTAATCTAGTATTCAATTCTCAAGTGACATCGTCCCGCTAATTTTATGGAAGACATCAATACCGACTTACTCCCGTCGGAGAGCTATTTTTCGTATTAACCAAAAATTTCACCTTTTACGCGTTTTGAAGTAGCAGAACTTGAGTGAAAATTGAGTTAACGCTTTTTTATCCAGCTATATTTAATAATATTGGGATCAAGAAGCAATCCACAAATCGCCCGATTGTAAAAATAATGAAACTCAAATTTGTAGAGTTTGTAGGGCAGCTAAAGTCGCAAGCCTACTGGCAGTAAATATCCAAACTCGCAACTGACCAAAGCGACCGTTTTAGTTTAGAGTTTCGTTATTGTTTTTTAAATATTGTATACGGAAACTTCAGATATCAAAATAAGTGTGTCAGAGAACTTCAAATCAATAGAAGGTATGAACGTTTCAATATATGCCGCCCCTGGCAGTTGCCCAGTTTTCTCATATGGGAAATCCGGCAAATCCCGCCTATATGCTTCTCTGTATAATAGCAAATTAATAACAAATTTGCCGGGAATACTTTAACGCAGAAAGATCTTGAAATTTCAGCTCCGAAGTTTCCGCAATAAAATCATCGAACATGTTAGTGCACACTGATGTGATTCAGAACTAGACATTCTAACATTTTACTGCATTTAATTAGTGAAGAAGAGCACAGACAACTCAAGTTTACAGCCTTCAATATTTTGCGCTTTCAAAAACTTACTCTCGAAGCAGTGGCGGAACAACTTCACTCGGGGCCCTCCCGCCAACTTCTTGAGTGGGCACCCATACACTGAGAAAAAAGCAGAGTGAGATCAATCGAAAATACTCTTGAAGGTCGATCCACACTTTTCAGTCATCAGTCACAGTCATTTTCCATACAAGTTGACAGACTGTCAGTTAATTGATTGACTGAAAATATGACAATTTGTATGGAAAATGACTGTGACTGATGGCTAGAAAGTATGGGTCGACCTTAAACCAACTCTTTTGAAACATGATTTTGACGTTACAGTGTTTCTACTAAAATTAAGAACGTCGTACTTAAAATAACTTTGCTAAGAGCTACTTTTCATTCTTATATTGAGAATAGCGTTCTTGTTGTAACGTTTATTAAATTAATGCTTCCATCAATCATTTTTTTTTTATTTAAAAATTAAAACGCTTACGCAGCGCAGCATTGACCCTTATAGGTCTTGGTGATATTTAAGCATAGTTAGAGGTACGGAAATTTCATTTTTACGAAATAGATGCGAATTTTGGCGAAAATAGATCATTTTTTGCGAATAGACGCGAAATGTTCTAAGTTGTACTTTTCACTGAAAAGGACACTTTTCAATAAAAAAAATGAATTATGGAAGATAATTTTTAATCTCCGATTGATTTTTTTAAGATTCCCATTAATGAGAGAGAATAGAGATATTTCTAAATGCATAATCACGAGCATGTCATGTCAACTTGCCAAACTGACCAAGTTGTTTAGTCGGAGATTCGATGAGTGAACGTGCTTTTCTGCAATGCAATTTTTTAGGAAGAGCTATCATCGTGGTTCGACGACCCTCAAAATTGAAATAGACTATATACAGAAAAAAGAGCAAATAGTAACAATATTGACAATATTGGATCACAAGTTTCTCTTTTACAGTGACACCCTTAGGAGCAATATCGACTATTTGTGCTGTCAAAAATATTTCGGAGTTGGATTCAATTGGTGGCCACACTACTCCACTGGTTTTTATTACTTTACTTATTATTGTTATGTAAATATGGTTTTTTGTGCAGTGGTGAACATTCAAGCTTTAGAATTTGAAAACATTTGAACATTCGAAGCTTTTGAATTTCCAGTTTAACAGCCACAAAATGTACAAAATCATGTTTTTATGTGAATTTCAGGGAAATCTGTAATTTTCAAAATTAGTTTCTGTTTTTTACTTGCGAAATTCCCGTACCTATCTCTCTCTCGATTACCGTAACTCCTAGTGGAGCATGGTGCGTTGATGACTACCGTGTGTAGTCCATCAACGTTACAATTGAATTCGGAGTGTGATACGATTGTCAGCCATACCACTTCCTAGTCACATTGTTAGTTTATTATTCTACGATAAGAATATGTTTTATCATCTTCTTCTGAATAATAAACTTGCGACGAGTCGTGCCGAGTTTGGAAACTCGTTTCTCTATGAGTGTATATTTCACAGAATGGCGACCGAACGATCACGACCGTACCTATAAGCATAGTAAATAACCTGCGCCTACAATGCGATTTGATCCAGCGAACCTGATTTGAAGATGAGCGCCCTATCTACTCCAATGCCGCACACGCACAGACATTTCTAATACTTTTTTTTTAATTTTTGTTTTGTCAAAATCGGAGAAAATGATTTTGACAGAACGAAAAATAGAAAAAAAAATATTCGGACGCTTAGGGCGGCCTAAGTTTGTAACTTGCTAGACAATTAAAAAAAAAACTCTATTCCTTGTTTCAGCTTTAAATTGTGTGTTCTAATTTAAATCCTTGAATTTTAAGAACGTTTGTACTTAGTATTAAATTCAATACAGCAATTTTGGCAGGACTGCTTTCAAACCAATGTGGCCTCTGCACCACAGCCCTAATGACCGTAAGTAAGATAAAATATTTTTGTCTTCAATATACAGGCCGTACTAACTAGTTTGAACTAAGTTTAGTACCACTCTCAAACTTTTTCCTTCGGAATCTTTTTGCCCATATGGTAAGGATAAGGGTGTGTCGGATTACAAACCGCGGCTAAAGTTACAGCAAATAGCGCAGCCATGCAAAGCAACAATTTTTTGTTCGTGAAAATTTCAAAATCCGGATTGTTTCATTAACTTTCAAAGATTTTAGGACAACAGCATTTGATTTGACTTCGAAAAGCTTATATCTCTTCTTGTCTACAAAAAAAATACATATCTACGTCCGAGTGTTGTTTTTCGCAGTCGTGATGTTTATATGGTTCGAGAAATTGGGCCCCTAAATCTCGTGCCCCCCCCCCCCCCCCGCCACGCGGGTGTCTCGAAGAATTTGGCTTCAGATGTAGGTAATTTTCAAATTAGGTGTTCACATTCACAAGCCCATAATTGAACGTGCATTTCCATGATATTCAGTTTTTCGAAAACTCACTTCGCACGGGTTGAAGTCGGCATTCTTTTATATTGGCGTAGGCTATCGTTCGCCAACTTCCATTACATCATTACCGATACTTGCTCTCATGTGTATCCTCAAGGGGCCTAATGTGAAAGCAAAAGATGTTGATTTTGTACGCTCTCCGGTTTTACTGTCACCTGCTCCAGTCAAATAAATTTCTCATTGACACGGGTCAGATTGGTCGGAACCTTTCACTCACTCTCTCTGTCTTCATAGTGTTATCGCACGTTCTTTATTATCCTGTAGTCATATCCTTTGTATGAAAAAAAAAAAGATTTTCATACAAGATTACAAGATGTCTGCACCTAATACGTGTACATAGGGATTTTTTTCTTTAAAAAAATTTCTTACACCAGGTTAATTTCTCGAAAACTTAAAAGAGAAATGCGAAGGTGTTCCATAAGGCGACTGGCCACAGTAATGGAAAAATAGTCAAAGAAGTCCCGCGCGGTCTCGATATCTCAATTGAACGAAACATATGTATCGCCCCGAATGTCTTTCTTTTCTCCAATTTTCACTTTTATCTTTTCTTCTTATGCTTTTTTTTATGAAAGTACATAGATATGGCGGACGATACAGGAGGAGGGTGTTTAAAGTGAAATGATATAATTCATCATTTTTGTACGGATGTAAAACGATGTCGGTTAGGGGTTTCTTCTTTTTTATTTCATGTAATCTGTTCGGTCAATTTGAAGACAATTGAGTTATTTATTAGCTGAAAATAGACCACAGCGACATGAGGATGTGGGTTTTTCTACTTTTGTTTCTTTGATTTATGTAATTATTGGTTTAATTGAGTTGTCTTTTTGTATATGGGATAGTTGTATGCGATTGATGTAAAAAAATACTAGCGGGCAAAAACTCCAATGTAACACGTTAGCAAGAAAAGTGACTATAGTGAGTGCAACTTTCTTACATACAACAAGTCATTTTGTTTGACCCATCCGTGGCCTTTAGCATATGTTCCAACTTACAGCCGACCGACTCCAATTTCAAGTCTCCCATATGGACAATTTTCTCCTTTCATATATGTATTCTCCCCCTACATGTACTCATGTAGTTTTTTACAGCAATCATGCAACCATATCATCCGTGCGCCACTTATTATCGTATACCGGATCGGAGAAAACTTTACGTCAAGAAGCATTTGGTTATTGTGTGGAACCCTATAGGCAATAATTACAAAATCATAAAAATGTTCACGGATTGATTTATGGTCTTAAATTGAAGACATGAGAAGCCGGTAGATATCGTTTGATCGCATATACATCAGCCAACAAGAAAGAAAAAACAGTCTACAACAAGCCCCACACAAAAGATGCACTGAATAGAAAACAAAAATGTATCTACAAGATTCAAGAGATACCAGTAAATTGGACAATAAAAATAGATACAATAACATAATTTTACATAATAATATAGATGAGAGGTATGGTTGGTCTTGGTCGGAAACTAAAGCGGGCTACCAAAAAATATGGTTGACTAAAAAAGTCCGATTGTCTATTTCCTGCATTTTTTCTATGAGAGGGTGGCCGCTTCGCGCTTAGTTGATGCAGTGCCTTTGTTCGGAATAGGTGAAACGGAAGAAGAACTGTCTAGGTTTTATGTATGTAGGTGGTCGGTGGATCTAATTATTACCTACATATAATTTGGGAGTATGGTTGGAGTTCACCATCATGTTTCTGGTAAAAAATGAAATTGTAGGGAACTGACGTCAAATTTGAATTGGTGAGCTACGTAACGATTCGGGTGACTGCCAATTGTGAACCTTACCTTGATTCTGGACACATGTGGCGCAAGCATTACGCATATGTTAGTGCATATGTATACAGTTCCACCAGCTTGGTTGTTGGTAAATTTTTTTTAATTTTTTTTTAAACCAAAATTAATTTAAAAAAAAAATAAAATAAGTGAAAAAATCATCCAGTAATGAAAAATTTATACAACCTTCTTGTTTCTATAACGAAGCAGCAAGGAAGAAGAAGATTGTATCAATTTTTTATTAGTGGATGATATTCTTAGATTTATTATTTCTCTTAAAAATTAAATTGAATTTAGTTAACAAAAATTAAATAAAAAAATAATAAGAGTCCTACTAAAACTCGACATGGCAAAGCCCAACACTATCAGCACTTAAGTTTCGGACTTCAGACAAGACAATTCAAATAAATGATATCATTTAGACAAACCACAATAAAAAAATGTTCCAAATATCCCGACACATTTTGTCTAAATTTCCATTTTGAATTATTACTACGAACCGCAAAACTTGAATCCAATTAAAACTAACTTTCGCATAAATTAATTTCGATTCGATGCATGTGTACATACATCTCAAAAAGTTGAAGGTGCCGAAAATGTATAATTAATAAAATTTCCATTCATATTGAAATACAAAGTATGTATATATGGAAATGTTCTTCTTCAGATGTTTGGGTCATTTGCCTATAACAACGGAGTGGATTGAACCCCGTATCTGACCGATTGTTTTTTTTTTCGTTTTCTATTTTTTTTTTATGTCTTTTTCCGCAAGTATAGACGCGAGTGCAATTCATTTCAAAATTTCGAAAAGGGGATGTATGCATAAATCATCTACGATTCACTGAATGAAAATGAGCGTATGCGTTTGTTTTTTTCTCTTGACGGTTTTGTTCTTTTCCTGTTGGTTGTGTGTTTGTTCCCTCTTAGATTTTATGCGTATAATATGACTTAACGCGTCACTAAGTTCATAAATTAGAATGGCATTGAAAATGAGTATTTACGAGTGCTATGTAGGGGAGGAGTACAACGCATGTACCTATTTATACTTTATTCAAACTACATATTTGAATAATTTTGTAATAATGTGGATTACAATGTGATTATCGAAAATTGTGTACATACCTACATATATGGCAAAAGTTAAGTCCAACATTTATAAAAAAAAAATCAGCTCACAATATTTTTGCCAATTTGGTATTTGAAATCGTAACAACTAATTTTTTTTAGCTGTATTTTTTACACATAATAAATCAAATTTTAACAGGTGATACAGTCTAACAAATGTCCCTGAGGCATACGTCAGGATGATACAAGACATGTATGATATAGCTACGGCTAAGGTTAGATGCACAGCCGGTGAATCAGAATCATTTCCGGTGAATGTCGGACTACACCCGGGCAGTGTATTGAGTCCGTTGCTCTTCAACATCATCATGTGCTACTTATTAAGACGTATCTCCGACGGCCTAGAAATATCCCTTCTTTTTGCCGATGATATAGTCCTCAGTAGCCCAACCATCGTTGCCTTGCAAGCTGCACTTACAAAATGGTATGACATTCTGGAGGAGCATGGACTGAGGGTAAGTATCACAAAGACTGAGTTCTTATGCTGCCAATTCTCAGACCCAGATCCCCCGTACCAGAAATGTACGTCAAAGGAGCTTAAGTCTGGTACCAAGTTCAAGTAGGTACCTTGGCTCGATGGTGAACAACGGAGCTACATGCGATGATGACATCAAACATACAAAACGGTTGTACGTCCCGCACTCATGTATGGATCAGAATGCTGGACCATGTATGAAGGTTACGCGAAAGAAATGACAGCGACTGAAATGAAAATGTTACGCATGTCAGTTGGTGTATCCAAAAGGGACCACTTCAAGAGTAGCTACATCCGAGCCAGCTTGTCCATAGACCAACCAATCACCGAAAAGCTCGAAGATCGACGAATGGATTCGTATTGCCATGTTCAAAGGCGTCTGCCGGTGAACCCCGCAAAAAGAGCGATATCAATTGAAGTTCCACTTGATGGACCCAAGGCCAGAGGCAGACCGAAGAACACCTAGATGTGTCAAATGAAAAAGCAACAACAGCGCATTGGTCTCGGCGATGACACGATCCAAGATAGGGCTGCCTGTAGAATAATGCTGAGATATTACCCCCAAAACGAGCGATGTGCCTACACCGCAGGTCGAGCAACGCGAACCATGGAGCGGTATAAAGAAAGAGGCAAGGAAGAAGAAGAAGATACAGTCTAACAAAGGACCAAAGTTCGAGGATCTTAACTGATTTTTTTCGATAAGAGGTGAGCACGCCCTGCAGAGTTATTTATCACCATAAATGGGGTACCCTTTTTATGTCTGAGCGAGATCATAGCTCGTGACATGGATCGTGAGTTCGAGAAACATCCGCACTCATGATAAGATTTGACCCAAGAAGCTGTGCTCCTAAGTTGAGCGCACTAATCACTACACCAACCAGACTAAGTACAATTTTTACAAATGTTGGACATACATTTTGGCATATAAAACTCCTTTATAAGTGTTGAAGTTCAGAGTTGTATGCTAAGCATAGCTGTTTGTTATATTTGCATAGTACTCGT
The DNA here is from genome assembly GCA_949715475.1 of Microchrysa polita. Taxonomy (NCBI): domain Eukaryota; kingdom Metazoa; phylum Arthropoda; class Insecta; order Diptera; family Stratiomyidae; genus Microchrysa; species Microchrysa polita. Next base: position 17,502,602 of record OX454421.1, on the reverse strand, counting down.
ATGTATATGCAATGTCTTGTCGTTTTTCATCCGTCTCCTCTAGCTAACTAAAGTATTATTTTGTATGCTCTGCATCGTTCATGTCAGTTGTCTTCCTTAATGTGATTGTCCTTTTTCACTTTCTTTTCAATACAATTTTCCAATATTTATATCAAATTAATGAGACACTTTTAAAATTTATTGTTTTAATTTTGTTTCGTCACATTTAACTTCAATAAAACTTAAGAAAAATTTAAAACGTTTCCATAGATGCTTGGGGCGTCCTCAAAAGCAAAATGAATAAAATCTGAGCACGTTCTATAGGATATTCCTGATTGTATATTTTCTGACTACATGTGCAGACCGCCTCTTTTTGATCGACTTTCGATGTCCTTTCTCCGCGTGTCTGTAAAGTACAATGGTGGTGGCGGAACACGACAATGATGATGGTGGTGTGGTATGGACTTTTTGCTAGGATTTTCTTAACAAAGCAATTTTCGCAAAGGGTGCGTTATTGCAGTTCATCAATCAATCTGTTAAACGGAGTACACACGTATACACGAAACGGTTCAACCCCCTTTGAATTCAAGAGACGAAGAACCGGATTACAAACACTATACATATACGCGAACGATTTACTTGCGGGCATGTTAAGACGTCTTCACGTATCAGACAGATATGGTATCGTTTTGCCCAGGACGAATGTAAGTAAGTATGTGAATGAAGGATATGGCTGTGTAGTATATGGTTTTGTTGCAAATTCCCATTTTATAACACAAAGTGAACTTCATGCTTTCTTGCACGGCAATTGAAGTAATAGCCGGGGAAATAGATTGGGTGATATACTACTATAATAGAGGGCAAGTTAAGTGCATTTACTTTTATGTGAAAGTTCAAAGAAAAAGAACAAGATTCAGAAAGAAGTGATGAATTTAAATTGAGAACAAGGGTTCGAATATTGTATTGCATTTTGGTATCAATTTCAAGAGTTCATTTGGCGAGGTATCTTTGATGTTATGCTACAAAAAAAAATCATTAAATCATTAAAAATTGTCTAACTACATATAGGGTGCCCGAAAACTGCCGCATAAACGCACCGTATTCTGATTCCACAATTCTTAACCCTGTAGCTGCCACAAGCATTTATCTAATTTAATTTGGCTCGATTTTGACATAATTTTAATAAATTTTATAAAATTGCAGTACTTTAGGGGCACTTTGAATTGAATTGAATTAAAATCGAGCTAAAATGCACTTAAGGCAGTAACACTGTTAGAAATAATGAAGCTTGAATAAAATGATGTAATAAAGATATGATCGCAAGACTTTGCGCAAATTTTTACGAGAATCGTACGAGCACCTCACTTTCGCAGCAGTTGGAGAAAATTGAGATGGCAAAATAGATTGTTTTTGGGTCAAATCATAAAAATTTTACTTTGAGGCTCTGTAAAATCCAAACCTCTTATCCGATTTGAGGTTATAGTTTTATTTTTTAGGCAAATTTGTTCGCTATAATCATCATCTTATTGCGCTATTTGAGCTAGTCTAGCTTTGGAGATTTTAAGGATTAAGTGCGGTATACGAAAATGATTTTTCGAAAATCTTCAAATACATGTGGCAGCTAAAGGGTTAAGAATTGGAGGTATATGTTCCATACAACTTTTTTGCTGGAAATCACATAAGGAATCACAATCCCGTGCGTTTATGTGGCAGTTTCCGGACACCCTTTATATACCTAAAGTATAACTGATTAATTTTGAAAACCAGTGCGAACCATAGAAATTCATTAGAGAGATACATTAACACATTTAAAATATTAAACCATAAGTATAATCTGCAAGCAGTGGCGCAACCACAGGAGGGTCTAAGGGGGCTCCCAGACACAGTAATTGGGAAAAAAATTACAAAATGAAAATAATGTGTATAAAGCAAGCCTCGCACATTAGCATATTTTTGACAAAGTTTCCTAGCTTTGACATTAGCATAAACACATATTTGATAACGAGTAAGCCTCATGATAAGTTGCAAACTTTTGTAAATCAGTGTCAACAGCGCATCCTACATATTCGTTGACCGGAGATCATTTTGAACGAGGATCTCCTTACTATAACCTGCCCGGAAAGGATAGGCACTTCGATCAAAAGACTTAAGTGGAAATGGATAGGTCACACCTTCCGAGGAGGGCCCAAAACATCTCCTCAATCCTCCTCATCCACAGGATTCCGGAGCAAGACGCCGTGTTGGTATACATGAAGAAGATCGGTATTTAGCGAAGGGAAAACGCTAAACCTAGCGCCGTTGGCGCAGAACAGAGCGAGGTGAAGAGAAGTCGTAGTTAATGTCCTATCCCCCCACAAGGGATTGTCAGGAACTAAGGAGTAAGCCTCATATTAGCAAAAATATGTCAGAAAATATTTCTTCAAAATTTTACCTAAAACCGAGTAAAGTTTATATGAATTTTGTAAAATAAAAATCCACCAGACGCTTACATTAGAAAATTTACTGCTTGACCCAAATTGTTGTAAAAATATTTTCTACCAAAAAAATGTAAGCTGCGGATTCAAGCATTTGATTCTTTGATTTGACGCTATAGTGCAACATAACGAGTTGCTATCACCATATAGCTTTATTACTGGAATATAACCTCATCTATCAACTTGCGAAAGCAGGTCATTAGCCCCCTCCAGGACAAGATACAGGTTGCGCCACTGTCTGCAAGCATAATACTTTCACACTTCGGACACCTTTTCATAACCCTCACATTAATGCATTTTTATCAAACACTCAAAACATATTTAATAGCGATAATTAAAACGGCCGGTGGGGTCATACCATAGAAACCACGTACCTGATATACATTTTTTTAGGAAAACTGCTTTCGTTAAACCAATTTTAAGAGTTTCGCTGTGTGACTCTTTTTCGTCGGCATCATCACCATGTCTGTCTTCCGAAAATCATTTGTTCATGAATCACCTTCTGACTCATAGACGTGAACGAGAAAAAACGCCACTTATTCCCATTATTATGTGACTCGTAGATAATGAACGTGTAAGCCAAACGACAAATTGGTCTTTCTCTATTGAATTCGCTCAAAAGAAATGTATAAATGCAAACTGCAATAGAAATCCCACTTAAAAATGAATGTACTCGTAATGCATCTCCTTCCAAGGTATTATATGTCATAGAGCTGCCATAGAAACCCTACCGTCAAAAGTATAGGTTCTTCAAAGAAAACTTAATCTCGACCAAACTTAACACAATTGTGTTTCTATGTCGAATTCACAAAACTATTTGTCAGAACGGACAAAATGCGAACATAAAGTCAAGGGTCTGCAATAGAAACACCACTCCAAGCATTAGTTTTTCTAAAAAAAAATCCAAATCCTAATCACGCTATTTTTTAATGAATTGGGGAATTTTGCACAAGGTTTTTAATGTAAGCCGAAGGAGCACAAAGAGTCGCACAGCTTGTGTGTAAATATTTACAGCCGGTAGATTTATAACTGCAGTTTTGTGGCTTTTGCTCAAAACAATCTTTGAACTGGCGAACCAAATTCACAAACATTTTTTTTTATTATTTCCTATACCTATATAATTTAAAAATTATCTATACATCTTTGTTATATCCCTTGTCTATGTAATCATACTCTCTCTATACTGTACCCAAATTTTTATACATTTTAACTCTAAAAATGATATGGGGAAAAGTGATCTGCATTTCCACCTGAAGTCACAATATTATTCAGTCCGTACCGTATACGTTGTCGCGTCGCCGTTTCATGCGCTTGCATCCAAAAATACCACGTGCGTGAAACAAACATTGTATAAAAATGTATGCACTCTGAAAATAAAACAAAAACCACGGGATCTCGGAAAAAGTGAGCGCCAGTTTGTGTTTTTATTTTATTCAATGAAGAGATGTTTATCAGTCGCGCTCAGCGGTAAATGTCCGGTACAAGAACATTCTGAAGAGCAAAGGCATACTATATTCAATTCACCACCAAAGCTACAGGTGATTTAGAGATTTCACCTATAGAAATTTTGAAATCTAATTTTATTTTGGAGCCATAAATACCGTTAGTCGCGACTAATTTCCCTATCCAATAAATTACATCTGGCTGGGAAATTTTTGATTGTATGCCTGATGCTGTTGCCTATGCGTCTCGGATTGTTCTGTTTTTTTTTTACTTGAGAGAAGATTGTGTCCATGACATTATGCAACAATGGGGTGCTACGTGTTTGTATCAAGATATAGGTGTATAGTTAGAATGAAAAAAAACGAGACCGAGGCTAATTTCGGGCGCGGCCGAAATTTGAATACCCGTCACATTTGAATGAAACTGAAGGTCATTTTGTGTAAAAAATTTCTGCCGCAGCCCAATAACGTGTTCCGATTCCATCTGTTCCTGGATACGTTGGGGTTAATCCAGGAACACACTTGGATGTATTTTGGTTAATATTCAAAAAGAAAAAAATTTGTTCTTACAAGAATCCAATATTTGGGGATTGGTTTCTATGACAGCCCTATGATGTAATGTTCCGATTTCATCCATTCTTAAATATCTTTTGAAGCTTTACTAGCCTAAGGTGACCTGATTCCCGAAGGCCCAATGCAGTACACATTCCGGAATTCGGTTTTCAGGCAAACCCTCAATCGTACTATTTTATTATTTGTTATCATTCGCTTAATGTTATCAAAACAGCAAGATCCCGATGTGATCGCATTAAGCGGTGTCAATTGTATGTTACGAGGCTACCACCATGACGGATGCCATAAAACGACCACATATTCTCCATCCTTTCACAAGTGATATCTTCCTAAACGGAATACAGCAAGAATAGTAGCCTTTATTCTGGGAAATGTGTGGTGAACCTTGGGAAAGCAAGGTTCCAGGGACATAGCCAGAGGAGGGTTCCAGGAATCCCTAACTTCCTACAGTATTTCTAATTTATTCATTCCTAAAACTCTGCCGAAATTAAGCTTGCAGTCAGATAAATTGTGTCATCTGGACGAAAGTTTTGACTATATAATAAACAATTTGGAACACAAAAAAAATCTGGTGACCCAAAATTGGGATCGTCTTTCATAATGGAAAATTGAACAAATTTCGTAAGAACTCATACAGGCTACATAATTTGAAATAAAATATTTCCCTGTAAGAATGAAGAATTTTTTTTTTGAGCCGTGCGAAGGGAAGGCAAAAGAAGCATGGCGCGGGCACCGAATACGCGATCCTACTTTCCATAGTTCCATAGTTGCTGCTTCGTGCATACCATGGCCCACGAGCCCTTCTATAATTGTACAGAAAAGAAGTCTTTGACGTTGTGGACGTGGCACTCTCTGCTTCCGATGATAGCAGAGCAATTAAGTAATCTTGCGTGCACTCGTGCTCGCCCAGCCTCGTCAAGCGATAAAATTGGATTCGACACAGGAACAGTGGGGCAGGAGGCATATTATGCATTTGGGGCAGCGCCGAAACTAGTGTCTACAATTAACAACAAGATTCTAATAATGTCATAATTTCTGATATCCAGCTAAATCCTGGCTACGTCCTTGCAAGGTTCTCTTGGTACTAAACAGGACCCAGAAAAGATCCCTCAACTTCTAAATATTCTCGTTGACAAAACATTATCAGCATGTCAAGTGCAAATGTATGTTTTTAGACGCAAAGTTATAACAGGCATGGGAGAAGTGTAGCCAGGATCTCGTTTAAAAGGGGCAAACCTAACATTTGTTTAACACAATGAACCCGAATTTTTTTTAGGGTTAGGAATAGGTATTTTTCAACTTTTGAATTTCAGTGTTCGAAACTGCAGTCTCAGCAGCATTGTTGGGATGATGATGGCCCTTTCCCTATCTCTGACTATCCGTGACCCTGAGACAAAAATCATGAAGCTGTTTATTTGAAGTACGAAAATTACACCTCCTTGTATCTACCTATTTAAAAGTTTCGTTTTGTTTATTACAATAGATAAATTAATACCTCATTGCGTACAGAATTCTTAAGCGGATGGCGACTCTCTGGGGATTTATCGCTACTTCATTGGATTTGGTCAACATATAGGGGAAATCCTTACAGAGTCCTTTAGTTTGAATTTTCTTTTTCCCAAAGAGGTTGATAGGGGAATCGGAAGGAGTACAGTAATTTTTCCATCTTTTTATGAAAAATTTAAATCGCATCTTTACATGGCTGTTACTTCTGAGTATTGGCAGCTATAGATGCTTGGGATTTTCACCTAATACGGGCACTGCGGTCCTCTATACCTGGCTGTTAAATTTCAAAATTTTACGCTCCAAAATTTTCGAATTAGGGACAATTTTCGATTAAATCGATTGAACTCCAGAACGCAGATAAGTAGGACCTTGAAATTTGGAGACAATGTTAGCGGTGAGCGCCAAGTATAGCTCTACAGCTACAAGTGTGAGCTAGAGCCTTGAAATGTTCACAAGTCTGCCAATTTTCAAATTTATTGGACACATTTTATAGAGTTTTGATTAGAAAAGTCAAAAAGCGATTTGGGCAGCTGTAACTGTCGAACGCAGATAGGCGACCCTAAAATATGGAGAAATGTAAGTAAATGTAATCCCCAGGTTGTGGAGCTACCTGGCGCTTACATTTAGGTACATTAAATTTCAGAACGATTGACGAAAGAGTTTCGGAATTATCGAAAATGAATGTTTGCCACATGAAAGTGCGATTATCCTGCTAATAACACCTGGCAGACTGACTACAGGCCTCACCGAGGAGGTTTTTATGAAGTCATTTAGGCTTCTTTGGTGTGGCGTTGGGAATGCTGTACATTAACTAATGCTGTACGACAGGTCAAAATGCTTTCGGTATTGTAGAGCAAAATGGTGTACGTCTGGCCACACATTTGGGTGAAGTTTGGTTGATTGATTCACAAAGAAAAAAGTTGTTCATGTAACAACCTAATTTCCAGCGGTTGGTTTGTATGAGAGCCCTATGATGTAGTGTTCCGATTTGATCTGCTCCTAGATATTTTTTGAGGCTTTACTAGGAACACATTTGGATGAAGTTTGGTTACGGTCGGATGAAAAAGGAAAAAGTTTTTCTTAGAAGAACTTAGTTTTGAATGGTTCGTTTGTATGGCAGCCCTATGACGTAATGTCCCAATTCCATCCGTTTCTAGATATGTTTTGAGGCTACACTAGTAACACACTTGGGTGAAATTTGGTTAAGATTGGTGCATAAAGAAAAAAGTTTTTCTAAGAAAAACCTAATTTTCAGGGGCAGCCCCATGACCCCATGGTCCGATTCCATTCGTTCCGACATATATACAGCGTACACTAAAAAGAAACTTGCATACAAATTTTCAGCTCCATAGCTTCAAAACTGAGGGACTAGTTTGCGTTGCAACAGACGGACAGACAGACAGACAGACAGACAGACAGACAGACAGACGGACATGACTCAATCGATTTCTCTCGTCACGCTGATCAATAATATATATACTTTATATAGTCGGAGGTGCTTCCTTCTGTGCCTTGCAAACTTCATGACAAAGTTAATATACCCTTTCACATAGTGACGGGTATAAAAATATTCGAAATTAGCTTAAACAAGTGCATAAGCGGGTGGCATATAGTGCAACTTTTGTGTAAGTGCCCAGTTTTTTCTTATGTTTTCAATTCATCTATTAAAAAATATATTCGGGCACAATATCAAGCAACCAAACCAAACCAACTAGCTGTTCGCGTTTCGAACAAACAATAGCACAAAGCCCAATTAATCCGCTCTAATTCCCGAAATTCAAGACTTTTGGTAGGTCCAATTTGAATAATAAGAAAATATATAATTATTTTATTAGAGAGAAGGTTCCCCCATGTTTTTTTTCTTTGTTTTCTTTTATTTTTATACGACACGCCACAAAGAAGAAAAAATACAACAATAAAATCGCACTCAGTTGGTGGCTAGGCTATAGGCACGATAGAATGAATGTTGACTTCTATACGCATAAAATTGTATGTCGTTGAACGGATTTGACACGATGGAATGACTTGAAGCCATTCATCTTATAGGTGTCCAAGTTGAATAAAATAAGCACAAATCTAGCTTGCATGATTAATTTCTTTATATGAAACTAATAATAAAAAGTTTGCTCCCAGAGTCCGAGTATAGGACCGTGATTGGATGTTGTGCGTTAGTCGGGGGTAAGTATAGTAAGGTATATCCGGAGGAATAGTATAAAATTACCTTAGAGCCAAAATAAACTAAAGTCACTCTATAGCATGTTTTGGAAACTTGCAAAAATTGCTGGTTAGGAGGAATATCTTTTTGACAGGTATGTTGACTTTGGATAAGAGTACCTACATGTCACTACCCGAAACTAACATGTTCTGCATGCACAAATTTACCTAATGTTTCTGCCATTAAATTAGCAAATTTTTTTCTATTCTGTATACCCAATTCCGACGATCGAAACTTTTTCTTTTTTTGTATTAACACGTCTGGTTTCCCTTCATTTTTTTTTTGCTTTTGGGCTGGACTTTCTTTGTCAGCCATCATATACGCGTCTGATGAAGATCTTTTTTTTCCTCCCTCCTCGATTCGTCATAAAGAAAAAATGATGGATTACCTCACCACATAGTCACCGGGAAGGCACACATCAGTCATTGCTACATGAAAAGAGCAAATCATGAAAGTCTAACATTTGGTACGAGTTGGCAGTAGTTGGGACCATTCGGTTGGTTGTGTTGTTTTTTTTTTCGGCGGTTGGGGAATTATTTCATGAATATAATGGGCTTAAGACTATGGCTGAACGAATAAAACGTAGAAAAAACTGAGCTGGCGTATTAAAATATTTGTATGATTTTTGTTTGAATATATGTAGAGATAGGCAGGGCTACAATTACGAGTACCTACTAGGAAAGAGTGAAGGGAATTTAATTAGAAGAGTGTTAGTGTCGGTCTGGAGAGTGGAAATATGTCTTCAGAACAGAATCTTTACTTCATTGTAGACTCTAATTGACATATCGTCTCCAACATGCCTGAACCGCGAAACTACCAAATTAACGGTTTTGGGATAAAGTGATTTTCAACCTACATAAACATTATGAAGAACATATAGTGAGCCAACAAAAAATAAAATCGCTTCCTTTATTCCAAAAATTGAAACACATTTTGTAGAATGTCAAGAATATTTCCAAAAAATGGCGACCAACGAATCTCCATGCAAAACAAACCGACGCCATAATCTCGAAATTCAATACTTGATGCATTGCGTTTAACTATCAGGTGATGCATGATACTACAAAAACAGAAGATCATGACAATAGCCTGGAGAATAAGTGCACGTTCTGCGCATGATGTCACATAGAGACGTTGTGCTTTCAGTGTGCAATTAATATCATAGCTAATATAGTGTTGCGTACTGAATGGCAACTGCTTAAAGCTTTGTTACTTCGCGTTTTTATATATTTTCCATCTCTACAATATGGAAAGATGTTCCTTTGGATCTGGTCTGTAATAATCTAAAGATATAAAAATGTTGCAAAAAAATGTATAGTAATTCATTAATTGAGAACGGTTGGGCCGATTTGGTTCAAATTTTGTTTTCGTTGGTTGCAATTGCCTGGAGAAGGTTTTACGTAAGAAAACTTAGAGAAAATCCTCCGGAAAAATAATTAAAAATTTAACATTTTTTTTAGACAAAATTTATCGCATGCTTTGATCATTTTGGACGATGTAAAGAGTATAGCGAGAGCTTGTTTTTCTATAGTAAACAACGCGATAAAAATAAACGTTTCTATGTTACAATTTTCTTCATTTTATTGTTTCTATTCACTTCAGCCTTATCGTCTTATTTCCTCTTAAATTTCAATTTAGTTCAATCCGTTGAACATACCTTACCATTCGGACTGAAAATTTTCTCTGAACTGCAAGTCTCTGAGTGACGTAAACATCAACAACGAGGAAGAAGACACATGCGCGTGGTGTTATCTTTTATATTCGTAGTATCATGCAGGTGATGGACACATAGCAATAATTGTCAATAGGATGTCAGAAATGTATCGTAATACAAAAATAAATAAATTGTTAAAAGAATATAGTGATGCCCACACCAGCGCGTCAGCGAATGTTCGCGGCGAATTTTTCCACGGCGTCAAAATTGTAACACACTGCGTTGTATGGAGATGCCCACACCAACGCGAATATTCGCCAGTTTTGCAGTATTTTCCCGGTTCGAATATTTGCTACCTAATGTCATTTTATTCAAATAATTTATTTGACAGGTGCAGTGTAGTACAACTCGATGTTGATGTACCCGAAAAAGATGTAGATTTGGACTGAGTTGTTTAGGTATTGACCGAGCATTTAAGTTTTGAATGTTTTATGGTATCAGTGGATGAGTAAAAGAAGTAACATTTTTGGAAACATGAATTCCAAGGAAGGAAGGTTTTTACTCGTTGTTGTTACACAAATAAATTGCCCTATTGTGGCAAGTCCGGCGACACCCCGATCGTATCGCTCGGCCGAAGAATTGCAGAGATATCTACGATTTTCCAAAGTGCGAAGTTGATCTTGAAATTGCTGTGACCGACATCTAGGTTGACAACTAACAAAAGCATACATTTTGTGAATTATTGTACTTATCTCGGTTAACCCCTTGTGAGCTGCACAGGAAAGATGCTCCGACGCCTCCTTAGAGAATTTTGTTGCGAGTCCAGCGAAACCTTGATCGTTTCGCTGGACTCAAGGATTCCAAAGATATCGACGGATTATCAAAGTAGTACGAAGCCGATTGTGAGATTGCTGTATGGCCATCATCCAGGTTGACGGTTATGTCTGACCACCCTGTGCACTGACCGGAAAAAAAAGAGGATCCGATGACCCTTTTGGCAATTTTATGGTGAGTCTAGCGCCACCTCGGTCGTTCTGCAACACCAAAGGATTGCAGAGTACATAATAAGTAAAGATGCCGCGACACTTTGATATAGTGCACGAAAATTGCAGCATGATTATAAATGGTTAAATAATTGTATTTCGCCAGTTCTTGCAGTTATTCTCTATCATGTCTAAGTCCCTTCCTTACATAAATCTAATACCTTTTCTAAGGCAACTACATGATATCAGCTGTGAATGACAGTACCTAGCGAATTATTCGCGCCGCGCCGGTGTGGGCACCAAAAAATGGGCCGCGAATTTTCCGGCGCGGACTCGCGACGGAAAATTCGTGACGCGTTGGTCTGGGCATCACTTAATACAAGCACATACTTTCTCAAGAAGTTTGCGAAAATTAAAATTGGAAAAATATTTATTTTTGTAGATAAAATAAAAAGATCGATTTGAAAGGCTTGGAAAACAATAACCGCACATTTCATTGTATTGGGGTTTAATTCAACATTTAGAATAATGTATTGACTGTCAGGCTCATTTCTTTGTCTAGGATACACAGTTTTAAATATATCGAGGGCTGAGTAGTCTGAGGACAAATTATTATCGCTTAAGACCCTAATTGGTCCCTAAGATTTGCTATAAGTGTTTTGCATATGGACATTTTGCGAAAGATGGCAGCGGCAAGCTTGATAGGTCAAGATTGTGTCTTAGAGTAAAAAAAGTTCAACATCAACGGCATGCACATTTACAGCCCCCAATTTATGGGCGGAATGGTGCACAATGCAAGTACGAAAAGCCCTGAGGAAATTGCGGGGGGCAAATAGGCGAGGGAAGGTCCAGCAGTTTGTTGGCGCTGTTTACGGAGTGGTACGCCAGTGAGCTCTGCACTCATAGCGATCACCAAGCAATTTTGTACACTGTAACAAACAGAGTAAATTGACTAAAGATCGAAGCACAGCCCATTGGATGGCCCGTACGGCAATACGGCTCTACTGTGGATGCAATTCAATTGTTACCAATTTGGCAAGGGAACCGCTTAAAAATAGCACATGTTGTTGTGGTGACGCTCGATGTGAAGAACGCTTTTTAATTCCGCAAACTGGGCCTCCATTCATGCCGCTTTACAAAGGATGGATGTTCCAGACTATCTTGCGGCTGTAATCAGGAGCTATGTCTCAAATTGGATCTTCGGATCGGATTCCAGCGGGAGTTCCACAGGGGTCAGTTCTTGGTCCGCAGTTGTGGAAAATAATGTATAACGGCATTTTGGAACTTCCCATGCCATTCGATATTTAGAGGTTGGATTCGATACTTTGGAGAGCTTTTAAAATATGTATGTGGAAAATGCGGATCAAGCAGGAGATTATTGGTGGCCAAAGTTGTTACATCTATACTAATGTACACTGTAAGTCTTTTCAACTAGATTCCAGTAATCCACAACTAGATTTTAGCTCCTAGATTTTCTAGTTGCGAATCTAGTGAAAAATTTTTTACTAGAACTCCAGCAATTTTTTTCGATAGAAATCTAGTTAAATAAATTGATAATCTAGGACTCAATAACTAGAATTCTAGTGAACCAGTCAGCTGTATTTAAATGATTATCTAGTGAAGTTTACTAGATTTCGTTAGATTTTAATAGATCATCTAGTTAATTTGATAGTCTAATTCAATTATTATCTAGTGAATTTTACTAGATTTCATCAGAATTAACTAGATAATCTAGTTAATTTGATAGTTCAGTCCAATTATCCAGTGAATTTTACTAGATTTTGTTAGACTTAACTAGATAATCCAGTTAATTTGATAAAGTATATTTTACTTCATTCGTTTCTGAAAATATTTTACTTCATCATCTGAAAATTTATTGAAATGCAAACCGGCTTCCCACGGAAATAAGAAAAAAACCAGAACAAATATCTTATTTGATTCTCATACCAGAACATGCAGAGGTAATTTTCATTGTCGGTTTTGACTACTTACCTCTAATTCACAGCTAGTAACTCAATAACTCAACAACAGACTGGCAACTAATCAACTGGCCAAATTGAAAAGAAGAGAACTATTTAGAACTGTTTTCTACCAAAAATTAATAGTGCATCAGTTAAATTTACTGCTTTTCTAGGAATATATCACCTATTTGCTGAAAGACTAGTAAAATTGTACTGGATTTCTAGGTCTTGTACGAGCCTCGAGCCTCGCTTTTACTGGAAAAGACTTACAGAGTATACCTCACCGATTTGGGCTGTTTGACTAGATTCCTCTGGGAGCGCCCATATAAATGATGCTCAGTTTGCCGTAGGTGCATTTAGAGTGTGCTCTGCATACCGAACAACTTCGCACAAAGCTGCTGGAAGGATCCCAATAGAAATTCTGGTTGAGGAGACAAGGAGATTGTATGGCGATTGACGTAATAATACGCCGCGGACTTGGAAACGCGAAATTTGAAGATTTGAAGATTTGAAAGACAGGACAGGACGGTAGATGGACTCACTCTGTCATGCCTGGTATTGCAAAATGTGTTAAATGCCAACATGGTGAAGTGAGTTACTTTTTAACTCAATTCCTAACGGGTCATGGTGGATATCGTCAATACATATACTTGTAGCGATTCAAGCTGGAGTTACGTATTTTTTGAGTGTCCAAGGCTTAGCATGTGACGCCTGCAACTGAATGTGGAATTCGGGGAGACAGAATTCAGTGAGGCCTATGCTGCAGTACCAACAGAATAACTGCATTGGCAGTATTTTCGTAAGATTTCCCTTCGTTTAAAAAAGTAGTCTGCGGAGGGATTTTTTTCTGTAAATCCTTGTCGCCACTAATATTTTTGCGTGGGTTTCCCAAAGCATTTTTTGTTAGAAATCTCAAGATGACTCACGTGGTAGTAAGTGCGATAATTTCCGGACATCATGATATGAACAGTGTTTTTCTATGCATATCAACAACGAAACCGATGCCAGAATCGCGAATCTCTCCATACCGTGTTAAATATGAGCAGGGAGCATTTCCCATTTCGCCCGTCCTGTTTAGATTTAGATTTCTTTTGAATGAAATGGCACCTAGACTGATCACGGCAAACATTCGCTATCGAGCTTTTCTTGGCTTGAGGAACCTTAAGACTAAGAGATATTGCATTCGTTATCTCCCAATATGTGTTTCAATTGAATCGCTCATCGCAGAAACCATCTAAGTCCAAAAAGTCAATTTTCTAGGAGAAGACAAAAACTGTTGCATCAGAGTCCATTTTTGTATTCTTTATTCTGTCAAAACCCATGAAAATGTATGGTTTTGACAGAACGAAGAATTTAAAAAATGGATTCGGATTCTCCGTGTGTGTGTGTGACGCATTAGAGCAATTACTGATTGGACTCTCTTTCCCTATTTTTTCTAATATTGAGATATGTATGTATCTCGCAAGTCGCAACCTCACAACTACAACCCTTTCGAATTTAGTGTAAAATAATTTCACCGCACCTATATCAAGCTATTTTCCATGTTATTCGCCAAAACATCATTCTCATTGTCGTGCGTTGTCTTGTCTTAAAAAAATTCACATGGGGACCCCTCTCCACCCATTTCCATTTGGTCGGCCAGGCATTAACAACGCGAACTCCGACACCCTGTGTGCACTTTAAACTCGACGAAGTGTAAAAAAATTGTACTCTAGCTGAAAACCCATCGAACGATATCCTCATCTCTTTGCATGTTCGCTTGTCGTATTTTCATATCGTATGTATGGTGGAAACAGCCCCGCAGCCCAGCCAAAGTACTCGACATCGTCGTCGTAGTCAGTATAGTCGTTGCGCGGTGTCATGAAAAATTCATTTCACAGGAAATTGAAAATGTCCATTAGATTCGATGAGATGATAGCGCGACGAATTCAATAGAGGAAGTATCCAGGACGTACACCGTCGTACAGCAAACCTATGCGAGAGTTGGGAGTTGGAGTTGCTAGCGGCAGCTAGGTCTGTTGCAAACACTTTCGTGTGACATGACAGTGTGTTGTATAGCGAGGAGGAACAGAGTCGAGTTGCATTTTACGAAATGTCTTTCATTTGATTGGACCATAGGATAGGATGGATGAGTCTATATGGTATGTCAAGGGCCTTTTCCAGGTCTTCTCTTATATGAAAATAGGAAACTCTATTTTCTGTAAAGATAACAAAATCATTCCGTTAAGAGATATACGGCACGTAAAGTGAAGAGGTCCTGATTTGTGCGGAAATTGTTTAAATTTTCCATGTTTTTAACGGTAATTGTTTTTGCTTTGCTCTACATTATTTCAGTGCTGCTCCTCCCAAGCTCACTAGTTAGTACAGCGTCTTTCCGAAAATCTTTGATTCCATGGTATTTTTTCTAAATATGTATCTATACCTATGTACCTACATATATCACCGCAATACGTGTATAATGGACTACATTATAAATAAATCTATGTCAACATAGATGCTACTTGAACACTCTGTTATACAGTCAAAAACATTCGGCATATCTCTCGCTCTAACTTAATTTGTTCTCAATTGATGCTACTTTAGTCAAGTTAAGTTAACAAGAATGAAAACATTTTCAACGCCTACGGGTTGTCACAAGAGTGTGGTAAGACCAAGTCGAAGTCTTCGCTTATAGATCCACATGTATGTACATATATGATTTATTTGAGTACATCACATCGTTGTACTCGTATCCACTGACATTGGTATACAGTGAATATCTGGATCACTTGAGATGTCAATAAGTTGCTGGACCAAGATCTGATATACTCGTACGCTACTTTGAAATCGAGAAAATAGAAAGATGTAAAGTTTTGAATTTAGAAGAAGTGTCAATTGCTGTTAACCCTTTTCGTTAAGATCAAGGCTGTTCTTGTTTATGCTATGGTAAATGAATGAATTAGAATTCGAAATGTGTTAGGGGTGTATCAATGAAATTCTATTGAATTTATTTTCGGGGCGGATCTTTGAAAATTATTTTGTGATAGGTTCGCTGTGAATATTGATGCATAAGTTTATAGGCAACTGCAACATTAAATACGATATCGGGAAACGAAACTTTTTTTTAGTTTGTTGAAACGCAAATAACTTATTAATCTTGGCATCTTTTTTAGATGATATAAATAAGAGACTGACATCTAGAGTCCAGATTTTCGTGCAAGTAAATGTACGAAATTATGCACGTGTCATGGTAAATTGCACAGATTTCAAAAATTTTAAACTGCGCTAAATTTTCTTAAAGCTCCATAGACAAAGGAGACCATAAAAGTATTGAGAAATAAAACATAAATATAAAGGAACAATAAAACTAAATAAATATGCGTTTTTGGCGCTCAAGAGTGAGGAACAATTTCTATCGTCCGCAATACGAATTCGATTCGCCTGCTAGAAAACATGTCTTTGAATTGAATATCGAAATCGTATTATAAGCATCACTCAATTCATGAAGGAAGAGTGACCGATATTACCTAATTCGCCAGGAAGATAATTTGGCGATACTGAACTAAAACATATTAGCCCATCTCGACATTAATTTTAATTTTATCAAAAATTGTGGCGTCAAATGTTGTATGTATGTTTTTATTAGTTTCAATTTTCTGGATAATACTGCACCTAATTTCATTCATAGTATTAACGATTCGTTCTCTTTTTTTTTGCAGGTATGTTCTTATCCTCACCAGCCGAGTTTTACTATGGTTACATACCTACTTTTTAAGTACCTACGTAAGTATTCCTTATCTATCCGAAACTTCACTATTACTGGCGTTGGTTCTTGTCCTGATAGTGTGCATTTATAAGAGCGATTTAAATGTCACAATTTAATTTTAAATTTTCACATCAAATTAACTGACATATATGTATACTTATGTATCTTAGATGAAATTATGATTTATATAGGGTTAATCAATAAGGGCGGATAGATGTTGAAATGGAATAAAACAAGCCCTGTGTGAGGTATAAACGATTTTTTTATTTTATTTGTCACGGATGGTTCAATTTCCAATGACTCTGCCGCATAGATCCTGCTGAATTTGAGCGAGGATCTATCGATTGCGGCTTATTGGTTATAGAATAAGCCGCAATCGACCGATGCCCTTAAAGTCAATATCAACCATATTCTCGCCGAAATTCAGCAGGATCTATGCGACTTCAGGAAATCCCACAGGAAAAAGTCTAGCAGGGTCAAATAAATCGCACGATTTTGGTGACCAATTAACGTCACCTCTGCGATAAATAACCTTACTGTCAAATCGTTCATACAGAATCTGCCTCGTGGCATCTGCTGTGTGGCACGTAGCGCCGTGTAACTGGACATGGTTATTTGGTATGAGTGGCGAATAGTAAACAACAGATTAGACCGACGCCACTAAAAAGACAGGCCGCTGCAGACTGCAAACATCTACCCACTCTAATTCAAAAACCCTATACAAATTAAATTGTTACTTCTAGAAAATGACATTTATCTACATTTTTTCAATTAAAGTAAACACTTTTCCCACATTTACGTATCGACTATATTGGAATGAGAAATCATCAATTCACAATTTGATAAAAATAATAATAATTTCATGTAAGAGAGGTTTTCTATGATTATTTTGAAACTGTGTCATCGCCAAAATAGTTTTTTTTTACATTTCGAATATGTGTTAAACAAATTCAAAATATTCATAAATCTCATCGATATTTTTCTTCTAACTTGGAATGCGAATACACTAAGAAAATTATTTCAAAAGTTAGCTCCAATATCTGAGTATGCTTTTTTAATATTTTAGACCAACCAAAATTGAACAGCGTAGGCCAGATTTTCCCGTCAGTTTTTTTTTACATTTGTCTCAAATATAATTGTCAAATTTAACAAACATTTAACTGTCAACTGAAAAGTCAATCTTTCAGATTTGACATTCTAAACGTCAATCATTGAAATTTCGACGAAAAGAACCAGTGGCGTAACGTTTCCAAAATATAGTTGGTTCGACATTGAAATGGGGGTCGTAGAACTTTCCTATAATTAAAAACTTAGCAGCCAGATTCCTGGTCTAGCTCCATCCCAGGCATCATGAAAAAGTTAATAGTAACCTTTAATAGCGGGAAACGGTTGCATAATCATCGTACGGTTGCATAATCATCGTACGTTTTCAGAAATTTACCTTATGTAGCGGATTTACCTTATGTAGCGCCCTGGGCAGTACTCGGATTGCCGCCCTCCGTCATTAGTTTAAGCTGAAATTAGATCAGTCGCATTCATTTGAGGTGTACAATTTTCTAACATACGTTGGTTTCCGGCGTTTTCGGAAGTAGCAGAACTTCACTGAAATTGCAGTTAATTTCCTTAGTTAATGTTCAGAAATATAGATTTATTGGAGGAGATATCAGATCCTCCATGGAGGAGCGGATACTCATTACAGCTCAAAAAAATATTTGAAAAACAAAAATATTATGGATTTACGCATTAGATGCATAAGCAACCCCTAAGACTGTCACATGTTACGAATAATTCGATTCCTTACAGCTGCGGCAATATAAAACTAAATACATATCCTCGGAGCCAAAACCGGGCACTTTTTATTCGATATTTATTATTTTATTATCGCGAAAGGTCTTGACGCCCTAGGAGCGAGTCTGAACTCTTTTTCACCAGGGTGACCCCCGTTCTCCCGCTATATAGCCCACCAAATTGATTGATTTCAGTACGTGATGAGTTTCCGTAACGTTATAAGTGAAACTGAAGTCAATCGAAAAGTCTCGACTTCCAAACAATGGGTATTAAATCCTTTTTCTCTTAGTTACAACCGTTATCCATGCTGCAGCTCCCTGAAATGGTCTTTTTCAATACTTAATGAAACCAGCCCGAAATTACAGTTTCCGGGAGGAGGAATTGGGGTTATGCTATGCCAGGAGAAAGAAAGTGGATCCAAGGAACAGATTCGTTCATTGGCCTTCAAGACCTTTCGTTAAAATTGGGTAGATGTAAAAAAGTAAAAGTGTCCGGTTTACTTGGTTCTGAGTGTATGTTACTTCTCCCAAAGCTATAGTGGTCTAACTGGCAGGCTGAAGCCGCGGCATTTTTAATGCCCCGTTTACAGATTAAAAAAAATCAGACTTCCTTCCAATTTTAGAAGTGT
Source organism: Microchrysa polita (assembly GCA_949715475.1). NCBI lineage: Eukaryota > Metazoa > Arthropoda > Insecta > Diptera > Stratiomyidae > Microchrysa > Microchrysa polita. The sequence goes on along the minus strand of OX454421.1, from coordinate 17,483,654 downwards.
TCTCTTAATTCGTTAGCCAGCCATATTGAAACAATTTGGCAGTCAAGGATCCATCGATTAATCGTTGGATTGTAAAAATAAGGGGTCAGGTCTGTAGGGCGGTAAAAGTGCAGCACCTACTTACGCCACTGACAACAGGAACGGCTTTTGCAGAGTTTCCTTTATTTTTATACCCTTCACTCGTAGAGTAAAGGGTATATTAACTTTGTCATGAAGTTTGTAACGCATTCAAGAAAGCATCTCCGACCATATAAAATATGTATATATATGATCAGCAAGACGAGCTGAGTCGATTGGGCGATGTCCGTCGTCTGTCCGTCTGACCGTCTGTCCGTCTGTTGCTACGCGTTTTACTCGGCCAGTTTAAAAGCTATCGAGCTGAAATTTTGCACACATGCTTCCTTTTATTGCAGGCAGTTTGTGTGTTCGAATCGCTAAAATCGGACCGTGGGGTCATGGGGCTGCCATACAAACCTAACCCCCCCAATTTGGTTTTTCTAAGAAAAACTTTTTCATGCGTGCACCAATTTCAACCAAATTTCACACAAATGTGTTTCTATTGATAAGACAAAACATATGTAAGAATGGATCCAATCGGACCATGGGGTCATGGGGCTACCATACAAACCCAACCCCCCATTTTAGATCTTCTAAGAAACATTTTGTCCACACCAATTTCAAAAAAAAACTTAATGCGTCCTTGTCAAAACAAAAAAAATTAAAACGAACGGAATCATACTATGGGACCATGCTCCCGCATCCCCCCAATAAAGTTTTCTGAGTAAATATTTTTATTTTCCCACTTAACCAAAAACACACAAATATTGTTCTATAGACGCCACAGAAGGAAAAGAATGGGGAAGGATTGAACACAGGCCATATGTTCGCCCAAAAAAACTTTTAGCCCGAGGAGAGTGAAGGGTATTCAAATTTCGGCCGCGCCCGAAATTAGCCTCAGTCTCGTTTTTAGGGTTTTTTAGATTTTTCAAAAAAACCCTTATGAAATCGATTTTGTCCGTCCGTCTGTCCGTCCGTCTGTTCACTAAATAACTCGCGAACGGCTTAACCGATCGTCATGAAATTTGGTAGGAATGTGTAGAATGGTAACAGTCTTTGGCACGAAATACTTAAAAGTTGGTAGAACAAAAATTACAGGGTGTCCCGGACATTTGAAAATTTGTTCACTAAATAACTCGCGAACGGCTAAACGGATCGTCATGAAATTTGGTAGGAATGTGTAGAATGGTAACAGTCTTTGGCACGAAATACTTAAAAGTTGGTAGAACAAAAATTACAGGGTGTCCCGGACATTTGAAAATTTGTTCACTAAATAACTCGCGAACGGCTTAACGGATCGTCACGAAATTTGGTAGGAATGTGTAGAATGGTAACAGTCTTTGGCACGAAATACTTAAAAGTTGGTAGAACAAAAATTACAGGGTGTCCCGGACATTTGAAAATTTGTTCACTAAATAACTCGCGATCGGCTTAACGGATCGTCATGAAATTTGGTAGGAATGTGTAGAATGGTAACAGTCTTTGGCATGAAATACTTAAAAATTGGTAGGACCAAGATAACAGGGTGTCCCGGATATTTACAAATTTGTTCACTAACCGATCGTAATGAAATTTGGTTGGAATGTGTAGAATCGTAACAGTCTTTAGCACGAAATACTTAGACGTTGGTAGGACAAAGCAAAAAGGGTGTCCCGGAGATTTGAAAATTTGAATTTTTTAGTTTTTATCAAATCAAAGAACTCGATGGGTACATTTCATATCAGTCGCTTTTTTCCAGTTTGGAGTAATAGTAACGGCGTTACAGCTAATAAATCCAGTTAATATGTGGAGCCATAATATATGGTAAACGCGTTTATTTAGACCAATCCAAAAATAGATTTACGAGAAGCATTTCATTAACATTGTGCATAATTCTTATTTATTACCTATAAAATATATGTGCAAAATGATTCACTATGTATGCATTCAAAATCTAAAAAACCCTCGTATTGCGGGCGCAGCCCTCTGTACGCCGGTATTTTTTCTAATTTATTTAAACTGCCTTCTGAAATTTGAAACGTGTATATTCCACAGAACATTAATTTAATGGAAGGATGAAAGCTTCAGAAATATGCGATGCCGCCCTTCCAAATTTGTCGCCCGGACAGTTGCCCATATCGGAAATCCGGCCGTGACAACCGGCAATATTATTTTGCCTATAAATCGTTCAAAGTATAATAAAAATGGAGTAGCCAAAAGCCATTTGAAAAATATTTGGTCACTTCGAATTGATGACACTTTATCATAATTTGGAGAAATTACGTCAAATTTCAAGCATTATATTTCCGTAGTGAGAGTCAACAAATTGCGCACATTTCCACGCTTCCGTCTTATTTGTGTTTAGGTAATCTGTTGGTTGACTCATCTACTCACATCGTCTTCCTTATATGCATAGGTTAGGTACCAACAAACATGTGGCGCTCTTTAAGCGCCTACAACAGAGTGTACAGGACAATCAGACCCTATTTAACCAAATGAACACGAAAACTAACAACTCACACTTAAAGACAAAACGTAAAATGTCCTTTTTCTTCTCATTTGTAAATGTTAATTTGCACTGAGCCCACCCTCCATCCATCCGCACCGGTCAAACGATAATTTCTGTCATAAAAGTCCATCAAGCAATAAACCTGTGTACATGTAAATCCTCCTCAATGAAAATATCTAACAAGACGTCTCAAACAAATCATGTGTCCTTTTATCCTGCCCATCGTATATCTTCTCTCATGAGTTCCATAAAATTTCCTCATCTACCTCATCATGCGAGTGACGACAACCAAACGTGGTGCACTGTGTACATATTTACATGATTCTTTCTATGAGTATATAGCAATCCACAGAATGGAAGGTTGGTCGAATGCGAGATGCATGTTTGCAAGCGGAAAACACTGCCTTCTCCATGCCGCCATGTACATAGCAAATAATAATGTAGAGTGGAATAGCATACAAGCAACATTTCGTTGGGAAATGGTAACACGAACATGGCCAGCAACATGGGACTCCAATGTTGTATCTGACTTTGTTCTACGTTTGAATTCACGGATTGGGTCACGGACGTTGTTGCTCGTCGCTGTGTGGCAATAGTGGCCCAGGCCATACGAAATGTTGCTCGGGACTTTGTTGGGAAATGTTTAGCGGGAAAATGTCTAGTGTGGGTCTTCTCGTGTTACCAGCCTCAATTTGCCATTCTGAATCACGCAATAACGCCTGTTGGTTGAGTCTCGTCAGACTCGGTATATACGATATGTACGTGATACGATTTTACACACAGTGGTGCTGCTATGGTACGACGCGTGGTGCTTTTGCTGTTTTTCCAACAAAAAGTTTCTCAGTGTTTGCATGACATTCGGGAAAATCAGACCTGTTCGTCGCGAATTTATGAAACGGATTCGAAACGACTTTTTGGATTTTCCGATACACACGTACGTATCGTGTCGTGTCGTATGGTCGAGGCGCGAATTTTTGAATGTTTTCCTTCATAGTGTCGTTTTGAATGCACGCGAATTTTCGGAAAACTGCAACGTGATTTTTCCGTAACGGATGGTGGTATTAGCGAGCGTTTTGAGGAGATTAAAAAAAGAAATTAATTGAATATTTTTTTTTTAATCGTCGCGATTCATAATAATTCCAATTCGAATAATTCCAACCAACCACCCGTAGTGCACATATCCTTTCAATTCGTGGAATCATCTGATCTCGAGTCGCTGCGGTATGTGAATGGAAGAGGAGTATCGAACGACAATTTTAAGATTGCAAGCAAAAGCGGTCGGTGGAGGAACCTGTTCGTAACCTTGAAATAAAAATTAAGGCAACTTCCAGTAACAACAACAACAACAACATCGACGACAACCAACAGCAACGGCTCTTCAAGACCCAGACAAGGAGGTGACCGATTCTTAAGTTATCGCGTGACACATTTACCCCGACACGTAACATTTTTGCGACAATATAGTACCAGAGAGCCTGGATCGAGCATAAGGTCTTGGTCGATACAGAACCATACACGCAGTTCTTCAACGGTTACGGGATCTTGAGTTTCGGGACGAAACGAAGAAGAATCAACCTGTCTCGTTGCAACGACAACTGCTGGTTTTCTTGTCTGACTCACTGTATCGAAGTGACTTCAGTGTTTTTGTCACGTGCTCGCACAATTCGCCTGTTCTCCTCGTCGATATACTACGCGTGCACAATACAGGATTTGAGTGTTGGTCACCAGACCAGATACGAATATCGAACGTTTAAAAAGACACAAATAAATAATAAATCAAGTTCGACGAAAATTGTCAGAGCAGTGGTGTGTTTAGGCGCGCAGAAACGTTATAAAGGTGGATTGTTGTCTTTGCTGCCGGGATGCTAATGGGACATCGAGATGGATAAGAACGGATAAGACACTAACCGGATGATGACGTTAGTCGATTGGGTGAAAATTTTGACCATACGCATTCGGAGTTGTTTTTAATTAATTAGTGAGAATTATGTGAAACGGTTCGGTTTGGTTTCGATGTTACTTTTCGGTTTGCCAATTAGCTGCTTTCATTTCTTTCGGTCAAAGGATACCACAAAAACTACGACATATCATATCCCCAACCAAAATACAATCCCCATCACAACTAATCTCTGCGAATGCGAACCGCTAAAATGCCCGCGTAAGCCCAACAAATTAATTATGTGTTCCCATTTACTATAGCAACGCGCGAACATGATAAAAGTGATTACTGGGCTAATGATTGTCCTGTTGCTAGCGCTAACGGCCACCAAACATTACAATCATGTGCAAGACGTGACTGCCACGGAGTGAGCTTATATGTTTTTGAAAATCCTTTCTCGTGAGCTTACTGCTAAATAATATTTGAAATTGTGCGAATGTGATTACGCGCGGTGGATGTTGTGTCCGTGGCGTGTTTCAGTTAAATCTGCTACGACGCGGGAGTGCGTGGAACCTGCTGTTCGCTCTGTTATCATTCAAATATACATGCTTGATGCAAATTTCTATTAGTTGTACGCGAAATTGTCAACAAATGTGGTTTGTGCTGTAATTCAGTTCGCTGTGTAGGCGAACAGTAGCGCAGAAGTGCTTTTTGTATTACGATTGTATGTATAAGCGTCAGGGATGGTGTGGTGCATCATCCTAATTGGTTGTGATTTATGTGTTTAGGTGGATTAGATCTTGTTAACACGGGCATACTGAATTCGTGTTCTTTTCTATAGTGTACAGATAAAAGGTGCTACGCGACTGACACAGATATTTTATTATAAGTAAATGTTTGACATTTTGATACCATTGCAAAGAGACAGGTAATTGGTTTAGTTTGTTATTTGTTTTGCTCAGTAGAATATAGAATAAAATATGGGGAAAAAATTATGCTTTTTAAATGGACTTATTATGTGGAAAATGACACATATTAAGGGAAAATGGTCTTTTACAAGATAGGTATTGACTTGACTTTTATAACTTTGATCTTTTTATGTTAGGAAGTTTGATGCAGCTGCTATAAAATTAATTAATGCGTACTGTGTAGCTATCATGATTTTGATAATTTATCGTTATTTTTTTTTTTAATTTGCTGTACCTAGTGTTAGTGGTAGGAGAAGGTTTCTTGAAGCTTTGGAACTTAAACTAGAAAAATGTTGAACTTCAGTCTTGATTGTCCAATATTTTCACAAATGTAAATTAATTTCGTTACGGAATTGGGTGGAAAAATTGCAAAATATTTTTTTTCGAAAATAGATTTCCCAATAATTACCCAAATTGAATGCAAGATATACCTAATTGATAAAAATATACATTTACAGTAGCCGCTCGGAAATTAGAACACGTGGAAATTAGAATTGCTTGGAAATTCGAACAAGCTAATTAGGTACACTGGCCGCTCTAAAATTAGAATAAACTGTTATAATTTTCCTGGATAAGAAGTTTTTACTATACATTTGTAATTTGTGTGTTTTATTCCCGTTTTTAACAACTAAATGTAATCTGTTATATTCTTGTTACATACCTACGTAATTATGTTCACAGAAATTTACTATCAGAAAACGTCACTCTTAAGAAGTCAATAAATTTGCATAAAACCTTAGGGCAACTATTTTTACAATAATTCGCGGAACACTTTTTCGCCTCTATTTGAAAACGCTTGGATATTAGAAAATCTCAGTAATTATTATAATTGGCCAAACATTTTTTCTTATTTTCGAGCGACTATTGTATGTTTTTTTAAATTCTTATTGATAGGTTTCACCGCTGTTTGTAGCTTATTTTTAATTTGTATTAATCAAAAACACTTTTTCCTTACTACAATTTATTTTTCTTTTTGCAAATATATATTTCGAATGCAACTTGCATTCTTCTTCAGTGCGAGTGTTTCCTTATTATATTATTAAATCATAAAACGCTCCCAATAGGGCAATAGGGTTTTGTAGTAGGTAGGTACCTACATCCTATAATACGCGACCTACCCATAAGAACCAGTTATGCAATTAAAACCCTATACCTATAGGATGACAAGAAGATATTGCCCAAGACTACATCGTGTGATTTTTTTCGGCAATTTGATGTGGGAGATAGAAATATCCTATCGAGTGTCCCGCGTTCGGTTCGCCGTAGAACCGTTTGCGGGACGGAAAAATATTTCCCATTTCTTTTCAAACTTTCACGGCTGCGGATATTTTTTGTTTTTGTGAAACAGCAACAAACATTACTTTCTCTGGAAATCTTTAATTTTCGGCTTCTTAACTACTATAGAACCAACAACTTATGCCATTTTCTAAAAGCTAATACAATTTACAATACAATACATTAATTTTTTCGTAAATTTCGAAATTAACTTTTAATACTAAAATTACAACCATATTTTGTAACGGTAATTTGAACTGATAGATAGCTTTTCGGAGAAGACGGTTTTCGGAGAGGAAGGAAAGATGAAACCAGAATTTGTATTTACGGGGAAAATGCTGGAATATATTTTAATAAAGACTTAAGAATATTTCTTACAAATATACAAAGTTTCAAGAGATTTTTGTAAAAAAAATCCTACTGAAATGGGAAATAGGTTTGTGAGAGTTTTGTGTTGTACGAATTTGTATGAAACTATAAATTAATATTTTAGATCTGTACGAGTTAGAACAAAAATTTATTATTACATACTTATAATTTGTTGAATTGGATGTACGTATTTTAAACAGAAAAACAACATCGACAGAAAAGTACTAAATTTTCTTTAAAAAATCCAAGCTCTACCGATTTAGACTAGAAACTGATTTTATTGTTGCTGAATTTAAATTTTTGCCGATTTCGCTCACTCTCAGATCGTCAGCATTGTGTACAAAAATTTGTTTTCAAAATATTGCGCACAAATAGACTCATCATAGCAGCGAACTTGTGTACCAAAATTCGGTTTCTAATTTTTGCACACACTTTTGTTCGAAAATGCTGCACTGTCAATGTCATCTTTAACTAAATTAGCAAAACATAAAATATAGCCCAGTGAAGATTTTAGAAAGCAGTTTTTCTATAAAAATCCCTTTAGATTTGAGGATAATGCGCCGGTAAACATATAGAATCATATCGTAAATGCGAAATGGTCATAATAACTGTTCATCGTTATGACGCATTTTCGAAATTATGTCAGTCTACCGCATTATTGTATACCTCAATTGTCTTCCAACAAAAATGTGTTTTGGGGGTCTTATTACAAATACGATTAAACTTCAAAATGTGGAGAGCCAGAAGAAAAATTCGGAATATTGTTGGAGTATTATTTCTTTTTTGTAAAAATCACCTGAAGCTATTTGTGGGAAAAAAAACTGTTTGTGTACAAACTTTTTTTTTTTATTTTCAATCAGTGTTGAAACTAAATTAACTCTATTTTTGTGCAATTTTGATGTATACATCCTTTTTTGCAAAATATAAAATGTGTGATTCGCATGGAGGATTAATCTCCCCTTAACTACACCACTGCCATTGACAAATCTAACCAAAGCTTGCCCGTTACCTTATTTTTCGAAGGATATATTAAAATTATAAAACATAGGTGAATTTCCAAAATTTATGTGCTAAAAGGGAAAAATGAAAACAAAAAAGAAAATAAATAACAATTTTGGGGACAGTGCAAAAATTAAAAAAAAAAACACCATCACCAGACCAAACGACCAGTATTTAGGTAATAGTAATTCCTTAAACAAAATCCTTTGCTGAGTAAAGCCTTGTGCATGAAGGCCCACTGGAAGAAGTACTGTGATCGCAAGATTTGACGATTCGGTATTTTCCAAAAAACTCTAAATACTGGAAGTATAATATTAGGGATCTCGTCTCACTGCAAGCGTAAACTTGAGCGGCGCGGCGCTCCAGCGGCAAAGCTTTCACAAAATGTGCGAAAAAAAAGCTTTTACCAGTAAAAGGTATAAGCACACACAATATTCAGAAAGCTTTTCCATTGTATTGAATGGAATTTTTGTTTATTTTGCATAGTTACGCCATATTTTGCTTGGTTACGCCATTAAAATTCGGAAAAGCTTAACGCCTGCCGTCCATTACCTGCTTCGAGCGGCGCGGCGCTCCCGCGTTTAAAGCTTTTCCGAATTTTAATGGCGTAACCAAGCAAAATATGGCGTAACTATGCAAAATAAACAAAAATTCCATTCAATACAATGGAAAAGCTTTCTGAATATTGTGTGTGCTTATACCTTTTACTAGTAAAAGCTTTTTTTCGCACATTTTGTGAAAGCTTTGCCGCTGGAGCGCCGCGCCGCTCAAGTTTACGCTTGCAGTGGAAGAGAGCCCTTAAACGCGGGAGCGCCGCGCCGCTCGAAGCAGGTAATGGACGGCAGGCGTTAGGCCGTGGAATAAGCGCCAGAAATAATTTAGTTTAAATTTGAATAAAAAACGTCTGAAAATCCTGGGACTTTAAATATTTCAATTTTCTTTTCAAATGTTTGTAAGGTACTATAGGATTATATTCAAAGAACGTACAACAACCTACATTTTCGTAGATGTATGACATCTGGTTGTTGCATTCGCAGCAACAAAATATCTTATCTTTAGGTAAAACAATTTTTAGGTCCTACGATTCATCTATAATAACACCCTCTACACGTCAACTAGTCAAGCATCTAATACACAATTAATATCTAACGATTGTAATGGTAGTGATTCCAGCATTTAAAATCCGACTAACTGGTCTACATTACGGGTGCAAAAAAGGAAATAAATCACTATTTTGTGGGCAATGTCATGGTTTTGTATATTTATTTGACTGTTTTTTGGCTGTAACCCATATTTAGGTATTTTTCGGTTAAATTGATCCATTTTCAAAATGTTCAATTGGTAACGCTGTGTATAAGGAGTAAACAATTGACATTCATATTTAACAATTTTCATAGTAAACGATAAAATTGAGAGATGTTAAAATTGGGCCTATGAAACAGGTTTTCTCAGTCCTCGGTGCCTAAAACAACAAAGACGGAATATACTCGGTGTCCCCTTTTATATAACACCGTTATATAACACCGAACATTGGTTGTCTTTGGTTAATGCTAAATGTGTCCTTTTCACTGTTTTTTTTTCAACATGATTTTGAAATTTCTACATAGCCTGGGATACCTACATAATCCCGAAAGACATAATCACACCCGTTCATAATCCCGCTTTATATTATCCCGATATTATCCAATTCCGCCGTTATAAAATACCGCCATTACAAAATCCCGCCCACTAAAAATCCCGCTAGTGGATAGTCAGATAATTGAATGGCGGGATTTTGATTAGACGGGATTTCAATTCAGCGGTATTTTTAACTGGCGGGATAATGAATGTCAGGATTATGAAAAACGGGAATATGATGGGCGGTATATCGAAGCCAACCTGCATAGCTTAATGTCCACTTTTTTATTTATCATGACATCTGCAGAGTATTGTTTTCAGACAGTTTTTCCCCCTTTGCCACGTATATTTTGGCATTAGACATTGATTTTAGAACCTTTAGCAAGAAGAGGTACATACGAAGAACTTTATTTTATTTTATTTTATTTTATTAGAATCAACGGGTATTTCAACCCTTTATTTAACAAAAACATTAATATGTATAAATATAAACTAACACCTAAAAGTTAACTCAGTTTAACTACAAATATTTCAATATAATACATATGTAACAAATAATTCAGTATATTTAAAAATTTAAAAATTTAAAAATTCAACCAATTAAAAACTTCATTCGTTGTAAATTACTCGTGCTAAAGATAAGTGAAAACTGCTAGGAGGCGAGCCGAAAAATTCAAGCCTACTTGCATGCAAATTTGCTAAATTTGAAACTCTATTTACAATATTTTCAGTACCAATATTAGTTCGCGAAATGCTTGTATAAAACGTGTGATTTACTACTTCTACGTCTAGGGTGTAATTTTGCTGAAAATTGTATGGCCTTTCAAAAATTATGACATTTATTGATTTTAATGAATCAAAGGCTAGAAAATAAAAAATTTTGCAAGGAAGTCATGGTTTTTGGAAATAACTTCAAAAATGCGGGGCGCCTACAGACTAATCCATATGCACTGGTGTACGAAATTCATGGGTGGATGAATTGAAATTGAGTGACATTTATGCAAACGATTTTCCCTTTCATTTAAATTGCGTTCATCCTTTACATCTAGAATTACTTTGTCAGCCTTCTAATGTCCTGAGATCCATAAAACGTGTGTAGAAGGCTATTCCTGAATCATTTGCTTTTTTTTCGAAATAAAGCCAGGAACCGTTGACGGGGTTCAAGATGTTTCTAATAGACTAATCGACAATACTATAGGGTAAATATTTTTGAACTGAAGTTATACGAAGTTTCGGAATGTCTGCTCATTTTTGCAAATTGATCCCAAATATTCTAATTTGTACTTTTTCCACGAAAAGTTAACTCTTCTTAAAAAATCTATTATGAAAGATATTTTATCATTTCTGATTGATTTTTTTGTCAAAAGATTCCCATTAAAAAAATGCGAGGAGTTTGCAAAATGACGAACACGATGGCTTGCTAAATACCGAACAAGCTTTTTAGTTGGAGGTTAGAGGAATGAACTATTTCTCGTGATAAGACGAACTCCAAAATTTAAATTAACTGTACATAAAAAAAAACACGAAACAAAACTGCCTCTGCCTCAGAAGTTTCTCTCCTTGAGGAGTGTTGTTGACTTTGTCGTATGTTTTCAAAAAACATTTCTTGACAACTGAACTCGTAGTATGATTCAGTTGTCAACCACACTAGTTCCTAGTCGATGTTTTGCATAACTATTATAAAATTTTCAATAAAATATAATCGTGATTTTGGAGCATTCGTTTCACTGTGAATCTCTAGAATTTCTAGTTTAATAAAGTTTAACAGTAACAAAATGTCCAAAGTTACGTTTTAATGCGAATTTCAGCGAAATTTCTAATTTTCCAAATTAGTTTAGGCGAAATTCCCGGTTTTTATTTGCGAAATTTCCACACCTCTAGTTATAAGTAATCAATGTCGAAGCTCAAAAGTACGATATATTACGCCAACGAATGTAGTCAATATCCGTTTAAAACAAAACTCATGTACGAAAATGAATATGAAATTTTGAACCAAAAATTATTATTTAACGTAAAACTTCTTTCTACTCGAAAATGGCGGACACACATGTTCAAGGTCCAAACGCGCAAACAATGTACGTATTCACGATATATGTAGGTATGTTCTGTTGGTTGTGTTCAACTCACCCAACTAATTAAAAATTACATGAAAATCATATTATCTCATTGCGCAAAAACTTGTTAACAGAAACATTATTTTATTTAATAAATTTATTAACGTATCCAACTATACATGCTGCGAAGAGAGTGGAGTATATTTGTATATAGATAGGCGCTAAGCGCAAACATGGTGAAACCATCAACTTTGAAAATGACTGCAAGGGCACATACAGACAAACATAGACCCCCGGTCAGAACACGGCTATAGGCATAGGCAGAGCATTATATTATATTCAAAAACCAAAAAAGCCAACCACAGAAAGTCTCCAAGTCCAAGTATCATATTCGTCGTGCCACCATAATACAAAATGTTGTAATAGCATTATGGAAATTTTTCAACTTTTCATGTCATATGGGAATTTTAAACATATTTACGTATGTACAGTAAAATGTATGTATAATAATGTGAGTTGAGTACATATTCTAATACATAAAATACATGTTTTTTCTCTATACGCGGAGTACGTTATGTTGCGTTGAGTATTTAAGTATTGTCGGAGTAGACGTCATACAGACATACTTATTGCGTTTTCTACTTATTATGTGTGCGGTCCTCATGACAATCTAATTAAAATTTATTTAATCTTTTTGTTTTTGACATTATATAGGCTTTCTTTGTCGTGGCAGAGAAATACATTACAAAAAGCACGACTGCAAAAATTAAGATGTCACACTGACACTGACATGGCAGTTGATAGAAATCTTTTGATACGGCGATATAAGAAGTTGGGATGCATGAAAGTATAAGTAGTGGGCCACTACTAGTGGCGCATGCATGTAATGTTGGAAATGATGAATACTTTTCAATGTAAGATGCATAAGAACATAAAGAAATATCTATTCAAAAATCGTATACGAAAATGGCTTTTTGTGTCCATTGCACTGGAGTCTATTATGGAGAATTCAGAAGTCAAGATATTTCTATATAATATTAATTCAGACGTCCGACCTCTCAAACAGTTCAAATTCTAACTGCAAAATAGTCATAAAATACATTTCTTTCCTTTACTCTTTTATATGGTCGTATCTTAAAAAAATGAGCCAATCAATTTTCAAATATATGATATTCATTCTGAAAATCAATTTCCTTCAACTTGAGCTCATCTTACTCCTGTGTTCGATAGGCTCTACTCTACGTGGCATGCGGGATAGTCATAAATTTCAACTGAAATCAAGCGAATCGTGTTAAACAACATCAAATCCAGAAGTGTACAATCGATAGTACAAATTGACACTTTCGATTATCGTTATCGGGTTCCTTTTAATTTTTTTTTCTTTTCATCCGATGTCTTCAAGCCATGGAGGGTCATCGAAAAATTTTTGATGTAGTTCCAATACGATCCCCTAATTGGTAGCTGATTTTAGTTGACAAAAAAAAATGCATGAACTCTGATCAAATAGTTACTTCATATACATATGTATCTTATGATTTAAGATATTTGCCCAGAAAATTCTTAATGAAAAGGGAGGTAACCGGATAGTGGTGAGATTTGAAAATATGCAAAATAAATGCAATTTGTATAGGGGCAGGATTAACTATGCATATACGATAGGATATATATTATACAGTGGGATAAATTTGTGGTTTTCTTTTGTATGAGTTTCCAATGCATTAGGAAACGACATCTCTAAGGATCGACACATACGGGTACATATTACTCGTATATACGCAGAGTATATAAATTTTAAATCGAATCCGACACAATACGAAAAAACCCCTAAGGATTCTCATAAAGGGACATCGTCTTGCTATTATACGTATGTCCTGATCCGCTGTTTTATCGACCAAAATCACATAAAGAATTACTACTGTGTAGAAGACTACTCGTATTATGAGAGCGATCAAAAAGAAATTAAGAAACCATTAAAAGAAAAACGAGAGCGTCAACAAAAGAAAATTTATTATGTTTGCCGTTACGGTAAGTTTACTGTTTCATAGAGATTATACGTTATAGATATATCTATCGCGCGGACTGCCCATTTTCACCCCGTATGGATTGATTTATTTGAGTTGTTGGACACACACCATGTGATTAATTGACAAGCTTCTGTTTGAATAGAGTTTGTGTATGTGATTAGGTGATTTTTGTCGTTAGCGATCAGAATTAGGTGGTTAAATTCAAGATAAGATTTATCTTATCGGGATAATTTTAGCAAAATTGAAATATATCCTTACAGTTTTTATAACGCCAAGAACGAAGTCTATATCTTTGTTTTTTACATCTTTAATAAGTCATTAAACAAAAGCCAACATAACGTTGAGAATTTAAGCAGATTCGAACTGCGTTTACAGTTTAGTAATTCCAACTTCGTTCGGCAGGATGGGAACCTAATTTAAATCTTCCAAATAACTTCAATTATTATAAGAGTCCGCAACAAAATTATGCAGCCATTCCAGCAGCAGTCGACAATAAATCTGTATTGAAATTTTGCTGACCGCATAGGAAATCAAAACATAGAAAATCAAATATGCAATTCGAAACATTATGCATTCATCTCTATCTCTATGCTTGTTAGTCAGATCACATTCAAGTCTAATTCCAGGGCTCAAGGCTTCTCTGAGGGGGTCCCCGACGTTTGTCCCACACTCGCAATATCGGTACCCATTCAGGGCGCCCCCGTCTCGTCGTAGCCTAGTCGCTTATTTCACCAGCAAATACATTTCATTTTCAACGAACGTTCTCTATTGCCGGCCGGCCGCCATCATTATAATGTTCGTCAATGTATGACAATGGCCTATCCAGCTTGAGACAGACAGATCATAATTCAAATTGGTATGGCAGAACGCCACAAAATTGTTGTTGTATATAGGCTATTGTTGCTGTCATAGAAACTCTCGTTCGTTGCTGTGTCCTACACTCTCCTATGTGTATACGTACACTTTGCCAAAACTCAAGTTCTCGGCAATAAATTAAAAGTTATTAACGAAGGTGTCTGTTATTGAATAAATACAACACGCGGAACTCATGTACAGTATTAGACATTTGCATTTAATATGGATAAGATAGATAGAGTGTAGTACCGTATAGTACGATAATAATATGCTCAAAACCTCGCGGGAACACAGGTACAATAGCGCCGTCATGTTAACCAACTACTATCACTTTTTTATCTGTTTGTAGTCTATTTTTTGTTATAATATGGATAGGGGGTGGCGCGCAGGTGGATATATGGTCAACATACTCAACACAGCTCGAATTGATAAATAGGTTCTAGAAAAAAGTTGACATGGGAATGCGTTCCGTAGACAAATAAAGAGGGAATATCAAGGACACAAATCTGTATGATTGAAAGGGAAATATGTATCATGGAGCTTTGGGTGTGGGTGGATAATTTGTCGTTATCATATTATTATTGTCCGGAAAATTTCTTGATAGTTATAGTCTATGTCGTTTATTATTTGCGGCCTAAAAGGGCTAACTTTTGGTGCGCGAAGTTTTAATTAAAAATCAATTTTAAAACTGTAGTATATAATTAATGAACAATTGCAATGTAATCCAATAAATTTTACAAGTTTTAATTTTAATAAGTCAGTGGATTTATTGTTAAATTTTTGGACCGCAGATTTTCATATCATAGAAAATTGTACATATTTATTATAAAATCAAAACAGCAATAAATACCCTAAATATTTCTCCTGCCCTTTTCGGAATCTCTTGTTATAAAGATGAGCAAAAATAGGTATAACGAGGGTGATCTGAAAAGTTTCCGACCTCAACTCAAAGATGGCGCCAGTCGTCAATAAAAGCTAGTGAATGTAGTTGTGCATCTTTTAACAGTTACTCACCAAAGTTCCGGCCATTTTGGACGCCCAGTTTTTAGTTGACAGTCGTTTGAGTGAGGCCTGCAAAGTGGGCCTCCGTGGCGGCGCGCGATGACCTCCTCATTCGACTGAAATTTCTGCCCGGCGAGTGACTTTTCCAACTTTGGAAACAAAAAGAAGTCACTCGGGGCAAAATCTGGAGAATACGGTGGATGGGACAGCAGTTCGTAGCCCAATTCGACCAGTTTGGCGTTGGCGGGCGGAGGTGTGATCCGGTGCGTTATCATGGTGGAAGAGATTTTTTTTTCTTTGCCAAGTGGGGCCATTTTTTCTTCAATTCGGCGTCGAATCGGCCCAATAATGCGGCGTAGTACAGCCCTGTGACCGTGTTGCCCTTCTGCAGGTAGCCGATGTGGATCACACCTTATGAATCCCATAGAAAACGCTGGCCATCACCTTTCCGGCCGATGGAGCAGTCTTCGCCTTCTTCGGAGCACGTTAGCCGGCTAAAGTCCACTGTTTCGACTGTTCCTTGGTCTGTGGTATGTACCAGTGTATCCAAGTTTCGTCGACTGTCACGAAACGACGCAGAAACTCCTTCGGATTGCGCTTAAACAGCGTCAAACACTGCTTTGAAGTGGTCTCACCGCTGCGCTTGTTGTCCGGAGTAAGCAAACGCGGCACACATCGCGTAGACAGCTTTCTCATGCCCAAAATTTCATGCAGGATATGACCCACGCGATCTTTTAAAATGCCTACTGTCTCAGCTATCTCTCGCACCTTCAATCGGCGGTCTGTCAATACGAGATCGTGGATTTTTGTAACGTTATCCTGCGTGCTAACCGTTTTCGGGGCACCTGGACGTGGCTCATCAAAAACCGACGTGCGACCACGTTGAAACTCGTTAAACCAATTTTTGACGGTCGCCATCGAAAGAGAAGAGTCACCGTACACAGCATCCAAACGCTCTTTGATTTCGCTGCGCGATTTCCCTTCCAAAAACAAGAATCGAATCACCGGCCGATATTGCTCTTTTTCCATTTTTCTAAAATCGGCGGACACTCCAGTTTTCACACGTGGCCAAAGCAAAACTACGAGTCTGATCCGGCTGAATTTTGGACAGTTGCCGTCTAGAAGAATGTACTACACGATAGTAAATTGCTCTTGCGATACTGACCCCATCAGGCGGGGAGGCTGGGTACTTATCAGACTACCCTTGGAAGTGTTTCGCAATTTCCAACTGATTGCGGCGCACAGTGGGGTAAAAGACCTGAATTTTTCGGAAACAATTTTATACAAACAAGTCAATCCTTATGTATTTGGCCATTCTAAATCGAATGGAATAGGTTTCACGTAGATAGGATAAGCGGTTTTCGATGTTAAGAGGGGAGAGAGGACCATTTTTCAATTTTTCTTAATTATTTCAAAAACTGTAAAAGTTACAGCAAAATGGACACATGCAAATACAAAGAATTACCTTTGAAACGACATATAATTGACTATAGTTTTGATAAATTGTACCCTAGATAAAAAAAATGGGATATCATCATTTTTCGACATTTGCATTTTTTACTTTAACTCCTGTTTTTCGATGTTAATCATTCCGTAGTTACCCGTTATTTCAATGGCCAAAAAAACTATCTTGAAATACAAATTAACGAATTCCCAAATCAAATTGACAAACTTCCCTATCAAATTCACTGATTTACATTTCAAATTGATGAATTTATAAAACATAATGACGAATTCCCATTATAAATTGACGAAATGTCGTATAAAATTGAGAAATTTCCAGATCAAATTGGCGAAGTTTTAAAGAATGTTGTCGAATTTCCATTGCAAGTTGGTGATTTTCAAAATCTTGTTGACGAATTTCCATGTCTAATTGACGAATTAAAAAATGTCAAATTTTGATTTTAACTTGATAAATTTAAAAATCTTGTTGATGAATATCCATTATAAATTGGCGAATTTACATATTAAATTTGCAAATTTCCAAATCATCCTGACGAATTTCCGTGTCAAATTTACGAGCTGTTCTTGGTTCGCCAATTTTTGATTGTACAATCGTCAATTTGAAATGAAAATTAGTAAACTTCTAAAGGAAGTTCGTGAACAAAACTTTTTAATTCGTCACTTTGAAATAGAAATCAATTTGTCAATGGAACATGGAAATTTGCCGATTTGTAGGGGAAATTCGTTCATTGTTATCGTTAACTTAAGGCATCAATCGACGCTCAATGCTTCCGATCCTGCAACTTGACTAGGTTTTTGGGCTCTTGACTGACAAGCATTTTATTTGAAACAAATATGGTTCTCGACCTTTGGGGCCCTTTAGGATTGAAGGCCCGTGTCCCAGTGAACACATGCAACACCGTACGTTACGCCCACTGGTTCGGAAATATAGATTAGCATTGAATCAGACTATCTTAACGCCTTTGCTTTGTATTAATTTCAATTTCATGTAACATTTACAAAAACAAGAATTATGTATTTAATAAACGATTACAACAAATTCATCTGAGCAGCTTATTCCAATCAACAAATGAGAGACAGTCCCAACGATAAAGTTGCATACCTATATCAAGCAAAGTTCGGAACCTCTTCCTTTGTTTATTAATTCTGTTAAAAATTACCTCAATATAATTAAATATTCCTCATATAAAATAAAAACGAGACCGAGGCTAATTTCGGGCGCGGCCGAAATTTGGATACCCTTCGCTCCCCTCGGGCTAAAAGTCTTTTCGGGCGTACCTACGACATGTATTAAATCCCCCTCCCCACATTCTTTTCCTTCTTCCTTCTTCACAAAAGTTCTGTTGCGTCGGCGAAACAATATTTGTGTGGGGTTTGTTTGGAATAAGTGGGCAAATAAAAATATTTACTCAGAAAATTTATTGGGGGATGCGGGAGCATGGCCCTATAGTACGATTCCATTTGTTTTGACATTTTCAGTTGCTTTGATAAAGACACATTAATTCAAGGTTTTGTGAAATTGGTGTAAAAAATGTTTCTTAGAAGAACCAAAATGGGGGGTTGGGTTTGTATGGCAGCCCCATGACCCCATGGTCTGACTTGATCCATTCTTACATATGTGTTGCGTCATCAATAGAAATACATTTGAGTACAATTTGGTTTAAATTGGTGCACAAATAAAAAAGTTTTTCTTAGAAGAACCTAATTTGGGGGGTTAGGTTTGTATGGCAGCCCCATGACCCCATGGTCCGATTTGATCCATTCTTAAATATGTTTTGTGATATCACTAGAAACACATTTGTGTGAAATTTGGTTGATATTGGTACACAAATAAAAAAGTTTTTCTTAGAAGAACTTAATTTGGGGGTTAGGTTTGTATGGCAACTCCATGACCCCATGGTCCGATTGGATTCGTTCTTACACATGTTTTGTGTTATCAATAGAAACACATTTGTATGCATTTTGATTGAAATTGGTACACAAATAAAAAAAAATTTCCTAGAAGAACCTAATTTGGGGAGTTTGGTTTGTATGGCAGCCCCTTGACCCCATGGTCCGATTTGATTCATTCTTACACATGTTTTGTGTTATTGATAGAAACACATTTGTGTGAAATTTGATTGAAATTGGTACACAAATCAAAATGTTTTTCTTAGAAGAACCTAATTTGGGGAGTTGGGTTTGTATGGCAGCCCCATGACCCCATTGTCCGATTGTACCGATTCAAACATGCAAACTGCCTGCAGCAAAAAGAAGCATCTGTGCAAAATTTCAGCTTCACAGCTTTTAAATTGGCCGAGTAAAACGCGTCGCAACAGACAGACAGACGGACAGACGGACAGACGGACATCGTCCAATCGAATCCCCAAGTCATGCTGATCATATATGTATACTTTTTATATGGTCGGAGATGCTTCCTTCAATGCGTTACAAACTTCATGACAAAGTTAATATACCCTTTCACTCTATGAGCGAAGGGTATAACAACACTAAGATCGAATAACATAAAATACACGAGTCTTCCATAAAAATACATTTCTCTAGAGACCCGAACCATATCTCATCCCATTCTCCACCATACCATCAAAAATAATGACACATTTCATTTAATTGCAACACCTTAACAACCTGTCCAACGAACAATTACATTATCATTAAATTAAACGACATAAGGATAATTGTAGCGAATTATTTTACTGGGGGGAGGCTACTACCACACATCCTACATCTGCGCGAAACTGTCGTACCTATAGTTGTGTCACGCTGCTACTATACACTGTACCGAAACGCCATTAACAATAAATGGTGCGACCATTTTAAGAAAATGATTGAAATTAATGTGTCCCCATTAATTGTGCGTGTATGTTAAATCGATATTGATTTTTTTTCTGTTTTGTTTCTCGTTGTAAGCCCTCCGGGAAATAGGCAGCTTCGATGGCGGTTTTTATGAATTACGAGTAAGGTATCAATGGATGAATCTGTAAGTATATATGTAGGGAAAGATATATGTATGTAGTTCAGATTTCGACTGAACTCAGAGTTAAATTTCACCAACATCACTACATCTCTGTCGTTGCTATATCAACATTGCACCACTATCAGACAGCCAGTCACTCCAGGGAGTGAAGCGAAATCCGAGAAAAACAAAAAGGAAGAAAAACTACGATCCCAAATTGTTCGTCCCGAAAATTTCACTTGCACACATTGGGCACAGTAGGACGAGGAGATGATGTTGGATGTTCGGCGTAACATAAGAGAGAGCAACGAAAAATCAACTTATGGATTCCAGTTGGATTCAGAGTTGTTATTCTCCCAAGGGGGAGAATGAATGCTACCGCGCGTCTATACGCTTTCTGTGTGAAAAGTTTGGTTTGGTATATGTTTAGTTTTCGATGTCTGACAAACCCAAAATGCGTATCCCATATATCCGTAGAGATATAGATGGCATGCCTGTGCAATATGGGCCCCTTGTCTATAGATAATTCTTCCATCATATGGATTTCGTATATATCCTGTACTGTACGATATCCTATGTAGATATACACATGAGATGGAGTTTGTATGTTATATACAATTATTCATCTATCCATTTCGTTAACACAACGTATAGAAAGTACAAACGGAAAGGCGAAAGGCAAGAGCACCCCATCCCCTTATTAAAGTTAGTTAGGATCAAACATTTTACTGGGAAAAACAACATCAGGACTTATCCTAAACGCAAACAAACTCAACCACCCATCGGTGGTTTTCATATGATACGTACGAATACTTCTTTGGTTTTTATGCTGCTGGCTGATATACGTCTTCGGTTCGGTGCGCGGTGTTCTC
Organism: Microchrysa polita; assembly: GCA_949715475.1. Lineage (NCBI taxonomy): Eukaryota > Metazoa > Arthropoda > Insecta > Diptera > Stratiomyidae > Microchrysa > Microchrysa polita. The sequence goes on along the minus strand of OX454421.1, from coordinate 17,462,775 downwards.
GGTCGATATACATTATAGTGCTACACAGGGCTCGTCGACGGCTGTTCCTGTATACAGTTGGTATGGCATTCGAACCAGACATATGTCAGTTTCCCACAGTAACATGTAATTAACATTTTCAGCCAATCAAGAATTAGCCTTCTGGTTTTTCATATATGCGAGTATCAGTATGTATATGTATGGATTTTGCCTTCTTCTCTCCATCCTGTGCTTGTCCTTGTTGTCTTCTTATATGTCAAAGTAACGAAGAAAACGTATAACATTTATCCAGTTGATTCGAGCCGGTAAACATATAGTAGAATCGCAATGAAATGGGAAATGTTTGCGAAACCTTTGGGGTTTTCTTTACACTTCGCGTACCTAATATGAAAACCAATCGTTTTCGTAAATTGTGCAGAAGAAGGATTTGATGGTTTCGATGGACGTGTAAACGTCTAGGAAAAGGTTTTATGCGCTGTGAACAACCACGCACGTTTGATGAATCCATAAATAAATTAAAATGAAATAAATTTTATCGGTTTGTGTTTAATTCAATTTTTCACCTAATGAGATTAATGGCGGGAGTTTTTGGATCAATCAACGATTGGGCTATGGGATAATTATTTATTGGAAGTTTTGAAGGGATTTATTCCTTAGGAAGATTAGCGGATATTGTTATCAGGTGACTGGGATAAAGTGGTTAAATTAACATTGTGAAAAATCATATCGAGAGCACTAGGTTGTAGTTCGGATGTAACTAATTAGCTTTATATGCTCCGCTGTTAGGGCATATCGCATCGCTCATTATGGTGTATGGCAATACATATATACAAAGAAATTATCTTAGTCGATTCGAATAAGCCTTGTCTGTGTCACTGTCTGTTTGCACGAAACCTCCCGAAATAACGAAACTCTCAGTTTGGAATTTTGGTTGTTAATAGGCCAAATCGGATCAAGCGATTGCCTTCATCATGCACATGCATTAAGACCTCCATAATATTTTGATTCGGAAATAGCTTTTGACAGATCAATGCCTAATTGTAACCAAAGCCGGCGCGTCGATAGGCGAAAGTAGGCCGGTCACAATCCACGTACACAAACAAAACCTGCGAATCGCACATTGACAGCTCGATAAGCTGACGACATTTGGAAACCCTTTTTCGACCGTATTATAACCGCCCGATTCAAATCCAGATGCGAAATGTCACGATAATTCAGTGTTACGGACCGACCGAACCAGCTGATCAAGCTGATAAAGATGTCTTCTACCAAACCGACTAGGCGACATCTTTCATTGGCCTCCCAGAGGTGACATTAAGATCATATTGGGGGATCTCAAGACCATTTATTAGCGACTCCACTTGGTCTCTTATCTCACCTCGCAAGAGAGTTAAGGAGCAGATTAACTCAGCTGCTGATGACTCACCTAAGGAGCGATCAGAGATGAATACCGTTCGCTCCAAAAAGGTGTTCAAAGGAGTGTAAGACGTGATAAGCAAATAACATCAACGCGCTTGCGAAGGAGGCAGAGGATGCGGCCCTCCGCGGTGACAGTGGAACACTCTTCAAGCTTATCAAGCCATGAACTGGCAGATCTTTATCAACGGAATATCCTGTCAGAGATAAGGAAGGTGTTCTGCTCGTTACCGAAGAACAACAGCTGCGAAGATGTAAAGGTCCTTAATAACAACTTCGGGCCTGCAAATGCATCTTCATTGGCAGCAGAAGACACCCTTCGAATATACGGCATTAGTTCCGCGGTCCACTATCCAAAAAGGAACTAACAGACGCTTTCATATCAATGGACGCCGGTAAAGCCCCGGGGATTGATGGGAATTGCTGAAAGCGGATATTAACGCTGCAGCGGATATTGTTCTTCCCTTAATCCAAGAGCGCTGGGAAACTGAAACTCTTTCCAGTGACGGGAAAAAGGGCGTAGTTATTAAGATGCACAGTGGAGTGAGGCAAGGCTGCATTTTGTCATCTATTCTCTTCCTTATTGCCGCATAAGTGATGTACTCGGCTCCGCACTTCAATTACATCGAAACAAAGGTATTCCGTGCTGCTGGAAGGTGACTAAAGAGATTACTGATAAGTTGCAAACTTCTGCAAATCAGTGTCTACGGCGCATCCTACATATTCGTTGGCCGGTAGATCATTTCGAATGACGATCTCCTTACTATGACCGGCCAGGAAAGCATAGGCACTTCGATCAAAAGACTTAAGTGGCAATAGATAGGTCACACCTTCCGAATAGGGCCCAAAAACAACGATGCAAAAAAGGCCCTAAACTGGAATCCACAGGATTCCGGAGCAAGACGCGTGTACATATGGAGAAGAGCGGTTATTAGCGAAGCGAAAACTTTCTGGGACTGAATTTTTCTTCATAATACGAAACAACTAACGCTTATTCCTATTGATATCTTAATCCCAAATATTACTGCCAACTGTTTTTAAAACAAATTCACTCACTCCTTAGTACACTTTCTCATAGGTGAAAACTTTCAACAGGAAAAAAAAAAGAAGAAATGCACGGAAATTGAATTGTTAATTCCGATACATTCCAGGATCCATTTCAAATGTAGCAAATTAAATGATTTTATACTATATCTCCGCAATTACACCTGAAGGACCGTGATCGACTTTACAAGTTGAAACCTTACGGTTCTAAGAAGGTACTTCCATCCAATATACCAAGACCATGCTAAAGTCCCAAGAGACTCTGTAACTTACTGTTCCACCATATATGAGCGAATACAACTCCATTCGATCGTAACCAATACGCTAAATGATATGCCAATATGTACTTACGTCGAGTTGGCGTGATCGGAATCTATGCACAACTTTATGTTGTATACGACTTTACGTAGTTGCACTCGGAATTAAATGTGGAAAGATTGAACACAGATATGCCAGGGCGATTGGCACTCACTTAATGACTCAATTTAATGCAGTTGTAGTTTTTGTTCAAGCACACGATTACTGGAATCGCGCACATCAACATGCCGGACACATATATGATCGACCAGTGCCTATGGTTCACTGTCCAATTATGGATCATAATTAACCACCCTAGCTTAGGTCTGGGCTGTCTATACGCGCACAGTGTTCAAACTCAAATCCACATAGACGACTTCGTAAGTAACAATCATCTTGGGATGATCGCAGCTATGGGAAAGAACGCATCAAGGATCACACATTACCCGGGCAAAAAAACCTCTCGAACGCCAATATGCAATGAAATGTTGTTGGTATGTGTATAGCGAATCGGTCATCATCATTGCGCGCTTCCCATATAAGTGCGGTTGGTCAGACAGGGAAAAAAAGACACTTCATCTTTGCTGAGATCAATCCAGATATATTGACAATCTGCTATACGGACAACGATGATAATGACAACAACTAAACATAGGGCCTACCATAACGACAAGCCAGGAAAGCAAAAAAATGTATAAGACAACACACAACTGATTGTGTGATGTAAAAACTCAATCTCTTCGTATACCTATAAGCTCGAATGCCAATTCTGAATAGAATTCGAAATTGCTTCATTCACAAGCTATGGCAAGGTGGATTGCCCAGTATAGCTAGCAGCAGCAGGAGGAGATAGGCGCTGGTTTTTGCCTAGAGTGCGCAGCACATGCATGCATTGCAACGTGTCAAGTGCATACTTTGCGGGCGATTTCCACGAGTAATCGACTTTGTCGTTTTTTCCTAATTCGGTTTGTCAAGCCGGACTGCTCATATGGACCTGTATAGGTACTAGGCAATCGCAAACGATAATAATTACACATAAAAATTTAAATGGAAAGTATTAATTTCCATAAAGTGACACCTTTGATGCATTTTCACACAGCCTGTGCGAAGTTTGCACGCGAAAAAATCATCCAGAGACCAGATGATATATGGCATGGAGGAAGAAAGAGCGTATAGGTACATAAGGAGCGTGTTTTTACTACGAAATCCAAATCTCCTGAAAATAAAAAACCTGCCAGTATGAGACGCGATCCGTCAATCTTAACACAGTGAGAATATTGGTGCCAGGTTTCACATAGACTGTGATCTGTGAACGACATTAAATGATCACAGTAGCGCACAGTTGCTTCTTACCGCACCTATATGTCAACCTCAACTCTCCAACTGGATTCTTAAACATTCCATATAAATAAGTTTCTTTCGTCGCTGAAATCATACTGGATATACACAACATCGGTGTATGCAATCAATTGTAGTGACAGTGAACCAGTACTCGGCGAAAAGATCGATTTTCTCATTGGATTTGATTCGAAAATATTTTAAGGAGGCATTGAACACGACAACAAATATGTGCCACGAGTAATTAGCGAACGAACTGCGACAGACAATCATTTGTAACTTTTGCGGGGCTCGTTTCGTTGCAATCTGAAATGTATGTAATGTATCGTGCAATCATCAGGTTAAAATACGAAAAATTGTTAACAATGTCATGGTGAAGGTTGAATGGAATTTCGGGATTTAATCGATCAGCCTTCAAGCAGATGGTTAAGTTTGCGCTTGTGGATTTAATTATCCAAAGATGGAAGCGGCTTGGTGATGGTATGGTTTATTGAAATCAGTTATCCTTTTTTTGGTTTTCTGGGTAACATTTTAGTTTTTAGTTATAATTTTTGAGCGAACATGGGGATGGGCTTTCAACCAGAATAACCGTTAACATAAATCAGCACTCCCGTTAAATTATTAGTTATCCTTATAAAATTAACATTTTTTTTTTTAAATGAACTGGAAAGTAAAATACAATTACATATTATCAAATAGTATCTATAGTGATTTTAGCTGAAAAAATGATGAAACCCAAACATCCAAAAAAAGAGCTGACTTTTGATGCCAAATCGTTCTATGGCCCGACCGCATTACGCAGTAAAAAGTTAGACTTTTTTGCACGTCACATTTGGGGGGGAGGGGGTGGCAAAGGGGTGAAATTATGATTTTTCGCTAATATCTTGTTAACTGTAATATTCACAGCAAAATGTTCTGAGGACGATTTAAACTACACAAAATTTCCTTCCTTCCTCCTAATGATATATTATATCATATACCTTCTCTTGGCAGATTATATACTAGACCTAAAAACATTCGGTGTAATTTAGATTTTTTGATAGTTACATTTGGCGCTCTAGCTCCTGAAGTAATTTAATTGGAGCCATGGTAATTGGGATAACTATTCCTAACAATATATAGCTATCCCACACGGAGACTCAGGCTGCCTCGAAAAAGCATTCCCCTATACTCTCTATTAACATTAAAAAAAAAAGACATGCCTGTAACTTTTCGCCGAATCACAGCAGGTGGGACAAATTTTGGTAAACGTTAAGGCTAAGTCCCATTAGACCCTCCACCAAATATTACTTCGATCTGATTAAAACAAAGGGTACCTTCCATACAAAATGACCGGAAAATTGCCTACGAGCAAAACTTTAATTTTGGTTGACTTGTTCCCTTATTTCTTAATAAACTATAGTGACATTGAATTTGAATAATTTGTATGGTCCCTTTGTTTTAATCCGATCGAAGTAATATTTGATGGAGGGTCTAATGGGACTTAGCCTTAACGTTTACCAAAATTTTTCCCGCCTGCTGCGATTCGGCGAAAAGTTACAGGCATGTCTTTTTTTTAAATGTTAATAGGGAGTATAGGGGAATATCATTAAAAAGGAAATTTTGTGTAGATTAAGTCGTCCTCAGAAAATTTTGCTGTAAATATTACAGTTAACAAGATATTGACGAAAAACCATAATTTCACCCCTTTGCCACCCCCTCCCCATCAAATGTGACGCGCAAAAAAGTCTAACTTTTTACTGCGAATTGCGGTCAGGCCATAGAACTATTTGGCATCAAAAGTCAGCTCTTTTTTTGGATGTTTGGGTCTAGAGCTAAAGTCACTATACTAAAATATCATCAAATTTATCAATTCCTTACCCCAAGATTTAATTATTTGAAAAAAAAAAAACGAGACCGAGGCTAATTTCGGGCGCGACCGAAATTTGAATACCCTTCACTCTCCTCGGGCTAAAAGTTTTTTGGGGCAAACCTATGACTTGTATTTAATCTTTCCCCATTCTTTTCCTTCTGTTTTCGCATAATATTTGATATTGACAAATTCTGTGGCGTCGATAAAACAATATTTGTGTGAGGTTTGGTTGGAATAAGTGGTAAAATAAAAAAAATATCTCAGAAAACTTTATTGGGGGGATGCGGGAGCATGGCCCCATAGTACGATTCCATTTGTTTTACTTTTTTTTTTTTATAAAGACGCATTGAGGTTTTTTTTAAATTGGTGTAGAAAAAATGTTTCTTAGAAGATCCAAAATGGGGAGGTTGGGCTTGTATGGTAGCCCCATGACTCCATAGTCCGATTATTTATGGCATCAATTGAAGTGCACTTTTACGAGTTTTGGTTGAAAGTGGTGCACAAATAAAAAAGTTGTTCGTAGAAGAATTCAATTTAGGGGGTTGGCTTTGTATAATAGCCCCATGACCCCATCGTCCGATTCCAATCATTTTTACACATGTTTTGTGGCATCAAATGAAATGCACTTTTATGAGGTTTGATTGAAATTGGTGGACAAATAAAAAAGTTTTTCTTAGAAAAACTCAGTTTGGGGCTGGGTTTGTATGACAGCCCCATGACCCCACAGTCTGATTCCATTTATTCTTACATATATTTTGTGGCATCAATAGAAACACATTTGTGTGAAATTTCGTTGAAATTAGTAAACACATGAAAAAGTTTTTCTTAGAAAAACCAAATTGGCGGGGTTAGGTTTGTATGGCAGCCCCATGACCCCACCGTCCGATTTTAGCGATTCAAACATACAAACTGCCTGCAATAAAAAGAAACATGTGTGCAAAATTTCAGCTCGATAGCTTTTAAACTGGCCGAGTAAAACGCGTAGCAACAGACGGACAGACGGACAGACGGACATCGCCCAATCGACTCAGCTCGTCATGCTGATCATATATATGTATATACATATTTTATATGGTCGGAGATGCTTCCTTCAATGCGTTACAAACTTCATGACAAAGTTAATATACCCTTTACTCTACGAGTGAAGGGTATAAAAAAATGAAAATTGAAATTTTTTTGTGGAAATTATGATTATTATTATTATTATTATTATTATTATTATTATTATTTGGAATGTTTTTTTTTAATTGGATAATTGCTAATTGGGTTTGAAAAAGATGATTTTTTTTATTATGAAAAGAAGTTACATATAAGAAATGTTAGATATTTTCAACAAGTTTACGCCTAAATTTTACTCGATGCTTATCAACAATAAATACAGAACATTTTGATCTGTCGTTTTCAAATATATAGTAACGCAACACCTTTTTTCTTAACCCGGGAACACTAACCTTAATTTCAAGCACTTATTACTCACTATGCGTCAGTTTTACTCACTATGGAAATTTCGCTACATAAAGTAGAAGAGAATGAAAGGATTTTGTACTTTTAAGGCCATTATGATATCTGCACCCAGAAAAAAAAATACTTTTATTACAGAGAAATTACATAGGACGTATGAAATTTTGGCTATGATTTGGATTTTTTTTTGTATTTTTTAATTTTTTTAAACTTTTTTTTTATTTTTTTTATTGTGATTTAATTTTATTTCAAATTTTTATATTTTTTCATTCATAAAAAACCTTATGCCGAAGCTTGGATGCCTGCGTGCCATGCCTGAGGCTAGATGTGGAATGTTGTCAATGTTTCTAAAATCTTAACTACTTGATACGCGGTCCAATACAAAATTAAAATGTTTATATGTACATACATACAGGCTATGAAAAGGTTTCAGAGTTCCCATAAATGAATGAAAGAATTTGACTTACTTTCTTCTAAGACATTTGTTGCATTAATTGTATGTGGGCATGTTTTTTTTTCAATTATGTACTACTGAAATCATAAATTCTATGAAAGTGTATTTAGCCCAATAGTATTTTTAATTAATTATGTTCAAACTTCATACTTTTCAAGAAATTTTCTGTTTAGAAGTAAAGTAAAAACTGCATTGGTTTTAATACACGTTTTTTTTTTTCTGGGTGTGGGACTGGGAAACCTACGAAGAAGTATAATTAATCGATAACATAATCAGATCTTGCAATCTCTCGTATCGTCTAATCTTTAAAAACTTAAATCCTTCTCTTAGATTTTCTTGCTGGTAGGATCTCACATTTTGATGCGTGCCATCAGCTTTTGGGTTGGAATGAAACATTTGTTAAATTTTTTTTTTCAAAACGCCAAGAAAGAGATAAATTCTGTAACAAAGGTTATACAACACCTTCTCGGTAAGGACCATGTAGAGAACGAGTGTCACGTTTCCGTGCCGTTTCCGAATTATTTATTATAGACGAGCTATGGTCTAAAAAAGAGGGAAGCGTAGGCCAGTTGGATGTAGTCAGAATGAGGAGCAAGAGTCAAAGCGCAAGCAGGGGTAATTTATCATATTAATTGGAGTAGAAGAGCATAACCGATTTTCCCTACTTAAAATTTGGCTCTAGGAACTTTCAATCAATAATTTTGTGACCGACAAATTAACTCCCTAAAAAATCATGATGTTGAAAAAAATTTGGTCTTGCCCCCTGACCGAAATCCTGGCTACGCCCATGGATAATAAGAATGTGTACATTATAACTGCATAAACTGTTAAATATCACCCATAAACTATGTATGTATGTAAAGTACATAATATAGACGCTGATCACTAACGAGAGTCACTTTGACTCACAAACAAACGTTCGTTTAGTAGTAACCACGTCCACGTCACAGACAAATTCGATTGGCTGCTTACCATAAAATCAGAACAGAACCGTCCGCTTACTGCGGCAGAGAACTCATTTCTCAAGGAATTAATGGCTTACGAAACCCAGTTAGTAGGCGTACGGCCCTTTCTATGAAAAAATGGAAATCTGTGGCGTATGCGTCAAAATGACGCACATTATCAATCGATTTTCTCGTTCTGTTTTTATACCCGTCACTATGTGAAAGGGTATATTAACTTTGTCATGAAGTTTGCAACGCACAGAAGGAAGCACCTCCGACGATATAAAGTATATATATTATTGATCAGCGTGACGAGAGAAATCGATTGAGCCATGTCCGTCTGTCTGTACGTCTGTTGCAACGCAAACTAGTCTCTCAGTTCTGAAGCTATCGAGCTGAAAATTTGTATGCAAGTTTCTTTTTAGTGTACGCTGTATATATGTCGGAACGAATGGAATCGGACCATGGGGTCATGGGGCTGCCCCTGAAAATTAGGTTTTTCTAAGAAAAACTTTTTTCTTTATGCACCAATCTTAACCAATATTCACCCAAGTGTGTTCTTAGTATAGCCTCAAAACATATCTAGAAACCGATGGAATTGGAACATTACGTCATAGGGCTGCCATACAAACGAACCATTGAAAATTAATTTCTAAGAAAAACTCTTTCCTTTTAAAGCCGACCGTAACCAAACTTCATCCAAATGTGTTCCTAGTAAAGCCTAAAAAAATATCTAGGAACAGATGAAATCGGAACACTACGTCATAGGGCTCTCATACAAACCAACCACTGGAAATTAGGTTCTTGCATGAACAACTTTTTTCTTTGTGAATCAATCAACCAAACTTCACCCAAATGTGTGGCCAGACGTACACCATTTTGCTGTACAGTACCTACAGCATTTTGACCTGTCGTACAGCATTAGGTAATGTACAGCATTCCCAACGCCACACTAATGAAGCCTAAATGACTTCATAAAAACCTACTCGGTGAGGCCTGTAGTCAGTCTGTTAGGTGTTACTAGCAGGATAATCGCACTTTCATGTGGCAAACATTCATTTTCGATAATTTCGAAACTCTTTGGTCAATCGTTCTGAAATTTAATGTACCTATATGTAAGCGCCAGGTAGCTCCACAACCTGGGGATTACATTTACTTACATTTCTCCATATTTTAGGGTCGCATATCTGCGTTCGACAGTTACAGCTGCCCAAATCGCACTTTCGACTTTTCTTATCGAAAACTCTATAAAATGTGTCCAATAAATTTGAAAATTGGCAGACTTGTGAACATTTCAAGGCTCTAGCTCACACTTGTAGCTGTAGAGCTATACTTGGCGCTCACCGCTCACATTGTCTCCAAATTTCAAGATTCTACTTATCTGCGTTCTGGAGTTCAATCGATTTCATCGAAAATTGTCCCTAATTCGAAAATTTTGGAGCGTAAAATTTTGAAATTTAACAGCCATGTATAGAGGACCGCACTGCCCGTATTAGGTGAAAATCCCAAGCATCTATAGCTGCCAATACTCAGAAGTAACAGCCATGTAAAGATGCGATTTAAATTTTTCACAAAACGATGGAAAAATTACTGTACTTCATCCGATTCCCCTATCAACCTCTTTAGGAAAAAGAAAATTCAAACTAAAGGACTCTGCAAGGATTCCCCCTATTTGTTGACCAAATCCAATAAAGTAGCGATACATCCCCAGAGCGTCGCCATCCGCTTAAGAATTCTCTACGCAATGAGGTATTAATTTATCTATTGTAATAAACAAAACGAAACTTTTAAATAGGTAGATACAAGGAGGTGTAATTTTCGTACTTCAAATAAACAGCTTCATGATTTTTGTCTCAGGGTTATGGATAGTCAGAGATAGGGAAAGGGCCATCATCATCTCAACAATGCTGCTGAGACTGCAGTTTCGAACAGTGAAAACGAGATCCTGGCTACACTTCTCCCATGCCTGTTATAACTTTGCGTCTTAAAACATACATTTGCACTTCGCATGCTGATGATGTTTTATTAGAAGGCTAGTAAAGCTTCAAAAGATATTTAGGAATGGATGAAATCGGAACATTACGTCATTGGGCTGTCATACAAACCAACCCCCAAATATTGGATTCTTGTAAGAATATTTTTTTTCTTTTTGAATATTAACCAATATACATCCAAGTGTGTTCCTGGATTAACCCCAACGTATCCAGGAACAGATGGAATCGGAACACGTTATTGGGCTGCGATAGAAATTTTTAACACAAAAGGAGCTTCAGTTTCATTCAAATGTGACGGGTATTCAAATTTTGGCCGCGCCCAAAATTAGCCTCGGTCTCGTTTTTTATCAAATTTAATATCGTCAATGAAATTCCAAATAATGCAAAAAAGAATCCTGCCCGATAATGGGAGATTTTTCAGTTTTTGAAGAGTTTTTTGAAAAAGATAAAAGATAAAAAGATGTATTCTGAGAAATCAATAAAGACCCACACATAAAATTTCTTTTGTATTGATAAATAATAACTTTAACAAGAAATGGTATCACTCTTTATTTTATAATTTCGTTTTTGACTGTATAAAAAAGTTAATTTATAACTCAGGAACGGCTGGATCTATTTGCATGACATATACGTAAGGTTCGTTGGATTAGGCTCCGCCCGAATATTCCCTATGCGTAAACATTCACAGTGAAAAAAAAAATTCACAATAAGTTCTTTTCCACAAACCTTTTTAGAAACGAGACCGAGTTCTAATCGTGCGAATAGCACGATGAGTGTATACCCTATACCCATGTACACACCTAGAATGCGCGTAAAACCGAAAATATTTAATTTCATTTTTTTAAGGGGGGCAGGGGTAGATGGGTCGAATCTCGCACATCTCTAATGTCTTATAACGGCATCCAGCGGCTATCATTTGCTATAAAGTTGTAGTTTTTCGCGACATTCTATCAAAAGATATGGCGGAATATTGCTTTGTAGGGGATGTAGGGGTAGGGGTAGTCAGACCTTCTCCACTTTCCACTAACTTCAAGCATATGTCGCAAATAGGCATTGATGAAAATTTCAGGTCGCTAGCGATTTTCTGTCGAAAAATATGGAGGAATTAAACTATCACGGAGGGGTCATTTGTATGGGAGGTAGGTGAACCATTGGTCCTATTTGGGCCATTTTCAATACCATCCAAGCTTTTATCAAAACAATCATCTGACCAAAATTTCAAAACGCCAGCTTCATTATTTCGGGAGTTATCGTGCGAACTGACAGACACACGGACGGACAGACAGACAGACAGACAGACAGACGGACATGGCTTATTCGAATCAGGGACCGACCCTGATCATTTATATATATACTTTGCCATACCTCCGGTGGCTCCTTTGAGATGTTACATAAATCGTCGTAACAAAAACAATATACCCTATACTATCTTATGGGTATAGGGTATAAAAATTACCACCGAATTGGTCTTCTCTCGTGATAAGAATATTGATAACTATTGAAACATGCGAAAAATTCACAATGAACAATATTATGAGGACAGTTCTTCTTTGCAAACTTTCTTTCTGAATTTCTTGAATGAATTACCGCGCTTTCAGTTAATTAAAATCCTCGACCCAAAATAGCAGAATGCATAACATTCACAATGTAAAAAATTGGAAAGCAGCTAATTTTACTTTTGAACGCATGAATCGATTTATAAAAATTTCTAAGCGATAATAGCGAAATACCTACTATCGAAACAAGGTCAAAAATCACAATAAGTAAAATGTTTAATTTAAGGTATTTTTGAAATACTTTGATCTATATCTCCTAAACGAATGAGTGGATTTAAAAAAAAAAATCCCCACCAAATTGTGTTTCTGCCAAATAGCAGAATAACTATTAAAAATGCTCAAATTTAAAATGATAAAAATTTTTGAAGGCAGCTTCGTTTTTAATCCTTTGACCATGAAATTTTTGAACGGATTAGGGAATTTCAGTAAATTTGTCGCATGGGATTTATGTCGTCTGCATCCCGAATATAGCGATTGACGCATTCGGAACGGCTGAATCTACTTGTTCGATTAGTCTTTGCCCGAAATAGCAGAGTAACTTTTGAATCATATGAATGCATAAGAAAAATTCACAATGGTCAAAATTAAGAAAGCTCTCCCCAGAACGGAAAAGCCGATTCAGTAAATTTGCCCCACCCGATCGGGGTCAATTGTTCGAAAAAATTTTTTCTCCTAGCTACCTCAGTTCAAAAGTTACAGCCGTTCAAAGATGAGACCCAAATCCAACAAAATCGCGCAATCGTAGCAATGTGAATTTCGTAAGTCAATTCCATACATAGTAACGATCACCAGCCTGAGCCATTGCGAGTGTGCTAATAAATTACCTATAGATTTGAACTCTCCAAGGCATTTCTTAGAACTGTGAACTGTATCCGTCATGTTTCCCAAAAACCTTTGTAAGGATTATGTTAGTACATATTAAAACACGCCGGTTTCCTTCAAAAAGTCCCAAACCAGAGGGAAAAAACAACATGCATACCTATACTCCACGGATTTAGGGACCCCTGACTTGACTCGCCCTTGTTCCATTGAACACATGGAACACAGAATAACTATTGAAACAAGCGAAAAATCTACAAGGAACACAATTTATAATTTTGAATTTTTGGTTTTTTTTTTCAGAGCAAACCAAAACTTTAGACCGCTTTTTTGATGATTGTAATAGTATTTGAATCATTTGGTTGATAAATTCGGGTAATAGATAAACAGGATATTTTCAAGACAATAATTTTAACCGACAGAGCCAGCGGAGAGGTCTAAGGGTCCGGACCCCTTCCGAAGAGATCCAAAAAGTCATTTAAATTTTAATAATATTAATAAGAAATTATAAATAGTGAACATGTGTATATTGACTTCATTAGAGTTGATGGCTGCGATCCCATTTAGCGTATGATCGAAATATCGTTATACGGATATCAATATTAAAAAAAAAAAAACAGAACATAGACAATCAGAGCCAACGAACACGAATTTGAGAGAAACATGCTACAAATTTTCCCCTCACACGGGAATAGTTAGATACATGTGAGCTTTGAGCTTTTTTAACTTTCCTCTGCATCGATCCTGGGCGTTCTTGATGAATTTTTGTGAAATGTGATGAAAACTTCCTTAGGTGCAATCCGCTTCACGGTCTTGAGCATTACTATAGCAAATGGCGGAATGCGATAAATTATTGTTTAACCGCACTTGGAATATTTTGATTTTTTTGATTTTCCCCAGAAACTTTATTTTGAAGTATTTCCTGGTGTATAATTTGATCAAATTGGTCAGGGTAAAGTGAAATTAACTAACTAAAAAGAGAAATCAGATCCACTCATCGATAATTGTAAAATAGAAACTACGCCTATTTTCATCGACTAACTTCAATAAAACTAAAATCAAAAATTTATGGCATGGACATTTTTTCGAACGCTGGGCCCATTTCAAAGCCAATTTCTGACTGCGTCCCTGCAACAGACCGACCGAAATTTTGCACCCATCTTACAAAAAATATCTCAAGTCATCTAACAATGAGCAAGGAACTCAGCATCATGAACATGATGTGCTGGCAAAATTATTTTTGCAGAAGCCAATGAAATGTCTCTCGGAAGTAGGACAACTAAACTGGTAGGTACAATCAAAATCAATGCTGCACCATATTTCCACTAACTTATTGATATCGACCTTAGAGCTGCAGTTAATTCGGAATTATGTCCTTCGGTGCATTAGCATAATTACCATTCTGTAGTGGATTTAAGCTGCATAGATCAACTATAGTGGTTACTGGAGACGGTTTACAACTACTTTGAAGCAGTAGTGATACTAAGTAAATGAAAACGGTTTGAAATAACTTCCATACTTCAGCAGTCATTTGATCGGGCTTATCAGCTTTAAAATATCAATTTGACTTTTTGCTAAAACCCCTCCCGAAATATTTTTCTGCGTACGCCCCTGACTCTTACCTTTATATTTCGGGCTAAGACGCTTTAGCTTTATCTTTAGTGCAATGCCGAAAATAAGTTGCAAGCAAAAGCTACGTTAAACATTTGCAAAATTAGTGAAGGTTTAATTATAGGATTTTCCCAAACACAAAAAAAAAATCTTTTCTCATATACCACGTTATATAAACATGTCAATCTGTTAACAATCGTGTTTTAAAATTAAAATCAAAAGCACTTACCTATACATACTTCCTATCAACTAAATCTTCAAATGCTGCCAACAACATAAATTACCCCAAAAAACATTGACCATATACTTTTGCGCGGAAGTTTCAATTCCATCCCCCAATAAACAACAATGACTCTCTAATTAAGTATACTGTGTGTTGTGTATGTGTACTCCATAAAAAAATCCATTTTTTTTGTATGCGTACGTACTTGCTAAAGATTTTAATTTACCCATAGAATAATCAGAATACACGTCATCGAATGAAATATATTTGTCACGGTAAGATAAACATGTTTTGCTTTATCAAATTTTGACAAACAAAGAAACTGCTTACTGTGCATAAGTACTATCTACGTAGAGTAAGCAGTTTCTCAGTTTGTCAAAATTTGAAAATCCAAATCCATGCGAGAATTGATCTTGAGATGCTGCGGGAATATTCATAGTTAAAATAATTCTTATTTATACTTTGTTTTGATTTTTTGTTTTTCTAAAAAAGGTGGAAGTAGTAAATTTATGGATTTCATCCGGTATACTGATATTCATGACCTTAGCAAAAGAATGGCATTAAAGATACATCGATCTAAATATGTAGATGAAGATGTATACAGACTTTTAAATAATGTTGCTGTGTCGATGGGGATGCATTGATCATGAAGCCATAAATGCAGAGCCTTGGGCGAAGATTGACGGCTGATTTTGGTGGTTTCCAGTACATTAGCTTTGAATAAAGAGAATTGTATTTTGTTGATTTATATATAGGTAATTGATTAACAGATCGAAAAAAAATGTGAAATACTCTGAAACTATATTATTGTAGAATTTCTGATGAGTTGTATAAAATCATTGGATTTTTAGTAATATATTTACTGTTGGATCTCGAAATTAGAAATTAAGCTTGCGGGCTATTTTATAAGCTCTAGCACGATTACAATATATTTTTATAAAAATGACCATTTGAGCACAGTCATACATTTTTGGAATCAGAGGGAGCTAAGCTTACCATAAATCCGAACGGTTCTCTATGAGGTGTTTAATCGAATTCACTACATTACGTTGATCATTTTTGTGTTCTGTTTAGCAGAGACATAGGTACGTAGAGACTCTGGATACTTAGGTACTCCGATAACAACAGAATTTTTATGATCCTTTAAATTCCATTATTCATTTCAAGTCAACCATCACCGGATTGTCTCTCACATCCTAAATTGCGGAAACAAAAACCTTCCATGAAAATAGAAAGTGTATTCTGTTAGTTTATTCACCTGACTCCTATCCATGCAAACGTCTAGAGTTGCGTCAATGACATTATTCATCAATTTAGTCAATTTTCGCATAACATTTTGCACAACCAAGCAGTTTTGTTTGCAATTTCACAGTCAACTCGGCGGGACATCAAAATAGAAAGTTTCACGTCTTTGTCTATAATGAAAATAAAAAGGACAACATGCATATCCCTACGTGCGTGTGTCATAAAACAGGTGATGCAAAAACATTCGTCGATTGTGTCAATGAACGCATAGAACAAAAATGCATCTGCATTGTGCGAGTATTACCTAAGTCGGATCGGAACCACGCGCTCTCACAGCAGTATGTTCGCTTACCCCTAGCCTGGCTATAAGAATAGCCACGTAGGTATAACATAGACAGACGTGTTTATTGCAGGTGTTCTGCTCGTCTCTTTACTTCTTCCTTTTATTGTTCAATCTGATTAGGCTATTTCGACTACAGTGTTTATTGCTCACATCCTTAAAATATCCGTCATAGAATCTCGTAAGATATATTTATGGAAAAAAAAAGTTCTCGGACACTGTCCTACGCACACAAATGGATTATATTATCAAATTGTTGACCATTGTCCAAATTATTACCCGGTGGTAATAATAATAGGAATTTATTAACCCCATGCGGATGATGCCAACTGAGGAGCCGCCACCATTATCACTCAGCCGTATTATAGACTTCATACGCTGTGCTCTGTGTGCTGCACTGCACTGGGCGGTCTGAACCATCTACACCGCACCGTTCAGAAGCAATCTTCAATCTTTATTGTACAAGTTCTCGGCGTGACATCACGTATATTATATTGACTAAACCGCTGAAAATGAAAACTTAATCCACCGGACCCGGCCGCCAAAAAATACTCTAAAATGAAATGCAAAATATATTCTAATTTGCCGATGAAAGAAATATTTAAAATGTGATTAATCATTTTTACAAGTGAGCGAGAGAGGCCGAAACAATTTTGTTTAATTGGAATTAATTTGATTTATGGGTGATAAATGTTTCAGTCGGTACGGTACATACATACATGCAGTTTGTGATGTGTCCGTGTCGCCTGGGCTCTTTCTTTCGATGGACGGCCATCATGATTGCGGTGTCGCTTGTTGGCATGAATGTATGACATCTTCATTTTATGTCGTGTACATTATTTGAAATATTTCAATTATACACAGTTTGTACACCATGCGCTGTGATGACGAAGACAAACGATATAGCTGTGTTCTGTGTAGATCGAGGATTTTCAATGCCGCGCCACCGTCTTTGCACGGACGAGAGGTGTCGTACAATGATATCAAATCGAAAAATTTGTAAGGAAGCCATGTCTTTCCAGGTGATACGTATTCATGCAAAATAAATATCAATGAAAAATGAATTTGCATTTTCATCTTCATTCATCCGAGTCAACGTATGTACCATGACTCTTATGTATACGCCATTCATCCATTGCAATAAGGAACATCCATTCCATCATATACAATCCATCCATCATTCATTGTTGGCAATTTGTTGCAATTAGTGCGCGATGCAGTTTCGTGACAAACTTTTCGCATGCATCGTATACCTACAACATGAGTGCGAAAATTGAAATGAAAATGTAAATGGATGGGTGGATTGTAATCATAAATCAATACATATCGTCGAGAGTTGTGTTTTTAATGTATTTTATAATTAAGATACTTTTTAGCGCGCGCACCTATTGTGCGGTATAATAAAATTGATTTATTAAGTGCATAAATAAATAAATATGTACTCAGTATAGGGATGGGCCAATATTCCGGTAACTGTTACTAGTAACAGAATATCTGCCTGTAACCGTTACTACCCGTTACCGAAAACCAAAAATAACCGTTCCTTTGCATAACCGTTCCATAACATAGTCACAATATCTAAGCATTAAATCATATAAAACACCCACAACGGCACAAAAAAAAATCCTAATTCAAATTCACTTCTCAAAACATTATCATCTCAACGAAGAAAAAAACATCTCCGCTACGACACAGAAAACTTCGCATCACATAAATTATTCCACCTCTTCCCACACTTTTTACCAAGAGTAACAATTCCGAGTAACATATACTGAAAACGTTCCTAAGTAACAGTTCCAAAGTAACATTTGCTAAAAACGTTCCTAAGTAACAGTTCCAAAGTAACCGTTCCAAAGTAACAGTTCCAAAGTAACATTTATGAAAACGTTCCTAAGTAACAGTTCCAAAGTAACATTTACGAAAACGTTCCTAAGTAACAGTTCCAAAGTAACCGTTCCAAAGTAACATTTACGAAAACGTTCCTAAGTAACAGTTCCAAAGTAACATTTACGAAAACGTTCCTAAGTAACAGTTCCAAAGTAACATTTGCTGAAAACGTTCCTAAGTAACAGTTCCAAAGTAACATTTACGAAAACGTTCCTAAGTAACAGTTCCAAAGTAACATTTGCTGAAAACGTTCCTAAGTAACAGTTCGAAAGTAACACTTACGAAAACGTTCCTAAGTAACAGTTCCAAAGTAACATACAATGAAAATGTTCGTTAGTAATGATATTGGAAAATGTTACTTGAAGGTCAGGGTCGGTCCCTGATTCGAATAAGCCTGTCTGTCTGTCCGTCCGTGTGTCTGTCTGTTCGCACGATAACTCTCGAAATAATTAAGCTAGCGGTTTGAAATTTTGGTCAGATGTTTGTTTTGATAAAATCTTGGACGGTATTGAAAATGGGCCAAATCGGACCAAGGGTTCCCCTACCTCCCATACAAAATATCCCTCCTTGATATTTTAATTCGGCCATACCTTTCGATACAGTATCGCTATCGACTTGAAATTTTGATCAATGCCTAATTCGGATATATACTTTAAGTTGATGGAAAGTGGAGTAGGTCCGGCTACCCCTACCCCTACCTCCCCTACAAAGTTATATTCAGCCATATCTTTTGATAGAATGTCGCGATGAACTTCAAATTAGTATCAAATGGTAGCTGTTGGATGCCTTGATAAGATGTGTCAGGTCCGACCCATCTATACCCTCCCGCCCCTACAAAAAAAAACATGAAAATGAACATTTTGGGGTTAGCATATCTTCTAGGTCTGTACATGGGTACACCATGTTTTGATAAAACCTTGGACGGTATTGAAAATGGGTCAAATCGGACCAAGGGTTCCCCTATCTTCCATATACAAAAACTTCTTCTTGATATTGTAATTCGTCCATAACTTTCGACAGAATATCGCTAGCGACCAGACATTTTGACCAAAGCCTAATTGTGACAGATCCTTGAAGTTGGCAGAAAGTGGAGTTGGTCTGACTATCCCTACCCCTACCTCCCCTACAAAACTATATTCAGCTATATCTTTTGATAAAATATTGTGAAAAACTTCAAATTTGTGTCAAATGGTAGCTGATCGATGTCCATATAAAAGATGAAAAGTGTGCCGGATCCTACCCATCTACCCCTTCCTCCCCTATAAAAAACATGAAATTGAATATTTTGGGTTTTGCGTGCCTTCTAGGTGTGTACATGGGTGTAGGGTTATATTATATCTTGCTATTCGCACGATTAGAACTTGGTCTGGGTTTTTTTTTTGGGTTTGTATTTAGTTACAAGGAATGTTTATCGTATTTCAGGTTCTGAACTATGACTATTTGTAATTCTGTTCCTGTTAACATAGACAAGAAGCAATTTTGTAACTCACTAGAATTGACTTAGTAGTCTGGCTGGTCTAGCGGTTAGTGCGCGCACCTTCGGTGCACAGGGTCATGCGTACGAATCTCACCGTGGATCTTGGTGTTTTTCGAACTCACGAGCTTGTGACGGACTATGATCTCACTCAGATGTTAAACGAGTACCCATTTATGGGGATAAATAACACTGCTGAGAGTGATACTGATCTCATTACTTCAACAAAAAAAAAGCAGATAAGATCTTGGAAATAGGATGTCACTAACACATCCTGCGGTCTTAGTCCAATGTTGGATTGTTATTTATTTAGAATTGACTTTGGTAACCGGGATTTCACGTCACAGTAGAATGTAGATAGGAACAAGGAAGGAATTATTGCTGACAAATATTTGAATAATTGTTCGCTTTAAGCCTGAATGAAATACAGGTGATTTTTCATTGTTTCAATTTATTGGCCAGCACAAAACTAATATGCTCGCTTAGATATTATTTATTTTAAACGCGGCGAAGATTATGTCTATTGCCTCTCTCAAATTTTCTACATTCCATGAGTGCAATTTAAAAAGGTAGGTGATTTGAAGCTGGTGGAATGTTGTTCGTTCATGTATTATGAGGAAAAAAAAGAGAGCGTTGTGTCGTGGCATATGTATAATGTGAGATGCAGCTAAGAGATGTTCTCATCCGTGCGTCCAGCGTATTTCGTGAGGGGTTTTTTTCCGAAGAGGGTTAGAGTGAGACTTGATTTGATGTAGGTTGCTGGCTTAAAGGTAGATGTGCATGGTGCGAACACTTTCTATTTTGAATATTGCGTTCAAATGAATGAGAGTGCTGTCTCTATGCATTGATGAGATTGACAAGCAGCTAAGGAATGTATTCTTCCCTTCTTCTGTGCACCAACGAATATGGTGATAGCGAGGATTTTTTTGCGGAAAGAGTGCGACTTGGTTTAGAACGCTGTCTTACAGGTGCGTTGTGCGTACTCTTTCTTCTGTGGATATTGCTTTCTAATTCATTTATAGTGTTGGCTTTATGTATTCATTCTCTTAGCCTTCTTCCGGCCGCGCGGGCATAAATTATAATATAATAATAGGTATCACTGTGTTGGTGTGTCTTCTACAGGATGTCTTTTTGAAATGTATTATCAACCGTTGGGTAAATATAACGGGGAAAGTGAGGGCGGTTAATTACCGCCGCGCGCCCGATTATGTTACAAAAAGATGCGCTTGGATGAAGGTTAGGAAAACTAAGGGATATGGTTTATAAGTTGGTAGTGGAAATCAAATTAAAATCAAAAGTAACAGTAACTGGATCGAGTAACCGTTACTTTCCAGTAACAGTAACGGCTGTAACCGTTACCGGAAAGTAACGTTTTTGCCCATCCCTAACTCAGTACTCAAATATCGGCAGATAGTGTCAAGAAAAAAGTATAGTTTGCTCAGAAATTGAAAGGAAGTGAATGATGTTGTCTTGACTTTACTGGATAGTCTAGAATCTAGATGATTAAATATGACGTATACCTACCTATAAATATTTTTTGTTTCTAAATTGTTTTATAAATACTTTCAGGCATCTTTGTATTTAATTTGTCGTAGATACCTACCTAAAAAAGTACGTCCACATTTATTTTTGGACTTCTGAATTTCTAAAGCTAATATTTATTTTCTTTTTTTTTTCTTTTAGGTAAGACAGAGTGCCTTTCTTTAATCAAAAGTACTAGTATGTAAAGTAAGTACACGTAAATATTTCTCAAATTGTCGATATTCTTTTATTATTAGCAAAATGGTTGCTTTAAAATAAGAAAAACAATAATACTGCGTTTGATTAGCCCATAGATTAAAAAAAGAACAAATTAAAAATTAGACATCATTGAAATACATGTCGTTAAATCACAGGTGTGCGATAAACTGATTCTAGTCACAAATTCCAATTTAAAAAATGTTCTATTTTACGTTTTCATATCAGTTTTCACTATTTTCTGAACTTGAATTTTGAAATAGAAATTTTTTTACTGTGCAGTTAAATTGAAATTGTCACAATTAATTGAACATTTTGACTTAATTTGCATTAAGCGTGATGATTCTTATTTAAGTTAGCAACTTCATTTTTAAAAGACGAGTTTTTGAAGCATATACAGAATCCCCCATAATTTAAATGTAAAAACAATATCTTCATTCTTAGAATTAATTATACTATGATGTAAATTAAACTTTTTGCATATAAAATTAAGAGGATCTTTTGTTAGAGAGAATATTGTCAGAATAAATTTTGACTTGGATGATTTTGTTTCTGTCATAAAATATTAACTTATAAATTCATACTTTCCCAAACCAGTCAACTACATTGGGAAATAAATTAATACAACGGAAAAGACCAGGGATGTAGTCAGAATTTCGTTTCGGGAGGGGTCCAACGTTCAATCAAGTTTTTTGCTTGAAATTTAATTTTTGTTAAAACCAGTCAAAGGGTTGCTTGGTTGAATTCAAGTCGGTCAGATCAATTTAACCATGCTGGATGTGTAGTGTAGTCATTACGTGATTTAAAATTGAAATGTGGTGTAGAAAAAAAGTTTTTTTTTCTTATGTTTTTTTGGAGTGCTGAGCTCGAAATCGGAGCATCCCACCTCTACATTTTGTTGGGAAACAGGCACAAAACCGCAAAAAAAAACTCAAAATTTTCGGAGTGTTTCCGTTTTTTTTTTTTTAGTTATAACTCCGAAACTGTACATTTCTATGAAAACCTGCCAGAGGAAAAATGATTGCGGGACATTAACTTTCAAAATGCGTTAAGCGGTTATAGTTTCTATTGATAGTCATTTTTTGAGTCTTTTAATTTCTTATTTTGACCCTGTTTTTTGCAACAAAATGTTGGTCGGAAGTTACGGATTCGGACTCAGCACCCCAAAAAAAAACATAAGAAACAACAAAAATTCTCCACCACATTTTGCAATCTGCATGTACTAAGATTTGTCACTTGCTCACTACACTATACTCATCATCAATGTGGCACGATAGCCCCACGTCGGGCCTTGGCCGCCTGAATCGTTGACCTCCAATTGTCGCGGTTACGTGACCTTGTCCTCCAGTTTCGGAAGCCCAGCAGCTGGTGGGCGTCTTCACCTACGGAGTTCTCCCAGCGAGCTCTCGGTCGTCCACGCAACCTCGCTCCGTCAATTCGTTGTGCGTTCATAACTTTCTTTGGCATGCGATTGTCGTCCATCCATGGTACATGCCCCGCCCATTGCTATACTACATGATTCAAAATTCTCTCTATGATTTTGAAAGTTTATTCCAAAATTGACTGTACACTCTTGTAAAATTGGATTATATTATTTCAACTAGAGTCAACATACACTGTTCAATCGATTGTACAATCTTTTTTATCGTCGGATCGATTGAATGGTGTACGTGACGATCCAATCCAATTTTTTTTTTACGTTTGGATGATATTTCCATTCAATTTTCGTACAATCTGTCATATGATTGATTGACAATCATGTATATATTTTTGATCCCATTCCGCAATAATTCTAAAGCAGAGCAGCAGAAGGTTTGAAGCTCCAAGCTAACACGCAGTGACGTAAGGTACGGTGTTCCATGTGTTCATTAGAACACGGGCCGCCAAGGCAAAAGAGCCCCAACTGCCGAGAACCATATTTGTTTCAAATATGAATGCTCCATAATCAAGGGCACAACAATGTAGAATCCGACTTAAGATCAAATTAAAAGTTTTACTGGTTTTGATACAAACACGTTCCAAATTTTCGAGTTTCAAAATCATGTTGGTGAATTTTCATTTCAAATTGACGAATTTCTATATCAAATTGACGAATTTCCAAAACACGTTGGCTAATTTTAAATTTACGTAACTTCATGTCAATTTGATGAATTTCCAAATCACGCTGACAAATTTCGTTTTTAACGAATTTCACGATAAAATTGACGTTAACGGATTTTCATTTCAAATGCATCAAGTCATGTTGACGAATTTTCATTTATAATCGATTAATTTTCATGCCAAATTCGCAAATTTCCGTTTCAAATTGGCAAATTTCAAAAACATGTTGCCAAATTTCCAATTCAAATGGACGAAATTTTGTGCTAAATTGACGAAATTTCATGTTGAATTGAGGAATTTCAAAATTATGTTGACGAATTTCTGTCTCATATTGATGAATTACCATTTCTTATTTGTGAATGTTCATTTCTAATTAACACATCTTTCAAATCATTTTGATGAATTTCCGCAGAGCAAATCGTCAAATTTCTGTTTCAAATAAATTAGTTTGCATTGGTCGGTTTCCCAATCAATTACTCTAGAAACTTATCAATATCGGTATACACACAATGCCAAAAAATAAGAAAAATTTAATTAAAATTAAAAATGAAGTACTTACAGGTAGAGGCGATTTGAAAGTTCCTTGTCGTGTAGCGATTCAATAGAAATTTTTCATTGCACTCATGCAAAAATTACCCCTGTGAGGATTGCTTACTAAATTTGATTTGTAAATTAGAATTTCGTTTCGAAAAATGTTTAAAACGAAAAAACGATTGAGAAACAGAAAATAGCAATTGCATTCAGCGAACACTGCCCCCTATATTTATGTAGATATCAAATAAATCGAAAATTCGACTGTATAGAAAAAGGGCCCCCGCTTTGAATTCGAGCACAACAGATTTGGAAAACGTTACGCCATTGCTCATATGCATCCACTTACGAGGTGAAAATATTTCCAATAAATAATAAAATGAATTGTGTTCTCTAGCCCAGACACATTAAGCCAGAATAGTATTATAGCGGCAAAAATCGTGTATCTCGGATTTTTCGCAGGATATTTGGAATGACTATGGTTAAAAAGTCCAAAATAGAGATCCGCAAGTTATGGAAAAACTGTAAATTCAATGTTTATTGTTTAAATAATCTACAAACGGCCTCAGCACATTTTTGAAAACGAATTTTCTTTTACGCAAAATTTTGATAATGTTGGGGGCATGAACTGGTCTTAACATTAATATTCCAAGTTAACCTTAAATAAAACGAGACCGAGGCTAATTTCGGGCGCGGCCGAAATTTGAATACCCTTCACTCTCCTCGGGCTAAAAGTTTTTTGGGGCAAACCTATGACTTGTATTTAATCCTTCCCCATTCTTTTCCTTCTGTTTTCGCATAATATTTGATACTGACAAATTCTGTGGCGTCGATAAAACAATATTTGTGTGAGGTTTGGTTGGAATAAGTGGTAAAATAAAAAAAAAATATCTCAGAAAACTTTATTGGGGGGATGCGGGAGCATGGCCCCATAGTACGATTCCATTTGTTTTACTTTTTTTTTTTTGATAAAGACGCATTGAGGTTTTTTTTTTAATTGGTGTAGAAAAAATGTTTGTAAGAAGATCCAAAATGGGGAGGTTGGGCTTGTAGGGTAGCCCCATGACTCCATAGTCCGATTATTTATGGCATCAATTGAAGTGCACTTTTACGAGTTTTGGTTGAAAGTGGTGCACAAATAAAAAAGTTGTTCATAGAAGAACTCAATTTAGGGGGTTGGCTTTGTATGATAGCCCCATGACCCCATCGTCCGATTCCATTCATTTTTACACATGTTTTGTGGCATCAAATGAAATGCACTTTTATGAGGTTTGATTGAAATTGGTGGACAAATAAAAAAAATTTTCTTAGAAAAACTCAATTTGGGGGCTGGGTTTGTATGACAGCCCCATGACCCCATAGTCTGATTCCATTTATTCTTACATATATTTTGTGGCATCAATAGAAACACATTTGTGTGAAATTTGGTTCAAATTGGTGCACAAATGAAAAAGTTTTTCTTAGAAGAACCTAATTTGGGGGGTTAGGTTTGTATGGCAGCCCCATGACCCCATGGTCCGATTCGATCCATTCTTACATATGTTTTGTGTTATCAATAGAAACACATTTGTGTGAAATTTCGTTGAAATTAGTAAACACATGAAAAAGTTTTTCTTAGAAAAACCAAATTGGGGGGGTTAGGTTTGTATGGCAGCCCCATGACCCCACGGTCCGATCTTAGCGATTCAAACATACAAACTGCCTGCAATAAAAAGAAACATGTGTGCAAAATTTCAGCTCGATAGCTTTTAAACTGGCCGAGTAAAACACGTAGCAACAGACGGACAGACGGACAGACGGACAGACGGACAGACGGACAGACAGACAGACGGACATCGCCCAATCAACTCAGCTCGTCATGCTGATCATATATATACATATTTTATATGGTCGGAAATGCTTCCTTCAATGCGTTACAAACTTCATGACAAAGTTAATATACCCTTTACTCTACGAGTGAAGGGTATAAAAACGATTCTATTGACATTGTAATGAAAATAGCTGAATTGAATTAGTGGAACTTTTTTATTCACGTAATTAACAGTTGAATTTACATAATTTTTTAAACATTTCGGGAGGGATTCGGATCCCATGGATCCCTCCCCTATCTTCTTCTTCTTCTCTGTACCGTAACCCCTTGTGGAACATGGTGCGTTCACTCAGCCGTTTATAGGCTACTTCGAGTCAACGTTACATTGCATATAGTTTCGGAGTGTATATAATGTTGCAAGCACTATATATTTCCTGAAACACGCCGAGATTCGATCTTCAGACCTCTAGGTTACTAGCATTGTAGAGTGCAACTCAACCTAGTGAGCCACAGAGTCCTGAAAACGACTAATGTAGTTTACCTAGTGTTTTCCACTGTAAGTCTGATAATGTATGAATGGCAAACAAACCAAAATATTGTTATAAAAAAATATTCTGACTCATCCATTGAATGAGTTTGCTTTTAAATCATAGAAAAAGACAAATTTGTGCTTTTATTTTTTTGTATGTATATTTTCTTTCAGAATCAATCTCAAAGTCAGTCACACATAGTTCAAATTGCCAAATTAAAAACATTTTAATATCTCAAACAACAGTCTCCCAGATTTTGGCAAAATGCCATCCCTAAGCATCAAACGGTCGGTTGACAACATCAAATATTAAATTTTGGCGGATTTCGTTGGCTATGCGTACGCATACGCCATACGCATTCGTCCACAATGCGCTCCATCCGAATCAGAAATGTCGCAAATATCTATAGGTACAACACTTAGAAGGAATTAAATATCAAACGATATAGAGAAGTTGAAAATAATTGATACATCAATGCAAGTGTCAGACGCTTTACGTGCCAAGCCCATTCCATAGAGCCTTCTCTAGCCGATGATATGATAATAAATCAGCATACACTATATGGTCAAGTGAATGACAATAGGACGAATCAAACATAAACGCGATCTGAGATGTCACCACCGACACGTCACAAACATTTGAGTTTGCAAAGATAAGCAGCAGACACTGTACAGAGCCTATGAAAGCCTGTCGTCTGGTCCGTTTTACCCACCTCCTCCTCATGTTTTTCAAGCAAATTGTCATCAACAATTGCCTGGGAATATCATTTATAGCGCACGTAGCGATATAGAGACATTATCCGTTGAGAATATAGAGAATCTGCGGATCGCCCTAGTCAATTTATTGTACGAATAGATACAACTCCCCGTTCTATGAAACCGCGAGTTTTGCATCACAAGGCAAGCAACATGTGACATGTGAAATGTTTGTATGTACACGCAGTACCTACACCTTGCAGATATGTAGATTGAATTCATGTGATGGTCAAGCGAAGCGATGCGTTCTATCTCGCGTTCGGAACTTGGGGTTGCGATGTTGGCATACAGTGCTATAGGCTCGGTTAGGCTTTATAGGAATCAGAGGCA
This sequence comes from Microchrysa polita, assembly GCA_949715475.1. Classification (NCBI taxonomy): domain Eukaryota; kingdom Metazoa; phylum Arthropoda; class Insecta; order Diptera; family Stratiomyidae; genus Microchrysa; species Microchrysa polita. The sequence continues at coordinate 17,435,048 of OX454421.1, read as the reverse complement.
ACAACAACGGATCGTTGAAAGCCGCTGAATCTTTTGTCTCGCTATTTGAATGTCAAGATGAGATGTCCAAAGGCTACACCGGTGTCCAACAACATCCATTCCATTTATTTGGTACGCAATGTGAAGACACACGTACATCGGTCTATGAATTGTGGTACACATATTCTGATGTGAACTTCTAGGCCTCGCAATTCTCTACTATCAGCACCGATGTACGTTTCACTGGGTACAGCTGATGGCAGTACACTCATGCAGGCTTGGAGCAGACATAAGCATTTCCCATAACATACGAGTAAAAGTGAATACAATCATCAGGAATTTGTATCAATGCATCGAGACGAACTTGTGACATGCATTCCGCATATTTAGCTATATAGCAAAATAGCAGAATGAAAATGTTTGCCATTGCTAGGATTGTATTTGCATGACGGAAAATATGTGCGAGGATATTTATTGATTTGATAGAAAAACGAGACGAGGATTGTCTAATGCCGGCCTCACACTGTCCGGGATTTGCAAAACTGTGCAGTACAAATGATCACAGTTGTGAACAACACACGCATGGAAGAGACAGAAATGGGTGAATTCAACAAACAAATAACGATTGTTGAACTCCCCAATCGCCTCTGTCTGTGGCCAGACGTATATGCTGTTGATCTTTTGTTCCGCGCGGTTTGGCAAACCCCGGACAGTGTGGTTGCGGCCTAAAGGAGGTGAAAAAGGTTTGATGGTCAAATCCGTTAACAAGTTATAAGTAGCAGTCAGAATGTCAATATCATTCGAATATGTTTTTCAATGCCTTGATGTGTTTTTAGGGTTTTTTAGAAACTTTTTTTTTTCAAAAACCCTTATGAAATCGATTTTGTCCGTCCGTCTGTCCGTCTGTTCACTAAATAACTCGCGAACTGCTCAACCAATTGTCATGAAATTTGGTAGGAATGTGTAGAATGGTTACAGTCTTTGGCACAAATTCCTTGGTTCGTCCCGAACGTTTGAAAAAATTGACTTTTTTAGTTGTTATCGGATATTGACGTATTTTAATCAAAGATCTAAACGAGTACATGTCATATCAGTTAAAATTTGCCAGTTTCGAGTAACGGTAAAAAAGTTATTCGCGTTTAAAGTTAAACTTCCTTTTCGACTTCCGTTTTCTAAACCGTTTATAGAGATCGATATGAAACTTGCACAAAGATTGGTCAGTATGGCCTTATATACTTTAAATATTAAGACTGTTGACTTTTGGTAAGGAAAAGCAAATAACAGTAAATGTGTAAAATTTCAATTCGTTCGTGTGTAGCCCCTCTTAGGCTTCCAAATATGAAAATTCTGCTAAGGGTTTTTAGCAAATTACATAGGGAATATGTCTACGAGTTTTCATTCGAATAACTGTATCCAAACCGGAAATATAGCCAAGTAAGTATTTAGTAAGGGTCTTTCACAATGCAAGGGAAACCTCTTAAGCATTTCTTCAACGCATATCCTTTAACTTGATGAAACAATGAACATGAAATTTTGTGGAAATGCATTGAATGGTAGAAGTGTTTGCTTTGCCACAAATATTTTTGAAGTTTGTAGGACCATGTTAACAGGGTGTCCCTGAATAGATGCAAAAGTATACTTGTTCAATACTCATAGGAAAGCTTGCGTGGGCTCTTATGTCAGGGGACAGAGAATCATTTGATATAAGTTGCTTTTCTTTGATTGAAAAAACAGTAATAGTAGATTTACAGCTAATAATTCAGTTCAGTTCATATATAAAGCCAAGCCATCCTTACGTTTGCCTGAGTTTCTTTTTGCTCAAAGGCCATCAGAAATCTTAAATCGAAAAATGCTTGTAGATTTGCCTTGGAGTACTTTTATACAAACTCGGTAAATAGTAAATCTATTTTTGGATTGGTCTAATTAAAGGTGGAACGCGTTTATTTATACCAATCCAAAGTAGATTTACAGGAAGCATTTCATTAATGTTGTCCACAATTCTTATTTATTGGTTATAAAATAAATGTAAAAAAAATGTTCAGTATTGATTAAAATTCTAAAAAACCCTCGTATTGCGGGCGCAGCCCTCTGTACGCGGGTATTTTGTTTATAATCCCTGAAGCAAGCAACAACAAAAATTGGCATGTTCTGCTATCCGCTTTAATAGGGGGAACTTTTGTGTTCCGATATTTTCCGCTATATGTCCGCTATATGGCGGACGGTAAGATAAGTGTCGCTAGTGTCAATAACAAGAACAAGAAAATTCTTCTTGCGAAGCTGATAGCGTAATGTTCCCAAAAATTTTCAGTAACTACAGTTATTTTACTATACTCCCACATTCGCGTCAAACAAAAATATTTCCCCACTCGTAAAAGTACCTAATTCCATCCGTGTTCGTGACAATAGTCAACTTCACACTTTATCCTTCAAAAAAATTGACATATGATATGCTTTACTAAATTTGGCAAAACACTTTTACTGCATAACTTAAAAGAGGAGCTCGCACGCCATATACCAAAAATATAATTCCGCAGCAACCCCTTCTGTTCTGATGCCTATTGCTGATTTACCTACTTCGCGAATGTTCATCAAGAGCGAAAACGAAGCAAAAAATAACTGTTTTATGAGGATACTTGTACTATACACCTCATGGAACCTTATTAGCCTAAGTCTGCGGAGCAGCGATAGAAAAGTATACGATGTACCTACTCATTTTCTTAACAATTCGGAAATTGCATGATGGCACGCAATCTGCTTGTGCTCAACCTACTCTCTTCTCTTCAAAAAAGAAACCGAGAGAGGCCTGCGAGCACAAAAAAAACTGCGGGTTTCACCCCCGTCGAGACATGAAATGAAATGGAATTTTCGCATTGGCGAAACACGATATGTATAGCTAACTTATACGTGTCGAGTGAAATACCTTTCTGCGAGTCGGATCGAGAATGAGGACCGACTACGCGACGCCCAGTCTACAGTCTTGATTTCTTTATATCGTTAAGTCAGGGTGTAATACTGACAAGAAATTCAACTTACTCGAATCAACCTATATAGGCGGACGAAGAAGAAAAAAATTGAACTTCGTATAGAGTGTCTAAATTGACTCGCTGAAGTGAAGTTGATATGGCTGCGCTGCGCTGTACAAGGGACTCATGGCAAACGAAAGGCGATAAAACCACTTTAAATCCAATATAACAACTTGCGGCCCATTCCGAAAAGAAATTTTCAAAACATTTCGTCAGACAGACAGACAGACACAAATGCACGAGCGCTCAGAAAAAATAACATATAGAATCATCAGACATCACACTATTTCCTGTGAACATCTGGATTTTGTATTATCAAAATCGAAGAGAAAATTTCGTCTTATTTCTTTATTTTTTCTTCGTGAAAAGTCTATACCTTTTCCTTCGCTTAGGTATACTTCTGTTTTTGGGCTCTTCCATTTGAAATTTTATACTTGGAAGATTTGGTGGTATCAAAGTAGCGCGTGTTGATGTGAGCGCTCAACTCCCCTTGAATCGCGTATTGTATGTCTGTTTCGATAAGGTTCTCTAAGTGTTGCCTTCCGCTAACACTCGGCACGGTCATACATAGTCCTTGTCAGTGCTCAATGTTCTGAGCATTTTTTTTTTTCGTTACCGGCGGCGTTGTTTTCTTTTTGTTGTTGTTTGCTTCTGTTTTGTATTTTGGGAGGGTAGTTTCCTGTTTTTGTTTAGTCTGCGAATAAAGAATATCGTCGAGCTTTTTAAGAGAATTACACGCGGATATGATGGCGCTTTAAAACTGAATACTGTTAGAGAATAATTGAATCCCATTATTAGAAATTTGATGCTGAGACTTTAGTATTCTGTATAAGTGTTTAGGTAGAAAAAGTTTTCTACTTATCATAGGCGGTGAAAATGAGGAGGACTATGCTATAAAAGTTTTCTTCCTCAAGGCCTCGGCGAAAGCGTCAAGAAATTTTTTCAATCGTAGATAGTTAGCGAGATAATCACACTTTTTTGTTTGGCAATTGTTTATTTTCAATAATTCGTTTCAATATTCCTGAAATTGGAACAGTTGCACTCGGCGCTCGTATTTGTTCTTATTTCAAGATCCGACCTATTCGCGTTCGGAAACTATGCAGCTGCCTAAATCGCACTTTTGTGTTTTTAATCGTAAATTGTTCAAAAGTTTCAGCCGTCGAAAGATGCATTATGAAATACGTCAGAAACGCTGGGGGACTTTACAAAAACAAAAATCCGAAAATGGTTCCAAAAATTACCTCTGCCATTTTAGGTATATAAGTATTAATTTCCCAATATCCGTGAGATCGCAAATTACAGCATAAAATGGCAGAGAAAAATTGTGGTACAATTTTTTGGACTGTAGGTTACGGGATTTCTTATAGCGTTTTCGAAACATTCCACAAAAGTGTAAACAATTGCGGCGCAGAGTATAGCTATTTCACTTATGATTTCAAGTCTAAAAGCCTCTTCAGTGGGAAAAGTGTATTTGTCATTTTATACTTCACACATTGCAAATTAAGATTATTCTCAATCAAATTTGTGTACATTAGCAAATCAGTTGCAAATTAAGATATTTATAAAATTATTGGAGCGTTTTTCCCCAGAAGAATATTTTTTTAAAAACATTCCTTTCACTATTGATGGAAAGAAGCTTCAAAATCACATTTAGTGTGATTAAACAAAACAAAATTCCACGGAAAAAGTACGAATTTGAAAAATGTTTAGTAAAGTTTCTTATGTTCATTTGATTTTTTGTACATACATCAAACACGATTGACAGTGAAAGAGCAATAATTGGAAGTTTAGCGCAAGTATTTATGTACACTGAAAGAAAAAAGTAGACCGATCATCTAAAAAGTTGTTTATAACGGTTGAAGTTCGTTTTTGATTTTTAGCTTATGATTCTATGTAGTTGAAATAGCTACGAAGATATGGGTAATTTTTCTATTCCTTATTAGCTAAAATAATTACCAAATTTACAAACTCAATTAATTCATCTGTCAAAATAGATGATTGTCTATAAATTGACCAATGTAGAATGTGTAGTTGAATTGTTTTGAAGAAAAGTTTTACTACTTCAAAGAAATATCAACGATTGTTTGTAGTTTTTATATTTTATATTCAGAAAATACACTCAACAACTTTAATGGAAGAATTCATTAAACGGGTCTTTCTTATCTTGCATGGTTAAATTAATAAATTTAATAGTATGTACCTACTTTTAGCTGCAAGGACTAGAACTATCGAAATTTATATTAACTACTTCACTTTAGATAAAAAGTCGAACTAATTTTTCTCAGTGTACTATGTGTATAGTAATTAGTATTTTCTAATACAATTAGTAATTATATTATAGTAATTAGTACGAGAAATCTAATTAAACTATTATTATTTTTATCGCATTCCACAATTGTGGATAATCCTACCCCAGGGCAGGGTTGTCAAATGAAATGAAAATTTCGAATTTTGAATATACACTGAACCAAATCGCCTGCTAAAGTAAAGAAAATATGGCTCAAATCCAGAAAAAAAGACAACAAAAAACAGCCAAGAAATATTTCGCTTCATTTAAGAATTATTTACACTGATCCAAGTGAAATGCCAATAGCAGCACTTTAAGAAAAAGTAACCTTGAATCAAGCAAACCTTTCTTATGAAAAAGACAAGAGAATCTGAATAAAAATAAAAAAAGAAACTTGCATCCAACTAACATCGAACCCATAACCCATTCTTCCCAGTCAAACGCGCTACCCACTGAACCAGAGACACTTCTGACTAATCTACTACAACGCTCCAATATAAGCTAAAGCTAAAGTAAAGCTTTTCCACGAGCTTTACATGGAAAATGTCAAAAAATCTATTACCAAGCATTTGTTTGCCTTAATTGAGATTGGAGAATAATGGTTTAGGCTTGAATATACTTCCTATTTCTCAAAGAAGGTCTTGAAAATAGGATCGATTCAAGAAGAAATTTTCACATTATGAAAAATTTTGTCTAAATTCGGGAATTTTGCAAATGAGAAAAGAGTTTCTTAATTTTAGGTAGCCCAATTTGTTCAGTGTATTTGCTAGAGTAAAGCTTGATACCAGATAAAGGAGGGAATATGGGTATGTAATCTTTGTTTCCGAAATAATTTCACATTTAAATTCAGAAATAGCTGCGTTTTAAAGCTATCTACACTGATAAAATCATTTGCTAAAAACCAAGAAAAAAAAAAGACAACAAAAAACAGCCAAAGAATAATTTTTCCTGATTTAAGATGTATTTTCTTGTTTCAAGAAAAGTCTTTGCTTAAAATAATATTTATTATTCCTTGGCTATTTTTGTTGTATTTTTTATTGTTTTTAGCAAATGATTTTTTCAGTGTAACTTCCCAAACGAATCTAAATCCAAAACTTTCTCATCCCATAAGCTCAAAGAGGTGTTAATGTTTCAATTATACCTAGTTATTTCCCATTCTCAGAATATCCAAGTCTCCGAGAAAAATGACTTCCCGTGAAAGGAGGGCCTTATACTCAATTTTCTAATAAGCAATCCAATCTAAAATTCTGTAAACATTTTCTCTTTCATCTCCCAATAAAAGACAAACATTTGACACATTTATCAATCGTCCAGCACAGGGACGTAGCCAGGATTTTGTTTCGGGAGGGGTCCAAATATTGTCCCCCGTACTATTTTTTTGTTTCCTATAAATTTGATGAAAACGATTTTAACCTTTAAATTTAAATTATGGTCTGTGTTATTAGATTAATTTTAACAGGGTATTACTACAAGATTCAATGTGTCCCGAAAGAAATTAAGGGGAAGTCCTTTTCGAAATGAACAGTGTGATTTTGTAAAATACGTGTTACTGGAGTTCTTTTGCTAGAACGGTACAGTATTTAATAGCAAAGATTCTAAATTAAAAACTCAAACTTGTGTAGTTCTTATTTTCATATTTTCCTTTCACAATTTCTCGGTCTACCCCTCCCATTGTTGCGCCACTGTCTCCAACTAATAATAGGGCAATTTATTGATTGTGGCTGCATGTTTCACAATGTTGGTCATCAGCATGATTTAAATGCCGAGTTTCCCTGACACCAATGTGGTATAAAGTTGTATTTGGCTCGCATTTAAGGCCTTGATACTTTCCAAGAGCATATAGTTTGTCGATTGATCCATAATACACCGCCGTGAAAGCTTACTGAATTCGGAATCGAGGTTTTTCTATCGTCGGTTGTTTTTGTTATTAAGGAATCGTGGGAAGAAATCTGGGATTCGAACTTAAGTTGGTGGCATTTAGGCTGAAATGGGGAGCACAGAGAGTAAAGGCAGGTCATATCCACCTAAAGAGAGATGTCTGGCCACCCTATCCCATGCACATTTTCAAATGACTAATACATATATATTAATTTAGCCATAGGTGTAAGCTGGAAATCTCGACTATGTTGCATTCTGGATTTTCTAGCAATGCTCAGGCTAAACTATTGTTCATCGCGTTCTGAAAATATTTCTTAGCAACATTTAGGACCTTAGCAGCGGAAAGTTCAAAACACCAAACTCTTAGGCAAATTAGGATAAATAATAACGAGAATTCTGTACCGAATGCGAATAGTAATTTTCTACACATAATTAGTAGTGTTCAGCCGCATTACTGCTAGCGGCACTTTCAACTAAGCTAACAATTTGAAAATATTGATTAAACTCTGAAATCGACTGCTATTTAGGTGAATGAGTAATGATGTCTGAAAAAATAGCGGAGCTAAGAAGACGTCAATCTTTTTCATAATTATGTTATCAAAACGCTGACTCCGATTATTTCTGCAAACATTTCGGGAGGGGTCCGGACCCCCTGGACCCCTCCCCTGGCTACGTGCCTGGTCCAGCACTACATAAATTCAATACTCCCAACTAAATTTATGATATGATTTCTTCACCTCTTTCAATAAAATTGTCCCATCAAAACGCATGGAAATGATAATAAATTGATGATTGTCGTTAAGCTCATCCTTAACGCCTACTGCGCGAGGCATGTTACCCACTTCTCTGGATACTTGCTGCTGCAGCTTTCCAAGATCCAAGCAAGTTGTGTTTTTTTTCTGGCTCTTTTTTAATCCATTGGTCGAACGAAGCACACAGAGTGCACGTATCATTGACAATTATGAAAATTAGATGTCGTCATTAGGAATGTTCACATAAATTTCTTGTTCCACTCAGCGCGAGACATTTCTCCGAAAATAGCTCCACATAAGTTAAGGTACACGGCTCCATTGTAATAAACAATCCAAAATAACAATTGGCTTTTGTGTATATATCTTTATTCGTCAAGAAATAAAATTAAAAAAAAAAACGTACTCGGGATATCTTTTGGACATATCGAATGTTTGAAGTTGTTGTCTCCTGAATGCATTCTGAAACGACGATTTCAAAGGGATCAAGAGTTTGACTTATAATGTTCCTTTTTCATCGTCCGCGCACAATGTCGCCCTCCTGTCAGCTTTTCTTCTTTTTGTTTTTGTAGTTTGTATTCGTTTTTCGCTGGATCGCGGATCGGATCATAGCATATCGTCTGTAGATGCAACGCATGACGTACAATGATGTACGTACGAAACGAATTGTGTCTGAGCGCGCGAGCGAGGGAGCCGTTTGCTCTGGATCTGGATAAAATTTATTGAGGGAATAAATTTTGTATTTTTATGAACTCAACAGAAACGGATCGGCGCGGTTGATTCATCACCATATGCTATCCGGTTTGAATTTCGAAGCATGTTGGTACTTTTTTTTTGTCATATTGTGAGGTTCTCACATAATTTCTCAAACAACGGAAGGATGTTTTGGTGGTGGAAATTTCCGCGAACTATTTTATTGCACAATAGAATAGATTTTCTAATAAGCCGAATCCACTAGATGCTACTGACAGAAATATTTTCTATGAACTTATTCACTCAAAATATAAATCTGCTCACATTCTTCACCTCCATCGGTTCAATTTTAAAAAATATATGCAAATTACATAAATTCCTAACTACCGCGCTTATCTGTGTTCATTTAACTAGCCATACAGCATATATCGGACCATTCAAGATTCCAATTTCATTGAAAAACGCGACGTTTACGACTAAGACTCTACTACACACAATCGTAGGTAGCCTCTAGGATGGTTGCAAACAAGCAGCGATAAATCTGTGAATTATCCGGCAATCTTTCGCGGATCTTTGTTAAATTGTATTTGTGCCGTAAATGGTGCGATTAGCACCCAAAGTCATTCTCAGCTGGTACTCTTATGTTGGCGATCGTAATCGACCGATATCTATAATACATGCAGTAGGTACACAATATATATGTATGTAAATCTATATACATACATCACATTTCTGTACTCCAATATTATCCAATACTCTCGGCAAAATTCTTCAGCCCCCTCAATGGCGGCCGGCTTATGGCTTCTTGGTCAGATCAGATGTTCAAGGCATATTTTGCGTTCTTGACTCCATTCTCCATGCCATTCTGGTTATGTCGTTGCGTTTATAACGTTGTTGTACTGCGACTTTTCGCGTCGGTCTGGTTTGTCTGCTTTGCCTGACACACATTTTGGATCCAGTAATATGTTTCGTATCTGTTCTGTATGTATGAAATGTCTACCAACAATTTTAGTGTGCAACATGATATAGAGATACATGTTCGATGAATTGCAAGAACACGAACGGTTATTGAGGATAAACTAGTTTTCGTAAAAACTCATCCTTTTCAAGAGAACAGTTCCATACCTACATATGTAGGTACATACATAACTTGTGGGTTAAGTTTTTGTTTTTTTTTTTTGGTTCAGATTTGCTCCCCTGTGATGCAACCGTGGAGGAATTTAGATTGGATCTAGAGAATTTTTGTATAGTAAATTTGTGGAGGAATTGTATTAAAATTTAAATTTTAACACAATTCTTTGAAATTTGATGAAGTCCTGATGTTGGGTTTTCTTATTATACATATAAATGCGCAGCTTAATTAACATTTTTTTAATCTTGTAATCCGAAGAAACAGTAACACACGGTTTTTCTATTTTTGTCTAATCAAGAGATCTCGTGCGCCGAATATTAGAAATAGCACTGAACAGCACGCGATTTGAAAAAAAAAATACCGGCGTACAGAGGGCTGCGCCCGCAATACGAGGGTTTTTTAGAATTTTGATGCATAGTGAATATTTTTTTTTACATATATTTTATAAGCAATAGATAATAATTGTGCACCACATTAATGAAATGCTTCGTGTAAATCTATTTTTGGATTGGTCTAAATAAACGCGTTCCAGAATGAAACGCTAGCGCCTTTCATTCTGTTCCACCTTTAATTAGACCAATCCAAAAATAGATTTACTATTTACCGAGTTGATATAAAACTCCAAGGCAAATCTACAGGCATTTTTCGATTTAAGATTTCTGATGGCCTTTGAGCAAAAAGAAACTAAGGCAAACGTAAGGATGGCTTGGCTTTATATATGAACTGAATTATTAGCTGTAAGTCTACTGTTACTGTTTTTTTAATCAAGGAAAAGCAACTTCTATGAAATGATTCCATTGTGTCCCCTGACATAAGAGCCCACGCAAGCTTTCCTATGAGTATTGAACAAGTATTCTTTTGCAGCTATTCACCCTGTATCTTCGTCCTACAAACTTCAAAAATATTTGTGGCAAACACTATTACCATTCTATGCATTTCCACCAAATTTCATGTTCATTGTTTCATCAAGTTAAAGGATTATGCATGCTTAAGAGGTTTCCCTTGCATTGTGAAAGGCCCTTATTAAATAATTACTTGGCTATATTTCCGGTTTGGATACAGTTCTTCGAATGAAAATTCGTAGACATATTCCCTAAGTGATTTTCTAAAAACCCTTAGCGGAATTTTCATATTTGAAAACCTAAGAGGGGCTACACACGAACAAATTTTAACAAACAAACAAAATTTTACAAATTTGCTGTTATTTATTTTTCCTTAGCAAAAGTCAACAGTCTAAATATTTAGCGTATATAAGGCCATACTAACCAATATTTGTGCAAAGTTTCATATCGATCCCTATAACGGTTTAGAAAAACGGAGGTCGAAAAGGAAGTTTAACTTTAAACGCCAATAACTTTTTTACCGTTACTCTAAACTGAAATTTTTTAACTGATATGAGATGTAATCGTTTAGATCTTTGATTTAAATACCCATACGTCAATCTCCGATAAAAACTAAAAAAGTCGACTTTTTTCAAACGTTCTTCCTACACCCAGAAAAAAAATTACTTTTATTAAAGAAAAATTACATAGAACCTATGAAATTTCGGCTATGATTTGGAGCCTATGAAATAGCCTTTTTGGGACAATGATAGAAATATCATTGAAAATATGAAGTGAAAATTCGATTATAACAATGAGATTGTTCATCGATTCTATGTAAAAATTTCGTGGGATTTTATTTAAAAAAAAAAATAGAAAAGAATATTTTTTTTATTTTTATTTTTTATTTTTTTTTTCTATTTATTTTAATTTTAAATTTTTATATTTTTTTTATTCATAAAAAACCTTATGCCGAAACTTGGATTCGAACCCGGTCCGCCTGCGTGCCAGTCCGTTCACATTGCCATGAGACTAGATGTGGAATGTTGTCAACGTTTCTAAAATCGTAACTACTTGATACGCGGTGCAATACAAAACTAAAATGTTTATACATAGAGGCTATGCAAAAAAGTCATAGTTCCCATGAAGTTTAGATTCTAAGTAATTTGTTGCATTAGTTGTATGTCGGCTTGCTTTAATTCTATTACTAATGATATTTTAAATTCTATGAAAGTGTATTTGATCCAATGGCATTTTTAATTAATTATATTCAAACTTCATACATTTAAAGAAATTTTCTGTTTACTAGAAGTAAAGTAAAAACTTCATTGGTTTTAATACACGTTTTTTGCTGGGTGTACCAACTTCTAAGGTATTTGTGCCAAAGACTGTATGACAATCGGTTGAGCCGTTCGCGAGTTATTCAGTGAACAGAGTGTAACCAGTTTAGGGGAAAGTTCCCTAAACTTAGGGTTTTTTGAACCTCCTAGGGAGAATTTTAAGGAGAGATTTTCTTTAGGGAAAATTTTAGGGGGAACCTAAAACACCTTAGGGGAATTTTGGGGGTATGTTTTTTAACATAAATCGGAAAATTCCAAAAAAAATTGTGTCTGTGACAGCGTCTTTAACTATTTAAATACCTCCTGAATCTGTTGGGACCGGGATCGGTGAGAGATATAGTACAGATAGATTTTGGGAGAGTCCAACATCTTCTCTGAAGGGGCTTGTAGGTACACGTTAAAAAAAAAATCAAGTGAAATGAAGACGTTACGTGGTTTAAGATAATATAAGAGGGGCACTACCTGGGGGATATCGCCTATACGTGTAAATAAATAAATATTCAAAACCCTATGTCCCCAAATTGAATGTCTTAAGTGGCATCTGTATTATAAACAACATCTACATTGCCACTTGACGAGTAGTTAACTTGATGTAGTTCTGATTTCATGTTCACCGGATCAAAGCTCTTTTCCCCCAACATATTATAGGGGCAATAAGAAGATGAGCTAACTTCAAACTGGGTTTTCCTTTTTAAAATGGGCTATGAGCGGTAAATTCCTATTCCGATTAACCCGACTAAATCGATGTCTTCGCTACACCTGTAGAATAGTCGTCTCGATAGCTGTGTCACTATAATCTTCGGGGTACCATTAGGCCTGATACCCTCGTCAGCAGATCATATTTGGTGCCGAGCGTGGGGCCCTTTTTAATTTTCCACCATTTTTCAAATTTAGGGGGAAGATTATCATTTTAGGAGGAAATCACGCTTCATTTAGGGGGAAGTCACGCAGCCTACCTGGCAAAACTGGAACAGACGGACGGACGGACAAAATCGATTTCATAAGGGTTTTTTTAAAAATTTTTTTCGAAAAAACCCTAAAAACAAAAAATTACCGAATTACACTTGTTTGTAACTTTGTAAATTTGCGGTGTGGTGGACTTTAGATTGTACGAATTTGACAGCTCTAGTTAAGTTAATTTGTATTTGGAAGTTTCGTTTTTAACATTAATTTGAAACGAATAAAACCTTAAAAATGCAACATTAAACATCGCTCTTTATTCTATAATTTTTATCCGTTTTGAGTTCATTCATTTCGCACCTTTTCACTGCATCAGAATAAATCATCACGCAACGAGGTACATTCCTATATCACTTCATATGACTTGTTTATCTTCTCAACTCGTCGCATACTTAACTTATCCTATTTTCATAATAATATCTCAGCATCCTATATCCAATCATTGACATTGGCTCTATTCTGTACACAATGTACACAAAGATACATTCGCCGCAATATGCGACATGTCCATTTCTCAAGGATTAATTTTTTGACTCAATCAGCTAATGAGTTGTCAATGAAAACGCGCCGCGCTGCGCGTTCAAAAAGATGAACTTAACCCGAGAAAGTCGGACACATTGGGAGATAAATTTATGGAGCATGTACACGTTTTAGATGCGGATGGTATAGGTATACATACATGGCGTTTTGCTATGTGATGACAGTTTTATTATCTAAAGAGGTTGCTTGTTTTACTTTTGGTCGTATGGAAATGGCTATTTGGTATACTTGGCCAGAGATGGTTGTGCTTTCGTTGGCACTTGTTGTAGGGATCCTCTTGACGTCATACAGCTAGCTGGATATACGATAGCATAGCTATGGTTAGAATGAACTAAATAAGTGACGACAGCATCTAATGCTCTTGGAACGGGAGGAGATAGATTGTATTTTGATATTGTCTCTGACGCGGTTCTTGTGTGATAGATATTGTAGTGTGTAAAAATTGTTTATTAAAAATTGCACCTGAACAAGATATTTGTAGGAAATTAGAAACATTCAGTTTTTCTGTGAATATTTATTTCAACACTGCAGGCAGAATGAATTTTCTAGTTCAATTAGAATTTCTTGTGATTCCTATGCTTTCTCTTAATGAATTTCTAGTTTCTGTCACTGTTCCTTTGATTGCTATGATTTCTCCTCTTGAATTTCCTTTTTGTTTGAGTTCATGTTGTTTGGAACTAGTCAGCATATTGCTGAAAATATATAGAAATCCTCCCATCTACGTACTCCTAGATATACATCACCGGACCATGGCATTATCAAAGAAATCCTGCATCCTTTTGTGCGTTCGGACAATCAAAGAGATGCGGGTTGCACATCTGATGCTCTTTTTCATCCCATGCCTATACAAAGCAGACCAAAACCATGCAAACTAACGCGGATCATCATCTCTGACAACGAATTCCTTTGCCGGTCGCCACCATGCCATCATCATATCATTGTTGAGCCTCGATTCTATGATGTCCAGCTATACGCTTCCATTTACCCATGTCCGTCGCCCAAAATTGTCGTGATTGAAATCCGCACAAACACACACACACACATCCTGAACCGAGTATCGCGCAAAATAGTGAAATGGCATTTGAGTCGTGTCAGCCATCAAGTCCTTCTCAGCCATTTTGATTTACGACCATTTCTCCGGGGCCACCATTCATACATACACCGCTCTGCTCTTTTTGCATTCACATTCACACACGGTCGTGATGGATAATATGGCTGATATGGTGTGGTGCGCACTTCGCGTTCGTCATCCATATACCTACAACCAAACACTGTGTTGTTGGTATTGTGTATAGTTTTCCCGATAGTTTCCCGAAGGGATGTATGGGAGGGTGCGAGACGAGTGAGTGATCCGGGAAAAAGAAAAATTCTCTCCCTCCGGACGATGTACATTTGGCATTTGGGCTGATGTTGGCGGCACACATTTCGTACGTATAGTGTTCGTTTCGTACGTACACTTTGTCCTTGTGAGGAAAATCGCTTGGGGGTAGATCGAAAAAAAAAACAAACTACACAACAGGCTGATGTGTGATATGTCCTTCTAATGAAGAAATTTCCATTTCACTTATATGTTGGCTCTGGGCTATGGCTGTGGATATTTTCCTATTGTTGTTGCGGATGCCACCTCCATTTTCAGTGTGCACTTTTCGTACAGCTGATATGGTTTTTGGGATTTGGGACGTAAAGTAGTGTGTCGTCGCCATGTGCCGAATAGTGTGACAGAGAATGAAAAGTGAAATGGGTGAAGGGTTTTGGTTGCGAGTTTGGTCAAGAGTATAGGTATGATCGGATTATGCATTAAGGACGAGGTGGCGGTGTTTACTTTGGCAAAAGAATGAAAAGGTGTCTGAATTTGATTTTGAACACACCTTCGTCACGATTTTGCTTGCACTAAACGATGTGATTAATCGAGTATAGAGCGCATTTTTTTTTAATTTAATTTGCATGGGTTGCATGCAAAAGTGAGTGACAATGAGTTAGTTAATTTTGTCAGAAACAATTAATAAAACCATTATACATATTAGAAGGCATGAAAAATGTAATGAACATCAAAACAAATCTTGTTTTATTCAAGATTAAAAAAAAATGTGCACACAGTGGCGTAGTTAGACATTTTGTAGGTACCTACTTTGCGAAAAATCATCCACTTGTTAATCAAAGAAGAGCGTAAATTTAATTTCAACACTGAATTAAGCAAAAATAATTACCAATACTTCAAATGTTAGATTCTAATATGGCTGAAACTCTCTTAAGCGAATAAAATGAAAAGTTTTATTTTAGAAAAAAAAGTTGATTTTCCTTTCCTTTTAAGTCCGTCTAGCTATAAATTTTTGTCGGCACAAATTGATTTACTTTTAATTAAATTAAATACTAAATTACCTTTATTTTTTTTTGTTTACTATAAATTAAACTCTCATGAATATCAAAACAACACACAATCTTCCTAGGCCGAACGCCCACGGACTCCTTAGTCTCCTGTCATAAAAGAAAATTAAAAAAAAAAGTTTGTCACACACAATTTTTTGCTATGTTTGTACACAAATTGGACGAAAAACTATTTAATTTTCATAAAAAATAACTCTTCCCCAACATTTGTACGAGTATGTTTTTTTCTTCAATTTTTCCCTGGTCTCTCAATATCATCTATGGCTTAACAGTGAAGCCCCTATCAGTGGGCGTAAGCTCCTAAAACCAATTTTTGTTCCAAAAGACAAAATAGGTGTGTTTTTTTGGTTATCCCGTGCAGGTTTGGGTAACGAAACTTCATATAAAAAAATGACAGGTGCGTCAACTGTCATTTTTTTATATGGAGTTTCGTTACCCAAACCTGCACGGGATAACCAAAAAAACACACCTATTGTGTAGGTATAAGATCAGTGGCGTAACTTTTTTGGAAATCTTTGTGTGCGAACTCAGTCAAGTGCAGTCAAATTTTCGTCTTTATAAAGAAAACGCGCCTACGGCAGCCCGACGGCAAATTGACGAATTCCTAAATCAAGTTCACGAGTTTCAATGTCAAATTGACGAATTTTCAGATCAAATTGCCGAATTTTCATTTTAAATTGTTCAACTTCCAACTTCATATTGACGAATGGAACCCATTGACGAATTTAAAAAATCTTGACAAATTTCCACGTCAACTTAACGAATCAGTAAACCGTTTTAACGAATTTCTAGATAAAATTGACGGATTTAGGAACATTTTAAATTATTCTTGATTCATTAATTTCAAATAGAAATTCGCCAATGTGTGATGGATAATTGTCAACTCTTAATGGTCATTCGTCAACATAATTTTTAGAATTGCAAATTTGTCATGGAAATTCGTCAATTTGGAACATGTTTGTGTCAATATTTTTAACCTATAGCTAATGTTAATAGCTTAAGGGAAAAATCGGTGAAAATAATTCGGTATCTATCTAAAAAAAATGTTTTTAAATTTGATTTGATGTGACCCAAGACAAAAAAAAATCATAGAGGGCACCAAAAGCAAACGCAAATATTTTCCAAAAAATTCCCAGTGTGGAAACTGAACACATCCTTATAGTGAAGGCGAATGGACTTGGGAGTAATGGTTGTTATATCCGGATGTCGTTAGATCCGGACATGCTATTTTCAGTTGGAGAAAAAAGTTTAAAAAAAAACTAATGATTCAGTTAAACTCGATTGATATTATTATTTCCTCTGTTCTCTGGCTTGGAATGGATGGCTGATTTCAGATTGTAAGACGGAACCGGACGGGTAAACTTGCAAGACAAGAGAGCTTTTGTAGTGGCCAGTAGACAAGCATTGTGCATTTCACATTGTAAGAACGCGTCTTACGAAAGAAAAAAATCGTGACACGATTGTTTTTCTTTCGTAGGAATCGTACGATCGATAAGACGATTGCATCTACCAATAGTTCAGGCGTTCTGAAAAGACAATTAGCGCGTGTTTTACTTGCATTTTAATCTTGTCGACTCGTCACTTCATTGTACACTAACTTTGGAGCGTGCATGGCAACATTTATACATACTTGCTGTGTGATTATTGTTCGTCGGTCCGTGTTTTGATCGGATAGTGTGAAATGATCATACGATGGTTCTTGTCGTGCAAGTTTACCCGTCCGGTCGTTTTCTTACAATTTTAATTCAGCCATTGAGTCCAGTCAAATTTTTGTAGACATTGTTGAGAATGTGAGGTGTTTGTTAACGATATTGTAAGAATTTAAATGTTTCCAATAAAGTCTAGATCGGCACTTCACGAAATTTCCTACACAAATTGAAATCTATTAACAAATTTTTGCATACCTAAAATTGTTTGTGAAAATTCAGCACTATTTATATTTCTTGTTTTAAACTATACGTATACTCTCACCCCACTAAATTATAAGTTAAATATTTTAAAACTTAGACCAAAATCATTTTTGCTTAAGCACCACTTTAATGCTGAGAAATTTCCTATTTTTGTAGAAAATATTCAGAGCAGACAATTTCTGTGTAGAATTTTGTTTTTGTGCAGGCAGTGTATTTTTGTACAAAACTTTCTTTTCCATAATGTGAGGCGGTCCTGTTAATAGGCAAACAAAATATCTCCACAAGCACCAGTGGCGTAGATAATGGGGGGATCAAGGGGACACCCTCTTTCGGTCACATGTTTTTTATACCCTTTGCTCATAGAGTGGAAGGGTATATTAACTTTGTCATGAAGTTTGTAACGCATTTAAGGAAGCATCTCCGACCATATAAAAAGTATACATACATACCTATATGTATGGTCAGCATGACTTGGGGAGTCGATTGAGCGATGTCCGTCTGTTGCGACGTGTAAATTTCAAAATTATAGGTAATAAGCTGCATAAGGCAGGCCTCACATTACTAAATTTGTATACAAAATAACCTTTAGCGCAAACTTTTTTACAAATTTAAGCTAATGTGAAACAAGCCTCACAAAAAAAAAATATAGGCTTGTTGCTTGACCAAATCAATTTTACTTTTAGTTGGGAGGCCTGGCGTAGGTACGCGAAGAAAAAGGCATCTTTAATTAAGCCCAAGCTTTTGTACAAATCTTTTCTAGTGAAAGATTGAACTGTATTCAAGCGTTGTACCCTTCGATGTTGTATTTTAACGAGCCTTCACCGCGACAATTCGCACAAAGTCAATAGTTCTTTGCGAGAAAGAGTCTTGTTAGTGCTTCATCTGCGAAGATAAGCTTCATTGGAGCCATTAGTAAAATATTAGCCTTTTGTTTGTATGGCCAAACTTCTATTTCGATCGTGTAGTATGGAATACTCATGAATTCCATGCATTTTTCCCAAAACCCCGCTGCACCCTTTGACCATATACTCATAGGACATTGGAGATAACACTCCCTGTTGTTGTTGAGTCGGTTGTCGCTTATAATGTTGCGTATGTTCCTCCTCGACCGTCTTCTTCTGCTTTGACATTTACCAGGTCCTGATATCCTGATCACATACAATGTCCCTAATGTTTCAGTTCATAGAAACTGATTGTGATTTTACAAACTCACCAATTGCAATGCTGGAAAGATTGATTAAAAATTGGGTTTTCATGAAAACAAAAGAAGGAAAGGTTGCGAGAATAATCACTTTTTTACGATTCTAAGCTACTAAATAAATACATTAAAAATTGGGGTGAATGCAACGGGACCTATAGAAATACCAATGTATGGCGCCATTGCTGGGAAATAGCACCACCATCAAACTTTCGGCAGCCTCATTAAGTTTCCAGTAAAATGGATGGCCTTAGCCCCCCCAGAACAAGATGCTACTGATCACTCTTTTCTTAAAAGTTAAAAAATAAAAAAATGAATTTTATTAAATTAATTGTGAAGAACTATACATACTACGAAGCAAATCGGGGCAATTTTTTAAACTAGATTTCATATAAAAAAAAAATTACCTATAGAAATTTCCAAAGTTGAAAGTTATGCTGCCAGTAAGTTGAAAGCAAATTATCATCGCATCACATTTTTATACCAATGATCTTACTCAATAAGAAGCTTCAATTGTCCCCTCACATTAGCAAAATTTTTACAAAACCTGTAATTCTGTGCATTTTTCACCGCAATAAAGAGTCCAAAATTATCGATGCAATTTCACAATGTTTGCGGAGCCATTAATATTTTCAGGAATTTGTTATAGAAAATTGTTTTCTTTTTGACACCTAAATTTGCACATTAGTGTTGCAATTTTGAAGTATAATAATACCGAAAATTTCATTCTGAAATTCCAAATTTTATAACCGAAAAAGTATTTGCGATCTTGAAAAATGATCCCCTCCCTCTCCGAAAAGCTATCTACGCTACTGACAAGCACTGGCTCGCTTCGCATTATGGAAAACAAGTTTTTGTAAAAAAATGCACTGCCTGTACAAATACAAAATCCTATACTGCTCTAAATATTTTCTACAAAATTGTCTGCTCTATAAATATTTTCTACAAAAATAGGAAATTTCGCAGCATAGTTCTAAATTGGCTTCCGACTATTTGTAAAAAAAATACCTGTGTTGGACTTCAGGGTATACACGAGTCCTCTCCACTTTATTAAGTGCATTTCCCTTGCAGTGGCGTGCAGTGACATTTATCAATGGGGATGCGACGGAAGGACGGTGGAGTAACATAAAAGTACATAAATAAAAATGTCATAATTTTGAACATAGAAGTGGCCACAATGTTACAGTGAGCGTAAAACATTGAAATAACGAACATATGGTTTTAAAAAAAGAGTTTATTATTTAGCAAAGGATATAAATTAACTCGTTGCAATATTCGTTCAATGATCGAATAATCTCTGCTATCTAGCTTCCTTGTTTCTGCGATGTAACCCAATTTGATTACACTGATGAAACAATAGGTATTATTATTCTTTTGAATAATCATAATTCGTTGTGTGATCGCAAAAATATAGCATGTTAGAAAATTGGTCCTAGTCCTAGAGGAAATTTTCCATATTGATTGATTTCAACTTAGATTTGTAAGGCTTTAAAAAGATACCCGTTCGATTCCAAATAAGAAATACATAATATGACAAACATAGTGTAGGCGCATCCACCGCATCTATGGACTGCACGCCACTGTCCCCTTGTACAAACAAACTCTGGTCTGGTCTCTGATACCTAACTCTCCTCTCCGAAAACGACGCTGCGTCACTGCGCGCACATGCAAATATCTAACCCAAAACAATTTCCGTATCGTACGTAAGTAAACCGAATTGAAAGTCCAAAAATATTTAGGTACATAGATAAATTGGCAAAATATTCAGGTTTCAGGTTTAAAAATAAAGGTATATGGGAGCATCGGGTAAACTGTAAAGATCCATCGCCTACGCCTATAATTGCCAAATATTTTTAATAATTTTAATTGTCAGTAAAAATTGCTATTGAGTAAAATATATTTATTTCTTGGTTCTGTTCCTTACGAGGCTATAATTTACCCCCTGCCCTATATTTTAGTGCTTGAGAAATCTAAAATACATTATCCAAAATCCAACTCTATGTAGGTACCTACTTTTCTTATAAAGTCAACTCAAAATTTGCCGTAAATTTTAGTGTGATTTTGATCACAAAATGGCTGCATTTTAACTAAATTTAATGTTCCTTCTCAACAAAGGAACTAATCATTTTTAATTTAATTAGATACCAAAATCAACCATCTGAAACACAATTCCACTTTTTCCTTATATCCCACTACTCGAAAGCATTACTATAAACGACCGCCCCAAAACACTCTACACACACCCATTCATACATCCACACCATATGCATTGCACAAAAGCAAATGAACAACCCAAACACACAGCATGAAATGAATTATGGCCCTCCCACCTGGACATTCGTCAATTGGTTTTCTCTCATACTCCCTGTGTGCCATCTAGTTAGGTGTTTTGTAAACAATATAGTTAATTTTTGAACCTTAGTGAACCGGTTTAGAGTAGACGTGAACCAGACATACTGTTAGTTTTTACAGGTCACGTATAGATGTCCAGTGGGTAAATTTTCCGTTAATTGGCGGTAAATATTTAAACAATGAAATTTTATTTTATTAACTAGAAATAAGTGCAATTTGATTTAGGTGTACTGGTAATGGGAAATCAAGAATGAATTTACTTTAACCAATGAGTAATATTTCTAATTGGGACTGGTTAGTCGTTTTCCAAGGCAAAAATGAAATCTTAATTTTCTATTGTTTAGAAATCAGTAGACATTCATTTTTAAATCGCCAAAAAGTTCCTGTTTGAGTACATTTGTTCCTGATTGTCTGTTATTTGAAAGCCTCTGTGTGCCGTCAGTTACGATAAAGTACGGTGTCCCCAATGCAAGTAAGTGTGAATGTGGTAGTTGACGAATATCATACTCATCCATTTTTTCAAAGACTAGTGACCACTAGTTTTTGACAAAAATGGGTAACTAGTATTCGTCTGCCTCGCTAACTTGGAATACTAACCTCCTACAGTCAACATGAAGCAGGTTTTTGAGTTTATTGATAAACTCCTTTGTACATTCTCCATTGACCAAGTGCCATACAATCATGTTCTAAATTTATGCCCATCAAATATCCTATACATGTCCAACTGCACATACATTTCATTTCATCATACATCCTGTTCCGTATCCTTATCACTTTTAATCACAATTTAATTTCCTGAACTAGATATGGCCTTGCAATATTAATATTCATTTTCAGGAAACTATTTAATGCGTATACCATATCATCTCTCTTGTCTCTCTCGACAATGCATAATACAAATATGGACTACATATGTGTATAAAACAATAAATGCATACATGCGACTCCAGCAGCTTCCATACCCTGTATACATATACTACGTACAACCCTTTTTAGGTATCCCATTTTCTAATAAATCATATGTCATGGAGCCGGAGCTATCTCTCTTTTGCTTCAATGATTTTTACGCAGACACGAGAAAGATACAGCCAACCAAGCGACCGACAGATGAACATTTACAATATCACATGAAACACGACAGTGATAAGAAAATTCAAAGAATATGAGCCTTTTATGTATAGGTACGTGTAGGTTATGTTACAAAATATCCTTTTGTTTGGCCGTAAATCGTGTCGGGTGATGATGATTTCCCTTCATCCCCCCGAAAATTTACTTATCGAAGACAGTGCGGTTTATAGACAGTCCCGGGCAGCGGACTTAAACTACAGTACACAGTATAGCCATAATGTTATTAGACAACAATTTCCCATCATAACCGCATATATCGTCAAACAATACGTAGTCGACTATCATGGGTGAATGGTTCGGAAGGATTTTATACGAAGGATATTGTCATTATCTCTATGTATACATGATGTGTAATGTATTCTGTGGCCACACGCCTAATTTTGCACCTGACGTCAAGCGGTAACCGCATGGTCCCTTTTTGCATATTAGATATGCATTGATGCGAGGACAACCTTTTGTGCAAAATTCTTGTTTTAATTAAATTCAATAAATTTATGTCTAGAGCTGAATGGAGAGTATGTTCTCGAAAACTTTAAGTTTTGACGGTATATGGTATAGTGGAATGGATGCTTCTTGAAAGACGATGTCCTGGCAGGAGTGTAGATGCTTCTTGGTCGTTTTCATCGTTGATGAAAGGAATTTATCATGTTAGATAGATATCTGAGGGAAGCAAGTAGGTATAGCTTGATGAAAGGGGATGTCGCCTCGGATTTTAAACATTGCTTAGACGTCATTATTATTTTTTTAAATTTTACCTACTCTTTCGACTTTTTTTTAACACTAATCAGTTTGATATAGCGACGAGCGCAATAATCTTGTTCCGATTTTCATACTAAGATGTTACCAGGCGCACTCATTATTTTTTTATGAATATGCTGGTCTAGCGGTTAGTGCGCGCACCTTCGGTGCACAGGGTCATGAGTTCGAATCTCAACGTGGATCATGGTGTCTCTCGAACTCACGAGCTTGTGACGGACTATGATCTCACTCAGATGTTAAACGAGTACCCATTTATGGGGATAAATAACACTATTGAGCGTGATGCTGATCTCATTACTTCATCAAAAAGCAGATAAGATCTTGGAAATAGGATGTCACCAACACATCCTGCGGCCTTAGTCCAATGCTGGATTGTCGCGCCTGTTATTTATTTATTTATTTATTTTATTTTATGTCAAGGCTTTAGAGCACGGTTTCCCAACAGGTGGTCCGCG
Organism: Microchrysa polita; assembly: GCA_949715475.1. Taxonomy (NCBI): domain Eukaryota; kingdom Metazoa; phylum Arthropoda; class Insecta; order Diptera; family Stratiomyidae; genus Microchrysa; species Microchrysa polita. The sequence goes on along the minus strand of OX454421.1, from coordinate 17,411,459 downwards.
AGAGACCCGTGAGTGGTCCGCAGACTCTTAAGAAATTATCGACATAAAACAAATTTTAAGTGAATACTTTGCTGATAAGTCTGAGATAACCGAAATGCGATGTGTATACAAATTGCTTAAAGTTCAGTTTCAGTCTGCTTTTTCTGTTTTGGGTTTTTATATTGGGTCCACCAATTTCTTTCATGGTTTTGTTAGGGGAAAAACATCCTAAAAGTGTGTGTGTGTGTTTTGCCCTAACTCCTTGAAAAGCATGGTACTTTGACGATAAGCGTGTGTAGTCGTCAACGTTTCAACGACAACTGAATTCGCAGTGTTGTGTGATGCGGTTGTGAGCCATATTACTCGCTGCAATTTTTGGTATATTATTCTATGCTAAGACAATTTCTTATCTTCGTCTGAATAATAAACATTCGACGGGCCATACCGAGAATCGAAACTTGGTTCTCCATGAATCTCTATATTACAGAGTGGCGACCGGATGATCACGGTCATCTTTCATGCATATGTCCAATTCCTGATAGCTCTCCAGATATCTGATCGAAAATTCAGAAATTTTACATAGAGAACATTATCACAGCATTACCGGAACAATTAGAATAAATACTGATGTCCTAATATAGCCATATGAATAAGCTTATGTTTTTACTGGTAAAACGTTTGGAAATAAACTAACGACCGATCGACTAGACCATCTACCATCCATCCGTCTATTTCTAAGATGAGGCTGATTTTTGCCCAACTATAGGGACAACAGCACTAACTGAATCGTATGACAAAGTATAACCTCCCCACAAGGAGGTTGATATTGGAGACAAGCCCTGGTTTGTTTATGACCAATTTTTATTTTTTTTTATAGATTTCCCATTGTTAAGGAGAAAAGTAACAAAAATTTATATAAGTGCAAGTAGGGATTTGAATAAGGGTTTGAGTTCTAGAATACATCACTTGTACATGTCAGATTCCCAAAACTATAGTATAACATGGTGGTCCGCCGTGTTTCATTTTCAGGGAAAGTGGTCCGCGGACATTTGCGAGTTGCGAACCACTGCTTTAGAGAAAAAGCCCTTAATGCAGCTATACGAAACATTACTTACTACGTCAGAGAGTCAGAATAAATTTTACCATAGTTCCTACAAAAAAATAATGCGCTGGAAAATTAGTTTTGCACAGCATTGAAGTCCTGCTCGACGATTATTTGAAGTGTAAGTGCATGTCCGGTAATATCGTTAGATACTCAAATCTAGCAGCCAATGCCATATCTATGCATGGCAACTCTTACAATCAGCCTTGGTTTTATTGGTTTCGTTGCTTTATTGAGCCACAAACTCAGCTTCCAAGTTGTGAACAAGTTTCTAAGAATCCCTTTCAAGTTATCACACTAAAGCATACTCATCAGTCATCACATATACTCGTACCTATACTATCAGCACCCGCGTCGTCAGTATGTATACTTCGACATCCTTTTGTATACCAAACTCCTTCTCTATGTATGTAGATAAATAGGGATTAATCAAATCATAGGAGTGAATATTCACACCATTTAGCAGGAATTCAATCCGACAAGCAATGTATTTTGGTTTAGCCAATGCCGGGCACAATACAAAATGGTGTGCGTTCAAGTTCCATTGAATCAGCATAGTCGAAGGCAAGCATTTTGTATTTCATATACATTTGCATGCATTGTATTCGCACTGAAGCTCCAGCTTCACAATGTTAGTAGCAACTATCATATGGAGGGCTGTATTCCTTGCTATCGTCAACCCAAAAACGCAAATGAAATAGGCGAATTTGATAACAAACGAAAATGATTTGCTCGTCGAAGGCTATTCTTTTGTTGTTTGCAAATACACTCGCATATATCCTTGTCCGGCCGAACGACACGAGTACGAGAAAATTGTTGCAGCGTTATGGACGGAATACGTTATAGCATCTATCAGCATCCTTGTGGAATTGTTTTCATGTTGCGAAGGTGTTTGTATGAGACAATAATAATTCATATCAAACGGACAATCGGTGGGGATTTGAATGTGGGAATGATAGATTGATGCACTATCAATATAGCATTTCGAGCTGATGAACAAATTTTTGGTTCAGTATAATTTTGTATTACTCTTTCTTGGAGATGACGGGAAATTTAGTACAGTGTACAAAAAAGCATTGCTAAACTTTTCATTTGGAAAGCCACAAAACAAAATGGATCGACCTTGTGAACCACATCCACCTATTAGAAAGACCGACAGCAGTTGGGCTAGAAACGACGATGAAAAGGTAACATTTGCGACCATACTCAAATCAAACCCATACACCTGACGATATAGTTGAGGCAATAAACGTATAAGCAAAAAAGAAATACACCAATTTAAAGGAAATTAGCAAACAAGGGTTAAAAATGCTATCAAAAGTTTAAAAATTTCCAAAGCTCCTGGCTACGACCTCATCACCGCAAAACTGCTCAACGAATTACCTGAACATGTCATTGTGTTTCTCCGAAATCTGTGCTGTCATGCGTAAACACTTTATTCCGCGCCAATAGAAAACATCCCAAATAAGCATGATCCTCCAGCCAGGGAAGTGTTCAGTCGATGTAGCATCGTATCGTCCTACCAGGATGTTATCGAATTTTTCAAAAATAATGGAGAAACTTTTTCTAAAGTGCCTAATGCTCATCATAGATGAGCACTCAATAATCCCAAACCACCAATTTGGAATTAGACAAGGCCTTAGTGCCGCACAGATCAAATACACTGGCTAGTGAATCGTATATCGATTCGGCGTTTGATCGCATGGAGTACTGTTTTGCGGCATTTATCGATATTTCCCAAGCATTCGATCGTGGATGGCATGATAGACTGTTGAATAAAATTAAATCAAAGCTTCCACCTCTTCATATAGGGCTACTTTAATGACTGTATTTTTTTTTGTAAAACAGGCAGACTCTGCGTCAGGCATCTTAGGGAAGCAGGGGTTCCACAAGGCAGTATAATGGGTCCTTTACTGTATCTCATATTTACTTCAGATCTCCCAATCCATGAAGCAGTTATTGTTGGAACCTTTGTAAATGACACTGCTCTGCTCACCACAGACTGTGGCCCCGTTAAGGCACCAGATAAACTCCAAAAAGCTCTAAACCTAGTGTTTCTTTGGACAAAATGCTGGCGAATCAAAATAAACGAAACAACCCGACTCAAGTGACATTTACGACAAGGAGTTAAACATGCCCACACTGAATAATACTGGGCTACCACAAGCAAATAAAGCAAAATACCTCGGATTGCATCTTGACAGACGTTTAACATGAAATCATCACATAATAAAAAAAAAAACGCAAATCGCTCGACCTCAAACTTCAAAAAATGAACTGGCTTATAAACCGAAACTCGAAGCTTACTTTGTCTAACAAATTGCCTATAGGTATATAAATGCATCCTAAAGCCGGTGTGGACATACGGATTTCAGTTTTGGGATACTGCCGCAAACTCAAACATTGACATTTTGCAACGTTTTCAGTTCAAAATCCTTCGAATGGTCACTAATGCACCATGGAATGTCACTAATAAACAGCTACATCGTGATCTGGCTTGAAGTCTCATCAGTCAAAGAAGAAATAAAAAGAGTCCCAAAAGTTATACCAATCTCATTTCCCGCCACCGTATTACCCTAGCTAGAAACCTGATAAGAACCAAAAAAAATGATAGGCACTAGCTTAGCATAGCATAGAATTTGAGGTCGTTCATTTATTCGGCTTTTCAATTATGGTCTCCTAAGAAAATCACACATTAGCAAAATTTTGCAAATATTTTTCATCGCTTCAGACCTTGCAAATGCTTGTTCAAAATGTACTTGTTCATAATTTATATTTTCTTTTATTTATTTTTCGATCTGATAGTGGATAACCCTGACCCTGATTTTTTCAATTCCGCCATTTGCATTCGAGCGTTGCATACCTTCAGGCATCGAAGTTTTGTGGGTGAATTGGTTGGTGTCTTCGAAAAGATAGTTTTGTTGTATCCAATTGGATTCGAATACGATAAATGTACAGTGGCGTAGGATTCTAAGAAATGCTATTGATATAAAATTAAAATAATTGAGTTTGAGCTAGATTGAAAAATAAATATTGTATGTATCTGAAAATGCAATAACATAAAATAAATCGATTCACTGACAAATAATGACTTATATAAAAGAAAGTCAGCGGTAAAATATTTATTTGTTGTTTTTAGTGTCCTTGTAGTCAATCCGGTGACTTTTGTAGTCATCTATTTCGCAGGACTTTTCGAAACAATTAAATCCTGATGCATTAAAAGGTCACACTTCGCAGTTTACTAGCTCTTCCAAAAAATATTAATCTACGGCAATTCAGTTCTATACAAAAAGTTACGGACTATTTAATTAGCCAAATCCTTCGCTCTGTATATATCTTTGCAATACGATCACATGGCTTTTCATTTCCGTCCAAAATATGTTCGCTGCTGCTATCTTCATTGGTGGCATCTGGTCGAATGTTTTTATGCAACATTTAATGATCCTGATCAATTTCAAAATCTTTTTGGAATTTTTATCTTTGTACATATAATGCTCGGAAAGATCTTGGCCGTATTTGATTCAATTTCTTCTGTTTTGGATTATGTATTGCGATCTTATAGCTTCCTGGGATGGCGAAGTACATAATATGCTGCTACTGCCTATAGTGACAAAACATCAAAAAGATGACATATGATGATTTGAACGTGTCATTTGCAATGGTAAAAAAAATAAACGAAAAAAGGGGAGGCGGAATTTAAGCAATTTTTATTTTGAACTTGATGTTTTATGATATTGTTGTTACTGTTTCGGAATTAACACACAACATGTTTGTTAAATTTGCGTGAAAGGTTTTATTTTACAATATCGTATATGAAAATATAGACAGGCTAGAACGGAAGCGCCGTGAATTGTTGGGAAAGAATTGAAAAGTACCTTTTTCAGTAAGACCGCGAGTTTTAGAATGATCGGATCTTAGCGTTAAAGGTTTAAGGAAGTGGTTAGGGTTTTTATAGATTAGAGTCAATAATTCTTTTCGTGATAAATTGAGTGTCGTGTTATTATTTCCAATAAAATGACTTTTTTATTATTTATTTTGATACCGGAGCATTGTTTTATGTTGTAAGTCTCAGCCCCAGTCGTGAAAGTCAAATGTAAAACCATCCCTTAAATTGTGAATTTATTGCACAAAAGTTTTCTACAAATTTATATCAAAACTCTAACAAATTTTCGTCGATTGCAATCTGCTGTGTTAATATGAATCGACTGATTTCGTACCTCTGTGTGAATTTATTTTAGTGAATATTAGTTGCTGGAATATTAAAATTTTTGTTTTATTTTGCAAGTGCTATAGTTATCTTTATTTACATATATTGACACAAATACTCACCCTGCATTATTATCAGCTATACATACTTTTCCAAGGTCGATACGAGCTTTTTATATTTTATGATTAAATAAATGATAAATTGTTATAAAAATATTTCATTTTCTCATTTGACCTAACTCCTTGATGAGCAAGGTGCGTTGATGACCATCGTGGCTAGTCGTCAACATTTCGACGACAACCGAATTCATACAGGCTACCTGATAGACACAAAAAAATTACAAAATAAACTAAATCTGATTATTTGGCCATTCAATCTTCAATTTATATATAATATCTCGAAAATACCTCTGAATATTTTGCAATTGTGACGGCATTGTTTCTCTTTATATGCCTGACCATGTCCCAAATTCTGTTCACCACAATGTATGAAGGATGTCTATATAACGGTGAAAACAACAACCCCAACAGGCGCCCAGTAGATTATGCTGAAAGTTGGGATATAATGCTAATACAGTATACCTACCTAACATCCATATTTTCAAAATACATTTAGTTCGATGTCCGGAAAAATCTTTCTGTTTGAAAGTCTTGCTAAGAAATTATTATTTATAAGATAATTGAATTGAAATTTTCACTTTTTAACTCGATTTTAAAGAATACAACAGCCGGAAAAAATTTAATCAAATTCAAAAATAAATAAATCAAATTTAATTTAATTGAAAAATGTTTGTTTAACTGCTTTTCTCTTTTCCTCTCATTTCAGGTTACCATTAATTAAATTAAATAGAAACGAGTCACTCATCAACTAAAACTCTTTACATACACGTAACATAGGAATATTTTTATTATACGACGTACTTGTAAGAAAGTGAATTGGATAGATTTTTTTATCTGATCGCTTAAGAAACTTCGTTGATACCTCAGTAAAAAAAAAACACATAAACTACGTACTTAAAATTTAAGGCCACATTGTTTAGCTACTAAACAATTAAAACAACAAACTACGCGAAAATCTAGTTCTTAAAAAAATCGTCCCAAAAAACAAAACATACGTGCGCCACCACGTCGTCGTCATCATTTTCACCACCCAGCGAAAACACGTCCGGCGCCAAAATACCGCAATACACAATAAACGATCTAAATATGACAATGAGTACAAATAATTGCGAAAGCATGGTACATTTTCCGAACTATGGTGAAATGCATCCCCACTATCCGGGCACCGGATGTGGGGTAAGCGATTTCGATGGCACACAACAAATCCATCCGTACAGTCAGAATCCAAATCATCAAGGCAATTTGCCATATCCACGATTTCCACCCTACGATCGTATGGGCTACTACAATCAATCAATGGATCATCAGGGTTACAATGCACGTTCGGATAGTCCGTCGAGTCAGGTGAATGGCGTGATGCCACAAACCCAGCCGAATGGGGCACAGCTCGGTACACCTCAACCTCAACATCAGCATCAACAACAACCGATCTTTGCCAGCTGTAAGCTGCAGGCAGCCGTAGCAGTTGGTATGGGACCGGAAGGTGGCTCGCCGCCACTGGAACAAATGGGCGGACATCATATGAATGCTCAAATGACAATACCTCATCATATGGGACATCAGCAGGGACAGGTGATGCAAGAGGTAAGAATTTATGAAGGGATTTCCGGTGAAGACTGTGTCTATATGGGTGTTTTTTTTTTGCGCAATAGGTTCATCAGAATCCTCAACATATGGGAATGTACACACAAACTGGTGGTGTACCACCTGTGGGAGGACCACCACAAACAATGATGCATCAGCAACCGCCACAAATGCATCAGCAACAACAAGCGCCCGCCAATAATCAAAATACACAATCGTCAATGCCTTCGCCTCTGTATCCATGGATGAGAAGTCAGTTTGGTAAGTAGAGACAATTTAAAATTTTTTTGGGGAAAAAATCTTTCGAGCGTTCGTTTCGGATGGATAGGACGAATATCATCCATAATGGGCAACCCAACTATTTGACGAATTCTTAATTGGCTATGGAAACAATTATCATAAAAACCGCACAGCAATAGTTTAGTCGTCATTTCACAATGCATCGGGCAAGAAATTTTCCGAAAATTTAATAATGGAACTGTTCAATATGAAAAGGTTAATTCTATTAGTATGATTCGGAAAAAAGTGTCATGTGTTCACAGAAGAGAGGGGGCGTGTCCCCTGTAACCCCCACCCCCGTAAATACGCCACTGTTTTCATCAGAATGGAAATATTCTCCTGATTCAAAGAGCTTTACAAAACACTCGGAAATGTTCCTGGGCGGAAAATTGTAGTTATTCTAGGGCCGATAACTCGTATACTTTTATTTAGTGCCCGTCGGCTGGTTAGTCTTATCGTATAGACAAGACTCACACCATTTACCGAAAGCATAAATACTGCGATAAATTTCCCAGAGGTAGCATATAATACCCCAGGAAAATTGGCATTTCACTTCGGAAAAATTAGGGGAAAGCTGGATTTTTGCATGAGCTTTTCTTTCGAGGTCATAAACAAGACCCCAAAAGTCCCCGTCTGTACGACTGGCACTAGAGGTGCTACAAAGGGTTAAAGACCATCAAAAACATTTTTTTTCGACTATCATGATAACGGTAATATGTGCTGGAAAAGTGGTGTATAGTGAATTTGTAGCTCTTGTGGTTTCAGAATAACATTTCAAAAGTAAATTTTCATTCGAGCATTCCTAACGGGGCCAGGAGGTCTAACGGTATTTTTAACAAGTTTTCACGAAAATCTCTATAATGGTAACTCTGGCTAAAAGATGGCGTATGGGGAATTCATAAAAAATACGTGGCCAAATTTCTCATCAATATGCTGTGCTATGGGGGTTCAAAAATTAGAAAAACGATTTTTTTTTGGTGTTTTTGTGAATGCCTCTGTAACGTTGGTGTATGCTCATATTTGTAGCTTCTGTGGCTGCAAATAAAATGCAAAGAGTCGCCATAGATGGGCACCCAAGGAAGCCAAATATCAAAATTTACCGTTTTTGGGGAATATCTATATACCTAACGGTAATGTCCACTAAAAAGTATTATATAACGCATTTGTAGCTTGTACAACGCATAAAATAAAACCAAAAATTTCAGATCAATACGTATAATCGTAAGGGCGCTATGAGGGTTCAAGCCATACAAAAACGCAATTTTTTGTTAATTTCATGAATATCTTAGTAACGGTAACTTATGAGAGAAAGTGGTATACAATGAATATGTTTCTTCAATATATCTAAATACAATGCCAAAGCATCCTATCTGTACCTGCCCCCCAATGGGAGCTACGTTGGGTCAAACTTAAAAAAAAAACACGTTTTCCCGGGAATTGTTCTATCTATGCATGTACTCGTAGCGTCCAGAAACAACCGCATAAACGCACCGAAAAATTATTCCTCATGTCATTTCCAGCGAAAAAAAGTGCGTCGGACACACCCCGATTCTATATATATAAGAATCCTGCAGGCACCTCATCTTGTTAGAAGTTGGAGAAACTGAGATTAAAGGAACATTTGTTTTTGGGTCAAATTACAAAAAATTTACTTTGCAGATCATGAAAAACCAAACCACTCATCCGATTTTTTTGTTTAGGTAAATGTGTTGGCAGTGAGAATAATCTCATTTCGTTACTCTTGCTAGTCTAGTTTAGGAGATATTCAGGTTTAAGTCGTGTAAGAAAATTAATTTTTCAAAAATATTTAGTTGATCTTCAGATGTTTCGCCCCCATAACTTCCTTCGGTGCCTACCGGTTTATGAGGACTTTTGGCTATTTGTTTACAGCCCCAGGGGCTTTAAACTCGTCATAGCTGACTTTACAGCATACTCCCCCGTTACAAAGATATTCACGAAAAACTCAAAAACATCCCTTTTTTCGAAGTTTTGACCCCCCATAGCACCCTTGTGGGTATAAGTATTGATAAGAAATTTGGCCACTCTTTTCGAAACCTATGGGCTACAAATTCGCCATTCAAATTTTTTTTAGCAGGAGTTACCGTTATGAAGATTTTCCTGAAAATTTGTAAAAAAAAAATACCGTTAGACCCCCTGGCACCGTTAGCAGTAGTCGAATCAAAAGCTACCTTTGACATTTTACTCGCAAACCACAAGAACTATAGATTTTCCATACACCACTTTTTAGTACATATTACCGTTATCGAGATATTCAGGAAAACCGTTTTTTGAGGGTCTTCTACCCTCTGTACAACCGCTAGCGGCACTCGTACAGACGGAGACTTTTGGGGCCTTGTGTAGGACCTTGAAAGGGAGCCTCATACAAAAATTTAGCTTTCCCCTAATTTTTCCGAAGTTTGCCCAAATTTTTGTTCAAATTTCCTGGAGTAATACATGTTGGATGAATTTCGCATATTTATCCAAAGGGTTTTCTAAAAATGTTTAATACTTTATGCTTTTTTTAGGATTGATGAATGATTATCTAATAGCTAAGACAACCTTTTTAAGGATAGATAGTTTAGAGTTGTTGATAAATATGTACGAGTGATTGGCCCCTAAAATTTTAAGTAACCTTTGAATAATTTGAATTTGTACGACATCCCTTTGATATATTGAAATTTTCAACTACCATCATGCAGTACGCAAGAATCCAGCAAACTTTACAATTGATTTTTCTCCGTTTGAATCGAACGCACTCTTATTTTGAGTGGCGATGCTGGTAGTGTAATTTGATTGATTTCAATTGAACTAAATAATGTATGGAAAGAGGGAATTATTATGCAATTCAAGACACACAGACCTACATTTGAGTATTAAAATTTTCAAATTTTTAATTATACACATATTGCGAGGGTTCAGGATTGTACCGAATAATTGTTTGCCTCATAATTCGGCATACTTTATGCAGAATAGCTATATTGACGCAAATCAATTCTGCGTATTATTTTAAAAGAAACACTGAGTCCCTTGTAACAAGGTACTTAGGAAAACATCAGTCACTCACGTAGTTAGCATTAAATGCAGTACTTTAGTGAAATATGCCAAATTCCTATTGCCGTTTAAGCTTCGTGAGATTCTATACTTTTTCCTGACATACATTCATTCAATGCATTTACTGGTAACTACACCGTTTATCCGAAGCCTAACAAAATTTGTCATCGTATACACGACTACATGTACTGGTAAATCCTCTGTGACATTTCTACTCAATTTATCAAATCAGCTTTCTCTAACCGTTTTCAAACTCCTCTAATCTTTTCTATCATTTTTCCCTGAAAAAAAAAAAGATTCAGTGATAGCTGCACGAATAAATACTTTATACTGTATAACTATAAACACACATTATACAGAATTAAATCCTCTGAATGCAATGTATATCCATAATCTATTCATCTCTCTTTCAAACAATCTAATAATGTACATACAATCGCTTTAACAACTTCTCTTCTTCTTTACCATCTTATAAATAGTTTTCTGTCTACCTGAATTTAGATATACTTTAAAAAACCATAAAACCTGATTTAAACATGTTAAACTTTACAACTTTTTTGATTCCCGTGCGGCCTCTGCTCCTCTGAAGCGTGTAAATTGAGCCACGGTGCTAGCTAGGAATAAAAACACTCCTCAGTGTTCAGTCCACCACTGGAGCATACATATGATCCAAAAAGGCTTAAAGATGATGTCGAGCGCAGAGAAAAAAAGAAACACGGAAATAAACGAAAAAACCCCACATGCCGGGAAATAGAGAACAAACGCTCACGACACAGTAGGTACTTCTTATAAGAGTATTACTCGCGTATATGCGTTCTGCTTTGAAATATATTTCAAATTATTATACCATACAGATTTTTCCATTCTATACACCTATGTATATAAACTGGGGAATACGAGAGGAAAATACAAAAAAAAAAAAAACAGCAACAACAACAGCGTAAAAAACATCTTCGTGTACCAAAGATAAATAAATTGATGGCATCCATTGCATATAACATCTAACTAATGGATGTAATCAATTTTGCTTTACATCTCAATCTCTTTTGGGAACATGATACCAACACCAACTCAATTTTCGATTTCTTATAACGAAAAACCTCAGTCGTTGAAGACGACGATATGACTGTGTCTCGATCTCTGTCGAGTCCATTATCTTTTTCTTCCGACATTTTCGTATCGTGTCGTCGTAAGGCCTGTTTCGACGAAGAGATACATTCATACCGATTTCTACTTATCCACCTTGCCTGTATCAAAAAATCCCGGCAACTATAACACACCATCATCTTCGCAGCGATCCTATAAGAGGAGTAAAAAGAATAAGAATAATATAACATAAAAGGATCATATCATGCAACTTTATAGTATAGTATGACTGGACTGAAATAAGTTTGAATACTTGCTCCTTATTGTATACACCAGCGACACGGAATCAACTATCCTCCGTGAGGTGTATACGATTTATTATTTTTCTTCAGTTGGATTGAGAAATGATATCAAAAGGCACAAACAATATGCCCGCGAATAAAAGAAGCCCCGTAAGAATATTATTGAAGGAACTAGCTGCAAGCAAAAATATTGAATTGTAAAGGTGGTTTTGTGCGGCATCGCTTTCGTTTTCAATTGAACGATAAAAGGTAACGTACGAGCGTATACGCGGGCATGAACGGATGAATGGAACGCTTATAATGTTTACTCACGCAGGTCACATGATTGGACAATAGTCGAACCAAAAACAGATAATTTCTCATAAAATTAGAATAATGATGCACTTTATTGAGAAAGGTGTTCTTATTGAGATATTATGATGTGATCGAATGAATAAATAAGTTTGACCCTTGATATCGAAATTATGAGTGTATATGAAATTTAAGGAAGTTTTATTGGAAAGGATCAGTGGCGATCCTAGCTAGGGGTTTTGGGGGTTCGAACCCCCTCCGAAATGAATTGATGCTACAATGATACTACCTGAAATAGTGTTGAGGACTCCTTACGTAGTGGGTTTAGGGGACCTAGAAGCTTTGGTCATGTGAATTGAAATGCAGGTTGTTTCATATGCAAAATCACCTACAGCTGGTTGTTTGGGGTAGTTGCCTTCGTCGCGTGGCACTTTTTTAGTTACTTGTCATACAACCAGAGCTCACCAGATCACGTAATTAAAAAATAGGGACATCAGCGACTGACTTAGTTTTTTTGAAAGGTGTAAAGTTAAGGTGTTTGGTTGGAAGCTGGTTCTTATCGCTAAAGTAATATAATCGACCTTGGATTATAATTCGACATGTCCCGTGTTTTGCAAACTCTGTTATGCTTTGTGTTCTATAAAAGACTATCAGAACTGTAGTTTCTATAAGCTCTCTATATCTATACATATATCTCTGCAATCGTATCTATTTTGCTGTGACATTAAATTTTGGTCTCAAATTCAAAATTTTAATACAATTTGTAGGTTTCTATCAGGGTATAATCACATACTGCCACTCCAACCACTCTCAAAAACCCCTCCCGAAATTTATTTCTGTGTACGCCCCTGGAAAGGATAGGGGATAGGGTAGCGACGATTCCAATAACCATAGAGTGAGGTCATATCTGCTGTTAGGTTCTCCGCGCCGGTACTATAAGACCTGAAATCATACCAGAGGTAATCCATTTTTACTAGTCCATTTTCCACACTACCTAACAACACCTGAAACCAAATTCAACTTCGATGTAAACTTGTGCGAAGATAGCGCCTTGATTGCAGCCTATGGCTGTCAGTACAAATGGCAATTTGTGCACCACGGAGACCACGTCCCAGAATTTCCCTGGCGCAGATTCCAATGGCATGAATCTTGGCTTGGAAAACGCTGGGCCATATGTCCATTGCAACCGAGATCCTGGTATTATAATATAATATTATATATTAGGTCCAAAGACAATGCACAGGGCGAACTATTGGTAGTACTAAAAGCACTAGTGATGCCCAGATGACCAAGTCTTTGGAGCTTATTACAGCTCCAGATAGTGTTGCGTTGCAGTGATTTGGGCCACCACACTAGCCAAGCATACGTAATTACAGGCCGTACTAGCGTACCCACCGCACAACCATTCTGTCATTCTCGGCGAAAGACTCCAAGTCTTGCCAGAGAAATAACGGCAAGGCCACATGTGGGCTTACTTAGCATATTTTCTAAGTGGCTATTCCAATTTAATCTACCGTCGAGTGTGATGTGAAGGAATTTCACTTCTTTGGAGTAGGACATAGGAACCCCCAAGTAGATTGGTTCAAGTGTAGGGCCAAGTTTTCATGAAAATGACACTATAACTGTTTTGGGTGGGTTGATACTAAGTCCTGTTGAGGTGCACCATATATTGACTGCCGTTAGGTCCGTGTTCTTTTTAGATAAATAATAACGGACTCGAATTTTCCTCTAACGACAATAGTGATATCGTCCGCGTAGCCTATGGCCTAGGCCTGCTCCAAAAACCGGGATCCCGGTACAAACCCGGTGTTCACTTGGTACCGGACCCGATATTCTAAAGTACCGATATCCCGTTTTTTTGGTACCGAGTTAAGAAAACCGACCGACGAGTCGGTTTTTTGGTACCGAGTTAAAAAGAACGATTCATTTCAACAATGAGCCGGTTTTTTCAGGTTTTTCTCTACCGGTTTTTAACCCGGTACTCAAAAAAACCGGCTTATGGTTAAAAAAAACCGTCGGTACTGAAAAAACCTGAGTCGGTTTTTAACCCGGTACTCAAAAAACCGGCTTATGGTTAAAAAAACCGTCGGTACTGAAAAAAGACCTGAGTCAGGGAAACCGCTTGTGGTACCGGGTGTTGAAAAAAACCGAAACCCGGTACTGAAATCTCGGTACCGAACAGGCCTACTATGGCCTATGGAGAAACCCTCCGCGGACCAAAGTAAAGGTGATAGTACACCGCCTTGCGGGCAACCCTTGATGGCGTTGATGTTGAGAGAGTGAATATCTCTGCCTTTTAAGCATGGTTTGGATCGACCTAATGGTCCACCCCTCATATCGAGGGCTCTAGCAATCGCATCGAACCCAGTGTTGTCAAAGGCACGTTCGATGTCTAAAAAGCCGAACAAAACGATCTCTTTGTCCTCTAAGGATTTCTCAATAGTGTTGACGAGCTTGTCAGGCAAATTGAGTATAAAGATTTGCTCCTTACCGTCAACCCTCTGATGTGTAGGTCAACTAAACGCTCCATAATCAGAGATAATCTTTCATGTTTTGACGTTCATTTTTTCGAAAAGTCCTTATTTTTTGACAGCACAAGAATACTAATTGGTTAAGTGAGAGAATCAAACGTTGCCTGCAGCAATTGGGTGAAATCGAAGCTTAATAGTGTTCCGGAATTTACCGTTATTTTAATCCAAAGAGAGAGAGAGATATCGACATACAGAACTACAGAATTTATTTTTTTGGGCATGTACAGTTCAATTTGATACCATACCGCAATGGGTATTTAAGCAAAAATTAATACACTGAAAAATAATAATTTAAACCGTAACTTTAGTTTTGGTATCCACGCACTTAACTTAAATAACGGTAAATTCTGGAAATTTATTTTTAATTCAAGCGTTTTAAGGATTGATTTGGCATAAAAAAAAAAAAACAAAAAAAAAATGCCCGCTATGTATAGGTATGTGTAAAAATACCGTTAGCGAAATTTTAAACAATTTACACAATCTATTTAAATAAAATGAAAATCAATTTTTCTCTAAGGTTCAATTAACGGTATGCATTGTTGTCACATATCTCCGAAATTATCTCTTCTAGTTTAACCAAATCTTTCTTGTTCAAAAATTAACCATTCTATTGGCAGAATCCATATGCATGAATCAAGCTGTTGACAGTTTTTTCGGTCCCTATTAGAATTGATAGTCCTCCCCCCCCCCCTAATAATGCAATATTAGCACTACTGTTCTCCAAAACCAAATTAGTCCACCATGGCCACAGATAATAATTGGTAAGAGTGAAAGCCTGAATATTTTGGAGCTCAACAATATTAGCGCACATAGTATACATAATGAAGACGACTAAATAAATATATCATTCTTTTGGTTCAATCCAGGACCGAACCGCCAGCACAGTGACAGTGACTAACTTTATCGATAGAACGTGTGAGCTTCCTCGTTGCTTCTCGATGGCCTTGTATCATGTTCATATAGAGCATACTTGTGTATGTGAATATACTCGACATTAATTGGATGATCATAGGACTTGGTTCTAGGATTAGAATTAGCTTTGTCCATAAAAATCACGAGAATAACGGTCTAATTGATTTGCAAAGTTATATTTCGGGAGAAAATTAGAAGATAATCAGAATGTTGTTATCTTTGTTTGATAAAACCATTAGAAGTCTTATGAATTGGTTAAACAGAGTTGGAGTGTAAATATGCGAATTGTTTGTTTTTGGGCGTTTGATTGCGTTATATGCTGAGCGAGGATTATTATGAGGGAATGCCAGACGAACGAATACGACATCTTTTGAATTGAAGTTTCCTAAATTCTGGACTAAATGCAAGCAAACATATTTGTTTCTGAACACAAGATATAATGCAAAATATTGATTTAGTAATTTTAATCCTCATGTATGCCCATATTGTCGATGGAAAATAGCAGGGCTTGTGTTAAGTATTAAACAATAATATTTATGTCTTGGAAACTATCATTCTTCAACTAAGAACAAAAATACAAAATTATGGATCAATTTGACCAAAACCTAGGATACCGTCAGCAAACCAGACAAAAATATATTTCGTCACATTTCATACCAAAATCGATTTAAGATCAAAGCCATTGATATCCGCCTCTTAGTCAAAAGGACTCAACCAACACAGTGAGGAAATATACCCAATTCCTTTCAGTTCTATTTCAAGAGCTCTATTTTTAAATAAAACTATACATTTTGCCCTAATTACGCGCCTATGCACAGATGCCTTGTCGAGACTCCTTTTAACTTTCTCCTACTGCGCCTGCTGCATCTATACTCGAAATCGATCTTATTCAAGCCGAAAAAAATTCCTTCTCAATATTGCATACCTACATGCGCACATATACACGATTGAGATAAATTGGTTCACATTAACTCCTGACAGTTTTCGCAGGGATCAAGAGTCTAATTTACAATATACATATCGTAAAACTCCTGTTGCGAGCGATTTCTTGACAACTCTCCGTTGAGTTGAGTATTGGACGTTTCATGTTGCATTTCTTGGGAATTATGTAACACAGGAAGCATAATATTGTATTGCTACGATCGTTTCGCAATATACGAGTAGATCCGCACGGAGGTGGTATATGGATTAGTCTATTGTCTAAATTCAGTTAAAAAGGATGCAATGGGTATACTACACGCGTCTTAATTTCGTTCCAGATCGTTGCATCTATTGTTTCTGGACGTAAGCACGTTCAATGCAAATTTCGCCTTTCAGATGTCGTTTGAACGTGCGTGTAGGTGGTCGTCTAGGCAAAAGTATATGTTTTTGAGCACCGCACGGTAGTTGAATGGGTTTGTGCAAAATTAGAGCAAAAATTCGGACAATTGGACATTATGTGCAAGAGTCGTAAAGTGTTGCAATTATACTATTTGCGCACAGAAGAGGATTTGAGGTATGAACGGTTGCGAAATTTATGACGGCATTTCAGAAGGATGTAGATGTGATAAGGTTGAGTTTCAAGGGATTTTAGAGTTATTTTGAGCTGCCGGTTCTGCTGGTAGAATAACAGGCAAGGAGGTATATCTTCTAAGCAATTTTTATTCTTCCTATAGTCTCTGTTTGATTCAGCCAAAATGTTACCTGGTTTATTTTTTGATTTGATTTGAGTTATATGTTGAGTAAAATGACGAGTCACAAAATGTAGCGCATAGTGAGACTATAGGTAAGCGTGTTCGAGAAATTGTTTAGCTATTGATTTCCGAAGAGACGCACATTCTTACAGCTAACATTCGCCCTACACGGCGAATTGATTTTACTTGTAGGGTTTCAGCATTCTTTAGAGACAATCGTTTAATATTTTGAAATATTGTTTTTTTTTTGTGTGAGCTATAATTGTTGGGTCTATCAGCCCAAATCGTCCAAGTAAATACATTGTTCTTGGAAAATTCAAATAATAGTACTTTTGAGCGTAAAAAGGATGAGAGTTAGGAGTGCTCGAAAAACCACACCGTTGAAAATCTTGATTATGAAATTCCCCCAAAAAAATACTCGAAGCATATAAAAATTAGGCACGTAGGATGACAGATAAAAGCAAAGTGCTCGTATTTGTCACATATGATCTATATGACGGGTGTAAATTACCACACTTTAAATGTTCCCAATTTTGGCATTAGACTTACAAAATGCGATTGATTACCGACTGGAAAGCTCTTTCTTAAAAATTAAAGGACCTTAAATTAAAAAGAACATAGAAAAGCCACCACCCTTGCGTATATCCTTCCTTCGGTTTTAAATTTTTATAGGCTCTAGGCCCGTTTTGACAACTGTAAGTTTTTGTTAAATGCGTTCAAATTTTCGCATTAAAACTATCTTGCTGAAAGCAGCCTTGCTCTAAAAAGTCAACGGATGTTACGGAAACCGTTCTCCTCAAGACTTAAACCACGGGCAAAATCCATTCGAATCATTCTGATCAGATTTAATCATAAAACCATGGTTACCCAAATAACAATTTTATCCCTATAATTATAATACTTCATAGAATATTCTCTTCAAACGATAATAGGGGCACTTTACAGGGGTATAAACGCTGAATAATAGTCCAATATTGGCATTTGGCGGCTTTTTTAAATCCAATAGAACCTTATTGTTAGCACTAAATTATGCTTCGAAAAAGGCATACATCACGTGTCTTATATCAGCATTTCTGTCATTTTCTCGCGTTTGCAAAAAAAAAACATGGAACCCATGACTATCGTATTGCCCGTCCTACGCGCTAACCACTGGGCCAACCACAGATATACTCAGGATTGCCTTTAAACAATATACCTACACATTGTTAATTGCTTCTAGAGAAATGCTTAACAATTTTTTTTATTGAATCTTCTGAAATGAACCTTGTACTTTATATATCAATCAGTTGACGTTGATTTAATATCCACACATTAATCCATCAAAAAAATGCAATCAGTTTCTGCGCAGAGATGATTTTAATTGACTCAGAAATTGGCAATGAGTGAGGAAATGTTGGTTTCATGCAATGCTTCAAACAATTCTATTATAGAAACTTAGTATTCCAGAGCACTTCAAAAAAGTGTCAATTCTTTTAAAAATCACAAAGTTCATCCTTCTATAAACAATTTATCGGATGATAATACGAATGTTACACTATTAACATAGCCGATTCTCTGTTATTGCTGGTGTGTGTTAATTGAGAGAGACTATTGAATGTGTGTGTGTTATGTCATCCAATAAACATTATAGATTAAGTATGGAGTAACTTTTTATACCCTATACCCATAACATGGTATAGGGTATATTGTTTTTGTTACGCCGATATTATCTAACACCTCGGAGGTATGGCAAAGTATATATATAAATGATCAGGGTCGGTCCCTGAATCGAATAAGCCATGTCTGTCTGTCTGTTCGTGTGTCTGTCTGTTAGCACGATAACTCCCGAAATAATGAAGCTAGCGGTTTGAAATTTTGGTCAAATGTTTGTTTTGCTAAAATCTTGGACGGTGTTGAAAATGGGCCAAATCGGACCACGGGTTCCCCTACCTCCCATACAAACTACCCCTCCTTGATATTTTAATTCGGCCATAACTTTCGTGGGACCAGCTAAAGGCGATGGCTGCTAATAGGCAGAGGTGGAAAAGAGGCGTAGTCAATGCCCTATGCCCCACTAGGGGTTGAAAGGAACCAGAGAGAGAGAGAGAGAGATAACTTTCGGTAGAATATCGCCATCGACTTGAAATGTTGATCAATGTCTCATTCTGACATATACTTTGAGTTGAATGGAAAGTGGAGTAGGTCCGACTACCCCTACCCCTACTTCCCCTACAAAGTTATATTCAGCCATATCTTTTGATAGAATGTCACGAAAAACTTCAAATTAGTATCAAATGGTAGCCGTTGGATGTCTTGACAAGGTAATAAAGATGTGTCAGGTCCGACCCATCTACCCCTCCCTCCCCCACAAAAAATATGAAATTGAATATTTTGGGTTTTGCGTGCCTTCTAGGTCTGTACATGGGTATGCTATTCGCACGATTAGAACTCGGTCTCGTTAGTTTAACGTTCAGAGAAACGGTTATCGAAGTCTTATACCATCATCTTTATATTGATTCTATAAGGATGTTAGAAGCTTTCCGGAAAATGTTTTAAGGATTTTGTATCGGATAAGAATATTTCTTTAAGCGATGTCACACGATAAACTGAATTGTTGCTTGGGTAGACAATAGTCAAGCGAGGTGACCCTGATACATTTGCCATGATAGTGATCAGAGCCCTGTAAACGGAGGGCGTGATACAATTAAAACATATCATTTTACATCTCTGTGAAAGTCCAAATTGCAAAAAAAAAATCAGCTCAACCTTTTTAAATTTCTCTAAAGTACAAAGTCAATTTTCGGCAATATGGACAACCCTTACAAGCCTCTTACGCAATACATTTTCTCCTGGCTTGGCTGTGCTGTTTGCTGACAGTAACCGCGTAGCTTAGAATTCGTTCCGGTGCAATTGCCCCAAGAAACAGTAGGGTTGTGCTGCTGAGTGAGCTGCTGGACCAACGAGCGTCATGTGATAGTTGATCCAAAATTTTACGAAACTGAGATCTCTGATGAAATAGAGGTCATCTCAAGTTCTCTCAAATTATTTAAACTTAATTTTGTGATGCTCAAAAGCGTAGCATAATTAAGAATCTTGTCAATAAAGAGTGTCCGATTTTTTCTATAATTATAAAAGAAAAAAAGAAAAAATACTTTTGGGGAGGGGCACTGAAAAAGTTGGCGGAAGGGCCCCGAGTCAATTTCCGCCACTGTCCTTTCGCTTCTCGTTCGCACGGCTCTGGGCTGGCTAACTATAGTGAATCTAAATTCTAAAATAAGGTGGAGCAATGACTTTCATATCGATTTGAATATTTTTTCTTTACGAAGTAAATTAACTAATTTTCATCATCTTCATCGATTTCCTGGCTAGGAATCATACTTATTTGATATTTCAACATAATCATAACAAAATTGGTTGTGTTGGAATATATATCCCTCGCATTACGGTGCGTAAGAAGTGCTTTCGTTCATGTCATTCGACTATGGCCGAATCTATAAGATGATAAATTGACAAAGTTTCTACAAAGTTTTTGTTTCGTTCTTTTGTTGGTTCTCTGAATGGGAAGTTATAAGTTTCTCTATATTTGATATGTGTGTGGTGCACGTTTTTTTTTACAGGATATCTCTTGAGATTTTCGGGATTTTCCTATACGCGTTTTATTTATTTATTTCTTTTTTTTTCAACTTTTCTTTTCATTTCTATTTATATACACACAATGTCAGTTTTTGTTATGCTTTCCGCCCATCAAGTTTTCCACAAGAACCCCTTGACCATACAAATGAATGGCAAACGGTTGAGTGCACAAACTGTAGGATAGTCGAATTGCATAGAAATACTTGAAATTACGAAGGAAACAGGGATTGGACTATACGTTTTTGCAGTTTCCTGTTTGGGAATTTTATGGAATTTTGGTTGTGTGAATT
The DNA here is from genome assembly GCA_949715475.1 of Microchrysa polita. Classification (NCBI taxonomy): domain Eukaryota; kingdom Metazoa; phylum Arthropoda; class Insecta; order Diptera; family Stratiomyidae; genus Microchrysa; species Microchrysa polita. The sequence continues at coordinate 17,390,441 of OX454421.1, read as the reverse complement.
TCTATAAAGGGGAATTTATTTTTGGGATTTTTTACTTTATTTTGGCAACTTCTCGATAATTTAAATTGAAATTGATTGGGATTATCCCAGTAATAAATTAACCAAAAAAGTCGGTCATAAGTCAAAATTCGAAATTTTTTGAGAATTATTTTTGAATATTTCATTAGCGATCATTCTACTATGTGAACATACCAGCCGCTTTCTCCGCATTTTCTTCTCCTTCTAAAAATCCCATAACCAGATGTTCCACTTGCACTCATTGCCTCGAACCAAACAACAATGTCTTCTCAGCTCAGCCAGCTTCAGTCAAACTACCCCAAATAGATATGCCACATAATTACCCAAACAAACGTTTTTCTCTAAAAAATCATGTTAAGGTAGACGACAGATTAATAAAGATCCTTTTAGCTCAAAATACTTTCGCCATGAATCTTCATCAGTCGCGCGCGCAAACAGCATCAAAATTCATAGACATGTCGATCTCAACTCCGAATATCTTCAAGTTTATATCGAATATTTTTTATTCGGCCGTACATATGATATGATATGTTGTTACATATCTAACTATGTGATAATGATACACATAGACATGAACATATGTTCTGAACTGTTGCGACAGTAACAAATGCATTTCTCTTCATCGGCTGTATATGCAGTTTTAAGTTTTTTTTGTTGTGGTGTTCTTTTCTCGTTTCTCGAAGGGATATCTCTTTGCGTCATTCGAAAATATCCCATGGCATCAAAGTTACGAAACCGTGTCTTGATCTTTCGTATTTTGTATTTTTGTTGTCTATTTTTTTATACTTTTCACTCCCTTTAAAAACTAAAGATATAATCAAGATTTTGATACAGGCGCTGTACTAAAAATCTTTCGTATGCACACTCCAGAAGACTTGTGGCATGTGTGTGATGTCTGACAGGCGATATTCATCATGAAAAGTCGCACGACCGCGACTTTCATCTGAAACGTTTGCGAGACAGCTTGAAAAATTAATTTTTCATTTACATATCTATAGAAAAACGGTTGGGGAAGGAAAATTGGAATATGATGCATTTTCGATCTTTCGCAGTTCATATCTGGATTAAATGATATATTCGAGGAGTCGAAAATTCAGAGAGGTTTAAGTATCGTTTGAAGTTGATTTGATGATCTAGAGAAAGGAAAGGTTTTCTTTAATTTTAAAAGTTTATCTAAAATAATTCAATTAAATTGTAAAAAAATGATTTCTATATGAAACATAGAGATAAAGTCTTTCCAAAAGTATTCATTGCATACAAAGGCAAATTGACTAAGGTGTTGAACCTTAGAACCAAAATCTCAATTCTGTCATTTTCAGTGTCAGACTAATTTTCATCGTTATACAAAAAGATCTGGTTATGCTCTGTCTCCGAGTGAGGGAATTTCGAAACTGATTATGGTTTTAATTTTTTGTTTTAATTTACTAAATAAAATGTATATACTTTGTTGCACTTATTTACTGCTAAATTCGTCAATTATTCTTGACTACAATTGCCAATATATTTGCCAATATATTTGTTTTCCTGCTTGGCTCAGCAAATCTCAGCAAAATTTTAAATTAAATTAATTTTTCTTTACGTTCGTTTTCTATGTATGTCTTGCATATTCATTCTGTGTCTTGTTGTAAACGATCCCGCAGATTCAAACACAATGACGATTACCCCAAAAATTTAAGCAGAAAAAATACCAAATGTTTCTAGCACAGAGGAGTTTTGAATTGGACCATATTGTTATAGCATATACTCGTATTCTGCTAAATCCAATTAATCACAAGCAACAAAGGTCAAATTCGGACATTAATTAAAAGTTACCTTTTGGCTATTGAAAAATCACTCGATCGAGATGGATCTCGGATGATTCACTGACATAAAAGTAAAGTAATGTACTTGCATCTTGATTAGATTTTAATTATATTGTTTTTGGGTGGGATTTTATGAAAGAATTCATTGTTCTGGATAAAAGTGAGATGGAAATATAACGACTTCCTCGTAAGATTTTGTTTTTACTTTGAAAAAAAAAAAAAACACCATTTGGTTTTGCGTTTTGGTATAGCAAAAGTAGGTTAGAAAAAATTTGTTTTATCTAATTGAATTTCAAACAATAAGCCGTAATTTTCATTGTCTCTAAAAAAACGTTTACGCAAACACCTTATGAACAAATTAAATTAACACATACCTATCCAATTGCTCATTCATATACGACCCAAACTCACACACAATTACCAATGCTTTCCCGAGGGAAATCACTCATTCGTTCCGGAAAAAATTAAATAAAACCCCGAATCATGCTATCCATTCTTTTCTCTTCATAATTGGATCAAAGTCAATTAAAACTATTTTTTTCTACCATGGTCGCATAATAAAAATTAAAGGGAACTTCCAGGGAAAAATATCCCAGAGCTATCCAAACCACCCCATAACATCAATCAGTCGTCAGTCTGTCTTTCACAACAGAAGAAAAACATCAAATTATGTAGCCAGTGCTTTTAATACGAAAACAAAAGATCCCGAAAGGAAACAATGTAGTATACATAGACCAGAAAAAAAGATGAGGCGGATTCGAAAGAACTCAGTATCCTTCTCAATTTGATAGATAACCAAACGTCACTCGTCTCCCGTGAAAAAAGGAGAAATGAAAATAATTTCTTTTGTCGGAATCACGCGGGTTCTGCAAAAGAAAAATATGGTTCATACATTCTTACATATTTTTTGTTAATTAATTACCAGCTGCTTGGGTTCCTTTCCACTTGTTTCTTCTGTTGTTAATAGCGGCGCAAAGGTAGAAATTAATCTGACGGAATGTTTTCGATATGATTTTAGGATTGGTCGTGATGCAATTAATATCTGCCAATTTCATCTGATATTTAAGGGAGGGACAGTAATCTGAGTTTTGATTGAGATTTGTTGCAGGGACTAGGTTTTTTTTCTTGGCAGATGTATGTTGCATTATTATGCCAGAATTTGTTTTTATTTTTTTTTACGTAGTGTCCATGTGACTTCTCTGCGGGGGCAACTGCCCCTCCAATATTTTAACGTGCATCTAGTGTATGCATACTACGAGTATGTACATTATTATTCCATTTTCATCTCTTCTTCGTCAAGAAGAGTACCTCAAATTAATAAAAAGGCCAACGAGAGTGAAACCATTGACCGTTGATCAACGAAAACGAGAAAATTTTCATTTCCTTGTCAGAAAACCGTGCCGACGGTAGCGAATCTCACAGTAAGTTTGGGTTGCTATGCTGAAGATTTCAATATGGTTGATCTTCGCTCACAATTAATTCTTTTGAAGAATATTCCGGAAGGTAATATGAATTAAAAAAAGACAAATAAAGAAAAAAATCGTTCCGGCGCCACTGCAGTGATATTTGTTTCACATTTTTCAGTGCTAACAAAATTAATTTAAACGAGACCGGGTTCTAATCGTGCGAATAGCACGATGAGTGTATACCCTATACCCATGTACAGACCTAGAAGGCACGCAAAACCCAAAATATTCAATTTCATATTTTTTGAGGGGAGGGAGGGCTAGATGGGTCGTTCCTGACACATCTTTATTACCTTATCAAGGCATCCAACGGCTACCATTTGATACTAATTAGAAGTTTTTCGTGACATTCTATCAAAAGATATGGCTGAATATAACTTTGTAGGGGAAGTAGGGGTAGGGGTAGTCGGACCTACTCCACTTTCCATCAACTCAAAGTATATGTCAGAATGAGACATTAATAAAAGTTTCAAGTCGATAGCGATATTCTACCGAAAGTTATGGCCGAATTAAAATTTCAAGTAGGGGTAGTTTATATGGGAGGTAGGGGAACCCGTGGTCCAATTTGGCCCATTTTCAATACCGTTCAAGATTTTAGCAGAACAAACATTTTACCAAAATTTCAAACCGCTAGCTGCATTAATTCGGGAGTTATCGTGCTAACAGACAGACACACGGACAGACAGACAGACATGGCTTATTCGATTCAGGGACCGACCCTGATCATTTATATATATACTTTGCCATACCTCCGGTGGCTCCTTTGAGGTGTTACATAATATCGGCGTAACAAAAACAATATACCCTATACCATCTTATGGGTATAGGGTATAATAACGTTTATAAGGAAGACTACAATATACATTATACAGGGTGGGCCAAGTGAGACCTACTAATATTAATGTTGTATGTCAAGTTTTTTTTTTACTTTTTGGTACCTACTTATACTTTAGTTTCCTGGGAGTTCAAATTAAATGTATGCAGATCACAAGAACATGCTAAAAATGAAAATTTTTCTTATTTTTGTCGATCTATTGTTATTTTGCAGCAAAAAGATCACCAATATTTTATTTTAATATCAACTTCTCAGTGGCATATAATAGGGGGGGGGGGATCATGGGAATTAATCACCACTGTTGTCAACCATTTCGAAATTTACACTTTTATAGTGAGAACGAATTCGCCACGCACCTTCTCAAAATATATCAAATGACAAAATGATATCTACAATTTTCCCTTTCACGATACCCCAAAGCAGGGACGTAGCCAGGGTTTTGTTTTGGGAGGAGTCCAAATGTTGGTGTGCAGGTGCTACCAAATTTGTTGTTTATCATTAAATTCTTTTTATCAAATTTTACTAGGAAGAAATATATGATTTGTTTGTCATAATTTTGTTGAAATTTTGTTTCACCACGTTTAAATTGTTGATGATTTGCTCTGCATTGTTAGATAAATTAAATTTGACTTAGCCCCATAATTCCAAAAGGTTGCATACATCAAGCAATTAAAAATTTGAATGTACCGAAAGAGTTTGGATGAAGGACTCTTTAAAATAAGCAGAGTGTCCCGAAATAAAGATTTGCGAATATCTGGTTATCATCTATGATGTTTGATCAAATGGCTCAGTGACGCAACCGGGATCTTGTCCTGGGGGGGGGGGGCTAACGACCTCTGGATTTGCCTTCGCAAGTTGGGTGCTGTTACAACCCTTTCCTTTTTAATTTTAAATAATAATTCATGAAAATTTTTTATTTTTAACTACTATTGAGCTAATGTTCAATGTCTGCAGTTCAGGAACCCTGATCTTATCTTCTCAAGAGATATAAACAGAGGGAGGACTGCCAAGACTTTATCAAATTGATTTTGGATGCGAATTACTGAATGTTTTAGGGCGGCCACACCCGGAATACATAGATTCCCGAAATCCAAAGAAATCCCATACAAAAAAATGACATTTTTGTATATGGAGTTTCGTTTGATTCCGGGAATCCATATGGATTCCGTTTGTGGCCGTCCTTATGTAGCGTAATTACTGCCTCAATGCAATCGCAATGAAACATTAAAATGTTTAGTCAATAATCACATGTTTCAACTACAAAATATTGGGAGCTCGGTAACAATTTATGAAAGCAGTTAGATTTTTCCGAATCATTTGCACAATTTGAAGACATTTCTGTTTTTGCGAAGATCACCTCAGACCTGCGCAATTATATTCTTCTTTATTGCAAAATTCTAATATTGCAATTTGCAAAGACTTATCGGAAACTGGTGGATAACCCCTATATAGGAATGTGCTTCAAGAATAAGAATTCATATTTTTATAGGATCTTCAACGAAATTTCATTGTTTCATATTTCATTTTGTAATTCGTTATTTCCCAATTTTCGGGTCTAGGAGGGGCTTTAGCCTCCTTAGCCCTTCCCGTGGTTGTGCCACTGAAAAGGTTAAAACTTAAAAAAAATTCGAATCGATTAGCAATATGTTAATATTTTTTAATCGACAAAAACTAAAAGAAGCTTTTCTGTGTCATAATATTGAAATTCTTTTTTTACAAAATTTCACATCTCATTCCCATGTCTGTCATCATCATCATCAACAAGGCATCGTCTCGCCTTTAACAACACGCACAAACATTGTGGCGGAATTTCATTGCCGAGATCATGTCAGTCATCTTGAAATCATTCTAGCATTAAAATAAGCGGCAACTGGGAGGATGAAAACCATTCTCATTCCCCATGCCATTTCTCCGCAGCGCTCGATGTCCCGGAACGTGTTTTGCGTTCATCCTGCCTCCGGGATATGTTTTCGAGAGATGGCCCTGACATTCGTCGTCATCGTCGCCTATTTCGTCGTCCATATTCCGAAAAAAACACCGAACCATTCGTTGTTGTTTCTGATGACGATGACGACATCCGACGACGATGCGATGCCCTATAGTCACAGGCTCTGCACGTTGTTGTTGTTGTGGTTGATACTTGTTTGGGTCCTTTCGGGATGTCTTGTCTTCTTATAAGTATATGTATGTGTCGGCTATTTTTTGGGGGCTGATTTTCATTCTGCTGGCATGTTTCAAGTCGGCCGGCCTGTCAAATCATTTGACATGGGTTCCATATTTTTCCCAATGATATATCCCGAAGATCTAGGTTTTTTTTCGGGGTTCTTCTCTATACTTCTGCTGTTGGGCTGTTGCTCTGTTCATGTAAGTATATCCGGAGGAGTTTTTGGTATGTTATAGCGAATAGTTGGTTTTGGGTCTCGACATATATAGAAAAACGATACGAGTATGTACTGCTCGTATAGAACATACATATGGCTATGGTATTAGTGCAGCATGCGTCGTATGCTGTATGCTCCTGGGACCTTGGATATTCTTCTTTTTCTTTCTTCCTCTTCAGCTCTGATGAATTTCAGATGTGTTCAACTCATCAAACTAAGAAAGACCAGAAAAAAATACGTAAAATAAATGTACAGCGTACAACACGATATAGGAATCCAACAATCATCATCCCCTTTTCTATTCCATGGTGGGTTTCATTTTCATGTTAGATGCGCGGAGATAACCGAGACATCTAACCGTGGTAGAGTAAAAAAAAAGTAAAAGAAATGAGAGAAAAATTATATAAAAAATGTCTCAGTTATCCTTGGGGGGATTGCCACGGGGAGTGCAAATTTCGGATAGATATAAAGTGTGTGCGGAGATAGTGCGTGATATGCGTGTAGGCGTTTATTCAAGGCGGACATAACGTCATGATGTCCTGTGTATACGAGCACGTTGTATATGGAGAATGACTGATGATTTGATCTATTTGCGACTAGAAGGAAGATTTGAAAATATAGGTCGGAGATTTTTTTTCAGAAAGGCATGATAGAAATATACATGTCTATTTTACATGATGTGTATACCTCTGGATATCCAAAAATTTTACTTGAACTTAAAGGCATTTGCGAATAGTCCATTTCAAAACTAGATTAGACTGTAGAGGCAGTCTACTGTCAAGTTTTTATTATCTATTACGTCCGCTTGATTTGGTCGCTTATAATGAATTAAATGTTTTTTTTTATTTCTTAAAAGACATTATCCGGTGATAGCTTGAAATATTTTTTTTGTCAGTTGGAACTTAGCATAGCAACCGTTTGGTTTTACTTCTTTATTGCCTTACTTAATCTATAAGGGATTCCTAATAAGATAAAACAAAAAAAACTTGTTTCGTAAAATTGACCAACGCGTTATGTTCCATTAGAACTGAGGCAGGGCTGACAAACCCAACAATTACTATTGTCCAGAACGAACATTTCAAAAAAGGTTACCGCATATGTTAGAAATAACTACTGCAGCAGTATTGCTTAATGGTCGAAAACGATGGAAAAAATGTTTCCTTCTTACCTAATTATGAAACTCAGCTTTTAATGTTAATGTTCCAAAATGGTTGGCAGAAGGAAGAGGTTTTTTTTCTGTAAATCCAAAATTAATATTTCCGATACAAACCAAGAAATCTTTCGCCCTAATAGATTCTCCATCGATTGCATCTCGCATCATCACGATATGCACGTCAGAATGACTAAGTCGATGATTTAGCTTGGACAATTCAATTATGAGTTTGTGAAGTTAAACTTTATGCAGACTTCATGGTTAAGGGGCGTTTGACCCCCCCCCCTGATTGGTGACAAAGAAGACTTAACTTCACTAGATTTTTTTCTGTGGTGATACCTTAAGGAGAGATTCTACAATGATAAACCAAGGACAATTCAGGAATTGAAGCAAAATATTATAGCGGAGATCCGAGGTTTGCAGCCAGAAATATTGCGAATATTGCGAAAGGTAATGGAACATACCGTAGAACGATCCCGTATTTGCGAAGCCACCCAGGGCGGTCACCTAAAGGATATAATTTTTCGAACATAGTACAAACATATCAATAATATAACAACAAAGTTGTTCATGGTTTACACTAGTTCACTTTAAATGGGGCCACCCAGTATATGCAAGTTTTTCGCTAGGTGAACTCAGTACATACCTTTAGGAAGCGATCTGTCTGCTTCAGAAATAAAAATCCACTTCGAAGCAAGGATTTTTTAAAATTTTGAATATGACACATTACAAAAAAAAATTTAATGAAATGGTCTAACACAAAATTCAAAAGTAGATTTTGCTAAGAAAATGAATGTTTCGGCTGTAATAAAGTTGTTAGGTAGTTTCTTAATATCTTCCGTTCTGTTTCTTAGCAAAAAGTACCGTTATTCGAGAATTAAAAATAATAATACGAGCATTTGCCCGCCACCCAAAAATTATTTATCGCTCAAAACCCAATTTTAAACCAAAATGATTGCCTTTGCAGTGCAGGAAGCTACTGTAAACAAAGAAAATCAATTCACAACAGAAAAATAATGCTCAACGCAAAAAGTTTACATGCGTCTTATATACGGAAGAAGGTTAATATTCTATGGGTTTGGAGACAAAAGATTGCAATCTATGGAAAACTTGGCAGAAAATTACAACGCTTTGCTATGCTTTAGCTGCTGTTCTCTATTTTTTAGGGTTTTTTAGATTTTTCAAAAAACCCTTATGAAATCGATTTTGTCCGTCCGTCTGTCCGTCTGTCCGTCCGTCTGTTTACTAAATAACTCGCGAACGGCTTAACCGATCGTCATGAAATTTGGTAGGAATGTGTAGAATGGTAACAGTCTTTGGCACGAAATACTTAAAAGTTGGTAGGACAAAAATAACAGGGTGTCCCGGACATTTGAAAATTTGTTCATTAAATAACTCGCGAACGGCTTAACAGATCGTCATGAAATTTGGTAGGAATGTGTAGAAAAGTAACAGTCTTTGGCACGAAATACTTAGAAGTTAGTAGGGCAAAGATAACAGGGTGTCACGGAGATTTAAAATTTTTTTCACTAACTGATCGTTATGAAATTTGGTAGGAATGTGTTGAATCGTAAGAGGCTTTAGCACGAAATACTTAGACGTTGGTAGGACAAAGCTAACAGGGTGTCCCGGAGATTTTAAAAAGTCGACTTTTTTAGTTTTTATCGGACATGGACGTATGGGTACTCAAATCAAAGAACTCGATGGGTACATTTCATATCAGTCGCTTTTTTTTTAGTTTGGAGTAATGGTAACGGAGTTACAGCTAATAAATGCAGTTAATATATGTAACCATGATACATAGTAAATCTATTTTAGGGTTGGTCTAATTAAAAGGCGTTAGCCTTTCATTCTGGAACGCGTTTATTTAGACCAATCCAAAAATAGATTTACGAGAAGCATTTCATTAATACTGTGCATAATTCTTATTTATTACCTATAAAATATATGTGCAAAATTATTCACTATGTATGTATCCAAAATCTAAAAAACCCTCGTATTGCGGGCGCAGCCCTCTGTACGCCGGTATTTTTTATAGTATAGAATCGCGGTTTTCTTCTCTTCACTTAGTGATCGATTCTTGGGCTATTAAAAGTGAGCTCTCCAAAAATTTGTAATACATATATCTAAATCAAACATTTTCAAAATGTCAAACCCATACTCTGTTCTTTCTATCTTTAAAGTTCAGTCAATGTAACGCAAGACAGTGATTAAAACGGTTCAGTGTAAAACAAACTTACTCGTATCTTGATTCAAGTAAAACAGTTCTATGACCTCCATCTTTTCCTGTGTTTGCCGTGCTTTATTTCTCATCCATCCACCCGCGCGGTTGAATGCAATATCTAATTAGAATTATTTTAGTTTTTTTCCCGATAAGATCGCCCTCATCATGCGTTCCAATCATTATACACGCCACAAAGTGTGTTTGTTGGTTTGATGTGATATTTGGCCTTTTAAGGTGAACGCAGCAATGCGGTGACGTCAACCTCGTGAAACAAGGTCACACCCAGAACAAAGGTAAAAAGGAAAATTACATACATACATGCTCCACATATAATGGGCTATCTCGACATCTATGAAAAACAAATCCATACAGGCAAAATAGTATACATACAAAACTTCCAACTCGTACTATTCTACATATACTTCGTATTCTATTACGAAAGAACTTCAATTTCCACAGCGGCACATGAAATGTGTCGAAAATACTAAAACCGAATAGAACCAAGGAAGAAATCACATGCCACTCCTTTTGGTTTTTGGTATACTCGTATACGTTATACCGCATGTCATGACAGAAAAATTTCGTGCACGAAATCCACAGCGGTTGTATGACATGCCATGGCTGCCTGGCATGGCATCGACGACGTCCTATAAATCGACCGACGACGACGACGTCGTCATCATCATTATACAAAAAGAACCCCGAAAAACTCACATAAAGCCGAGGAGAGCGCCTAATGGCGATTTAATCGTTCTTCCATGTTTCAGATACTTAATCGCGGTAGAAAACTTACTAAAACTTATATAAGTCTGCATGGAATGTAGTAGTTTAATGTGTATGTAGCGGGGCTATGGGAAATTCATTCACTATTGTGGATATATGTCGAGATAGATTAGTTTGTTCAAGCAACGAAGTAGGTAACGAGTGTCTTTTGGGACAAACCTTGAGGTTAGACATTTTTTTCGATAAAAAGAATGGCCATTTTAGATTTTGGAGAGGAAAATACATTTCTATTAATTTTTAAATTTTTAAGCTACATATATTGTTTGAAAGCTGAAAGAATTCTAATATTAACGCTGCAAGATGAAATTTTTAATTACTTGAAATGCAATGTTGCAGCAGAAACTACAAATCAAAATCAGATTACGACTAACAGCGGCCCTCGTTTGAAGAAGAAAATTGAATAAAACGACGCTCCTGCGAAACAAGCATTCACATAGTGCCATTGATAGCACAAAAAGCTTTCGAATTGTTGTTGCATTAATAGCAGTAGCGCCATTCCTTTTATCTCCTGCTATATAGGCAAACTTAATCTAAAATCATCTTTTATTAAACGAAAATTCGGCTTAAATACTCTTTGATGCAAAAGTCGAACAAGTACAATCCAAATTTTGCAGGGCGGTACTGTTAAATAAATAAAAAAATATCCTCAAATGGTAATAAGGAGTCGAAAATGCGCCATGACACTACAATCAATCATCAGCTATTAATATTGAATAATATGAAAATCTTCTAAATAGGCGCGTTCAAAGTAATAACCATTGGGACACGCAAATAAAAGAATAATATGAACGCATCTATATAATTATAAAATTTCCCTTTAACTCGAAGCTGATTTCATCACATTCCATGCGTCCAATAACTCCGAAGGACTTTGCTCGGGACTGATGCCGCAGAAAGCTCAAAGCTCATAAGAATTAATTTTTCCTTATGCTGTAATTGTTTTATTGTTTCGGCATACGACCTTTTTGGGAGCAGCCCGTTGCTCCGGAAACGGTCGTCTGCCAAAAACAATAAAACCTTTAGAGCAGGGGTGTCAAACTCAAAACCTGGACCGGGCCAAATAAGACTCTCTTCAGGTTTGGGTGGGCCGCAGGAGCAAAATTTAAATTTTTTTTTTAATCGTATTACGAAAGTTGATTACAGAATATTACTTTTAAAATATTGCAGAAAGTCTGGATCTCTATAGCGGCTCCGGGATTATCCGTGAGAACTTCCACCTTTCGAAAATGTACTTCAAGAACATTAAAAACTTAAGACAAGAAGCGAAAACGTGAAAATATGATTGATCTTCAAGTAACCACTTTTTGCTAATTACATGATTTGCAACAAATTTTGGACAGATCACAAAAAAATCCAGGTCGCCATCCAACACAATTGGGAAGCAAAGTAGTCAGATTAAATTAATTTCAGCAGCAAGGTGGCTAAAAGAGATAAACAGTTGTTTGTGATATGCAACTCATGCACCAATACAATCTGAAAATCAGGCACTGATGTAATTATTATGTTGGAATTTCACATCCAGGTGATTTTGTCACCAAGTTCAAGATTTACGTAGTTTTTAAGGCTTTGCCAATTTTCCAAATAAATCTCAATTCATGTTCGGTGAGGCCAACCAATTTTTTATAAAACCAAATAACCAGCAGCAAATTGTTTGTATTTGAGAAAAATTCCTAAAATAATCTTGCATAAGCCACTGATGAGTTTAAATAATTTTAGTAGAATTGAGTTCGACGGCTGAGTTTGTTCACCTTACCGATTTCATCATTTTTTGTTGATACACATTGTGCTGCTCCGGCATGGCCGCGGGCCGCACAGAACTGCGAGGAGGGCCGCATGCGGCCCGCGGGTCGCGAGTTTGACACGTCTGCTTTAGAGTATATGGAACAATCTAATTCTTTTGTTTAAACAAAAAATTAACCCATTTCATATCAAACACCATTCCCCTTACTTTTTCTTGGCAAATCTTTGCTCATATAATAATAAATAATAATAATAATAATTCTTTATTGCCCTCAATTCAATATTGGACATAAATCATAATATTCAATAAAATAAAATTAAATTGTATGATCACAATAAGTGTGTATAAATGATAGTTAGGTAAAACTGCGGGCTATCTCACAATAAGCAAAGCTCGTGCTGTGAGATATTGATTGACATATTATTATTGTTTAATATATATTTATATATATATATCTATTTTCCTTATTTGTTTACTTTTATTCACTAATTGGTAAAATTATTCTCCATCAAATAATGTTTTAATTTTGTTTTAAAATGGTGAAAATTGATAATTTTATTTATTTCGACTGGTATGTTATTAAATATTCTCGGTGCTGAAAAAAATGCATGATTCGATGCAGCTGTAGTAGAAAATCTAGGTTCGTGCCGAATCCTTCTAGCTCTATTTCGGGTAAAATGTGGTGTTTCATTGATGTATGGAAATTCGTTTAAATGAGAATGGACAAATTTTAGTAAGTTAAATTTATATAAGTTTTGAATGGTTAAAACGTTAAAATCGGTGTAAATTGCGATAGTGGGGTACCGTAAGGGTTTTCTAAAACATATTTTTATTATGCGTTTGTGCAATATAACTAAAGGCTTGAGAATGGAAGGTGCTAACCCTCCCCATCCTATGATTCCGTATTCAATAATGGACTGGACTAATGCTATAAATACCATCTTTAACCGTTCTATTGATATAATTGACCGCAATTCAACAAACTTATAAATTATTCTTTTTAGACGGCTGCAGACGTAGGCTATATGTTCATTCCAGCGTAAGTGTCGATCTATTTCCACTCCCAAATCTTTAGTATGGCTCACAATGTTTAGCAGAGGACAATTACTGCATGTTGTTGCACAATTGCAACTATGTGCGCGCACTTGTAAACTATCCTGTGGAGCTCCAGCAATTGTTAAGGAAAATGGAATAGCTACCGTTTTTTTAACGTTTATTCGTAGCATGTTTTTATTCAACCACTTTATTATATAATTTAAACCTTCGTTTGCATAGCTAAACGTTGCTTTCCAGTTTTCTCCATGGTAAAGAGCAACAATATCATCGGCAAACGCATATAGAGAGCAGTTATTAAAATTCATTTTAATTAAATCATTTATATAGATTAGGAACATGATAGGACCCAACACTGTTCCTTGAGGTACTCCAATTTTAATGGTCAGGGGGGAGCTCACATAGTTATTTATTCGTACTGACTGTGTTCTCTTATCCAGATAAGAGCGAAGTAAATCAAGTGTAATACCCCTTATCTCAACGTTTCTCAGTTTTGAGAGTAATTTGTCATGGTTGACAGTGTCGAATGCCTTTCGTAAGTCGAGGAATATTCCTATGCATTGTAAGCTTTTATCTAAAGTTGATATAATAGTTTTCGTTACCTTATATACAACGTCTTCTGTCCTTTTAGCTTTCCTAAACCCAAACTGGGGTTCAGAAATAATATTATTTTTTTCTAGGTAATCAACCAGCCTATTTTTAATCGCCCTTTCGAAAATTTTTGATAAACACGACAGCAAGGATATTGGGCGATAATTGTTCATGTCACATTTACTTTCACTTTTATGCAAAGGTACAATTACCGCATGTTTTAATTGTGTGGGAAATATACCCTGCGTGAAACACAAATTTACTATGTGCGATAATGGTTTGGAAAGAATCGCGGCGTTCTCTTTAAAAAGATCGGAATCTAAGTTATCTATGCCTGGAGCGACATTAGACTTAAGATCACGTATAAGATTTTGCATTTCTCCTTCATCAGCTGGAAACAGAAAAAAAGAGCTCAAATTCCCTCCAGTAAATTCGCTGTCAGTATTTTGGATTGTGTCCCTACTGTCCTGCACTATACCATTTGTAATATTTTCTCCAATTTCTATAAAGTGTTTATTGAACTCTTCAGCTATTTGTGGTTCGCTGTGATTTTGAATTAGTTCCCCAGGTTTAGAGATAATACCACTATTGAAATTCTCTTTCATAATTTTTGTTTCAGTAGCCTCATTAATAACATTCCAAATTTTCTTCATATTATTTCCACAAGTTTCAAATTTAGCTTTAAAATATTGATCTTTAACACAACGAATTAGAGTTTTCAGTTTATTTCTATAGTTTTTGTAGTGATTACTGAGACTTATGTTAAAAGGTTGCTTTCGTAGCTTGCTTGCCATTCTATCCCTAGTTCTAACTGAATTAATCAGACCATTGGAAATCCATGGTTTAATTTTTTCTTTTTGCAACAGATTTTAGTGCTTCTACTAAGACAATTATTATAAATATTTAGTATTTTACTATATAGAAGATATCAAATGATTTTTGAGCAACCATCTCGTCATACACAGCTGACCAATTTGTATTTTCTATTTCACTTTTATATTTCGATCTATCTATCTGTTTTTTAGGGTTTTTTAGATTTTTCAAAAAAACCCTTATGAAATCGATTTTGTCCGTCCGTCTGTCCGTCTGTCCGTCTGTCCGTCTGTCCGTCCGTCTGTTCACTAAATAACTCGCGAACGGCTTAACCGATCGTCATGAAATTTGGTAGGAATGTGTAGAATGGTAACAGTCTTTGGCACGAAATACTTAAAAGTTGGTAGAACAAAAATTACAGGGTGTCCCGGACATTTGAAAATTAGTTCACTAAATAACTCGCGAACGGCTTAACGGATCGTCATGAAATTTGGTAGGAATGTGTAGAATGGTAACAGTCTTTGGCACGAAATACTTAAAAGTTGGTAGAACAAAAATTACAGGGTGTCCCGGACATTTGAAAATTTGTTCACTAAATAACTCGCGAACGGCTTAACAGATCGTCATGAAATGTGGTAGGAATGTGTAGAATGGTAACAGTCTTTGGCATGAAATACTTAAAAATTGGTAGGACCAAGATAACAGGGTGTCCCGGATATTTACAAATTTGTTCACTAACCGATCGTAAGTAAATTTATTTGGAATGTGTAGAATCGTAACAGTCTTTAGCACGAAATACTTAGACGTTGGTAGGACAAAGCAGAAAGGGTGTTCCGGAGATTTGAAAATTTGAATTTTTTAGTTTTTATCAAATCAAAGAACTCGATGGGTACATTTCATATCAGTCGCTTTTTTCCAGTTTGGAGTAATAGTAACGGCGTTACAGCTAATAAATCCAGTTAATATGTGGAGCCATAATATATGGTAAATCTATTTTTGGATTGGGCTAATTAAAAAGTGTTACAGAATGAAAGGCGTTAGCCTTTCATTCTGGAACGCGTTTATTTAGACCAATCCAAAAATAGATTTACGAGAAGCATTTCATTAACATTGTGCATAATTCTTATTTATTACCTATATAATATATGTGCAAAATGATTCACTATGTATGTATTCAAAATCTAAAAAACCCTCGTATTGCGGGCGCAGCCCTCTGTACGCCGGTATTTTTTGAATATCATGTTTGAATAACCGGTAGACTTATTGCTTTGGTTTGAACATTTTATGCTGCCAAAGATCGCATAGGCCAAACCCATTCTGATTTCAAAGGTCCAAACCTTATAACACATGCACGCATTCATAAATGATCTGCTATTGTCAGCGCCATACTTGATACTTCCAAACACATATGAGGCATAGGTATCATCTCTGCTGCTCTATCGCCGTTGGCCCTTTACTTAGGTAATATAGAGCTGTGCTACTGCGCGCAAACACTAGTACCTAACTAATATTATTAATGTATTCCATCTTTAATGCGAGTGCATCATTAATCATCAAAGCAAATCGTAGAAATTAGAAAAGGTCGCGTTCCGAAACACAAAGTTATGGTCCACGGTCAAATCTAATCTCGACAAAAAGGGAAAAACTCGTTCTCCATATATGATGGGTCTCTTGCATGTTCGGCATTTTTTTGTTTTTCACCTTCCATACCTATTTCTGTTGATTCACCTTGCGTCTTTCCCAAATCAAAAAAAAAAAATAGTTAAGTCGGACATCATAGTATCACAAAAGGGAATGAAAAAAAAACGTAATGGCGGCGTCTCACCAAATCCCAACCTGCTTATAGACCCGCGGATAAAAACCAAAAACAAAATGATAGTGACCACGACCACGTCGAAAACGGACATTCTATGAACAAGTATATATGTATAATTTCTTTTCTTGTTGTTGTTCTTGTATAGTCTTAGACTCTATAACTTGAACCCATATCTCAGGTTCGGTCCCGGTGAACCATTTAATGGGATTCGTGTATCTGGTATGGAAGAATAGTGATGAAGATGGCGTATCTTAAATACATGCTCGCTCAAGCCTCGGCGACTGTTATTAAAAATGAATTTACAAATAATAATTTCTCATTGCTTTCGGGTGGATATTGTTAATGGGCCTCGGGACAGGAAACAGTACGTACGTACGTACACATGAATGATTCGAAATGCCAAATGCCCGAAAACTAATTTTCTCCTTGGACTTGATGTAAGATGGATTAGACAGAGAGTTGGTGTTGTTGTTGTGGTTTTTTTTCTGTAATTGTTATACTCATCAAGGCCATGAGTATGACCGCGTTGTCCAGCACAGCAACATGCTGTACATACATACTCGTACTGCAAATCCAAAAAAGCGTTCTTGCGTTTCGTGGAGCTGTCCACGAATTATTATTATTAATATTACCAACATTTTTGATTTCTGTTTGGATGTTTGTATGCTGTTTGTTGTACGTATAGTCAATGTTTTGAACAATGGACTGTAACTCGATATTTCGGCATGAATGTAATTGAAGAGCGGGTGGGTATATACATACATACAACGAATGGTGGCGCTCTACGGACAATTACATATTATAATTCCATTTTGGGTACGCTACGATGTGGGGTCAGTCGAGTTATGAAAATTCACATTTGTATATGGATTTCATTGAATATTCGTTAATGACTTTTTAATAATTCATCGTCATCATATGCGGATTGTAATTAATTATTGTCGTGGTATATTTTCAAAATGGGAGAATGATTGAATTTCGGACAACAGAAATGGAATTAATTCATATAGAAACATGGGACTCATATAATAATTTTGGGTGTCCCATAATTTGAAAGCAATTGGGAAGCGTACCTAATTTGTTTGCAAAACTAATCCATGACATACATTCATTTGTAAAATAGTGTGTATAATTATATTATGTTCAAATTTCAAAAGAGCTTAGCCGAAAAAGGCTCTGAAACATTAAGAACACACGTGCTGAGATATTTTTAAGTTATGTTGCATTTTACTTCAATTTATTGTACCTTACAATACAAAAATTTAGCATATCTCAAAAGCACCGTTATGTCAAATATAATATCAAGTTAAAGTCGGCCCCACACCGACCGGAGTGTGGCACACACCGCACAAAAAACCGGTTCCAAGAATGATACCTTGGAGTTGCCCAACCACACTGCTGCACTGCTACTGCACGATTTTTCGTATCAATCTTTTGTGCGGTGTTTGCCACACTCCGGTCGGTATGGGACCGGCTTAAGACACAAAAAAAAAACAAAATTAAAAATGCATCTATCGCTGCCGCCTAAATTAACATCGCTAAAGTATCTTTCACGAATTCCATGCATTTTCATTTTTGAATTCTCAGCTCAGCATTACCCGTTGTAGAGAATAGTAAAAAAAATTAAAGGAGAAATTGCGGGAGAAGCATGCAGCGAAGTTTACTCCCTTAAATCTGTCAAAAAAACCATTTCTTGTTGTACTTCTGAACGGATAGTGCGGAATTGTTTTGAACTTTACGGAACATATGCGTTAGGAACCATCTCAAATCAATAGAATTCAGTGGCGTGAATAAGGGATAGATCAAGGGGATAAATACCCTCTCCCGTTATCACACATTATGTACTGTATTGTATTGACTGAATATCATGGTCAAATTTGAGTGTCATGAAGATCGCTTGAAACAAAGAAAGAGCAAACACCAAAAACTATCTATATCGATTTTTGAAATTGACTACATTTTTTTGAAGCTAAATTTCATCGACTCTCCTGAAATAATATTTTGGGTGCGATTATCATGATACTAGCCACTGTTTTTCTATGGGAACTTGAAATTGTTCTGTACAGAAATGATCGTATTGATGATGCTTCCAAAAGTTAAGCTCAAAACTCATAATAAACCCATAATAAAAATCAATTTTGTGGGGAGCATCATCAACACGTCACATATTTTCCGAAACCATTTGATTCGTCAAATTACAATAATTTTTTTAACTTGATTTTGATTCATTGAAGGCACAATTCTGTTGTTTTTTTTTAATTTTGCATCGTATTTATGGGTGAAACATTAATGATTAATTTATTATTGACAAGATGGTGTAATATCGATGTGTTGTTAGTAAATTTGATTTTGTTCGTGTGCTTCCTGAATTTTATATTTGACCATTGACCGCTCAAATTTGCGCCCCTGAGCGTTTCGCCTACTTTATTGTATATATCCAATCGCCAGCCCTCAAAAACCGGTCAAGCAAATTCAGAAAATCCGCCGCACCAATATCGTGCCTAAGCGAGCAGTATATTTCATACTGGACTAACGTCAACAAAGAGTGCATAACAATTTTCGGAGAATTCTGCGATTTATAATTTTCCAACTGTGTCTTTTTAAGAACGGCAGTCGGCTAATTTACCGAATAAGTAACGAAATTTACTTGTGGGTGCTTGCCGATCTAAGCCAAAATTTAGTTCTGACTGTATCGCGAGTGCGAATACTCGGAGACAGATAGTGAATATTCTATAGTGCCTCTTTGTAAATCTAAAGATGCGATTCGCTATGTAATTTTTGAAAATGTAGTTTTTTAGTTGACATACAAATTTTTAATTTTTACGGTTATTAGCTCTCAGAGATGCTTAACTGAAATTTGATGATGAATGAATGACAAATTCAAACTATTCCGATATTTTGTAGGTTATACGAATCGCAAATCGCCTTTACCCATATGGACTATGAATTTAACCTGATGACGCTATTTTTTTATAATAGAAAAATATTTGTGAAACGAAGAGATTTAAAATGATTCTGACACATTTCAAACTACGTGTTCCAATATTCTGGAAGCCGTTTTTCTTATGAAATTTTATTTTAAAACTGTGACGTCATCAAATAGCATAAAAGCGCATGTTTGAAAATTTGGAATTTGTCTCAAAAAAATTCTAAGTACTCATATAGGAATCGAAGCAATTCAATAAAATGTGTGTCCACCTTCAATTCTATTCATAAATATACTTCCATTCATATTAGACGCTGATGACGTCAGTGTTTCAAAATTGCACGTGAACAGAAAGAGCCGAAAATTTGTTCACATGTTGGTGATTCCTTTCTATTTATTATTACGCGAAATATACAACACACTATGATGCTTCAAACCTAAGAAAGCGGGATTTGTGAATGTCGAAAAATTCAACCCTATAAAGATTTGCAGGCAAGGCAGATGCGATTTGTGCTGCGAAATAGACATGTGCGGAAAATTTCGCCGCATATTAGCTTCTCAGTTGGAAATGAAAAAGAAGAACTCTTCTATTGTCGGTTCCAAGAGGTTGGGAAATGAAATCATCTCCACTAAAATCTGGCTGGTCTAGCGGTTAGTGCGCGCACCTTCGGTGCCCAGGGTCATGAGTTCGAATCTCACCGTGGATCATGGTTTTTTTTTCCAACTCACGAGCTTGTGACGGACTATGATCTCACTCAGATGTTAAACGAGTTCCCATTTATGGGGATAAATAACACTGCTGAGCGTGATGCTGATCTCATTACCTCAACAAAAAAAGCAGATAAGATCTTGGAAATAGGATGTCACTAACACATTCTGCGGCCTTAGTCCAATGCTGGATTGTCGCGCCTGTTATTTATTTTAAAATCCCCGATAGACAAACCACGAATTAAGCTCCCGAAAACAATGGTGTCCCCAATTATTGTGTATTAATTTAGCTTCCAATCCGCAGGTTTAAGTATCGCAGTTGGTGTATCAAATGGAACGATAAGTCCAATATTTCACAATAGTATTGCTTAAAACAAAAGAAGCACACATCACAAAGCTCAAACCATTTTTTTAAATGCCACAGACACTTTGGTGCAGGTGTTTTGTTTGGATTGCAAAGAAGCAGTCATTTGACCTGTACATATTACAGTGAAAATGAATCGGTACAAATCCGCTGCAAAACTATTTATTTCGCGCTCTATAGCACTTACACTGCCCCGGACAAGAGGGCAATTTACCGCCCCTTCAGTACTATACCGAATATCTCTGGAATCGAATGATTTTGGCAGATCTTGGTCGTTGTAACAGCGAGTAATTCCGAAACACTTTAGCATTTTTTAAAGATAACACGAAACGTCATGGGCACTTTCGGATTGGAACCAGCGCTCCAGTAATTTAGAGAACAGAGTCCTAACTCACTGAGCTTCCGAAGGGCCAGATACTCGTAGTATGTACTTGTAACTTATTTCGCTATCATTCAGGCTGTTAAGTTTAACTCAGTACAGTTCAAAAAGGCCATGTTTGGTTGGTATTTCAAAATATTATATATATTTTTCACCAGCGTCCGAACAAATATTCAAATGGCACACTGACACCTGGCCGGTTGTAAGCCGATGTAAAATTAAAATTAAATAAAATTAAATTTATGTAAAAAAATCCATTAAAACGCTCAAAATATTTTAGGAATCTCTACTCTGAAAAATCTTTTATTCCAAAGAATGATGCTCGTTTTCATTACTGACCTTTGGGAGTAGTTTTCGATGACTTCCTTACGCAATACACACTGCCCAGCACATAAACATCAATTAGCGGACGCATTTCCTCAGTTTCAGCGAATGGGGCTTATTTTCATAAATGCATCATCTGGAGAACCCTTAGAGAATAAAAAATCAGGAGAATCTAAACAAATCCGACATTAGCATATTCGCATATTAGCAAACGAATTAGGGAGGACTATTGCATTACGACAATGAGTACTGTGGCTCCATGCATGTATGCATGCCTGATTTTGATAAAACCACCTTGTTCTAAATCGTCATCTCAGTGCAAGGAATCCGCGAAAATATCGGACGGAATTGAAGTGAAATTATTGCGGAGGGTCGTTGGAAATTATCGGAAAATTTTGGGATTCTAAATTTCAATCCCGTAGTATCAATTGGGGGCTCTTCACAGCATAGCAAGGCCTTTGCGCCTGTAACAAATAACTTTAGTAATTGGACATCAATTACCTCAAAAAAATAATTTATTCTACCGTCTCTTAAAAATAGCCACAACGGCTTTGTAAAATTATTTTTGCGGGTGTCAGATGGTTTTCTGCCTTGTGGCATTTTATTTCGCCATTTTTTCGCCTGTAGTTAGTTGGTTTCCTTTCCACCCATTCGGGCTTTGTTCGAGTGCTAGCCAAAAAGCCGAAAATTCCGAAATTTATAAACGCGGATACTAACTAAGCGGGTTTTCAATTTTTAGTAATGGAAATTCACGAAATTAATGCGCATTTGCCATATGTCCTTAACCTTCAAGCGGGCGCGCGGGCGGTAATTTACCGCCCTGATCATATAAATACGCAAAGCTTTTCTCCCGTTGGCCGGATCGGGGTGGGAGAAGTATGTATTCTCAAGTTATACTGTTATACATACGATGCAATAAAATTTTGGGTAAATTTTACCTTCCATACCTTTCCAGCGGTCATCAAACGTTCGGGGATGGTATATTTTGGTATATAGTTGTGTTCAAAATGTGTGTGATCTGTGTAATATCACTGAAGTAACGTGCTTCGCTAAAACTGCAGAACTTGTTTTATTGTTCACCAGATAATAGTTTTTATGATGATAACTTATTTGGGACATGCTCTTCATGCAATTTACCATAATTATGAGAATGAAAGTTGTACAGTTGAGCGAAAAGGGAGGGGAAAAGACGAGAACGGTAAATTACCGCCGCGCGCCCGGTTATGTCACAAAATGATGCGCGCCCGCTTGAAGGTTGAGCTGATTAACAGACACAAGATGCCCCAATAACCGTTTCTGTCAGAAATTAAATGCAATTAATATTCTCATATTATATTATAATTTTAAATATTTTATTAATGTTTTTTTTTCCTCTCTGCCCTTTTTTCCAGAACGAAAACGTGGTCGTCAAACCTACACCCGATATCAAACGCTCGAACTGGAAAAAGAATTCCATTTTAATCGCTACTTGACACGACGAAGACGTATTGAAATTGCCCATGCCTTATGCCTGACGGAACGGCAAATAAAAATCTGGTTCCAAAATCGTCGTATGAAATGGAAGAAGGAGAACAAAACCAAGGGTGAGCCCGGCTCGGGTGATAATGCCGATGAAATTACACCACCAAATAGTCCGCAATAGGATACTCCTCTCGTCCGCGTCTCTGTCTCGTAATCCTCGTTTTGGTTAAATTTTGTTCCCAAAATAAAATAAAAAAATCCCTTTGTGTAGACATATAGAAAACAAAACAAAAACAACCAATGCGTGTCGTCGCAAAAAAAAATAGAACAGAAAAACTTGTTTTTAAGGGTACCACAAAAATTCTGTGACGGTTAAATTTTATTGTATCTATTTATATGGTAAATCGGTTATAGAAGTTTATTAAAAAAAAAAACAATACTTAAGAAAAATATACTTTTTTTGTTCAATGCTTATTTCTTACAAATTTTCACAAAACACGTGGTACTCCATTTCGGCAAACATAGCATTGCGATCACACGAAAAAAAATTAATAAAACTGCAAAATTTGCATGAAAAATAGTTTAATAAATTAATTAATTGAAAAAAAAAATGAAAAGTGAACTACCAACTCATGTGACCTCAGAATTCTAAGTTATTAATATTAAAACTATTATAAAGTAAATAATAAAAAAAAA
The DNA here is from genome assembly GCA_949715475.1 of Microchrysa polita. Classification (NCBI taxonomy): domain Eukaryota; kingdom Metazoa; phylum Arthropoda; class Insecta; order Diptera; family Stratiomyidae; genus Microchrysa; species Microchrysa polita. The sequence goes on along the minus strand of OX454421.1, from coordinate 17,366,907 downwards.
TACACGAAAAAAAATATATATTAAAAATATTATATATTAAAAACAAACAAAAAACACTCTATTTACTCTAGTAAAACTATGATTTTATAATGTAATAATTAAAATGTGTGTATTATAACTTTAGTGCGTATTATAAAAAATATATATAAAGAAAGAAAATCAAAGATGAAATAAAAAAGAATTTTTCAAAAAAACTACGTTCGCTCTCTCTTTTTGTTTTTTTTTTTTTTGCTTTCAATTTGTTAATGATGTAAAAATCATTTAAAAAAGATACTTTTACAAAAAAAAATAAGCACTAAAGAAAAAAATTGATCATCCACATTTTTTTATGTATTATTTTTCGTCTTCTTTTCTGTTTGTTAATTATAGCATTGTTTCTTTCTTTTTGTACTATTTTAAAGGGTGTATACATTTGAATGAATGAGTTTTGTGAATGAATGGACATAAATGGGCTATTTAGGTGATATACTGTCTGAGTGAGTGAATGTAGAAATGAAAGGCCAGTGATTTTCTTTTCGTATCTTTATTTCTCGTAATTGGTGCAATTTATTAATGAAGAAAAAAAAAGCGCAAAAATATGGAAAATATGTAGAATTCATATATTCAATATTTATGATTGGACAAAAAATGCAAAAATTAACAAAAAAATGTCAAAACTCATTTCAGTAGTGAATTTACAATCGGATCAAGAAATTTAATTCTAAGAAACGAAAAAAAATCTAAATATTTTTAAATTATGTATTATTAACAAAATAAATTAAAAAATTGAAAGAAAAATATACATACAAACAAACAAACAAAAACTTGAGGATATAATGTATACCTTTTTCCATTGAATTCGGTGATGATAAGATCACACATTTGCACAAAATTATTTACGTAAAAATTGAAATTTGCATATTGAACACACGAAATTTTTTATAATATAGTTCTTACTATAAATCTTATAATCTCAGTGATAATAATTGGCGAAATTATTATGAAATAATTAAGAAATTGGCAAATGAGGTTTTATGTCTTCATTGTATTTTGATTTGGCTTGTTCGTAAAATGGTTGTATTATCTGGGATTTCCGCACAATTTTCATTAGAATGCTTGAAACGGGATAGAATCTTCTTCTTTGGCCTTTTTGGACAGCATCGATAATAAAAGGGAATATGACAAATTGTTGGCTGTTAGCTCTGAAATGGATTTAACATCTTCAACTGGTTTTGGTTACATGCAATAAAACTGAATAAAATGCCTTTCAATTGATTTAATTCTAATTAGTTGTCACCGTTACTTAAAATATTTGATGATGGCTAAATCAACTGGAAATAAACCAAAATTTAATAAAAATTTTGTCACAATTTGTTTAACGGCCCAATGCATTTTGTACCCAAATAGTACCCACAACTCGCAATAGATTTAATTAAAACTTTGGATCATTAGAAATCAAAACAGAATAGAGTGAATAGAGTTTTTTTTTATAATTAAAACATACATGATCAGAATCACGAAATACAGTAAATAACTAATAGCAAAAGGAAAACTTAGACCCCCCAATACCAAAGCCATAATAAGAAATAAAATGCGACATACATACAATTTGCGTGAAATGCATGCAAAATCTAGACAAATACACAGAATAATTATGAAAAAAGTATAAATATATATATATATATACATTTTTTTTAGAAATAATTGAATGTTAACTTATGTATTTGACGATAGACAAGTAGAGAAGACAGTTCTTTTTTTAAAGTTTTTTTTTTTTTCAAGTGATCCTCTGTAAAGATACTCGAACGTGCCCAAATACTCGACTCATTTTGATCATTTCATTTTGCTTCAATTCGATCCTTTCGTATATTTCATGTCATTTCACCCGAAAAATTGTACACAATACTCTCAAGCGGGCGCACATTGTAAATTATGTAAACATAAATCCACAGACAACCACAAAAGAAACAACAAAGATGTATGAAAACTTAACTTAATCACTTTAGCCTACTTATACATTTTTACCCCTCATATGTGATGTATATGAACGTATAATTGTTACAAAAATTATACCAATCACAATGAATTCTGAAATCTCTCTCTTTAAAAAAAAAAAACATGTCTAAACAGAACAATAAAATTAAATGAAGAAACAAATAAATTATATACAACATAAAGTCTCAAAATAGTATATATATAAAAAATGAACAAAACAAAAAAACAATAAAGAAATACACTTGTAAGATAGTGGAGGTAAATAAATAAATAAAGTAAAAATGAACAAAAAAAAACATAGAAATACTATATGAAATTGTGATTATTTTTGTTAAAAAAAGTAAATAATATATAAAATATTGATTATAAGTTGAAAGAAATAAACACAAAAAAGAAATAAAAATGCAGGTAGTACCGGCACATACATACAAAATTTAAAATTAAACACAAAACCGAAAATACGTAATAGTTGTAATAAATCAAAACAGATTAAAAATAATATCTGTTTTAAAAAATCGGAATACGTAATTAGAGTGAAAAAAAATAGAAACTGCAAAAATGATTGCAGACAATCGAACACCCTTTCGATTCACATTACATTCAAAAATTAAAAATACAAAAAAAAACTACACAAAAAAAATATTTTCGATTTTTATAATGTTTATTATTTATTATACAAGTATATATGTATGTATATTATAGACAAAAGAAGAAAAGAAATTAAATAGTACCCATTTAAAATTAAATATAATATACACACTGAACAAACAAGGGTGTAAAAATTACATTACATTAAATGCGAATCTAAAAAATGGGGAATTTATAAAAAAAAAAACTATGTAAATGGTATTACTGCAATGTTTTATTTTAACCTCTATAATATATATAATTATATTATAAATAGAACTCATGTAACATAATAAAAAAGAAAACCTAAAGTGAAAATGATGATGAATCCAAATACGTAATAATGTAGGCCTCACTCTTGTATGAAATGAAAATGAACAACACACACACACACAAGAACAAAAAATCCAAAAATTTGAAAATATAAATTTAAAAAATGAAAACCTTGTTGTAAATATACTTTTTAGAGTAAAAAAATGATAATTGTGAGTTTTCGTATTTTTAATTGGTGCGAATGACGTTGATGGAGTGTAATATGGAGGATTATGTTTCTTCCAGATTGTGGTGGCATATATTTCGTCTTCACTTTTTTTTAGTAAAAATGGTTGCGGAATTTAAAATTTTTTACAGCATGTACGGTAGATCGAACAATGTGCCGTCATGAAGTCTTATAGTACAGCAGGAAGGAAAGTCAGTTTTCATTAGCTAAAAACTGCTCATGTTGTCTAACAGCTGCAACAAGAAAAATAAAAATACTTAGTCGGTTTGTACAGGTCAGGTCTGTTTTCTTGTCATTGATTGGTGTTCACACTATTTCACCCATTCACCCAGGAATTTCTATTAGCATGGTGCATGGACATATTTTTATGATAGGTGTTTCAATATTCGGAAAACAGTGACGAGAGAATAGTAGAGAGCCAGAAAAACAATAAGTCCCGAAAGGGTGAGTGAATCGTAACATTCTTTTTTAGGGAGATTCACTAGGGTTTTCTGTTTCTAGGTTCAGCATTATTGATGTCATCTATTCTATTTTTCTATTCTACAATGAAATGCCATAGTTCAGCAGTCATTCGCGGGCAAATAGTGCAAGTACCGTACGTTGTTTGGTTGTCGTTATCCTTCGTCGGGCATAACCAGACACTTCTAAGACGAGTTACTGTCAACATTTCACAACACCCACTAAATTCGGATTGTGCCTAGGCGCCCACTGATCTTCCATCCACATAAAATTATTTTGTTGCACCGGGAATCGAACCTACCACTGAATCAGGTATTGAATTCTAATCAACTTAACACCTATATTACATAGAATGTCATTATTTTATTGTAGACTGGATCACTGGACAATTTTTTACGATTACATTCGCATAGGTATCGATCAAATCGATGGATAACAAGTCAGCGGAAGATTATGGTATGTCGTATTTTCAAATGGCTATCGAGTGGCATGCGTTTGAGATGATTTCAATTTTGCATTACGAATTTGTATTTAAATTAATGTTATTTTAACTTTAAGTTCAGTTATATTTTTTCTTCGTATTTTAAGAAAAAGAAATCCTTTTCACTTGTTATATCGTAGGTATAAATAATATTTTTGTTCGCATTTCTAAGTCTAGTTACCTAGAACCAGTTTTCTTTTTATTTATTTATAGTTTTAATTTATGGTATTTATGGTTAATATAAAAAGTAGAATTATTGATATTTTGAAATAGGTTTGCTATTCGTGATTAATATTAAAAAAATATATAATTCAACAAGAAAACTGCATTTAACACTCTCATTGGATATTAAGTATGTGCGTTTTTGATAATTAGGTAACTTTTAAAAATAACCAAAGAGGCAAACGACTAACAATATTATGTAGTACACGGTAAGAATATTTCACCAACAGCCGTTCGAAACGTTGTTCGCTGACGTTTGTATGGCTAGGTTTCTTTCTTCTTCCTTGCCTCGTTCTTTATACCGCTCCATGGTTCCGCGTTGCTCGACCTGCGGTGTAGGCACATCACCCGTTTTGGCGATAATTTCTCAGCATATTTCTACAGGCAGCTCTATCTTGGATCGTGTTATCGCCGAGACCAATGCGTTGTTGTTGCTTTTTCATTTGTATGGCAAGGTTTCATTCAATAAAAATCACAAATCACATACTTTTACGTGCAACGGTTGAGAGTTCGCTTTTTGTATGAACATTCTGAAATTGTAACGTCACCAAAATCGTAGTGGGGTTAAAATAATTTTTGTACATTTTGAAACTCCGTCAAACAAATCGAAAATTGTCTAAAAATTGCACATATTACTGGACTTCCTTCTTAATTATTATTCCATGTTCTCTCAGTGTCTTTCATTATGGCACCGTATTGTCAAATCCAAGGGAATATTAAGTACTGTTGATAATGGGTCCATTAGAAACGAGACCGAGTTCTAATCGTGCGAATAGCACGATGAGTGTATACCCTATACTCATGTACAGACTTAGAATGCGCGTAAAACCGAAAATATTCAATTTAAATTTTTTTAAGAGGGAAGGGGTAGATGGGTCGAATCTCGCACATCTTTAATATTTTACAACGGCATCCAGCAGCTATCATTTGCTAGAAATTTGAAGTTTTTCGCGACATTCTATCAAAAGATATTGCAGAATATTGCTTTGTAGGGGATGTAGGGGTAGGGGTAGTCAGGCCTTCCCCACTTTCCACCAACTTCAAGCATATGTCACAATTAGGCATTGATGAAAATATCAGGTCGCAAGCGATATTCTGTCGAAAAATATGACCGATTTAAACTATCACGGAGGGGTCATTTGTATGGAAGGTAGGGGAACCCTTGGTCCGATTTGGCCCATTTTCAATACCCTCCAAGCTTTTATCAAAACAATCATCTGACCAAAATTTCAAAATGCTAGCTTCATTATTTCGGGAGTTATCCTGCGAACTGACAGACACACGGACGGACAGACAGACAGACAGACAGACGGACATGGCTTATTCGAATCAGTGACCGACCCTGATCATTTATATATATACTTTGCCATACCTCCGGTGGCTCCTTTGAGGTGTTACATAAATCGTCGTAACAAAAACCATATACCCTATACCATCTTATGGGTATAGGGTATAAATACCATGCATTGATTGTAGCGTCTGTTTGTAGGGGTGTCTTCTAAAAGGTCAAAAAAATAATAACAAAAAAACATGACGAAGGACTTGGTGTGGCTTATTTTCGAGTATAGTGAGATACATGCTATGGTTGGTGCTCAGCCTACAAGTAAGTCCGTCACTATCGAAAATGCAACATTCAGGTGCCAACCTATCCGTATTTGTTTTTTGGGGACTTTATTTTATATCTTTTTAATGGGCCAATTTGTCACGTTCAACATATGAGTGCCAGAATAGTGGGATGAAGTCGATTTTGAACAGAGCTTCGTCTATTAGGTTTTCTAAGACTCGTTCAACCGATCATATAACGGCCATTCCTGGGGATAAAATACCGCAAATACTGGAGGCACGACATTCATATGATCCTAACATTAGATTTACGTATGAAGTTGAACATAATGGGAGAATTCACATTGTAAGACAAAACCGGACGGGTAAACTTGCAAGACAAGAACCATCGTTCTTACAATCTGAATTGCACAATGCTTGTCTGCTGGCCACTACAAAAGCTCTCGCCGTCCGTTTATTAGCACAAACAAACACCCGGCGAGAGCTTTTGTAGTGGCCAGCAGACAAGCATTGTACAATTCAGATTGCAAGAACGATGGTTCTTGTCTTGCAAGTTTACCCGTCCGGTTTTGTCTTACAATGTGAATTCTCCCAATGGGCGATTAGATTACCTCGATCTCAGCCTTCATCGCACTGCTCATCGGAGGATAATCACAAACTGGTATCACAAACCTATTGCTTCCTATAGGCTTTTGAATTGTTATTCCAACGACCCAATGCGAATGAAAACCAATGAAGATCATTTATTCGCATGGTTTTCAGGATAAGCCATAAACAGTTTTGGAATGAAAACTTAACACGCAATCGCAAAGTTTTTGGCAACGACAACTATCCGGCGAAAATCACTGATAAGATGATCGGCGAAATAAGGAACACAAAAAAAAAACCAAAAAGCTCTGCAAATGCAACAAGTTATGCCTTCCTGTCCATCGAAGGTAACTCAGGATTACAGCCAAGAGAAGATCCTAACATCCAGCTTTATTCGTCACTATCGTAATCCCAGGGTTCCCTTTCATTCCCATTGAAAACTGCAGTTTACATCAATTTTAAAACACTTTTTCCATGTTTTGGTTTACTTTAAATAAAAATGAGTGACATACACTAAAACTTACATATAACAGCATTCGAATAAAAACATGTAGTTAATGCATATGCATTGACATTTTTATGAATGCATTTAGAATTAAGGCCGTCAGGGTGTTTTCGTCAATTGTGACATGTGGTGAATTGCTCCCCTGCTATATAATTCTAGGTACAAAATCCATCCGTGGAAAAAATATAGCGTTATTTGCCAACAACAAAAGATTCATTTGCCCGAATTTTCTGTGACAAAAATTGAATAGGGTGGCATTCGGGGACGTTGAAAGCTATGTAAACTGAGGTTTACATTGGGCATTTATGGAATAGTATTGTCGTCGGTATTGGAATTAATCCGATATGAGAAAGATGAACTAGGCGGAAAAAAGTACCCTAAAACCTTTCAGATGGTTAAAATTGGGCGATTTCAACCTATTGGGGTATATTCCGGATTGACTGGGACCGATGCCCGGATAATCGAATTGTCGGGATTTCCAAAATTCACCGAAAAAGACTCCAGACTTCTCTATAATATATCATATATGCTAAAATTCTAACTAAATTTAATAGATTTAGCACCAGTAGATTAGATGAGAAAAACTTATAGTTTTGCCAGTTTTTATCAATTTAATTTAATTTTAAAACTCTAATTTAATTTTGAACTTTACTGATAAATGGCCCTAAATCCGGATTATCAACTAAATAATCCGGATTTTGAGGTCCGAATTGGCCGGATTTTACATTATTGGTTTCTAAACATAGCTTCAGTAAATTGATGTATGTCTTATGCCTTGGTTACACAGTGCGAGCTATCGTGCGAGTTGGCCTAGACAGCTACTGCAGAGTAGCTACTTGCACAATGTGGCCACATCACGTATGATGCACCATGTGACCGCATCAAACGTGATGCGGTCACATGGTGCAAGTAGCTACTCTGCAGTAGCTGTCTAGGCCAACTCGCACGATAGCTCGCACTGTGTAACCAAGGCATTACTCATCGAGAAAATTTCTTTCATCTTTTCCGTAATAAAAAAAATAACTCATAATGCAGTCAACTATTTGTATTTGAAAAAGTTTCCACTCAATCCCAATGTAAACTGCAGTTTACATACTATTATTTTCCAAACCCATAATTTTTTTTCCTCTTTTTCATTGAAAATGTATTTCTAGACACAAATAATGACGAAATAATAACAATATTATTTTTTTGCCCGAAGGAATTTAATTTGGGAATGAAAGGGTTAAGTGAATCGATATCGCAATCTTGTAAGCACTTCATACCAGAACTCAACATTGTGCGATGCGTCCCAGCAGAAAGATGGTATAATGTTCAAAAATCTGAAAACCCAGATCCCAAAAGACGAACAATCAGGTGTTGTCTACAAAATTGATTGCGCAGACTGCAACAAGACATGTATTGGTGAAACTGTCCCAAAGCCTGGTACACGTGTTAGTCAACATAAAAACGATTCCAAAAAAATCACTTAATGAAAACCTTTCTGCACTTGCCAAACATTCAATAAGTCAACAACACATTAGATTTTTTTTGGCGTTTCAATTAAAAAAAAAGAAGAGCGCAATAAATTAACATTACAAATCCACGAAGTGAAGCAAATCATTAAATTTGAGAATGTAGCTTGAAAAAAGTGATAAAAATCAATGTACTAACATCTATGTATTAGTCTAGTACAGATAGCTCAAAACCCAAACATCAAAAAAAAAAAAGAAATTTTTGATGCCGATTTGTTGAATACACTGCTCAATTACGCACTAATTTGCGCCATGGGTTAAGGGGGGAGGGGTGGCAAAGGGGTGAAAATTCAGTTTTTGCAAATATCTGGAAAACTATGAGTCTCACCTTGAAATGTCCTGAGGACGAAACGAATTAAATAAAATTGCCTTTGTAACGATATATAACACTCTAGAAAATTTCGCAGAAAATTATACCTTAGACCCAAAAGTATTAATAGTGAATTTACATTTTTTTTAGTTTTACATTTCGCACTGTAACTCTTGATATAATAGACCTACCGTCATAAGATCTTGTTCATATAATGATAAGAAAATTTTATTTGATTTGCACCAAAAATTGGAGTGCTCCGACCACTGACGCCCCCCCTCACTCCTCCTAACATTTTTCAAAAAGGCATGCCTGTATAGCTTCTCTTTAAATTAAGCCAGGCAGATAAAATTTGGTGGGGTGCCTAGTCTAAGCTCCATCATCCTCCCCACCAAAAAGTATTACCATCCGATCAAAACTAAGGGTATCCCCCATACAAAGTGAACGAAAATTCTAACAAATTTCACATTTTTTCACTTCGAAATTCTATGTAAAATAGAAAAAAAATATTTATCTCTTAGAACGTCATTATAACAGTTAATTGTAGTCTTCTGAATATATGTTCAAAAGGTTGTACCAAGGCGTACGCTACAAGTATCAAAAAATTGGGTTTGAAGGTCAGTGATACCATTTCAAAGGCTATTTGCGAATATTTCGATTTTTCGTACTTGTAACGCATGCTCTGGTACAAACTTTTGGATATACATTCAAATACTACAGTAAACTGTTATAAGGACGATCTAAGAGATAACTTTTTTTTTCTATTTTAAGGCCTGAATAGACCTCGGGCGGAATGAAAATGAAATTTTTGTCCACTGCGATTTTCTCAATGAAAATGCATGCTTACTGTCGTGGAACATGTCGGAAATGATGGGGAATTCCATAAGCTACAAACCGAATATGATTCCAAAATATTTCTCGGCCATTTTATGTATTATTTTTTGATTCCCCGGTCATTAGATATTTTCCACGGTGAAATTACCGGGGAATCGAAAAATAATACATAAAATGGCCGAAAAAATTTTTGGAACCATATTCGGATTGTTGCTTATAGGTTATAAAACTTTTGCCATTTCCAGTTTCAGCTGCCCTACCTCTGAGTGAAGGTATACATGGGTCATAGTTTTCTACTGTTGATTTTTTGTAGTGCGTTCCTGGCACTGGGCCTTCTCAACCTTCAGAAGAACAGCAACATACCCGCAACTTTCCGAGTACTGAGTCCCTCGCTCATTGTCGATTAAATTTCTTCATAAATTACTTCGATGACGAGTTTTCAATGTCTTCGTTTTCCGTCTTCATATCACGAAGTACTCATTTAGCATCTCAGTGAAATCATAGTCCGTCACATGATGAATTCTAAAACTATCAGTGGGTTTCGAAACCACTGCTCTGTGCTTCGGAGGCGGATTATCCTAGCCACTATTTCAACCAACCTACTGTTAAAAAAATTACATTAATACATCTGAAAACTTCGGCGGGGGTTTGAACCCCCAAAAACCCCTACGTAGAATCGCCACTGCCATAGTATAAAGTAACAGAGTCCTTTCCTTGTTCAGTTAAATCGTCACTGGTTGCTTATCTAAGAAGAAATCAACCCCAACTCCATGTAGGTACTATTAGTTTGTCAACAAAAGATTCTTTTCTTACTTTGAAAAATAATAATGGCTTCTGATCTGATTTGAACAATGGCAGAAACTTTCACACAACAATGGCAAAAGTGAAGATGAAAAACTACTCAAAAGTCCACCCGAATAAACAAGCAAACAAACAAACCAAACAAAAGCTAACCAAAATGTGTATATCCAGATGAATGTCAAGTTTTTCTCCCCCGATATCCTTTCATATATGAGTTCTCTAAAAATCTGATGGACTCTAGAGTGAGAGAATAACAACAACGAAACGAAAAGAAGCAGCGTGAAGGGCGCCCATATACCTAGCAGGGAATATTCTCGGTTTCCTGCTAGGTATTGTATGAAAATGTTGTCGTGATTGTGATCCTTTCACCGAGACGAATGTATGACGATTGCTATGGCGGCTGATGATGACTCGCATTTGCCAAGTTTTACCGTTGGGGGATCAAACTAAAAGGTTGGATTATACGCAGAGCTGTACAGAAAATGTTTTATTGATTTACGACTATGGAGACCATACCTTGGTGGCAGAGGATGAAATGAAATGGGGCGGCTTTTGACAATTCGTTTCCATTCTTCTCGACATCATATGAATATAAAGTTGATTGAAGTTTTAGTTTGTTATGTTAGGAAAGGGATCATTTGAATTTGAATTAAAATCAGGACAAGAAGACATCAGAGACATTTCTATATTTTATTGCGGAATGCTATTTTTGTGCACACTCTTAAATTTATAAAATTTATTTGACCATTTATAATAGTTATATTATTTTATTCAGTGAGCACGTTAAATTGTATTGTAATTTGGCATATTGTACAATTACCTAATAGATTTCATTTTAATTTTTCCATTTAATCTATAATTAAAGATTGTGGTGAGGAATTTTTTTATTCTTATGTTTTTTTTTGTGCTTAACACGAACTCGAAGCTTTCCTTGAAAAAACATTAGAAACAAAGCCAAATCTCCACCATATTTTGTAATCTCGAGTACTATTTTTGCAACGTGGTTATTGAATTAATTCTGACACTTTGAGGTTCATTATTTCGTTCATTTTTTCGCACGTTGTTATACGACTCGAGCAATCTCATATTAGAAAAATCTACAAAAATTTGTGCAAAACGAGATTTGTCCAATAAATTTGCAATCAACAAATTCATACAAATTTCAATAAATTCATACAAATTTGAAAGAAAAATTTTGCGGAAAATGTTTTTCCACAAACGTTTTCTGGCTGACGTCATTTTTTAAGTCTTTTTTTTTCTATATACAATTGCGTCGAACAAACATGAACTAAGAATCAAATATTACATTCACGGCAATGCACCCCTTCAACAAAAACATTGCTCACTGAGCGCTGATTCCTCTATTCCTTGCGCTAAAGGAAAATTTAAATTCCTTACATCGTTCGACATTGCTGGAGGATGAAAGCTTTATAACAAAACCACTTCTCCGTCAGTCCTCTTTATGCTTATGACAACGTACAATCCACATGGGATGAAGTGAAGGGTTGTGCTGCAGCCCATTGAAATCACTATCATCCAAAATCTAGAAATTCCATTTCCGTTTCCTGGTATCCTGCTGTATCATCACACCAAGTATCCCATCATGTCTGTGCTTCCTGACGGGGAAAAACAGCCTTCGCCTTTGCGTCGTTTGCTGGGCCGCGCTAGTTTAACTATATACACAATTCCATACAATTCTCCATGGAGGTGATGATTAAAAGCACTCATGAGCTGTAACTGATAAAACAATGAGCCACCAATGATTTTGATGAATTGCCCGGGAATTAAGATTTCACGAATTGAATGTGACGTGCTTTTGATTGATTTCATTTCGCCAAAGAAAATGCTCGCCGAGAAGTTTTGTGTGTGCGCCAAAATTATATTTCCTGGAAGATTTCATTTCGATGTTAGATGATGGGGAGTTTAAAAGCGAGAGTTTTGGGGTTTGAATATATTTTGCTCGTGAGGCTGGTGGTAAATGGTTTCTGGGTGGTTTTCATTATCCTTTTATTGTTTCGTAAAGTGTTTAGATCGTTGTTTGGCTCTTGGTGCGGTGCGCGCTCGATGAAAATGTCGGCAAAGATAATAATTTCTGAGACGACCTCGAGGGCAACCAAATTGTTCTGGAGAGAGAAAATGGATTTATAATTTGGCTATGGAAATGGGGGAATGCAAAATCTCACTATAATTGTCAAGTGCAAATTTAGATGAAAGACAGCGGTGAAATTATCTTTTATAATAATTCATTTACCTATATGGTAACGAGCTTATGAATTACGATAATGATTTATTGATTCAAGTTGAAATATTTGGGAAATTAAAAAAACGAACAATTATTTTGGAGAGTCGCTTTTAAATCACTGCTGTGTTCAACGGATTTATTTTATTCTCGAATGTTCTGAATAAATAATTATACCTGTCAATATGTGAAAGGGTATATTAACTTTGTCATGAAGTTTGCAACGCATAGAAGGATGGATTTCCGACTATGTAAAGTATATATTTACGTACATATATTATTGATCAGTTTGACGAGAGAAATCGATTGAGCGATGTCCGTCTGTCCGTCTGTCTGTCTATCCATCTGTTTCAATACAAACTAGTCCCTCAGTTTTGAAGCTATCGGGCTGAAATTTTGTATACAAGATTCGTTTTAGTTTACGCTGTATACAGTGGCGCAACCAGGATTTGTTCCTGGAGGGGGCTAAGTTCACCCATATTACTAGATATTTGATAGTACCCCAACTTACGGCAGCAACCGTAAGTTGGGGTACTATTTAGTGCTATTTTTCAAAGCGCTATACAGAAGTGTTTCAAAGTGCAGTTGTATTCAGTTTTTTTTATCTAAAACTTTTCATAGCGTCACATGTTAAAGAATTAACACTTTGCCATGTTACTGATTAATTTTATCGGTGCAGAAATTGTGATATTGTAAAAATTGTGGACTTGTCTAATCGTTGGCGTTATCACCATAGTGGTATTTAGCTGTCGAAATATAGCGTAATTTCGCAATGTTTTGCTATTAAGGTCAAGGTTTGCTGCGGATTCTTCAAAGAATAATAGGAATTTAGACTCGAAACAAAAACTAAATAAGCAATGGGAGCCCTTAGAGGACTGTACGGATATCTTGCAAAGAAACAATGGATTTCGAGTGGGAATTGATACGATAGCGACTGACTACATAAGATCAAAGGATGCAACAATTGAATCCAGTTAAATTTTTATTACTAAAAAATATTTGTAGGTTCAACAACTTAAATTTAAATATTTCTACGAAGTACCATATGGAAATATCTTTTACCGATGCCTTCTTCTTTTTCTTCTTCAATTGCAATGAACAATTTTAATTTTTGGTCGCTATGTTTCAGCTGTAAGGGCTAAATATTAATATTTTCGAAGCTGGCAGATATTTTTTCCAAAAGCATTCGTTTTGAAGACATTTTTCCCTTTTTGCAAATATTACTTCAGACCAGTGTGACTTCTAAATTGCACAAAGTATGTTGTAAAATGTGCAACGAAACGCATTGTTTCAAATCTCATTTTTCAATTTTTATACCCTTCGCTCATAGAGTGAAAGGGTATATTAACTTTGTCATTAAGTTTGTAACGCATTAAAGGAAGCATCTCCGACCATATAAAAAGTATACATATATGATCAGCATGACTTGGGGAGTCGATTGGAGCATGCCCGTCTGTCTGTCTGTCTGTCTGTCTGTTGCGACGCGTTTTACTCGGCGGGTATTAAAGCTAGCTAGCTGAAATTTTGCACACGTGCTTCTAATTGTTGCAGGCTGTTTGTATGTTTGATTCACCCAAATTGCATCACTGGGTCAGGGGGCTGCCATACAAACCTGGCTCCCCAATTTGAGTTCTTCTAAGAAAAACTTTTTTATTTGTGCACCAATTTCAACCAAATTTCACAGAAATGTGTTTCTATAGATAACACAAAATATATGCAAGAATCGATTAAATCAGACCATGGGGTCATGGGGCTGCCATACAAACTTAACCCCCCAAATTAGGTTCTTCTAAGAAAAACTTTTTTATTTGTACACCAATTTCAACCAAATTTCACACAAATGTATTTCTATTGTTAGCGCAAAACATATGTAAGAATGGATAAAATCGAAACATTGCGTCATGGGGCTGCCATACAAATCCCCCAAATTAGGTTCTTCTAAGAAAAACGTTTTTATTTGTGCACCAATTTCAACCAAATTTCACACAAATGTATTTCTATTGTTGACACAAAACATATGTAAGAATGGATAAAATCGGACCATGGGGTCATGGGGCTGCCATACAAATCCAACCCCCCAAATTAGGTTCTTCTAAGAAAAACTTTTTTATTTGTCCACCAATTTCAACCAAATTTCACACAAATGTATTTCTATTGATGACACAAAACATATGTAAGAATGGATAAAATCGGACCATGGGGTCATGGGGCTGCCATACAAATCAAACCCCCCAAATTCTTCTAAGAAAAACTTTTTTATTTGTGCACCAATTTCAACCAAATTTCACACAAATGTATTTCTGTTGATGACACAAAACATATGTCAGATTGAATCAAATCGGACCATGGGGTCACGGGGCTGCCATACAAACCAAACCCCCCATAGTGTTTCTTCTAAGAAACATTTTTTACCCCAATTTCACAAAACCTTGAATTAATGTGTCTTTATCAAAGCAACTAAAATGTTCAAAACGAATGGAATCGTACTGTGGGGTCATGCTCCGGCAACCCCAATAAAATTTTCCGAGTAAATATTTTTATTTGCCCACTTATTTCAACCAAGCCCAAAACTTTTGTCAAGACGGAAGAAAAAGAATGAGGAGGGGGATTTAATACAAGTCGTATTTACGCCGAAAAAAACTTTTAGCCCAAGCGAAGGGTATCCAAATTTCGGCCGCGCCCGAAATTAGCCTCGGGCCGGGGGTTGGCGAGCGAAGCGAGCAGGGGGCGAAAGAAAGAAAGCCCACTGTGACAAAAAAAGGACACTCGTTTCCTTTCCCTATTTCTGGGTCTGGGAGGGGCTTCAGCCCCCTTAGCCTCTCCCGTTGTTGCGCCACTGGCTGTATATATGTCGGAATGAATGGAATCGGACCACGGGGTCAGGGACGTAGCCAGGATTTTGTTTCGGGAGGGGTCCAAATTTTGCTCCCCGTACTATTTTTTGTTTTCTATAAATTTGTTGAAAACGATTTCAACCTTTAAATTGAAATTATGGTCTGTGTTATTATGTTAATTTTAACAGGGTAGTACACTAAGAATTACTACAAGATTCCATGTGTCCCGAAAGAAATTAAGGGGAAGTCCTTTTCGAAATGAACAGTGTGATATTGTAAAATATGTGTTACTGGAGATCTTTTTCTAGAACGGTACAGTATTTAATAGCAAAGATTCTAAATTAAAAAGAAGGGAAAGGCTTTTTCGGGGTTTGTTAGGAGCACCGAAAGGAAGATTTAAATTTATGGTTATTTCACTAGGGTCCATCGTTAGAAAAAAAATATATTACAGCTCCAACCAGTGGCACAACTTGGATCTTATCCTGGAAATTATTAAGGCCACCCATGTTGCTGGACATTTGAGGCTGCTGTCGCAAGTTGATGATGGTCCTATTTTCCAGTAATGATGCTATTCCCGTTGCATTCACAATAATTTTCGAATTTTTGCGTATTTTAGCGTCGTAAGAACACGAGTTGAGAATCACTCTTTTCAGCATTGTGGTTGACGAGGGAGTGTTTAAATGTATGTCACAACGGTCTACAAGTTAGATCAAGGCGCGCAGCCGGATTTTAGAAAAAAGCCATGTAAAATGCAAAAAAGGAATTTATGAACAAACAAAATCTGGGCCGATTTTCCCTGACACCAATAAAGTTATAAAGTTGTATTTGGAATATTTCGGAATGTGGCGAGGCTACAACGGATGTTTTTCTATCTGCGGTTGTTTTTTTATTAAGGAATCGTGGGAAGAAATCTGGGATTCGAACTTAAGTTCGTGGCATTTGGGCTGGAATGGGGAGCACAGAGAGTAAAAGCAGGACATATCCACCTAAAGAGAGATGTCTGGCCACCCTATCCCATGCACATTTTCAAATGACTAATATATTAATTTAGCCATAGGTGTAAGCTGGAAACCGACTTTGTTGCATTCTGGATTTTCTAGCAATGCTCAGGCTAAACTATTGTTCATCGCGTTCTGAAATTATTTCTTAGCAACATTTAGGACCTCAGCAGCGGAAAGTTCAAAACACCAAACTCTTACGCAAATTAGGATAAATAATAACGAGAATTCTGTACCGAATGCGAATAGTAATTTTCTACACATAATTAGTAGTGTTCAGCCGCATCACTACTAGCGGCACTTTCAGCTAAGCTAACAATTTGAAAATATTGATTAAACTCTGAAATCGACTGCTATTTAGGTGAATGAGTAATGATGTCTAAATAAATAGCGGAGCTAAGCAGACGTCAATCTTTTTCAAAATTATGTTATCAAAACGCTGACTCCGATTATTTCTGCAAACATTTCGGGAGGGGTCCGGACCCCATGGACCCCTCCCCTGGCTACGTGCCTGCACGGGGTCATGGAGCTGCTATAGAAACCAACCTCTGAAAAGTAAGTTCTTCTAAGATAAAGTTTTTTCTTTATCTACCAATCTTAACCAAACTTCACCCAAGTGTGCTCCTAGTAAAACATCAAAACATATTTAGAAACGAATGGAATCAAAACAAAACGTCATAGGGCTGCCATACAAACCAACCGCTGAAAATTAAGTTCTTCTAAGAAAAACCATTTCCTTTTTAGTCCGACCTCAACCAAACTCTACCCAAATGTGTTCCTAGTAAAGCCTCAAAACATATATAGGAACGGATGAAATCGGAACCGTCATAGTGCTGTCATACAAACTAACCCCAAAATATTAGGTTCTTGTCAGTAAAACTTTTTTCTTTTGAATCTTAACCAAAATTCATACAAGTGTGCTCATGAATTAGCCTTAACGCATCCAAGTCAAAATCCGCACGCGCTATTGTATGTCCCAATAGTCGCACAGCGCTCTATTTCTCATTAAATGTTAGATAGAAAACATTAATTATTGAATAGGAGATTTTCTCATGGCCTTAACGGTCATGTCTGTCGCGATGGTGGGCTTTAACAGACGGTAGATTTCAAGTATAAATATTATTTTTCTTATAGAGTAAATTGGTGCCCAGAAATTGGGTGCCAAGGCAAAAGTGATTAAAGGCACCCACTTCATCACAAAATTGTCACTTACCTTGGACAGTAATAACTTATTTAACTTATTCCAAGTGCAATGTCACAATAAAGATTCTTAACGCAAGTGCTTCTTTATTGTTTGGCATAACTAATTTTTTGCAACGTAGGGTACCTTACAGACATATGGGAGTAGCCAGAGGGGGCGCTTGACCACCGCCTCTTCCCTTTGGCCGATGGTCTATCAGAAAAAATTTCACCAAATTACTATTTCCTAAACAAATCACTAGGTATACAATTGTTGAAGGCGTAAAATGACGAGTTCAGCTTCTGGCACGACCCGAAATTGTCCCGGAATCTAAAATATTCGTAGTTTTCGGACCTTTGATATTTGGGGCCGGGAGGTGTGAGTGTCATTAATCGACATCATTACCATATATTTATTTTATAAAGGACATTTCTTGGATGTTACACTTAACATCATTCAATTTGGGAGCGATAAATTTGGCGAGAAAGGACTTTACCTGTTAGGGACAGAGATTCACATCAAGATCATATCAATATCAATTAGGTCATAGAAACTGAATGAAGTCACGCTTTGCTGTGACTCGCCAATGGAGCATTGCTGGAAATAGAATGGATGCAGCAACAACAACAGCAGCAGCAACGATAATGCAGTCCAATGCCCATTTTTGCAAATTGCATTGGGCCGCTACTGCTGCCAGGGCCGTGGAGTGAAAATCCGGGCCCGGGGGCAATGATTCCGGGCCCACCTCTTCCATACGACAAAAAATTATGAATCGAAAAAAAATTTTCTTTGACATATTGGCCCAAACAAATTGTACAGTGAAATCTCTATAATCCACCTCCATCCAATTCGGCACACATCACAATCCGGCGTCCTCACAGAATCGGATGAGTCTCAGTAAGCCGGCAGTTTTCTAATCGGGAGGCTCTATAGTCCGGCATCAGTACGATAGATTTTTGAAGAGTGTTTTTAAAGCGGTCTTCTGTGCATTCAGGTGCATTTTGAGATTTATGTTCTGAGCTAAAATTATAGGTTTTCAGAAAAATACGAATTGTAAAAAAATAATAAAAAACTGATACATACCAGATAAGCCACTTGCCAAAAAACTGACAGTAACTGAATTCAATCATGAAGCATTTTTACATACTATAAACTCACAAAAAACGGGGTTGACAACACTTGTGTGTGTGTGTGTGTGTTTTTTTTTCAAGTGTATTTTGAAGACGATTTGAGAGTTTATTGGCGAATTTTAAGGAACTACAGAAGCCATAATCATTCTAGATAAGGTTCGTTCGTTTTACGTGCATTTTTGGGTAACGAAACTTAATAAAAAAGGGACTGCTTAAAAGGTCAACTTTCTAGTATGAAGTTTCGTTAAATCTGCCCGTGATGAAAATAATACTAATAAAATAATATTATTTAATGGTCGTGCCCTTACAAAAGATTGGCATAAAAAGATACTGGTATCCTGGTTGTCATCTAGCATTCAGTTCTCCTAAGAAAAAAAAATTTATTTTTGTTTTGATTCCCTTGTCCCAACGAAATTATTTAGAAAACTTATATTCTATTGGTGAAGTAAGATGCCAACCTATATTCGAACTTTGATATCAAGAAAGCCCTGAAATTTTCGACAGTTATTCTCGATAGGATAGGATCATACATAAATATTATTTGAGATGTGAGATTGGCTCAAGTGTTCATTTTACAGATAAATAACAAAGACTGTACTACACGCAAAATAGAAAGTGTTTAATGCAATAAACTAGTCAAATTTAGGGAGCTCAAATCTGTAATTTGAACTGCAGTATTTGAAGATTTTTGGAAAAATCATTTTCTTTTACAACGTAAACCTCAATATCTCGAAAGCTAAACAAGCCCAAATAGCGAAATAATATAATTATTTCAGCCAACAAAATTATCTAAAAAATGAAACTAACCGCACAAGAATCAGACAAGTAGTTTGGTTTTTACAGAGCTTCAAAGTCAAATTTTTGTAATTTGATCCAAAAATTTTTTTCTCAATTTTCTCCAACTTTTGCCAAGGTGCTTGTACAATTCTTTAAAAAATTGACGCACAGTCTTGCAATCATATTTTCCTTGCACCATTTTGTCTAAATAAATAAATTTTAGCTCAATTTCAATTCAATTCAAAGATCTGCAATTTCGTAAAATTAATTTAAATTATATCAAAATCGACCTAAAATCAACCCGAGATTTGTGCACTTAAGGTGTTAGAAATAACGAAGCTAGAATAAATGATGTAGAAAAGGAATGATCGTTACACTATGCGCCAATTTTTAAAAGAATCGTACGAACACCTCATCTTGGCAGAAGTTGGAGAAAATTGAGATGGAAAAATAGATTGTTTTTGGTTCAAATAACAAAAATTTACCTTTGAAGCTATGTAAAAACAAACCTACTCATCCGATTTTTGTGCGGTTAGTTTTATTTTTTTGAACAAATTTGTTGCCTGTAATAGTAGTCATCTTATTTCGCTATTTTGGCTAGTCTAGCTTTGGAGATATTGAGGTTTAAGCCTTGAAAGAAAATGATTTTTTCAAAAATCAGTTATGAATTGGGAGTACGTCAACTAGACCTATTTTGCTGGAAAGCACATGAAGAATCATACTCCGGTGCGTTTATGCGGTAGTTTTTGGACACCCTGTATAGATAGATTGAAATTAAGATTCAATAATTTAAGTGATCAACATCTGGGTGTTGGTTCCTTGAACAACATTTCATTAGCAGCAGCAGTACGTACACAAAATAATAATCGCCCGGAAAAGTCCTTCTAGAAAAAATTTCGCTTTTGAAAAACTGTGCTACTGGATGAAGAAGTCGAAGCCTAGCCTAGTGCAGAGTATGTTTCTTAGTTCAGGTCCTCAAAATAACAATTTGTATGTAAAAAAAAACACTGGAGCACAAATTTTGTGTCAAAATCCGGGCCCCCTATGAAATCCCGGGCCCGGGGGGAATCACCCCGTTCCCCCCCTCTCTACAGGCCTGACTGCTGCTGCATCCATTCTATTTCAAGCATAACATGTATGTTGTATGTTCGAAAAGAAACAAGTGTCATATGTCAATTCATTTCGCTTTGGATCAAGATTCATTAAGATTAGATTAAGACTAATTTAGCACTTGAATAAAAATTTTAATGAAATACTTATCCAAAACATACAATAAATTCCTATTAAAATAAATTACATTACATATCGGTCAACAGAATAATACTAGCCATTAGGGTCTGACCGAAATCCGTTTGGAAGCAGCTGAAATGATTTTGGAATTAGGAGTCGAGAACACAATTCAAGGAGTGGCATTGACATTGACATCTAAATTCAGCTCCTTGCGTTGAAATTGGACGAAGTGCGTTACGGTTGAACCTACGAAAGCAATGAATTAATTAATCTACGGCACAAAAGGTCAGCTGCTGGCTTCATTGCTTTTTATTAAACACTTCTAAACTGGCTGTACTCGATCTGGTAACAGTTTTGTCAGACACTTTGCACACCAACAACATTACGAACATTTTATCATTGCCTATATATTTTAGGCACGATCATATTCGCCTAAAGTAGTGTAACTTTTACGTTGCAATACTGCACGATTAATATTTTGAAAATAATATAACCTTCCCTTGTACCCCTCACGATGCTCGTCACTTGATGCTCTGGACGCACAATAAATATGCCAAATTTGGAAAGGTCACATTTCGCGATTCAGGTAGATAACTCTGCATTGTGAAATTGTAAAATCCGGTCGTTGATAATAAAAGTCAAATTAAATTTCGTGAGTCCTCTTGCCTCCTTTCCCCCTGAGTAATGATAATGGTACAGTTTTTCCTTACTGCCAGAGCCGGATTTCCCATATGGGCAACCTGGGCTACTGCCCGGGGCGGCAGAATTTGAGGGGCGGCAAATTCTTAAATTTTTTCATTGGTCTAAAATTATGGGAAAGATGGATTTTGAAAACTCAAACATAATTGTAGAAAATAAGTTGCTTTTTTAATTTATTCTAGTTAGATGTACATATTCGTCTTTACAAAGCACCTAATCGCAACTTCAACTCAAATTTTAATGTGATTGCGCCTTGAAAAATTCGGACTACGCAAAAATTTTGCCTGAAGCATACACTTATTCGCTGTGAATGGCGTGGCAGCCTTTATTTCAATTAGAGCCGGAGTATAATCATCTTTGGCTTCACTTTAAACATTTTGCCTGAAGCCACGTCAAATGATATAAATACGCGAGTACTTAGCTGCCAGCTCCTGTTTTCAAGCCTCTAAAATTGCCCAAGACTTGAAGGAAAAAAGCGAAAAATATTTTTGATGATAGCGATCCTTTGGAAAGTTCAAAACGCTCCCAAGCAAGTAACTCATCTAACCACACATTTTCGTGTGTTCAATTACCTCTTAAATTTGTCCCCACATCAAATTCGCTGGGAACCAAGGATTTGGTTTCGGGAGAGGTCCAAAACTCGATATTAGAAATGCGGCAGTGGCTATCAAATTTTTAAGTTTCTATCGGGTGAATAGATTTAACTATTTTTATAAATATTTAATTTTCGAATTTTCAATTTTTTATTCAGAGAAAAACGGGAAATTCCACCGAAAATAAAAAATAATTTAAAATAATTGAAATCAGGAAAATCTAGGCACCGAATGATTTTTTGCCAATTCGTTTTCGTTATCTTTATCACCGAAAACAAATTAGGTCAAGGTGTGTTAAATTTAACGCGAGCTTTCATAATTTTGGGTTTTTTCGGTAAGGAAATTTTATTTGTTTGCGTAGTCCGCAGATTATTTCCAAAACGATCGACAAAGAAAAAATGTAGAAAACATGAACGCATTTCTAAAGAGAATGAAAAGCCGAATGTAATAAGAATTGTTCAGCTGTCTATGCTATCCTTGGAGTTTCAATCATTCCTAAAAAAAAATGGGAGGTGCACGGAACACCTGGATTCCTCCCCTGGGAAGCAACATAAAAAATTTTCAAGTAAACTCCAAACTTCCAAAAATATGAAATTTTCAACGTTTCACATACGCCCGCTAACGTTTTGCCTACATTTCCTTTGTGAGGTGACAAACTGCTACCTTCAAGCTTATCTAGTGGTGGAGGGCGGCAAATTCGTTACTGCCCAGGGGCGCCATACAGGCTAAATCCGGCCGTGCTTACTGCTGCAGTACTTCATAAAAAATCGCTGCACTACGTTTCTCGAGAGCATAAATGCGGGTTTGACTCTTAGTATTTCCTGACTAGATACAAATATCAAAGACAAGGAAACTTAGAAACTGTCATCCACACAATGATGCTGAAACTGTAGTTTCAGGCATTGGTATCCGAAAATGGGATACCCAAGTGTGAAGGTCAATAATTGATAACATCATCGTATCCCGTAATTTCGCGTTTCTACAAGTCTCTCCAAGCTGATTTTTTTCTGTATGTTGTTTTGTTTTCTTGAGAACTCGAAGCACCTATGTTTGTTATCATATTGCCCAACTAACCTCAATTGATCATCACAAGGAAATATGTTGAGGCCAAAAATTCCCAAACCCATATTCTCTGTGTTTTATCATTTCCTCCTCCTGTCTTTTAACTTTTTCGATGCCCACAATGTTGAAGTTCTCTCTGGAAACTTCACGGAATTTAACAACATTATGTTTGAAAGGGATAAATTTGGAGACATATAAGGAGTTAAGCACATGTAAATGCCATTAATCATTAAAAGTCGTTCTGGATTCTCTCTCTCTCTGGTTCCTTTTAACCCCTAGTGGGGCATAGGGCATTGACTACGCCTCTTTTCCACCTCTGCCTATTTGCAGCCATCGCCTTTAGCTGGTCCCACGATTTGCCTATAGATTTTCCCTCTGCCTCAACAGATCTTCTCCACGTATTTTTGGGTCTTCCCACACGACGCCTTGCATCGGTTCCCTGAGGATTCCAATCTAGAGCCTGTCTTGCAATGTTTTTTGTCTCTTTTCGAAGTGTGTGACCTATCCACTGCCACTTCCGCCTTTTGATGTCGATGCCTATCCTATTATGGCCAGTAATTTGGAGGAGGTCGTCGTAAGAGATTACCTCAGGCCAGCGAATTTGTAGGATGCGTCGAAGGCACTGATTCACGAAAGTTTGTAGTTTGGTTGTAATATCACTGGTCACCTTCCAAGTAAAAGCATATAAAAGCACGGATTTTACATTGCTATCGAAGATTCGGAGTTTGGTATTTCTGGAGATGTTTTTGTTTTGCCAGAGAGGAGTCAAACTGAAAAATACTGCTCGGGCTTTATTTATGCGCGACTCTACATCAGCATCAGCCCCACCATCCGCTGGTACTACGCTCCCAATGTAAGTAAAGTTCTCGACTTTTTCTATCGGCTGTTCGGAGATAGAAATGTTTCTTTGACTTTCTGAAGTCAAGCTCAAATATTTAGTCTTGGCGGCATTAATTTTTAAAGCAGCACTACGACTTTCATCCGTCATTTGAGACAGATGATCTGCTGTGTTTGAAAGAAGGCAAATGTGGTCGGCATAGTCAAGGTGCTGAAGTTAATCAAATAATTTCCACCTGATACCCTTACTTTTATGGTCGCCTGGAGCGTTGCAGATTACGTCGTTGATGGTAATAAGGAACAGTATTGGTGATAAAATACAGCCTTGTCTAACTCCATTATTCACCTCAAAAGGACTAGACAATTCGCCCTTGTGCAAGACGTGACATTGGGCTCCGTTTTAGGACTCCTTTATGATGGCAATCAGTTTCTCTGGTATGCCTCTCCTACGTAAGGCTGTCCAGATATAAGCTCAGTCAACGTTGTCAAACGCTTTCTCGAAGTCAATGAACAATAGATGTAACGGGGATCTCCATTCAGCGGATTGTTCAATTATAATTCGGAGGGTGTTGATATGATCGCTATATGAAAAACCCTCACGAAAACGAGCTTGTTCATTGTTCAAAGTGCGGTCGATCGTTTTCTTAATCCGGCCCAAGATTATTTTGGCCATCAGTTCAGAAACTGCAGGGAGGAAACAGATTCCACGCCAATTATTGCAATCCTTGAGACTTCCTTCTTTGGGGATTTTAATAATGACGCCCTTTTTCCATTCCTGAGGGAGAGTCTCGGTTGTCCAACACTCTTGGATCAGGGGAAGAAGAATATCCGCTGTAGCGTTGATCAGGGACGTAGCCAGGAATTTGTTTCGGGAGGGGTCCAAATTTCGATTTCAGAAATTTAATTCTAAATCATTTTTTTCTGTGTTGCTAGTGAAGAACTGTTTTACTGTGTTTTTGATGATACAGAAAAAATACATTACTAAAAATTTTTTCTGACATTCATGCCTTTTTATTCGATGTATACCGATTGATTTCATCCGCTTGAAAACAAAAGTGGATCAACGTATATGATCCTTGAGGAATGCCTGATGTTGATGGAAATTGATTTGAACTAGTTAAAGTTATGGTTACAATCACGGAACGGTATTGTCTGGTTATTCTGTTAATGAGGGGCCACCGAAGTGAACGTTTTTTAGTTAAACTATAGTAAAAGGTTAGATTTAGATTTATGAATCGGTTTAGTAAAGTGGGACCAATTTTTGAGAGACTAATGTGTAATTTTAATATAAGATTTGTAGTAGTAGATTTCTTAGTGGTCAAACTAGAGGTGTAAATGATGTAGCCCTGGTCATCCTCCAGTTCAAATAATTGAAGGATTGCTATTTCGTAGATAATTTTCAGTCTCAGCTTTGTCGCCATTTTTAAGTGTTGGCACGAGGCAAGACATAGTTTAAATTCCAGTGTTGAGAATAGAGTGATTGCAATAAGCAATGAAAGTGGATACCTTATTTTTGTTCTGCGCAAATTTATTTAAACAAATCGGAGAAAAATCATCTGGGCTGGTGTCATTAAAAATGTCAAATTTTTTTTATATAGTTTTTTAGAATCTTGGTCTTTTTTCAATTAATCAGAGGGGAAAAACTTGGAGACTTGAGAACTAAACAAATTGGAGGAAAATTATATCAGCAAAAAATTAACATACATAACGTTTTTATTTCAGTTAGTTAGAAACAACAGCGGTCGATCAAACACCTTGAGTGATAAAACATGAAGCTGTTCTTGAAAACCAATACTTTCAGCAAAATCGGATTCAATGTAGGTTTTGTCCTCCTCACTGACAAAGGAACAACTTTAGCATATCTAAATTAAATTAGCTGTGAGAGAACTGAGAGAAGAGGTTACTTTCCAAAACGGGGTAATTTATTGATAGAGCCAATTAGGAGAAGAAAATCTAATGTTAACTGCGCGGTGACTCAAATAAACTCATTCCTAGTTTTTAACACACGTTGACTTCCTTGCAGCTATCGCTTCTAACGTGATTCATAGCCAATATCCCTTAGAAAAAGTATTTCCAGCTACACGAACGTTTTGACATGTTCATTATAACAGTTTTTATGTTATCATCACTAAAATTTCAAAGCCCATTGAAAACATTTCGGGAGGGGTCCGGACCCCATGGACCCCTCCCCTGGCTACGTCCCTGGCGTTGATGTCCGCTTTCGAAAATTCCATCGGGATACCGTCTGCCCCCGGGGCCTTACCTGCTTCCAATGATTGAAGGGCCTTAGTTATTTCCAGCTTGGATGGTACCTTCGGTATGGAGATGGGCTTGAAGGGTTAAAGTTGTTATTAAGAACCTCCATGAAATGCTCTCTCCATCGGCGCAATTGTTGTTCATCTGTGACTAGCAGAGACCCGTCTTTATCTTTTACAACAATTTCAAAATTTTTTCTTACAATATTTTTGGGAATGACAATTTAAACTGACGGGAAATCTTAATTGTTGTCATAGATTACAATTACATACCCTCAACCTTCTCTGTCCTTGCACCCTCCCTCAGGGGCGTACGCAGAAATAAATTTCGGGAGGGGTTTTTGAGAGTGGTTGAACTGGCAGCATGTGGTTATATCATAAAGTAAGTAATTGGAATAGAGATGGAACTTCCATATAAAATTGAAATTTACTGAAAAACATTTTACCTTTGAGTGTGTGCTGTAAATAACGTGTACATACATGAAGATATCTTCCTGTATGTACACGTTACTTACAGCACACACTCAAAATGTTTTTCAGTAGATTTTAATTTTATATGGAAACTTATTTTCAAAGTGAGTGCTGTCTAGCCCAGAGCCAGTTACATAGCCATGTTATCCGACTTTTTTTTATTGAAATTGAAGATATGGATTTGGACGACCTCTGGTTCATGCAGGATGGCGTGCCATGCCACACAGTCCATGTCACAATCGATCTTTTACGCACCAAATTCCCAAATCGTGTTATCAGCCGTCTTGGCGATGTCAATTGGCCGCCTCAGAGCTGCGATTTGACCCCTTTGGACTTTTTTTATGGGGAACCGTGAAGGACCGATGTTATGCCAAGAATCCAGAAACGATTCAAGCACTTAACGCCAATATCATCCAAGCAATCCGTGAGCTACAGCCCGAAACCAACAACAGGGTCTTGGAAAATTGGTGTGACAGAATGCGCTACTGCGACGCCAGCCGGGGCAGCCACTTGAATGAAGTTGTGTTCCATAACTATAATGGGAGCTTACTTATTTTCTAATAAAGCAATAAGACATGGAAAAAAATTAATTTTGTTCATTTTATTGCATTTTTAAAAACGAACTTGTAATTGGCCCACCCCGTATTCAAATTTTACATTCGAAAAATTGTAATACCCCAGAAAAATACAAACTATTGCAGAGATATATTTTGTATGGTTATGGAACACAATAGTTCAGATAAGGCTTTTACAAAACACAATGGATGACAGTTTGCAAAACACGGCACAGGTCGAATTATATTCCAAGGTCGAGGCAAGGTTAACATAGTGCCTGTGGTCGATTAGATTACTTCAGCGATTAGAACCAAACACTTTCACTTTACACCTTCCAAAATAAACTAAGTCAGTCGCAGATGTCCCTATTTTGTAATTACACGATCTGGTGAGCTCTAGCTGTATGACAAGTAAACAAAACGGTAAAAGTCGCACGCGATTACGGCAACTGCCCCAAACAACCAGTTGCAGGTGATTTTGCATATGAAACAACCTAAATTTCAATCTACATAAACAAAGCTTCTAAGACCCCTCAACCCACTACGTAAGGAGACAGTTTTCAGCCACTTTTGCAGCCCTATGTGCCTTCAATGTGACAAAACACCGTTATTTCAGGTAGTACTGATTCTCTTATTTTAAGAAAATAATCATCATCGTAGCATCAATTCATTTCGGAGGGGGTTTGAACCCCAAAAACCCCTACCTAGGATCGCCACTGCCCTCCCCTCAATTTAGTCTCTATTATCGGATGTCCCCAGGAACGATTCGGGGAAAATTCCTTAGAAGCACATCAATTAAATTTTTTCATAATAATCCTTTTGGAGTTTACTCCTATTCCTTTAGTTTCTTGTTTCTTCTATTATTATCTAAACTTGGTTCTTTTTCTAGGCTGGATTTACTTTCTGTGGCGCCCCAGGGCGGTAGTCAAATTGCCATACTCCGTCACTGGGTAAGCCTACTGAACTCATTCCTGAATTCATGCTTGTAGTATTCAAGTTTCAGGAGATGAAGGTGAAATTCAAAGTTTCCGCAGTTTTAAAGTGGAAATCATCCCTTTCGATGTGATTCTGAACAATAAACAGATTTTTTAGATTTTCAAAATCAACCGCTTTCTACCACTATTTTGCAGGAAAATCTACCACAACCATAAAAAAATAAGTCGAAACACTGTATGTATTTGTAAAAGAAAAGTTTGCAAAGAAAAGTTTAAATTACGGGTTCAGACTTCATTGATACGTCATGGGACTAGCAGCAAAATGGCGTCAGAAAACTATTAACCCATTAAGACCCGACTCATGATCCCGTTATCCTAGCGCTACAAAAATGTAAATCCTAGATACTATTAGTTTAATTAAGAAAAAAACCAATAACGTATTTCTATAGTTTCACCTTGAAAAGATAGAGGTCATATTGCGAAAACGCAAACAGGTACTGGGTCAAACCAGTATCTTTTTCTACAAATGTTCCATATCAAATGCATGAAAGGTCGAACAATAATGAATCAAACAAATTTTTTTGATTTCTATAATATATACTTTTGGTCCTAGATTATGAAACATTTCTTGATAATTTGAACGATATTGTTGTACTGAGCCGATGATGAATTAAATTCAGTATTAAGGTAAGTGACAGCGACTCGCTCATTTCATATAAAAACTCATTTTTCTCTCATTCTAAAAACGAGTTTTTATATGAAATGAGCGAGTCGCTGTCGCTAGAGCCGATGCAGTCGTGTCGAGCACAACGTACCTTAAGACCCGGCGCGGCGTTGCGTTTTGACAATATAAGAAATCAGAAGCGTGTGGTGTGCCGTTTGCAAGGATCAGTTTTCGAAAAAAATGGCATTCGTAAATCATGCTGATAACTATTTCTATTCAATAAAACATTTTGGTTTTGATATTCCGAATTCTTGGACGAATAAAATATTGTGGCCAAAAAGGTTGAAAATTGCTCATTTTCGGCATCCTGAAAATTTACGTAAACAACAGAACTGAAAATCCTGCAAAAATAGGTCGATTAGATAATTTTGTTAAATTTAGGAATTGTTAACATTTGATTAATGAATAATGAGTCTTAATAATGTCAGCTCTGAGAAGAAAAAGGCAATATGCTTGCGTTTTCACAACGCTGGGTTTTAATGGGTTAATGACCAATATCAAACTTACTTTAATTCACATTTATTTGTTGGTAACTACTAAAAACTAGGTACTAATATCTCCAGGAGTCACCTATTCAGAATTGTTTTAACAAAACTAATTTTACTGCTTTGGAATAAATATTTTCTGATTGAGAGGTTTTCTGATATTTTATTCAGTCCTTGGTTGTACCTCGTGGTTCTACACTATGTACATTTGATTAATTTCAATGATATTCAACACAAACCAGTGTCCTAAAAAGAAAAGCAATCTCCATTAAAAGCATTCAATCGCCGACCATTTTAGTGGGGAGCGCAAATATCAATCAAAGAATGTCATTTCTGAAATCAAATACTTCCACCCACACCTCGAGTATAGTGTCGGTACAGTGAGGTCGCTTCTGTACCGTTGTGTTATATTACCACTCGCTCCCCGTTGCTTTTAGTTCGCCCCGTACACATTCGCTCTTTATGAATGAAGCTTTGTTTGCAATTAATCTGCTTCAACCAAAAAAAGAAACGAACGTCAGGCACAAAAGCGACAATTCGTCAAAGACAGAGGCAAGGTTCCTGACGCCACCAACAATTTCTATGTGCATTTTTCTTGTGTTTGTCAAGCCGGAGCGCGCACATTCATCTCGAAAATATTATTTCTTTACCAAACAATTGAGCCGCTCCGGTATATATGCGTATGGAAAAAATGATCTTATAAATCTGCCATCATAATAAGTCATTAATCAGCAATTAAAGGCTGCGACTGCGTGCCGCGCCGGGAAACAATGTCGTCGTCCATAAAGTCGTGGGGATCCTTTCTGGAATTCGATTTTGATTTTAATTTTCGAACCGCGACCCCGGTTCGAGAATAATAATTACCCGCAACAGTCTGGGTTGGAGAAAGGTTAAATGCCTCGTGAAAAAAATTCAAGGTGCTCATAGCCATAAGGTGGAGAAGAATTGGTCAACAAAAGGACGAAAAAATAGAGAAGAAACCCTGTAAGCCCTTTGACATTCCGTGGGAAAACACTTGCCACCAGCCACCACAGTTCTCCTACACGCCGTGCCTGGAACCTCTTCGGAATGAACCCTACATCGCAAACGTCTCAGTCTTCTAACCCAAACAGTTTTCGGGCCTACTTTTTTTATATACCTGAATGGTACACGCACACTTCTTCAGGAATCGTATCCCGATATGCCATATAGCCGACGTTATGTATTTACTCCCGGCTATGGATGACCACGCGCACATGTTTCGCGAAGACATAACCCAACAGGCATGTCCGTAGGCGAACGGGACGACTATGTTCCGTACGAATGGCTAGTCGGACTGCTCAGGCGTCAAAGAATTTCGGAAGCCATTATGAAATGGGCGAGTACTGAACTCTGGCCCCGCCCCCGCATGGTTGAGTAAGAGAGCAAACTATGGTGGCGCAATGATTGGTTTTTGATTTACCCGGAGACGTGAAGAAGGAAAAATGTTTACAAACTGTTGATTGCAAAAATGCAAATTTTCAGTGTGGTGCAATTTTGGGATAAATTTTAAAAATTTCAGAAAATTCTTTGATTTTTTATGTTTGTTTTTGAAGAGGCAGACTGACTGAAAAATGACTAATCCGATTTATTGTGAGTTTGAAATAACAATATTTTGGATGATTTGTTTTTCTCATGAATTTCGTCGGGCACGATGACCATTAGATGGAGCTATATTTCAGTTTTATTCATCGTGAATTTGCATCGAAATGTGTGCTTAATATGCAAATCACAATTTCACGGTTTTCAACTTATCCAAACAAACATAATTTTCAATTCAAGTCTACCGTATGATTGTCGTGAGATTGTTAAGTATCTTAGTTTGGAATAAAATAAGTTACGAGTGAGCGATTCAATCATTTATCAAATGTTTTTTGTTCTTCCGTGTGTAGTTTATTAATATATTTAGTGCAAGTTAATGGGTGATTTCACGCTTTGCCAAAATTGGTGGAAATTACTTTTATTTATTAATAAAGGCATCGTGTCTCGATTAGTGCAGTGTTCTGAAAAAAATATTGTCTAGAGGTTTTCTGATCTGATTTTATTCCGACGGTATGTGAATATTATTGTAGTCTAAAACTGTTTTAGCTTTTGCAAAACCGTCGGCAAAAATTTCGCTAAATCGTTGAGTGAGTAAATTATGTTTTAAACATGGTTAGATATGTGAGCAAGAAAATAATCAAAATGACTGACTTAGATTAGGATATTTTGAATACGAAAGCTGTACTTTCTACGTGAAATAATATACTTTTTCCCCGTAAGATATTTTCGTAATAAGGGCTTTTTCGTTGTCTTCTGACGCAATGTTTAAGTGTCCACAATTCAGGATTTCTCTTTTAAATATGTAAGCCGTTTAGCGCAAAGTCAGAGGTAAACCTATCGTATTCAAAAAATTGGCGACCATTAAAAATTAGATTAGGTAGATAGATTTGCGGATCGGATCCAGTTTGTATAATAGAGCCACAATATATTTTTTCAGTGTTCATTGTAAATAAAATCATACATTAAAGATTAAAAGACAAATCTGTGTAAATTTTGCATTTTTTTAAAAGTGGAACAAGTCAGGACGAAGAATATTCGATACTTCCCGTAGAAATAATGTAATTAATAGGCGATAACTTTCGAGCGCCAATTAACAGCCTCGTATAAGTAGCACTTGGTAGTGGTGTCCTGTTCCCATTTTAATTGAATTCGGAACTTAAATGGCCATGCAATTATGCTGACGAATGGGCAGCGCATTGTACACCAATTTCAATTAGGAAAATTTAGCATTCAATACTCCAAGAAGGTACACATAGTTAGATCATATGCCTTTAAAAGTATCTCAGATTTGCAACTCCTAATACCTGTCGCCTTAGGTTTTAGGGGTTGTAAATCTGGGATGCTGTTAACGGCAAATTTGGAATTAATTCAAGAAGAGCTAGTTTCTTAACAGAATGGCAAATATCTAGCTGATTAGTTTGCGGCATCAATTTTCAACTTATCGGTTTCCGTTGTTGATATTTTGGTGCACATTTCAGCAGCCAAACACTTCTAGAAAGAAAATGCCTTAAAAAAAAAAACGAAAAAATATCGTTGCTTAAATTGACATAGTATATGTACACTCAGAAAAATTTCAATGGGAAATCCCATTAAACCAATCATTTTGTCCCAATATTTTTAGTCAAGGGGAGGCAACCGAACGATCTCGGCTATGGAGAATGATGTTTTGTTCTCTTGGAAAATACGTCTATATGCTTGAAATTCAATTAAAGGGCATATCCCATTAATGAAATAGGACGTTATATAAAACAAATGGGATCCATCCTATTATTAGTTAATCATATCAGATCTTGTTAATTTAATGGGAAAAACTGATTAAAATGCAATCTGATGTCCCATTGGATTTACGGGACACATTTCATTCCGTACAAAATATCTCAATAGGATTCTTCCAGTTATATTAATTATTGCATCTGTTTACTTTTGTGAAGAAATCTGGTAAATTGCCGTCTCATTGAAATAATGGTACAACAACTTTTAAGTTTACGGGGTCCATTTTTCTGAGTGTATGTATTTGTAGAACTTCGATATTTAAAAAATTGTGAGTATTCCACGGTTCAATAATTTTAGTTTGAAATATATGGACTTTTTTTTACAGTTTTGCAAAGCTCTTCAAAACTCGTCCGAATATTATGAAATCAAAATAATTTTCAGTAATTTTGCCATCTACTAGCTTAAATGAAATTTGCTTCTAAAGTATTGCATTCAAGCGTCATCATAGAAAATAGTTTCAATTTGTTTAAAAATCTCGATGGCGACATTTTTAGATCATTATAAGAATCTGAAGAATATTTTTTTTATCAATTTTGAGGTGCAAACACATTTAATTTTTTCAAGCAGTCCGATCAATTTGGCACTAGTAATAGTAAATAAAATAAACTCAATCTATTTTCGACGGTGCAGTCGGTAGGTATAATCCCTGGAATTTAAAACTCATCTTGCTAGCGAAAATCCCAGAAATGCAAAAAGGACACACATTTATACGCGCAAGTCATGTGGGGTATTATACCAAAGGGAACATCATGTATACAGGGCGTCCCGCTTTAGGTGGTCAATACTGTAAGGGTTGATAGCGCAACTTGTTTCAGCAAGAAAAATTTCCAATACAATCGGAATTTTTTTTTTACCGTTACCTTGTTATCGCTCTTTTTGTGAAAGTCATCGAAAATCGTGACTTGTCATGCAAAATCGTAATTTGCAGCCCTCCTGATTACTTAATCCAAGATTTGATTTCAGTTCCAGAAACTACATAAAATTTAACAAAAACTGAAGTTTTTTCTGTTGCCAACATTATCGCCACTTTCAAGATACAGTTACTCAAAATTAATAGAAATTTTAAAATAGATTTTTCATTGAAAATTCAAACAGTAATCCCATAACGGTACTTTACTTTATAAAGTTGATAAAAGTTGCTTCAACATGTTGGCTTTCCAACGGTATATCACTTTTCATATTTACATTGTAGGATTTTGGAATTACACATGTTGGATGTAAAAAACAAGGTAATAATTTTCTTATCGGATTATTCAAACTGAAATTTTATTAATTTATTTTTTATATTTTACTATCGCAATTTTAAAAATTTGTTAAATCAAAATGAAAATAAAGTTTATGAGAAATAACCAATAAACTAAAAATATTAACTAATGATTAAATGAGTCTGTGCGATGAATTGGAATAATACTACTGAGACTGGCCTCCTCCATTTTGTATGCAGACTCGACACCCTCGGCGCATGGAAGAAACGTCCCGAAGGATTTCAGGGGGGTTTCCTTTACGTTGCCACAAGTATCATTTTATTCGCCGCAGCAGCTGTTCCCGGGAGATAATCGGCTCGGAATAGACATTGTTTTTTAAGTTACCCCATAAATAAAAATCTAGGGGACTAAGGTCGCGGGACTTCTCGCAGGCCACGCAACTGTCCCAAATCTGCCAATCCACTTTCCGGGAAATTCGTATTCCAAATATTCTTTGAAAGATCTCGCATTATGAGCGGGGCGCCCGTCTATCTGCCATAAATAGCAAATATTAAATTTTACCTGTTATAAGTACCGTTGCATTTGCCAAACAATGTACAAAATTTCAAATATCCTACAGTTCTGATCAAAATAATGTAGCGAGATTCTATGCCGAATTATAATAGCCTTCGTTTGTCTTTTTCGAGTAAAGGAAAAATTTTTAGCGATTCCACTGAAGCCTTGAATTTTACCACTCAATGCGTGTTTCCCTAAAATTCTGCAATGTAAATATAACAAATGAAATACCGTTGGAAAGCCAACATGTTGAAGCAACTTTTATCAACTTTGCAGAGTTGTACGTATAAAGCACCGTTATGAAATTACTGGTTGAATTTTCGATGACAAATCTATTTTAAAATTTCTATTAAGTGGCGATAATGTTGGCAACAGAAAAAACTTCATTTTTTGTGAAATTTTATGTAGTTTCTGAAACTGAAATCAAATCTTGGATTAAGTCATCACGAGGGCTGCAAATTATGATTTTGCATGATAAGTCACGATTTTCGATGACTTTCAAAAAAAGAGCGATAACAAGGCAACGGTAAGAAAAAAATCTGATTGTATTGGTAATTTTCTTGCTGAAACAAGTTGTGCTATCAACCCTTACAGTATTGACCACCTAATGCGGGACACCCTGTATATTTCATTCCCAAAGTTTATGCGTTTAGGGCGACATATTTAAATCACGTATGGATTTGATTATTATAATATAAATAGGTATTAGGTGTCTAAAATTCCTATGTTGATTGGACTTCAATCAAAGAATTTCAAAAATGTCAGTTAGTCAAAAATCGTAAAATTTTGTAATAACGGTAAATTAAAAGAGAATGTAAAATATGAATTTTTCTTTCAAAATTTCGATGTCACAAAAGTCTCCATGCCTCTAGTCCAACGAGGTTGGACTAGAGGCATCATATTTCTTCGAAAATGACGCAGGTCAAACACAAACTGCCGCCTAGATCTTCTGATGTGAAGCCTCTGGTTTTTTTTTTGGGGTTCTTTCAAGTCACAGGCCTATGTCAATAAGGCATCGAAAGAAGAAATTACCTACACGCCGCATCAATGAAATACCCCAACATTTATGCAAACTGGTTATCGAAAATTTCACAAAAAGAGCGCGTTACATTTTGTCACAAATTCAGTTTTCTTGGTACAATATTACACCTCGATCATATTTGTTACAATCAGCAAAAGTTTAACAAAATTTACATTTTAAGGTTTTTTACTGTTAATTACAAGAAGAAAGTGGTATGTAAAATATTTCCTTTCCGAGTCATACAGTATCCAAATGACATGGGAGATGCGTGCAGGGAACTTTGATTTCGATTTTTAATTGTTGTGATTTATGTAGGAATATTCGAGTCCAAACAGCAATCGAACCTTCATTTCATCATTTTCTGACACCATAAAATGGCTTTTACGTGCGTTTCTGAACATAAATTTGTAACAAACTCCTTTCTTTAGGGTTCACTATAAATTGATTGCAGAGCTCATAAAAGCTTTGGTTAATTGTTTATAGTAAATTATAATTATAGTTAATCTTTGAAAAACATAAAAAAATACGTCATAACTCTGAAAATTTCAAATAGTGGTAGATTTCGGTTCATTTGAAACTTTCAATGGTAGAGTGGTAGATTTTGAAATTTTCTAAAAAAAAGGGTAGATCAACCACGATAATGGTAAATTTGAAACACTTTCCTTTCCCTCAGACTTATAGCTGAAGCCTTGCTGTTTTTGAGATTGAAAATTTCCTTGAAACTCGACAGTTTAAATTTCAGTATGACTACTTTTTTAATTAATGGATCCTTCTGCATTAATGGATTTTAAAATTTGGAAAATAAGTCAGTTGCAGTGTCTATTGTTTATTTAACCTCAAAACATTTGCTCTAAATTGGTCGTCCTCTTAAAAGCTGCCGATCTAGGCATCAGCTTACCCAGCCTACTGGTAAGTCCGCTACTGGAACTGGTGCAGACCGCACATAAGATGGGCCTAAAGAACTACACTGAAAAAAATCATCATAATATTAATGAACTAGGAGCATAGACTTTTTTCATTACCATGATGAATTAGTTCATAGTAAATAAACCTTCTCTTCCTTGAAATAATACAGAGTTCATCTATTTTACGAAACATCAACAGATCTTCTTCATGTAATTTTGGGTCGTCCCACACGACGACTAGCATTGGTTCCCTGAGGATTCCAATCTAGAACCTGTTTTGCAATGTTTTTTGGCTCTTTTCGATGTGTGTGACCTCTCCACTGCCACTTTCGCCTTTTGATGTCGATGCCTATCCTATTTTGGCGAGTAATTTTGAGGAGGTCGTCGTTAGATATTACCTCAGGCTAGCGAATTCGTAGGATGCGTCGTAGGTACTGATTCACGATAGTTTGCAGTTTGGTGGTAATGTTACTGGTCACCTTCCACGTGGAACACCCATATAAAAGCACAGATTTTACATTGCTTTCGAAGATCCGGAGTTTGATACTTCTGGAGAAGTTGTGGTTTTGGCAGAGAGGAGTCACACTGAAAAATACTGCTCGGGCTTTTTTTATGCGTCACTACGCTTCCAAAGTAAGTAAAGTTCTCGACTTTTCCTATCGGTTGTCCGGAGATAGAAATTGTGTTTTGCCCTCCTGATGACAGCTAATGTATTTAGTCTTAGCGGCATTAAGCGGTTCATATATTAATAAAAATTATCAAAAATCATTAAATTCAAAAGCTGAATTGGAATAGTTCATAATAAATTATAATTTAAATTTGCCATTTTTAACATAGTTTCATATTATGAATTAAATTTTGAGATTGAGCGGTTTTTAATTTTTGGTCCCAAAAGTTGTATTTATCTTGTTCTTTAAGTATTTTGGGGTGCTGAGCCTGAATCATTAGCTTCTCACCAAAATTTCGTTCCGAAACAGGGTCAAAATCGCAAAAAAAAAAACACAAAAAATTACTATCAATTGTAGCGATACCGCTTTACGCATTTTAAAGATTAATATCGCGTTAAACCCGCATTCATGTTTTCTCTGACATGTTCATGGACAGGTTTTCGGAAAAATGTAATGCTTCGAGGTTATAAGCCATAAAACATAAAAACTCCGAAAATTTTCGTTTTTTTGCAGGTTTGGCGCTGATGTTCCGCAACAAAATTTTGGTGGGAAGCTCCGGATTCAAGCTCAGCATTCCAAAAAACATATGAAACAAAAAAAAAATTTCTCCACCAGATTTTGCAATCTGAAATCACCTAGTGACTACACTATGAAGTAGGTACTTAATTGATATATCAATTGTAATAATACCGCTCAACGGATTTATAATGTTTATGTCTCTTTGGACGCGTAATCATGTTCTCTCTAACATATTCATGAAAATGTTGTTCACAGAATTAAAAGAAAATGCTTCTTCTTAATAAATTAATACAT
This sequence comes from Microchrysa polita, assembly GCA_949715475.1. Classification (NCBI taxonomy): domain Eukaryota; kingdom Metazoa; phylum Arthropoda; class Insecta; order Diptera; family Stratiomyidae; genus Microchrysa; species Microchrysa polita. The sequence goes on along the minus strand of OX454421.1, from coordinate 17,329,027 downwards.
AATTTTTAGGTTAAATTTTTCCTTTGTATGTAGTTTTTTTCTGTGTATTCCAGTAGATTCACCAGAGTATTATTAATAATAACGGTCAGAAATGATTTATTGATTTTGTTGTTTTCGCAGTGGTGTGAGTTATGAATAACTTTTTTCATATAGCATTTTCGTTAGCTTTTATTTACTCCTATAATAGTCATAATTATAAATACGGGAATTTCGTAAATAAAAAATAGGATTTGGGCAGAGACTAATTTTTAAAATTACCAATTGAAATACGCATAAAAACATTATGTTTTGCATTGTGTTCTAGTTGTTTTGTTCCCAATAAACCTGGTTATTCTAGAGACTAACAGCGGAATCAGAGTTAAAAACTTGCAAAGCACTTCAAAAATGTCGCTTATTTATTATTCACAAACATTTAATAATATTAAGCAAAAAACCGACAAGAAAAGTGGGGTGGCTGACAACTGCATCATACATACTTCGAATTCAGGTATCTAGAAAATGTCTGTGACAATACAACGTTCCTCAAGGGGTTACGACAAAAACTGCTTGGAGCCGATGAAATAGCCATTTTGGGACGCATTGCCATGAGACCAGATGTGGAATGTTGTCAACGTTCCTAAAATCTGAACTACTTGATACGCTGTGCAATACAAAATTATTATTATATTCTATTAAATAAATTCTTTAAATTGAAAAAAATCTTTCATAGATTCAATGATGCGAGTTACATCTTACTTAATAAATGTTTATATATAGAGGCTATGCAAAATAATCATAGCGCCCATGAATTTTCGTATCAGATTAAAACAATTTGATTTACTTCATTCTAAGTCATTTTTGCATTAGTTTATGTAGTCATGGGTTTAATCAGCGTCGTGCGAAGGGAGGGGCGAAAGGGGCACTCGCCCCGGGCCGTCTGGCAAGGGGCGCCGAGAACACGAGTCGAAATATAGTCCCCACTTCCTGTTAAAAACAGTGTGCTTCTTTTATTTTTTAGGAATAAATCTATTTTATAAATCTAATTTCGGTAAACTAGTTTAAAGGAAACAAAACTTGCTGCAATGACCAACACTGAGATTCATGATAGTGAGTTAATTGACGTAACTCTACTGCTTCAGTACGTAGCAGAAGCAGTAGAGTTGCGACCCCACGGTTGATTGACGGAATGGAGGCATGTCATCGTAATTCCAGCGTTTGGGTCGTTGTATGGCCTTATCGCCATGGTCTCTAGCATTTATATTTATATCCAGTTGGAATACGAAAACACTGAACAAAATATTCACCAAACCAGATGATAATAGTACAGAAATTGTTCTATGGAATTATCCAAGCGTTTCGTCTGCAATCAGTTTTCATTGGGGTTAAAATCTCCTCGGGCTTAACGTTAGTTCCCTGTCTTCTGAAGAAGTACACCTGAGTAATATACATCCGTTAGAAGCTGCTGGTATGTGTTGTAGCGGATAAATTTCTTGTGACTGACTTACGGCTGAAGAAAAGTCACTGATATCCGTTACACGATCAGATCTTAGCCAAGGCTTTTTGCTAACCTCCACCAACTGGTCCTTGGAGAAAAGGTATCCTATTCCGTTTAGTGGCACAGACCCATAATACCCATGAAGACCATAGCGGAGACGGGTGACTCTAAGTGGGCGCACACACGACTGGGCGTCAAGGCAGACTCTGCAATTTATTTACTATTTGGATCGATGGCAGTTTTTCCTTAAAATCTGAGTTTATTTTATTGAAGGAAATAGAAATATATCCGCCCAAACTGTATGTTTCTGTTTTACGGTCAACTTGTTTGTTTCAATGAAGCGAATATTAATAATTATGTATATGGAGACAGTTTTGACTAGCGAGGAATGCGGCGAAACAATACTATAAGCCGGTCTTCGTGTCAATGTTTGGCGTGATTTTAAATGCTCACTGAAGAGGATCCGAAGATAATGTGTACGGGATCTACGGTGACAACGGCGCCTGAATTGAAACTAGATCGTCAAATGAAATTCACAGTTCCACCAACGATCGAAAATCTCCTATTTCGCGATAGAATTAGTGAATATGTTGCCGTTGTAAGTTTATAGGTTGCTGTTATGTGTAAAAAACGCATCCAGGAAAGTCCTTAAGCTACACAAACTGCGATGGACGACAATCACCTATCGCCAGCAGAATGATGAACCAGCGGATTGCGCGGTCAACCATAACAACTCGCTGTGATTATTATAAGTTGTTGAGGACACGAAAGAGGTGCCGAGCTTTCGAAACCGGAACAGATCGCTACAATTGGAGTTCAACAATAGAGGTTCCTTCAACTTGGGCAGTATAAAATGATAAAAAGGGGCGCACGCCCGGAGACTGTGAGTTTCACATGCTAAAGCTAAAATTTCATAACTCTTAACATGTATGATCGATTTTGAAATGACTGGGCGAGGCGGCGCATAGTGGGGCGAAAAACCCGAATTTTGGAAACAATTATAAAAACATGTCAATTTTAATGTATTTGGCCATTCTAAATCGAATAGAATAGGTTTCACGCAGATACGATAAGCCGTTTTGAAGTTATTTCGATTTTAAGGGGGAAAGGGGGATCATTTTTAAGTTTTTCTTAATTGTTTCAAAAACTGTAAAAGTTACAGCAAAATGGTTTGAAGACACATGAAACTACACAAAATTACCTTTGCAAAGACATATAATACAATTTACTTATTTGGATAAATTATACCCTAGACCAAAAAATAAAATGGGATATTATCATTTTTGACATTTACATTTTTTACTCTAACACTGAAAGGAATGCTAGTTGAGCAAGGATAATTTAGGGAAATATTCCTGATAAAATGAAGCTGAGTTTTACCAAAAATTGAGTTGCTCCCACCAAGGACACACCTGATTCACCTATTAGAACTTTTAAAACCGACACGTCCTTAGCTCTTCCCTGGGGGGGGGGGGGGGGGGGGGAAGGAGGGGGTATTTTGGCTGAACGCCAAGACGGAGTCCCTTTATACTCTATACTAACAACTAGTTCAATAGGATGAAAACTACGGCTATTTTCGGTTCAAAGGGACCCAACATATTTTACAGTAGATATTAAAAATCGTGCCTAAAACAGCATGACACAACAAAATCGGCTATAAAAGTAGCCTGGGGTTCTATGGGGTTATGATTCTTACATATTAGTAATCTTAAGAGTTTCTGGAATAATGTAGCATAAACAGACCCTTGGAGGCACGTGGAGGTAGTTGTTAAAACTCAATGTGAAAAATCCAGTTAGGGTCAATTTGACCTTCAATAATTAAAATTAAATTTAAATTTTTTCAAAATTTTTTTGTTTACTTTTTTTATGCTAACATTTTTATTATAACCTAGAAATCGAAAATAAAATCATAAAACCAAGTTTTATACGAATTTATAGTCAGGGTTTTCATTGAAACTTGATTATTGAAAAAATGTGCAAAAATTGCAAAATCAATTCTCTACACTTTGACAGCCGCTGATTTCTTACTGTGACAGATATCGGTCCGAATTTTTTTGTAGAAAGAAACTTCAAATTGTTTACTATTCGATAAATGATTCACAAAATCTCTCCAATAGTACACATTTTTTGAATTTTTGCCTCTACCGCCCAACTGTGCGGCGCCCCATCTAGCATTCGCCCCGGGTACCTCATTTCTTTCGCACGGCTCTGGCTTTAATTATTCTAACTACTGACATCGTAATTTATATGTTGACCCAATGGCATTTGAAAAAATTTTTATTCAAACTTTATACGTTTAAAGAAATTTTCTGCTTATTAGAAGTAATGTAAAAACTTCATTGGTCTCATTACACGTTTTTTTCTGGTGGTATTTACCTACTTATTATTGATAAATGTTCAGTAGAAGGGACTCCACCCAATTTTTTTTTTTTTTTTTAAATAACTTGGAAGAGACCATATTTGTAGGTTTTTCTCTCCTATGGCTATATTATTAGATTCTAGTACATAGTAAGTTTTGTAAAGTCGATAGATGCGTCTGACAGAAGTATACCTTTGGTTATAATTAATTTTTAAATAGCTTGTGATACAACGTGCTAAAATATATTTTTCTTTTTCTCATTTTCCATGTCAACACTAACAAGGAATATTATTAATTACACTAGTGGTTTTTAATGTGTCAGCTGAAAACACATTTCCAAAACTGAAGGACTTTCCGATGACACAATGCATTTGCTCGCGATAAGATAACATGTATAAATATGGTTTGCGTATGTATTCAGGATATGTTCTGAGAAAAATTCGTAGATAGTTTTTTATGTTTAACTTATATTTGAATACGCACTTAAGATCTTGAAAGAAACACTTATCCTTCGTACATTGACAAATTATGTGACAAATGTTTTGTAAAATTAGAAAGAAGAGTATAGATGGACGCCCCTTCTTATACTGGCATCGTACTTTGAATTTAAGAATTATTAATGGTGGTCGCATGCCATAGTAGCGGAAGTGTATCTACAAGCGAAAGTATATTTACAAACCTGAAATTTAGGTACTGTAGAGTTAAGAACATATGAGGATGGTCTTCAACAAATATGTACATATGAAACTCGCGGTGTCTTTCACCAATTAGGTACATACTATAGCTGAAAGTAGGGTTTAATAAAGCAGCACTCTAAATTTGGTACAGCAATACCATCGGCCAAAGTTAGATTCACCCTGCGAAATTCGGTGAACCACCTATATAAGTTTTTATTTATGTTTATGATTAGTTAGGATATCTTCAACGGTGACACCGAAAATGCCAGCTAATGGAAAACACAAGGGAAATTTGAATTAAATATACCTAAGGGCTCCATTACACAGTCATATTTCTATTATAATATGTATGCCATATCCTTAAGCCAACTCAATTCAATCGGTTTCAATTTTCAGACGTCCAGTAAACGAAATCAAGTAGGCTTAAGCATATTATAATATCTATTATGATAATATATGACTGTGTAATGGAGGCCTAATGCTAACGCATATTTACCTTCACTATAATAGCTTTAATAACAGATATACTGCGAAATGAAATCACTAAAGCTACTTCGCAATAATACGTTTTAAAAATACCCAAAATCTTCTTTGCAACCCAAAACTATAATACAGCTAATACGGGTACTCTCTTATCTCGAATTCGGTCATCACCACGGGAAAGAGTAAAAGCAAATCCATCGAATGACCTCTCTTCTCCAACAATAAATAAGGAGAGGCCTCGTAAATAAAAAATTGAAACCATTATGAGTCTTAATCAAAATTAATAAACAGTATCGAAAGCCGTAATCGATAGTCATCAACTGTTCAACTCGTGATACTTTTTCACCTGTTCACTTTTTTACGAGCTGTGTGCGTCGCACAACTATCGCACAATCAAAGTCAAGCACCCAAGCAAGGAAATTGAGGCTTCCCGATTCGGATGCTAGCCATAAGGTGATCCGAGCCAACACCATAAGTGAACGTGAACGTGAACAGGGACATGAAACGACTATGACTGGCTGCGCCCAGTCTGTCACTCGGTCATACATACGTCTACATATCCCGCAGGAGTAGACCTGACTATCCTGTATGGGCTACATGAACACTATACCGGTTCGTAGGTGCAAAGTGAGCGTATAGCCACAGAACAGAACCCATATAGGGTCACAGGACATATACCTTTAAAAATCCATTCGCCATTCCTCTTGCACCTCATCGTCGTCATCGTTCGTTCGCAGTCGACAACTTGCAGAACTCTCATACGTTTCGTGTAAAATCATCCTGGCCAGGCTGGCTGCTGCCGGTTGACTTGAGCCTGCATGAAACGAAATGAGTTTGAAATACTGCCGCATCATTAAATTTAATACGCTTCTCATTTAGTCAAAATGGTGCCGATTTATTTCGAATATTTATTGCGAAAAATAAATAAAAAGACTACTTTCTCTGCTCTCTAGACTCTCGCTCCACCACGTTCAGTATACGTACTACACAACCCTCCATTCCATATACGGATATTCCGATTCGAGTTTGGTGCGGCGCCTTTCGAAAGTTTTCCAATGTCTGTGATGCGCTTCTACACTGTAAAAAAATTTACTCCAATAATAGGAGGAAACTTTTTTTCCTTCTATTATAGTAGTAAATTTACACCACTATATGAACGAGAGTAATTTTACGCTTTACGGTGTAAATATTTACTACAAAATTGGTGTAAATTTGCACACATAAATAAGTAAACTTACTCTTAGACTTAAGTAAATTTAAATCAGAAATAAGCAAATTTGCACGAAAAAAATGTCAATTTACACCGGCAAATATGTAAATTTACATCCGGGTTTATAATAATATTTACGGCAGCCCGTTCTTCGGTGTAAATCGTCCTGGAGCTACCCATTATTTGCAACGGCCAAGAGCTGCCACACCCCCTTCGGTTCAAGAGCAAAAAAGCGCTACAACACAACAATAATATGATGCTCACACGAACGCACTTCGGACGGAATAGACTGACTGCACACAGAACAAGTCACTTGAGAAATACACGAAAATGCAATAATGCACAAAAGTCAGTTTTACACAAATGTAGGTGTATTTTTTACACCAAAATTGGTAAATATACACTGAAAATGTGAAGTTACATAAGAATAAAGTAATGACACATCTTCACACCAAATGTGGTGTAGAATTACACTGAGATAGAGTAATATTGAAAAATATGTGTAATATTACACTATTTTGTGGGTATACTAGAAATTTTGTTGAAAAATAAACGTTTACCGTAATTTTGCGAGAAAAAAGGTGTAAAATTCAACGAGTTTTCGATGTAAAATTCAACTTTGTTTTTACAGTGTATGCTTTTGACTCCCAACACGGTAAAGTCATCATCATCATCATCGTCATCGTCGTGGTGGTGTTTCGCGAAAGAGTGCTACTTGTGCGCTAATCCAAACCCAGACATATTATTGGAGGTGTCATGACAGGGGTTAAATGGTGAGATATTGGGTGAGGTTATAAAACACAACGTTGCGCAACGTTTCGCGCAACGTTTCAAATCAACCGGCCGTTACGGATCAGAAACTTCTCCCTACAAACAGATCCTCTAAGCGCCCCCTTGCGAGGCATAGCTTGATTGATTGGCAGAAATTTACAATCTGTCGTCGAACCGTGCATTTCCGCCCTCATTTATTTATTAAACAATTTATAATCAAAATAAAATGTATCTGCATCTCGTTTAAAACTGGAAATTTTAATTTTCGAGCAAAACGTATCAGCTGTGATGTGTCAATTGTCACATTTGTCACTTTCCGAGAGATGGCGATGGGAACACCAAGTCTGATCCGGATCTATGCGTTTACAGAACACAATAGGAAACGTTTCGGAAAACGCGAAACGTTACGCGAACGTTGTGTTTTATAACCTCACCCATTGTCTGTGGCGTTATCATTAGATATGATTATTGCGATGATATTAACATTACATCGAATTGCTCAGCATTTATGTGGGATTGCCTTTAGCTTCCTAATTGTTTTAAAGTGGAGGACATTTTGGTCAATGAGATTGTAATGAATGCAATTAGGATGGGATTCAATGTAAGATGCGTGGTTTAGTTTTATGAATTAGCATGTTATTTACATATTCAATATTGTTATGATAAATAAATATGATGGGATTGAATTGTGATTTCGGTTTTCAATTTCAGATGACAATTTCTTGGGATGAATTTGGATTTTTGATGTCGGTGCAATGTAGCTGCAGCTGTTGGAATCCCGGATCAGCTTAAGTTGTGTATATGACCATGCACAAGTATTCCACGACATGTGCATTCATCCTATTATGTTAAAGGAAGAATAATAACTGGGATAAGAAGCAAGGAACCATATCAACAAAGCCTCTTTTAAATTAATAATAATAATTTAAAGTAGAGCTTCATGTGACATAATTATGCTATTTTTTTAATATTTAGCTGTATTTAAAATTTAAATTTTAAAATTAAAATAAATGTTAAATTAAGACAAACTTTTAATTCAATATTCAACTATAAGTTCAATTTATATATTAATACTGTGGTTTTTTCGTTATTACGTCTCGTTAAATAAAACAAAAAAATGTTTGAAGGTTCTCACAACATACAAACACAATGAATTTATTCAACGCAAAATTAAACTTTTCGTAATGTATAGTTTTCTTTCAGTTTTAGCCATAACAATAAAATCATCATGAATGAATGATATACATTTGAACTTTCCGTAGAGTGTACTACGAGTATGGCAAAGTTTGAATTGCTGTTTGTTGGCTATGTCTCAAGACAATCATTTTCAGCAAATGATTTTATAGTGTTCGTTCGGATGTCTCGTATAGCGTTCAAATTTCGAAGAATTTCGATAAATCTCAACGGTGCAAAGAAGAAGATTCATATGAAACTGACTGACTGATGGAGCGCATTAACATTAATGATTTCGGAATGTCTTCAGTATGTTACAATGTTGTTTTCATATCATTATTATTACTATATGGAGCTCTAAGTTCAACCAACACCTTTAGTTTAGTCGATTGTCTTGATTACATTGGCAAATTGTATAGAAAAATAAATTGTGAGAATGAGCTCAATGAGTAATATATGTTAGTGGGACACATTTTTTTTTCGTTTTTGAACATTTCGATAAAAGTTTATGACGACCCTAACCTACGAGTGTCCGACTTAATTTGTATGAAAATCATATTTTTGGATTGAAACTCGACATTTTTCTGAAGGGGAAGACATTCTTTTATGCCCTTCTTAATGTTTGTAACTAATAGAAGCATTTCTGACGATGAAAAAATTCGCCGGTACTTGAACAGTGTGTAATGACCCGATTTTGATACATAGATGTAAATTTTTAACTTTTGCGTTCCAGAAGTGTCTTGCAAGACGAGAAACGGTACAGATTTGCTAGTTTTGGATGTATAAAAAGTTAAGTGATCCTCTTTTTTAAATGAATCTAATATTGACAGGAGAGGTCCCTTTTCGCTAAGAGAGCCCGGAGGACTCCCGAACTCCCGATTCACGGTGACAGCTAAGTTTATTTGGCCGTGTGTGGGAGCATCGAACAACAGGAACCCACCCCTCTGAACAAAAACAATAAGTGCATACCGCTTCTGATCCGTTGTAACCTGTAAATTCTAACTCGAACTTTCCACCTATCATTAAATGAAAAATAATTCAAATCCTGCTGCGGAAAATTCGTTTCCAAGCCGTTTTTCACCACTTCAGCTATGGAAAGACAAAATGTTCTTTTATTTTAAGTGAGTTTGTCCTTACACATTACCTCAACGAAATTTTATACAAAATATTGCATGCAAAATTCCGAAATTTAGCACAGTGGTCACTTTTGGTGACCATTTCAATGTTCTAGCACTAGTATATCAACTTGGCGCCCACACTTGCTATGCAAATTTTAAAGTCCCACCTATCAGCGTTTGCAACTTACAGCCGTCTAAAACAACCTTTTGAGCTTTTCGTTTATTCTTTTTGTTAAATAATATTTTTTTGTAAATTTTTTACTAAAATGAGGCGACCAAGTCCACTTTTTACGAGGTCACTGTCGGGTCCAATAAAACACCTTCGCAGGATTGTGGCCGCGGGCCGTAAGTTGGATAGGCCTGCTCTAACCAAACTATGGAATTTTATCTCACAGGGCATTCGTTGGATTCGGTTTAAGTCAAAAATTCTATTTTGTGTACAGACTTTTTGAACTTCGTGGTAATTAAATTTGTTTATACCAGAAAGCCGCAACTTCACAATTGGCTTGCAAATTGCAAAAAGACAATCATCAAAACAATCCATTAATTACAAAGAAAGCGTATCTCAAGCTAGTTAAGTATAGATCTGTCCCAATATCAATTTCTTGGGTTTTTGCTCATACGAATATTGAGGAGAAGTAAAGGTTCAACTTGCTCGAAGGAGTGCTTCTCTTGAAGGATCTTGCGTAAAATTGTGCCAATATGATCCAATTGATGGAGTATTTAAATCTTGCCTATAGGTGCTAAGAAATCAAAAGACAGATGCCAGCGATAAATTAGCCAGTCCAGTTTATACGAGTACATCCGCCGTTTCCCCTACATGAAACATTTGTCTTTATATACACCCCGCCCGTTACGAAGTTGCTCATATCTACCGAGATACACCCATTCAAATTTTAAAGAAATTTTAAAATTGGTTTCTCATCAAAATCAAATCAAATCAAATAATAAAATTGTATACGTACAATTTTAAAATTACTTTAAAGTTTGAACGAGTGTATCTCGGAAGATACGAGCAACTTCGTAACGGGCGAGGTGTCGTTTTATTGGAAATTTTATGTAGTTTCAGAAAGTGAAGTCATATCTCGGATAAAATGTTTGATGGTGTGGCAAATTTTGATTTTGTTCAGGAAGTCGGGCATTTTGATACAAAATGCTATTACATAGTAACGGTTAAAAATAGAGGGGTCCCGTTGTACATTAATTTTCCCCAAATGAGCCAGGCTACCTCCCATTAAAATATTCTCCACCATGAATGTGACACCCTGTATATTAAAAAACCATTTGGAACTTGTTGCTAACTCTTGCTCTTGCTAATTTAAAAACTTTTGGGTTATGTTCTGTCAATTTTTCCTGGTATACAAAATCGAACGTGAGGGGCTCCATCTCGATTTCGAACACAAGAAATTTGGGAAACGATACGCCACTGTCTGGAACCTGTAAGTGTAGGAAGAAACGAAAGAACGGACATTTGTTACCCAATTTAAGGGGATTTATTTTTGGTTATCGCAGATTATCTTATTTCCTTTAATGGTAATGTTGAAGCGGAATATCACGTTCAGCGTTTTCTCAACGATTAGATATCGCTGCTCCGTTATAAATTTAAGCCTAAGGCATCGCGGCAGAATTACATTGCGAGTCAAGGGATGAAACCCGAAACGGATCATTTATTTGAATTATATTATTTTGAGTGTGGGCGAAAACGGATTGATTTCGCCGTACGTTTTCAGAAATCACCGAAAAGTGTTCACAGTGCACAATTTGTAATTTCATGTGACAACCACAACCGACAATATTATTTTGCCTATAAATAGTTCTAAGTATAAAAATGTGCTGGTGCAGTTATCGATAGTCATTTGCAACATATTTCGTCACTTCAAACTGACCGTCTATTCTCTTATCATGGATAAATTAAGAATATTGGCAAACACATGAAACTGAACAATTTTTTCGGGTGTCAGTTAAAATATCGGAGTGAGCCGAAATGTGCTGAATTTGGGAATTTAGGTTTGAGACCTGGGTGCTTACACGTTTTCATTTGAAAAAAATCAAGGTTTCATAGAAAACACGCAAAATAGGATATTTTCAATGTTTCAGTTTGTATGGGAATTGAAATGTTTTGGGGCTGTTTTCATGGGCGTAGCCAGGATTTCGGTCAGAGAGGGGCAAGCCCGAAATTTTTTCAACATCAAGATTTTCTTAGGAGTTGAAATTGTTAGTTTGTAGGCAAAATTTAGAGTAATATGTCTGGTGTAAAGGTTAGTGCGCGCACTTCGGTGCACAGGGTCATTGGTTCGAGACTCACCGTCAACGAATTCAGTTTATGGTGTTTTCCGAACTCACACCCCTTGTGACGAACTTTAATCTCACTCAGATGTTAAACGAGTACCCATTTATGGGGATACATAACATTGCTGTGTTGATTTCAACACCTCCACTAAAAAGCAGTTAGGATCTTGGGAATTGGATGTCACTAACACATCTGCGGCCTTAGTCCAATGTTAAACTCTCGCAACTGTTTTTTAAATTTTAGAGCTAAAATTTACGAAAGGACAGTCGAAAATGATTCTCTACACCATTTAACGAAAAATGGCCCCTGAACGTGTTTAGACTTTTACTGGTGATTCTGATTACATTCAACTGGCCTCCGATTCTGCCTTTCAAACCGTAGCTCATCTATATTCAGTGCTATTTTTGGTTTTTGGACTTGCATATTCTACTTGCGAGATCAATGTCCGTTTTAAATTCTGGCTCTGCTTGGTTCTAGAGGATCGCATCTCCTGCGAAACACACCGAGAAGCCTCTTGTCTTACATCCACAGCATCCATAGAAAGAAACATTATTCCACAATCGGCTGGAGACATTTAGGGATACATACAAGCCCGAAATTCTTTCAACATCATGATTTTCTTAGGAGTTGAAATTGATAACAAATTTAATATTTTTGCAAAAAATCTTTTTCTTAAATTTTACCACAGATGGCGTCTCCTGTCATTGAGGAATTCGTGCTTATGATGGTAAATTTGTGTAATAATGGCGCATTACATTCAAATGGCCTCCAATTTCAGCTTTTTAGACCGTAGCTCGTCAATATTCAGTGCTATTTTTGTCTCTCGGACTGCATATTCGAACTGCGATTTAAAAGAAATTGGCAAAGAGATCAGTTTCTGTCGTCTGTCACTGTTTTTCTTCTGAGCAAAATTTATAAATCTTTTGTTGATAGAGATACGGTCGATTTTGATAAGATTTCCTCCACATTTAACATAATATTAACAGTGGCTAAATTTCATTGCTGGTATGATTCAGCTACGAAATGAATCTCTAGGCAAAGCTGTATACCATTTGTCACTAAAATCACTTTCAGATTGAATAAAGTTCAATTCCACTACTTTCCCGGAGAGACCTTTATGTGACAGTTAAAATTGTGTTCTGCAAATATGGGATTTTCGCAAAAGAAAAAAGAGTCTCCCTAAGGGAGAGATTCATTTCTGATCTAATTATGTTATCGATTCATGATGCTCACACGTAAGTATCCCAGTTCCGGATATCAAGGACCAGAAAAGTACAAGTATTTCAGTTTTCCAAACTACAGTCTCAGCAGCAGAAAATTTTGGGTAGTGCCTGGAATCAAACTCGCATTTTTACGTCTTCTAGCATTGTAAAGGGGAGCAATTTTTTTACTACATCGGTAAGGAATTTTTTTAACATAATCATCGATCAGGGGGGGCAAGTGCCCCTGCCTGCCCCCCTCTGGCTACGCCCATGGCTGTTTTCATACGAAAACATGAAAATAGCCCCAAATTATATGTTTTCGGTCACTACGAACATATTATAAATCGTAAAACCTTGCAGAAATATTTCAAATTGCCGCCCCTAATTTTTTTGTTTGCTTTAAAAGGGATGCATTTACTTCATTTGCAGGATTTGTTAGAATTTAAACTTGAATTTCGTTAAGAAAGACATAGGTATGTATGTATTCCGTTCCTCAGACTCTATACGAAAACAGGAGAGAGACTGAGACTGAAATCTCGAAAATTAGACATCCAGTTGTTTTAATTATTATTTAATATCTTTATTAAAAATCTTTTTCTTAGTAAGACTCTAAGATGTTGTTTTCTCGAGGGTTTTAAAAGCCAAAAGTAATGAGTATGTATACATATGTACATATATTACATTAAACGTCCGAGTTGAATGCAATTAGGAGTAAAACGTGTCGTTACCATTTATTTATTTAAAAACGCCATTCTCAACGATTATTTCTTCAATTTGGCTATACAATACATTTTAGGTCAATATTTTCTTGGATCGGCAATTTAAACCCTAATTGGTGTTGTCGATTTAAATAACATTCTCCAACTCCCTAAAACAATCATGAATGAAAAAAAATCCGGCTGCCCCATCTGAACGAAATCCTGGCTACGCCTATGATCAGATTTCCAAAGTTCTGGGACGCTTACTTAATGCTTATCGTCTGCTGATTGGTTCAAATTGATCAAGAGAAATTTTTAAAGTTAAAAAAAAAAATATTTTTTCCATGCTACAGACTCAGAACGTCAATTTAGACTCAAATTCTGCTAGAAGTTTCTGAGAGGATTACAGTATTAAACATCATATTAACAATTGAAGAGGACTTGTTCGTGCTGGTGTCGTTAAGAGCTCAAGGAACGGAGTAGCACTATTTTCGCTCTGTACTTTTTGTCAAATAGCTACACAATTAATTTACTGTAGACGAAACTCAGTTATTAAATTTTTCGGGTAGGTATAACTCCGGTGTTTGTTGTGGTTCTACTAAGTCCTTAGTGTAGTGAACAATATATTCTGCCGACGAAATACTAAATTACTGGATTCATCTTATAGTTTATAGTTTAAGAAATACAATTCTGAGCAAAACTCACTCCGTAGCACCTTAGCATTCGTGATTTTACTATGGTTACTTCTGGATGAGATGAAACTGAGGGATGGCGAAATGCCTCTACCAAGATGAAACCAAACCAGGCGATGTTAAGTAGACTCTGAGTAGGTAAGCCAACATATGTATATATAGTTGAATAACGGGCGATTGCTCAGTTTTAGTTCGCTGTGCTAAGGTAAATTAAGGGTACATGTCTATAACATAGTGACTTCTTTCGTGTGCTTTGTTTTACGAAGAATGAAAACTGAACAAAAAAATTGCGGGATTAAAGTTGCCTTCAACTTGAACCGAATCAAAGATGTCAAAGATGAGATCGGATACTCAATGTTTTCTTCGTTGCTTTAATCCTGGAAATTATAAAGTTGCAGTCCCTTATCATTAGCAAAAGAAAAACTCCACACAAACCAGTGTTTTTCCATTTTCCAAACATAAGTTTCATTTCACAGTCCTTCTAAAATGGTTTATCTTTGAGGTTGCAAGTATAAAACTAAAAACAAATGCCTGGAACCGTAGGTAGGTACTTGGAGCTCTAATATGTATATTTGATTTCCAACGATATTATATTTACCATGAAAAAATCTACGATTTCTGACAGTTTTAATTTGTCCCAGGGGGGGGGGGGGTTGAAATGATGAATTCATGCAAAGCATCTTTTTATTCATTCGACCTATAAACATAAAAAGTTAGTCCCGGCCGTGTTGCTGGAAACAAATTAGAATGTTAAATGCGGCCGAAGAAAGCTGCACAATGCATTTGTTGTTGCTGTTGAACGGCAGCAGCAAACTTGTGATAGCAATCAAAATGTCAAGTTCACAACATTTTGTAGTTATTCGATAAAATCTTAATAATTTCGTTAAGAATATTCATTTTTCAACGTTTAGTGCATGTTATAACTAGATTTAGTAAAATTCACTACCGAAATCTCTCTCCGTGTGCCTTAAATGCGCGCCGGTCCTGTTCTGGGTCTTGTAAAAACCATATAAAATGGTTTTCGGCTTCTTGGGGTCTAAACCTTGAACATATAGTGTGTTTAATTCGACCAGAAATAAAGCTCTCAATGGCAAAAAATAACTGGAATTGTTAGGTTAAATTTTGTTGAGTTACATTAGAGAAATCTATTTAAATTTAGCCCTATATCTTACTTCTCTGCCGAACTACTTAAATAAGGGATGGGCACTCCAAAGTCGACTCTCTAAACCTTGTTAGTGTCAATTCATAATACAACGTCGTCGAATAAGAAATGCAAATCTGATGCTGACCGCTTCGAATCATGTGTGCTGTGCTTGAATTCAAAGACAACATAATACATACCATTTGTCCAGTGACGCCTTCCAGGATTTTGTCTTGGAGGGGACTGAGACTATTTATTTTACTGGGTCACATGACTATCGTCGTTTCATTGCACTCGCCTTTTTTACGGATATGATGTCGTTATTTAGTAGCTTCTGTGTATATCCTGATATCACTATTTGAAATTCATATTAGGTAGTTTTTCATAAAGAAGTTATAGCAATTAGAATTTCCAATTGTTTTGAAATAGCAAAATTTTTAAGTTACAAACTTAGCGACATAGTAGATTTCACACATCTTAGCATATAGTTTTATTTCGTATAGAGTTCGTGTTAATTTAAATTTTGCTTGTTTATCACAAGCTCTGAACATGAGCCTTACCTAAATTAAATTTACATTAGTGCAGTAGAGGTACATTCAATAATAAATTGAGGTTATGGAACTACTCTTAACACATCCACTGTATCCCAATGTACATATATCTTTATTTGCTTTATTTCCAGTTTGGACTGTCAAACGAAACATGTTGTAAATACATTTAACCATTTTTCTTGGCTATAAATGACGCATTCTCAATACGATCTCTATATTAAATGCAACCAGTCTTGGACCAATAGTTTTTCCTTTTTTTCCTTTTATACGTATGCAAATTATCGACTGACAATTTCACATTTATCATTATCGCGGTGTGTGACAGATAAAAGTATCGTCTTATTGGTGTATACCGCCATCGTGCATGTTTTTTGTATCTTACAACATTTTTATAAGGTAAGTATATAGGTATGCGCGTAAGCGAGAGAATAAGAAATACAATATTGTAAGTCTGGAGACACACCACACGGCACGACGCGACGGTAACGATGGATTCATTTTATGCAGATTAGACAGAATTCTATACAAAGCTATTCGACTTTTATTAATCGATTTCATTTAGCACCTGTATCAGACAGACAGAAATAATAATAATTAAATCCTAGACCGTTTCAACTAATCGGTATGGCTTATGTAGAAGAAGTTGATTGAAATAGTAGATTGAAATTCATAAGGTAGTAACAGTGGCGTAACGTTTCTAAAATATCTTGTGTGCGATATCGAAATGGGGGCCCCCACAAAGTGTAATTTATAAGGTCATCCCTGGTAACGAAAATGCAGTTCTTCAGCGAAACAATAAGATGTTCCTTGATCAAACTGCTTCGAAAGTAAAAAAAATGTTTCATTTAACCTTAAAGCGGGTGCGCGGACGGTAATTTACCGCCCTGATCATATAAACACGCATAGCTTTTCCCCGTTGGCCGTATCGAGGTGAAAGAAGTATGTTTTCTTAAGTCATACTGTTATAGATACTATACAATAAAATTTTGGGTAAATTTTAACTTCCATACCTTTCCAGTGGCCATCAAACGTTCGGGGATTGTATATTTTGGTATATGTATAGTTGTACTCAAAATGTGCGTGCTCTGTGTAATATCACTGAGGTGACATGCATCGCTAAAACTGCTCAACTTGTTTTATTGTTCACCAGATAATACTTTTTATGATGATAACTTATTTGGAACATGCTCTTCTTTCAATTTACCATAATTATGAGAATTTAAGTTGTATAGTACGGGAGCCAGGTACCCAACTACCTTCCTCATAAGGTAACCAGCTGAAAATGTGTACAGGTGGTAGTTCATCACCGCTTCTGTGCAAAACTGCTGGTCAGCCCAAAATTTAGCGGTTCCTTTTTAGGGAAATTACGCAATATGTGAGCTAATTTTGAGGTTCAATCTTCCTCATAAGGTAACCGGCTGAATTTAAGTGCATGTGTTAGATCTCGACTTCCAGATGCCGAAAGTGCCGGTCAGCCCAATTTTTAGCGGTTCCTTCACCTATGCTGACCGCCTCAAAGCTGCAAAAAAATGACCCCTACCTTCCTCATAAGGTAACCGGCTGAATTTATGTTCAAACGATAGATCTCGCTTAACCGTATCGAAACATAGTGGGCTGACCGCTCTGAACCGGTTCCTTGACCGGTTTTAACCGGTTTAAAGTATTGAAAATACCCTCGTAAAAATGGATTTTTGATCATACCTGATTAGGTAACCAGGCTGGATTTGTATTCAAATGGTTGATCTCAATTCGCCCCTGTCGAAAGTACTGGTCAGCCCAGACCAAACCGGTTCCTTGATGCATTTTTACCGATTCAACCTAAGCAAAAATACACCAAGTACACAATATAAACTACTTAATTTTGGGATGATATGAAGCATTCACCCGATTAAATTTATGTTCGTATGATAGACCTCAATTCGCCTGTGTCGAGAGTACTGGTCAGCCCAGACCAAACCGGTTCCTTGACGCATTTTTACCGATTCAAAATAACTAAAAATACACCAAATGCACAATATAATCTACTTAATTTTGGGGGGATATGAAGTAATCACCCAATTAAATTTATGTTCGTATGACAGATCCTGATGCGCCAGTCTCGAAAGTGCCGGTCAGCCCAGGCTAAACCAGTTCCTTAACGCATTTTTACCGATTCGAAATAGGCCAATTTACACCAAGTACACAATATAATCTACTTAATTTTGGGGGGATATTAAGTATTCACCCAATTAAATTTATGTTCGTATGACAGATCCTAATGCGCCAGTCTCGAAAGTACCGGTCAGCCCAGACCAAACCGGTTCCTTGACGCATTTTTACCGATTCGAAATATGCGAAAATACAAGTACACAATACAAACTGCGTAATTTTGGAAAAACTTAGGCCCGATTTCTCAAAACTCTTATCGAATGGTTAGTCTTATCGTATTTAGAAGACACACAAGCTTTTCTTTTATACTGAATTGAATTTTTGTTTATTTTGCATAGCTATTCCATATTCTGCTTGGTTACACCATCATCTTAGATTGAAAACATCATTGCACACTGGTCTAGTGACTCTGTCGTCCCTATCTTTAAAGATAAAATTGTGTTTCTCACAGTAGAGGAAAAATGCTTTTCTTATAGAGTTTTCAATACATAATAAGGTGTTGAGAAAAGAAAAACGTGGATATGTATGTTATCATGAAGAAGCAGACACAAGGATAATTTACCATGCATCCAAAATTGCAGAAGAAAACTTTTTTCTCAGTGTAGGGGGGCCCACTCAAGAAGTTGGCGGGAGGGCCCCGAGTGAAGTTGTTCCGCCACTGTGTATATGTCTACGTTATTGTGTATATGTCTACCGCAAAAGTTCTCATCAAAGCGAATGACACAGATATTTTAATTATTACATTATGTAATATACATAATTTCCCCTATTTAGAGATATGAATGGCTGGGGCTAGCAAACATGAAATGGAAAGCATCAATTGTACCGAACTATCAAAGGTACTTGGGCCAAATATATGTAAGGCTTTGCCTGCACTACATGCCTTTACAGGTAGCGACTACACTGCGGCATTCTATAGAAAGGGGAAAATCGGACCCTGTAAGATATTAGAAAATAATGTTATATTTCAAAATATATTTTTTTCACTTTCGATCGAGTCTGACGTGGATGATGAAGACAAAATGAGTGGCATTCTAGAGTTGACCGCGTTAATGTACTCTGTTAGAAATTGCGATAGCGTAGATAAAGCTCACGTAGAAATTTTTGAGAAATGTATGCTAGCAAAAAAAAATCGGAGCTATTTCTAAAAAAAATAAGGGGCTTTGATTCAACTTTGATTCCTCCTTGCTGGAAATCATTAAAGCAAAAAATATTGAGGACAACGTTTCAACAATGCGGCGAAATGCCACAAAGGCAACATGTTCAGTTTTACCTCCTACAAGGTACGGATGGAAAACCACAAGTGCGAATGATTCGGTAAGGCTGGAGCTCCATTGGTTTGACGGCGAACAAACCCCTTTGAAAATAGAAGACATCGTAGAACCAACGCCACACGACGATATTGACGTCAATGACGATATTGCTATTAATATCTATAGCTCCGACTCCGACAGTGATTAGTCACTTTAAGATAAATATGTAATATAATCAATAGAACTGAATTAATTGTTTATTTAATAATTTAATTTGATTTAAACATTAAATATATTTATATGCATACTTAATCTTTGCCTACTTTGAATCGGTAAAAATGCGTCAAGGAACCGGTTTGGTCCGGGCTGACCGGTACTTTCGAGACTGGCGCATCAGGATCTGTCATACGAACATAAATTTAATTGGATGATTACTTAATATCCCCCTTGGTGTATTTTTGCTTATTTTGAATCTGTAAAAATGCATCAAGGAACCGGTTTGGTCTGGGCTGACCAGTACTTTCGACAGGGGCGTATTGAGATCTACCATTTGAATACAAATCCAGCCTGGTTACCTAATCAGGTATGATCAAAAATCCATTTTTTACGAGGCTATTTTCAATACTTTAAACCGGTTAAAACCGGCCAAGGAACCGGTTCAGAGCGGTCAGCCCACTGTGTTTCGATACGGTTAAGCGAGATCTATCGTTTGAACATAAATTCAGCCGGTTACCTTATGAGGAAGGTAGGGGTCATTTTTTTGCAGCTTTGAGGCGGTCAGCATAGGTGAAGGAACCGCTAAAAATTGGGCTGACCAGCACTTTCGGCATCTGGAAGTCGAGATCTAACACATGCACTTAAATTCAGCCGGTTATCTTATGAGGAAGATTGAACCTCAAAATTAGCACACATATTGCGTAATTTCCCTAACAAGGAACCGCTAAATTCTGGGCTGACCAGCAGTTTTGCACAGAAGCGGTGATGAACTACCACCTGTACACATTTTCAGCCGGTTACCTTATGAGGAAGGTAGTTGGGTACCTGGCTCCTAGACTAGTACGGTTGAGCGCAAACGGAGAGGAAAAGACGAATGCGGTAAATTACCGCTGCGGGCCCGGTAATGTCACAAAAATGCGCGCCCACTTGAAGGTTAAGAGCACTCCTAACTTGTTCATCTGTTTTAAATCTAGCTTCAGTGTGTCTGTGAATAAGAAATTTAGTATTTTTTTAAATCACAGTCCAAAATTGTCCACTCCTCTTCACTACGTTAGGGGCCCCTGTTGGTTGGGGGCCCGTGTGCGACCGAACACATGGAACACCGTACGTTACGCCACTGGGTAGTAAAAAGTAATAGTCAGCTAAGCAATGATCCGAGTAAATTGTGGTGTCTTTCAAAATATCATCATTTGAAAAAGTATGCCATTGATCTTTGTATAAAACTAAATTCACATGTTCTTTACCAATATCTGAATGTGTATTATCCTTTTTGTTCGATATTGAATATTATCCTAATCAAAAATGCAAAAGCAAATATATTATTAACTTAAGTAAGCAGCTTACACAAAAAAAAATCTTATCATCCAAACAGCAGGCGAACAATTCCTAAGAAAACACTACAAATATGAAATTTTCCCCCAGCAGTAAACAGACACGCATGCAATTTACTTAAGGCAACCGCACCAAGCAGCATATCGGCATCAACCGGAGCCATGCACTTTTGTTGATTTCCCTTTACCGTATAAAAGGCTTCCCAATATTTCGAACGTTCGACAAAAATGAAAAAGTGACTGAGCCACATCAGAGGAATATGGAAAGCGATTTGACGTTGACAAACTACATCCGTCATTGCAAGGACAAGATTGATGCAGATTAAAATGTGACGAACACACACACACAAACATACCCCCACGATATTTGTACAGTAAATGTATTCACCGACCATGGAGTGAGTGTATGTATAGAAAAGGTCCTTTTGGTATTGACTATAAAGAAACTGAAACGTTGATTCCTTTTGTTCGACGCTGAGCAAGGATAAATGACACGTCTTTGAAAAAGGATAAAATGGGATGAAGAGCAGATCATATACACTATTGAGGCAATTTCCCTTCAAGTGTTTGCGTTATAAGAAATTCCTTAGTGTCCTCATGGTGGATTAAAAGACCAACGATACAAAGAATGACTTCACAACGACGCGAACGACGACGGTCGATGAGAATCGAGAAGGGTCAGCAGCAAGTAGCAAGATGAAAACGAAAAAAAAATGTCGGAAAAAGTGACAGGAGTACAAAAAACATCGAACAACGGAATTGAGTGAAGGGTGGAAAAAAAAGTGAAACAACCGTGAAGTAGAAGAAGGGGTCGAAAACCAACCTCAAAATAGGCTATTGTCGGAAGACGAAATAAATGGACTCCATGTTTGGTTAGAGTATAGGATAGGTGTGTCCTGTCCCGAGGATGAACAGGTTCATAAATTATCTTCGTCAAAAAAGACGTCGAACAGGGAACAGTGCGCAGATGAATGTGAAGGCAGTTAAAAGAAATTGAAGAAGATGCAAAAGTTTAATTGTGGAATTCGATATTAAGAAATACTAATGCAACAACACTTGATTTAATAGACTAGAACGAATAGTACGATCTCAACTCTTCTCCTTTCTTCCTTAGGCATCTTCAGGCTTTAAAAATCAATAAAATCAAATTAAATAATAAATCGATCGACAACAAATTATTTATTAGGAAATTAATACTTCTCATTGGCTATTAGGATTTAAAAAATTTACATCTAGTTAAAGAAAATAGAAAACTCCAAAATTTTAGTGCAAAAGAATTATAAATTCATTTCGAAATATTGCTAGTTTAATTATTGTTTTAGCTTATAATTTTAAAAAATCAACAATTTGATATAAACTAATATCCTGTCGGTCCTCTATTGTTTCTAATTACCTGGAAAACTCGTCTTGGCACTGAATTTACTAGGTTCCGATACGGTCTGATATTGTTTTCCATGTGCGTAAACCTTGCTAACAAGTATTCCCCATAAATTTTCAATGGGGTTGAGGTCGGGGCTACGGACCGGCCAATCTAAACTGTAATGTTTTTCTCTTGGAACCATTCTGTTGTCGCTTGCGCCCGATGGATACTGGTATTATCCTGTCCAATAATTGACTCGGCATGGTCAATGAAATGAAAATGCACCCCAAATCATCACAGAGCCACCGCCAAAGTTTCGGCTTATGGCAACTTCTGTTTCTCGTCCTAAATGGTGCCAATAATACACCCAGCAAAAAACGTGTATTAAAACCAATGAAGTTTTTACTTTACTTCTAGTAAACAGAAAATTTCTTTAAACGTATGAAGTTTGAATATAATTAATTAAAAATGCCATTGGATCAAATACACTTTCATAGAATTTAAAATTTCAGTAGTAATAGAATTAAAGCATGCCGACATACAACTAATGCAACAAATTACTTAGAATCTAGTAAATCAACTTCATGGGAACTATGATTTTTTTTGCATAGCCTCTATGTATAAACATTTAATTTTGTATTGCACCGCGTATCAAGTAGTTACGATTTTAGAAACGTTGACAACATTCCACATCTAGTCTCATGGCAATGTGAACGGACTGGCACGCAGGCGGACCGGGTTCGAATCCGAGTTTCGGCATAAGGTTTTTTATGAATAAAAAAAATATAAAATTTTGAAATAAAAATAAATAGAAAAATTAAAAAATATTCTTTTCTATTTTTTTTTTAAATAAAATCCAATGAAATTTTTACATAGAATCGATGAACAATCTCATTGTTATAATCGAATTTTCACTTTATATTTTCAATGATATTTCTATCATTGTCCCAAAAAGGCTATTTCATCGGCTCCAAATCATAGCCGAAATTTCATAGGTTCTATGTAATTCTTCTTTAATAAAAGTATTTTTTTTTGGGTGTAGAGAATACCCAATGATATGGCATTTTTCATTCTACTCTTTCAATGTTGGTGTTTCGGAAGATTTTCACAGCGTTTGAACGGGGGGAGTCACCTGATTGAAATAAGGATACGAAATCCAATAGGAGCTATATGCATTACTACAATCGACTATGGCTTGGATGAATGCAGCTAAATAATCAAAGTAGGTATATACAAATAATATCCCAAAGGAAGTTCCTCGAAAAGTAAGAAAGTCGCCTATCGTCTTAAGCCAGAGCCGAAGAATCGCTCCAATCAAAATAGAAAATATTTATTATGCTTAAAACGTTCATTGTCTGATGGCCCCTTTTTGTCAATGTGTTGTGGTAACGTCCGTCTTCCAAAAATCCTTTGTTTCCCATTGTCTTATGAGTCACGTGTGACTCATAAGACCATGAACGTGTGAGTTCACAGAATTTAATTAAACTTTTTAAGAATTTCTGTACAGTTGTACTGAAGATATGGAGAACATAACCTTGCCTCGGTTGCCCCAAGTTCCTTATAAGCAACTTCAATAAATTAAACAATTACAGCTTCGTTACAAAAATAAATTTTACCAAAATTTATCAATTTACCAAAATCGATTTCATACGGATATTTTGAAAAAAAAAGTTTCTAAAAAACCTTAAAAATGAAAGGATGAGTTTTGAACAGGTATGGATTTTGTATGTACCAGACCCAAATTCCGATAAGCTTGGAATTATATTTCTCATACTTATAATGTGTTCCGTTCTGAACTAAATTCTATTACCGATATTCATCTTCCGTCCTTCACGCTTCTTATTGCCAATACGATCAGTATGAATTATTTGGATTGACGATGGACACGGTTCATCATTATCTTAAGATTAATGATTTCGAAATTTCAAATATTTGGATCGTGGTGGTATCTAATCTTTAAAACTAGACCATAAGGTTCATCCTTTTGTTCACACCTGAACATTCATCCCGCACATAGCTCACACCTTTCCAAGTGTGTTTTGTTTATCCAGAGCTCGTTCGAATGTCATCACATCATTAATCACATCTCCATCTGCAAGTTCATTTATCAACCAAACATTTCGGCTCGTTGTCCGATGGTGTGATAACCGAATCGAGCGAAAACAATAATATCAAATTGAATCCTTTTTGTTTCGTAAATAGGCGCAAAAGTGTTTTCGCCTCCTTATAGTGTTATACCATGCAATCAACAAACATTTGGCGCAAACTTTCCTATAGCTGGAGCCCTTAAAGAATGCTTCATCGACCTACAATTTACTTCGCTCCCCTGTGCACATTTTTTTTCTTTCTGGAATTATATAAACATTTTGTACGGATGACGACTGATATTAATGATGGTGGTTGGTGATTTTTAATGTTGGAGTATAGTATAAATTTGTTTCGTTTGTGTTTAGAACTTTATTTTCGTAATTATATTGCTGCGGTCTGATGAAAATAATGGAAGATTTGTTTTGACAGTCAATGATTGCCTGAAATTAAGGTGAGTTGATTAATGATACCGATAGTATTATGTATTGCGAATGAAATAGTTGTCGATAAGATAAATTTTTCGTGGTTTTTAGTGAATATTTTCCAGAATAGATACACTTATATAAAGATATTAATTTGATCTATATACACACAGTAGATGTGACTCTATTTCGGTAAATCTAAAGAACTTACATTTGAATACGAAAATGTGTGTAATATTACCCTCTAGTATAGTCCTCTCTCCCTCTGGTTACGGAGATAGTCGCACATTTATGTTTCGCAATTAAACTTTTAGTCATAGATAAATATGATATTTGGTCGGCAAAAATCATATATCTCCGGATTTTTGCTCGATAGTTGGGATAGCCCCTTGATTATGGGAAAAAAGGTCCTAGCCGATTGGGAGTCCGCGACCTTGGAAGAACGGGGAAAGAAGCGTATTTTTTGAATGTGTAGCGATTATTTCCAAAATAGCAGAAGATGCGGAAAAATTGTCTGAACACGAAAAAACTACATAAAATTGCTTTCAATGCATACATTAGATTTTTATTTAAAAAATTTGGTGCTCAACTAAAAAAATAAAATATTTTTAATTTGGACCTTTTTAAAAAGCTCCATAACTCTTACAAAAACGCAAGTTCAGCCGTGAAATTTTGTGTGAGTATTCACATTAAATTGAAAATGAGTTTTGCTGGAAATTGAATGGCTCCGATAAAGAACCCCCATTATCCCATCTATTGATTATGACAAAACGCATGTCCATAACCCCCCCCCCCCCCCCCCCCCCCCCCCAATTGAAGCAGAAAGCTAAGTTTTAGTTTGTTTTCATTGGATGACACCATCATACAACCCACCATAAATAAGCTCAATCGGACCAAAACTTTGTGTTAACTCGAAAAATGCATGTTGAAAAAATTGCTTATTTCTAGCTATTACCATTCGAAGATTTAGATTACAGACGTCCAAGAAAGCGATAGAGGGTGTAAAATTCGATCTCCAGTTATTTCGGGATTGAACGTTTTCTATAATTCCGGAGCCCTGTAGTCGTATTTGTCGCACTTAAAGGGCATTTAAGGGCCCATATTTTACCAAATATCAAAGTTGTAGTTATGACATAAAATGGATTCTGACAATGTAAAAATATTAGAGAAAGAAAACAATAACAAAGACATTTTTTTTAATAACTGGTTGTTTCAGTTTGTGGTTTCTTTTGGCAGCATGCCACGTGGCGTCTCCCGTACATTCGAAGAACAAGGTGCAATAATAGCGTATAAGGATTGCGGCTTCTCAAACCGCAAAATTGCAGATCATCATGTGTCGTCAACAATTTCCTCCTGCTTCGTGAAAATTATGGAAAACAACGAAGATCTGGACGGCGACCAGCAGTTACTGCGAGAGAAAAAAGACTTATTGTCCGAAAAGCCACCGAGGAAAAAAGATTCGCATCAGAAATCCGGAGCGAAATGAATTTACTTGTAAGTGTGCGTCGTGTCCAGCAGATTTTACACTCCAACAAGGACCTCAAATTCACCATAAGGCAGAGAAAACACTTTTGACCCAATCTAAGGCGAAGCGTCTTCAATGGGGTCAACAACAAATGGATTTCGGTGAAAAGTGGAAAAGCGTTATTTTCAGTGACGAAATGAATTTTAATCTGGATGGCCCCGATGGTGTTCTATATATAAAGCCATAGAAACCTCAGAATGGAACTTGCGTATATAAAAAAATATGAAACACGATTCTAGTACTATGAAAACTGTTTTCTTTTTATCATACGTAATTAACTGCAAATTCCACTAAAAATAAATATTTTCTGACTTAAAGCATAAAAGTAAATAATTTTCCCTTATAGTCTCACAATATGTCCTCAATTGCCCGAAATTTCTTATAAGCAACCAATGGCGCCGGAACAGGGAGCGGGCAACTGCCCCTTGAATATTTTGGCTCTAAGGTAGCAATCACTACATAGGTAGATTGCACTATATTAAAGAAATAATAATTTGTTTTATATTTCTTGTACATAATACTCTAATATGTACATTACATATTATTTAATTATTACTTTAGTGGATATTTTTTTACGCGATGAAATACCTGGTTCGCATAAAGTGGCATACGTATGTGCACTACGAGTATGTACATTTTTATACCCTTCGCTCAAAGAGTGAAAGGGTATATTAACTTTGTCATGAAGTTTGTAACGCGTTGAAGGAAGCATCTCCGACTATATAAAAAGTATACATATATGATCAGCATGACTTGGGGAGTCGATTGGGCGATGTCCGTCTGTCCGTCTGTCTGTCTGTCTGTTCCGACGCGTTTTACTCGGGCAATTTGAAAGCTATGAAGCTGAAATTTTGGACAAATGCTTCTTTTTGCTGCAGGCAGTTTGTATGTTTGAATCGGTAAAATCGGCAAATGGGGTCATGGGGCTGCCATTCAAACCCAACTCCCCACATTAGGTTCTTCTAAGAAAAACTTGTTCATTTGTGTACCAATTTCAACCAAATTTCACACAGAAGTATCTCTATTGATGGCACACAAAATGTGTTAGAATGGATCAAATCGGGCAATGGGGTCATGGGGCTGCCATACAAACCTAACCCCCCAAATTAGGTTCTTGTAAGAAAAACTTTTCTATTTGTGCACCAATTTCAACTAAATTTCACACAAATGTGTTTCTATTGATGACACACAACATATGTAAGCATGGATGAAATCGGACCATGGGGTCATGGGGCTGCCATACAAGCCCAACCCCCCATTTTGGTTCTCCTAAGAAACATTTTTTACACCAATTTCACAAAACCTTGAATTAATGTGTTTTTATCAAAGCAACGAAAAGGTCAAAACAAATGGAATCGTATACTATGGGGCCATGCTCCCGTATCCCCCAATAAAATTTTCTATGTAAATATTTTTATTTGCCCACTTATTCATACCAAACCCCACACAAATATATTGTTTTGTCGACGCAATCGAACTTTTGTGAAAACAGAAGGAAAAGAATAGGGGCACGGGATTAAATACAAGTCGTAGGTACGCCCGAAAAAACTTTTAGCTCGAAGGGAGCGAAGGGTATCCAAATTTCGGCCCCGCCCGAAATTAGCCTCGGTCTCGTTTTACATCCTTTTTTCCATCTTCGCCAGCAAGAGTACCTCAAATTAACGACAAGGCCAACGAGAGCTAAACCATTCACCGTAGATAAACGAAAACGAGGAAGTTTTTCATTCTCCTTGTCAGAAAACTTTCCGGGAATCACCGGGCTCGTTTCCACCTATATGTTGCGCAGAAATTACTGATCATTTTCGAAGTATATCGAGCACAGCCAAGTGTCTTTTTTAGCAAAGTAATACGGCTAGTAACATTACTGCTGACGGTTCCAGCAATTTCCTGTTCCCTGTCACCAGGTTGACTTGGCACAATGAAATCTTGGAAAACAGTTTTTTGTCATGCTATAAGTGCATGCATCACGAAAAAAGCTCTTCCGATCACCGGTTTAGGGGCGACCGTTTTTTAGTGTTACTGAAATTTTGATATTTGAAATAACACTGCGCGCTGTGAAAAACTAAATAAATGCCTCCCCTTCTATTATTATTACAATAAGGACCTGTATCTTTTTTTAAGACTTTTTAAATTGTGCGATGGGGGATCATTCTGGTAGTTAGTTCGATTTAAGTAATAATAGATTTTATAAAAACAAGTTAGTTAGTTTTAAAATTAAAAGTTAAGTATTCAAATGAATTAAATTAATTTTTTAATTGTTTAATTATGTACTTCAATATTTTTAGAATTTTAAATTGCTGGAAAATGTTAGCCGTAGTATCACACGCAGATAAAAAAATAAAAAAAAAATACTTTTTGTAATTTATATCTAATTCTAATTTTTATTGCCGAAATCCGTGATTTATTTCTTTGAAAAATGTAATGTAGGTATGTAATTTTAAACGGTGGGTAACATTTAGGTCTGTTTATTTTTCTTTTTGCATATATATATTTCGAATACAACTTGCATTCTTCTTCAGTGCGAATGTTTGTTTGGAGGAAACATTCGCACTGAAGAAGAATACAAGTTGCTTTCGAAATACATATTTGCAAAAAAAAAAATTAAT
Organism: Microchrysa polita; assembly: GCA_949715475.1. Lineage (NCBI taxonomy): Eukaryota > Metazoa > Arthropoda > Insecta > Diptera > Stratiomyidae > Microchrysa > Microchrysa polita. The sequence continues at coordinate 17,300,239 of OX454421.1, read as the reverse complement.
TGCAGTAAGGAAAAAATGTTTTTGATTAATATAAATTAAAAACGAGACCGAGGCTAATTTCGGGCGCGGCCGAAATTTGAATACCCTTCACTCTCCTCGGGCTAAAAGTATTTTTTGGACGAACATATGACTTGTGTTCAATCCTTCCCCATTCTTTTCCTTCTGTGGCGTCAATAAATCAATATTTGTGTGTTTTTGGTTAAGTGGGAAAATAAAAATGTTTACTCAGAAAACTTTATTGGGGGGATGCGGGAGCATGGTCCCATAGTATGATTCCATTCGTTTTAATTTTTTTTTGTTTTGACAAGGATGCATTAATTTTTTTTTGAAATTGGTGTGGAAAAAATGTTTCTTAGAAGATTTGAAATGGGGGGTTGGGTTTGTATGGTAGCCCCATGACCCCATAGACCGATTCCATTCATTTTTACACATGTCTTATGGCATCAATAGAGATGCACTTTTACGAGTTTTGGTTGAAAGTGATGCACAAATAAAAAGAAGGGGGGGGTTAAGTTTGTATGGTAGCCCCATGACCCCATAGTCTGATTTGATCCATTCTTACATATGCTTTGTCTTATCAATAGAAACACATTTGTGTGAAATGTGGTTGAAATTGGTGCACGCATGAAAAAGTTTTTCTTCGAAAAACCAAATTGGGGGTTTAGGTTTGTATGGCATGACCCCACAGTCCGATTTTAGCGATTCGAACATACAAACTGCATGCAATAAAAAGAAGCATGTGTGCAAAATTTCAGCTCGATAGCTTTTAAACTGGCCGAGTAAAACGCGTAGCAACAGCCGGACAGACCGACAGACAGACAGACGGACATCGCTCAATCGACTCAGCTCGTCATGCTGATCATATATATTATATATACATATTTTATATGGTCGGAGATGCTTCCTTCAATGCGTTACAAACTTCATGACAAAGTTAATAGGTATACCCTTTATTCTTATTCCATCATAATGTCTTAGAAAGTATTTGTACTTGTTTGGCTACCAATAATATCCTCTCTCGGATATGACTTCAGTAAAAATGCTTCGCTGCTTATTTATTAATACCAGACAGGATATTATTAGTTATTCCTTCAGGTTTCGAGCCCACGATCCTGTACTTTGAAGAGAAAGTTGTTTTTTTTTAAACTCAAGAAAATATTAAAAAAGCCTTTAACATCAATTAAATTAAATTTACATACATATCAAGACAGCAGTAGTTCGGAACGCAAGCTTTCAATTAATTGGCGAAATACATCATTTTTCCATATGTTCGTCATATTGTTCTGTTTTCTTATATTGTTGCTTCTGGTGATGCATATTATATGCTTGTAATCACCTGTCATTCAATTCCTAAATCAAGATTATCATAAAAAATGGTACAAAATTAAAATGGCTGAGCAGCGGGTGACACATTTAATCTGCGAACTGTTACTGAAGGATACTTTCTCCTGCTTGATAAAGGCAACCGCGTCTTTATGTCGTCGCGGATAGCGGCATCAACATACGACAATTTTGTCAATGCCATAAATGTTACTCTTCCCCCGTTTAGATCCTGAACAAACAAAAAAAAATAAGAAAAATATTCCAGGCATGAAACAGGAGCAACCATAGATACCCGTGCATAAACGATGCTGACAAAAACTCAATTTTGGCAATTTCGGTATGGCGCGGTAGCGGCTGTAGCGAAACGGAATTATTCTACCATACACCGGGAGCACGAGAAACGCGGTAGCACAGCCACATAATCATTGACGAACCGTTTTCACAAAGCCCATATAAGAAAGTAAAAGAACGACACAAAAAAAATAAAACAGCGAACGAAAATCTTTTGTTACATTATTCAGAACAGGACCAAAATCTACGGTTGTATATACGGACCGCGCCATGAAATTTCTTCCCTTTTTGCCAGTTTTGTGCGCGCAACCCAATTTCGTATGTCCATCGAGTGATTTTGATGGATTGACATCATTAATCTATGACGTACGCAACTTTCGTAGGAAATGGCGTTGAGCACCATACTGTGTGCAAAAAGTCCATAGGACGAGCAAGGACGAGGAACGCGATATCGTAACATTGAAGCATTTTTCCCTATGCGACAGGAGCGGGATTTCCCTTTTTCATTTTTCTCAAACAACTTTGGGTGGCCGACCTGTATGGGCCGGGGGGGGAGCGACCGAAAGCAACGATGGTGAGGCCGGCGCGGGTTGCTAGTATTAAGGGCGGACAAGAGTATAGATCTTTCAAAACGCATTCATTCCCTCTTGTATACATATACCGAACCGAACACCCATCAAAGCCGTGGTGGTGGCCTTATCCTGTCACTTACTCTTCATCGTTCATGTCCTGCTCCTGTATATGGTGGTGTTTTGTTGTTACGGATTTTTCGTCTGTGCGGATGGCTGTTACATGATTGTCATTAGAGAGTGGAATTCACCCGTCACACTATACTACGGGCGAAGTGTTGCGAATTATATTGTGGAATGGGAGACGTCAAGAAAAATCCGAAAACCGTGCACAGACTTGTTTTGTGTGATGAAATCCTTCGAATGATACGCTCATGGAATTTCGAATTAGCTGAAGGACATTTGGATTGTATTTTTTTTTTGTTCTTTTGAACACTTATATATCCTTTTCATTTCTATATGATATGAGTTTTGCTGATTTCAAAAAATAATAAAAACGTAGTGAAGAAATATTAGATTTTCAGGAATATATGAAATATGTATGATTTGTATGTTATATAAATGATGTTGACGAGGATTGCGAATACAAACATTATTGACGGAATATTAAAATAACGTACTGGTTATTGATTGGGCGTTATTCATTCAGATTAAGAAAACCAAATTCACTATGAATATTAAAAATAAATAACAGGCGCGACAATCCAACATTGGACTAAGGCCGCAGGACGTGTTAGTGACATCCTTATTTCCAAGATCTTATCTGCATTTTTGTTGAGGTAATGAGATCAGCATCACGCTCAGCATTGTTATTTATCCCCATAAAAAGGTACTCGTTTAACATCTGAGTGAGATCATAGTCCGTCACAAGCTCATGAGTTCGAAAAACACCATGGATCACGGTGAGATTCGAGCTTATAACCCTGTGCACCGAAGGTGCGCGCACTAACCGCTAGACCAGCCAGACTACCACTATGAATATTGAGTGAAGTTAATTTAATTTTCGTTGAGTAAATAGTTCTCATAATATACCTATAACCGTCACATATTTAATTATTATTATCCGAGTATACATCTCTATTCGTTCATGCATTTGCACAAGAGGAGTCAGTGACATGAATTATGGCTTTTAATTTCCTGTATTTACTCCTCCGTCTCCAGCACAGCATCCATTCATATCCCGTGATGAAAGGATATAGGAAGAGAATTTCGCAAAATGTTGTCCAACTCCCACACGTTCGCCAGATGATTTGATCTAAGCTTTTGTGAAACGACAGTTTGTATATTTGGATTTAATTTAACTTAAAGATAGTTAGCGAGACAACTTGATGATATAAGTGGGGTTTTGACCCCTCCTCATAAAAATTGGCACCACTGTCCATAATTGCTGTCTACCCTGACCTAATTTCGACGCTTTCGAATTTATGTGGCGGTACTAGTACGCTAGTAGTGACACTTAGGCTTCATGCACACGACGCGAAAACGGCTCGCAAGCTCGACACATCGAAATGCATTGGCTCTTATGGGAAGCTCTCGACGAGCGAGAGCCGTGCTGCTGTCAAAACACGGCTGGCGAGACGTGTTTTCACATATCGTGCACCACAATCCGCAAATTCACGGCTCGCGCGCCGTGTTTTGACTGTGCACGGCTCTCGCTTGCTGTCGCTCGTCATGAGCTTCCCATAAGAACCAATGCATTTCGATGTGTCGAGCATGCGAGCCGTTTTCGCGTCGTGTGCATGAAGCCTTAGGTATTCATAATCTTCAAAAAAAACTCAATTATTCTTATTAGTTTACAGCCTCCAGTGGCGATCCTACGTAGGGGTTTTGGGGGTTCAAACCCCGTCCGAAATGAAGTGATGCTACAATGATGAATATTTCTTAAGAGTTCCCTTAGAGCTCATCATATCGTGTAATTAAAAAATAGGGATGTCAGCGACTGACTTAGTTTTTACTGGCAGGTGTAAAGTGAAGGTATATTTGGTTCTTATCGCTGAAATAATATGATCTTAAACTTGCCTCTACTGTCTACCCTGCCAGGAATATATTTCCATCCGTGCCGTGTTTTACAAACGGTTGTCCATTATGTTCTGTAAACGCTGTATCGGAACTGTTGTGTTCTGGAACCTCATGCATATCTATGCATTTGTTTTTATTTTCCTAGGGTATTACATATTTTTCTCAAATGTAAAATTTGAATACAATTTGTATGGTGTAACCACTTTCAGAAACCCCTCCCGAAATTTATTTTTGCGTACGCCCCTGACAGCCTTCTGTGTAGGCCCCATTGTACCACCGAATTTTAGCAAGTTATAGGAATTATCGTAAGTTTTTTGTTCCACCCATAGAAAAATGCGACCAAATTTTAATAAAACAAAAATTTACGTTTTAATATTTGTCAAAATATAAGTGAAAAGTAGTTGCAGCAATAGGGCCCTGGTAATGTTTGTCCTTTTTTAAAAACCACGAAAATAAAGTAACGACGACGAAATAAAGCCTCATATCAACTTTCTCTTGTATACAAGATAAATTGTTCATTTCCACGTCTTTTGTTGTGGCCATCAATCGATCTCTACGACGACCACACGCGCCTTATTAATACTTTTTGTGCTCTTGAATACATTTTGCTTTCCATTTTTACTTCAGTCTTTTTTTTTGTGCCCTTTGTATGTTAAGACATTATCCCGAGGGTGGGGGTGTACTCTTACTGGATTGACTCATATTCGTCTTCAATTCATCTTTGCCAGTGCTTTTTTTTTCTTTCTGCTCTAAGGCAAACTGACGAGAAAAACCGCTCTCAGTCGCAGGACTATAGCAATGACGGGAAAGTAAATTGCGACTTCTATAGTTACTCTTACACAAAAAGAAAAATCTACGCAAAGAATTCTATTATACGAAACGCGTCTATACGTAATATTGGGCCAGAATTGAAAGGACGAGACATTACGAGTATTCGTATCTGGAACTGAAGCGAATACAACACACACCCTCCTCTCATTTTTAAGGACCTTTTCTTGGGAACATTTGGGGATGGCGGTATACTACTGCGTTGATATTGATAATTCTCTGATACAGAAAAGTTAGACTTTTTTTTCTATATATATACATTGTGTTGCCTATACATCTGAAATGCGTCTGTGTAGAAGAAGTGTATTCTTTATATTCGTACATTAATCCGAGTGACATTTTCAGTTTTTCGCTTTCCGCTTTACCTATCCATCAATGTCACCGGCGAAACTCCATGGTGTCACAACGACGATGGCACTCGGTACACTAGACGAAGAGAAAGGACTAAAGCGACGCACACAAAGAGGTTCTAGTGGGTGGATTTGAGAAGCCGAGGAAGTAAGGCCAATGAATAATGTTAGCAAGCGAATGGAGTCCGACCGATCATCAGGGCATTTTTATACTCCTGTACAGAGAGGAAGCTATTCTTGTGAGAAAAATTAAATGAGACTCACAGGAAAAAGGTTTCCAGTGAGACGTATCCGGACAGAGGACAAAGTCTAGTGGGAGAAAAACGCATTTGCTTGTACCGAAATGATTCGATAACGTTAGTAGAAGGCTACTGGATCTTTAAATGCAGTGTCTATTCTGTTTATCCATTAAAGTCAATGCATCTGAAACTCCAGCTAGTTTTATAGGAACTGAAGTAAAATTCCGGAAAAATGCGTTAACCTTCCGTTAGTCGCAATAAAAATTGTAACACGAATAGACGCAATGCATCTATTAGATGCCAACTTTGTCATCCTGTTGTAAGGTACTGAATATCTTCAAAAAGTTTTCTTCTTCATTATCTGAATATTTGAAGCGTTTTCATATCAATAGTCAATATCAAAAGAAAAAATCGGGTCCGTTAATAAGATTTTTTTTTTGGTAGGAAAAAGTCTTAAAAAAATGAGATTTTTTGGAATTGTCTTACCTAATTGCAGTTTTACAGCTTTCTGAGCATAACTAAATTTTAAAATAGATTTCAATGGTAAAACAAAGGTGTAATAGTGTAACTCTAAAAGTATTGTACTTCTAGATTTTTTTTAATCGTATACTGCTGCGCCTATATCAATTACATTTTTAAATCGCTTACACGAGTGCTCACAAGGCATCTAATAGATGATCGAACCTCCTACGTAAAGCCAAACGACTCTACATTTTTCACTATAAGACTAAAATGCTTCCGTACTCGGTATACGAAGCTAGTCTGAGTTAGAAAATGGAATTCGCAATAGAAAAGAACTTATGGTAAAAAAACAATGCGAGGCATCTGTCAGATGCATTGCGTCTAACAGAAGGTTAACACAGTAACGGTAAAAGTTATACCAAATGACATGTTTGCTGAGACAATACACACTGAAAAAAAAAAACAGTTTTTGAAAATATCTTTGACTCTGGCCAGGTAATTGGATAAAAATGTATTGAAGATGAAATCCTTGTGACTTCATGCGGAGAAAAACTCCGACTCCGACCGCACCAGTCGAAGTAAAGCTTTAAGCAACGTGCACTAAGTCTAAATCTGAGTTTTCGTATTTGTGGAAGTGGGGGAAGCTATAGTAGTTTGCCTACTTATAGGCGAATTTTGCGTTTTTCCTTACTATCGTTCTTACTAGTATTCCTACAGTAAAGTGATGTAAATTTTGTTTCTAATCGAATTGTCTATTCAACGGTACCTAAGGCAATATCGTAGGACAAATAGCTCCGTTATAATGACCATTTAAAGAGCAAAATAGCACTAATAATGAGAATATTTTGCTTAAGTAAAACACGTATTGACTGAAATTTGGTGGAGATGTTAAGGGATACGTACTAATCTTTTGTCTAAAACTGAGTTTTCGTATTAGTGGGGATGGAGAAAGTTGGGATAAATTGCCTATTTAAATGCGTATTTAGTGATTGCTAGAAACTTCGCTATGTCAAGTTTTATGAAAGTGTGTTCTTGCTGAATGAACTATTCTCTCTTAAACGAGACCAAAATCAAGCTGCGTCAATTAGCGCAGTCGCAAGGAACGTTCAAAAAAATAAAAAAATATTTTTTTCACATAGTCACATAGTTTTATTGATGTAACAACAAAAAATATATGACTACCTCAATTTTGGTTTATTAGATTGATATTCTTCCTCTCTTTCGGATTCATTATTGCTTGCGCTACAATTGTAGCCAGCTTCGTATCCTTCTGGGTTCGATGAAAAAACCCATCGCTACGGAGGAAGTCGTCGTGTTTTCGGTATAAAAGTAGAAAAGTCAGGTATGTTGCTACACGCGTTTCCACAACAAACCATACAAATTGGAGAGCAATTCATTTGTTTTTTCCTCCATTCAGTTTATAGAAAAACGATTGTCCAATAGAGGCAGGCTATTTCGGATGGAGACACACGTTCATATCGAAACCGTTGAATTGAGTGTAATAAGCTGGGATCTTTCTGTAGCGTTCAAATAAATTTCATTTTAAGTGGCAGATGTTGCATCACACCCAGAAAAACCATTTAAGAATAAAATGTTTTCTTTAATTTGTTCTCCATAGCTGAAGCTCTAAATCGAAAATAATTTTGCTGGAGTGAGACCTGAGCTTTGTTAAGATTTAAGTACCGTTTGATCAGTGCCGGATTAAGACCCTTTGGGGCCCCTAGGCATAAAAAAGTTGAGGGGCCTTTTTTGTGAACTGTCTTCAAATAAAACTCTTGAATTAGGACATTTCTTGCTTTTTTTTTTGAATTACAAACTTGTGAATTATATCTCTGAAGTTTAATGTTTTGGCAATGTCACTTTCAGTATTAATTAAACTTATCAGCGCCCGCTCTAGCGCGCTTGTTTTCAGTTCACCAAGACTGAAATTTGGAATTAAGAAATGAAAGCTTACTATTTAGGTCCCGGAGCGACATCTTTTTCGCCCTCAACAAAAAAATATACAGGGCACAACCTGGCGGCTTTAAAACGTAAAACATAAAAAATTATTGCGAAAATATTTTGTTCACTAAGACCTCAACACATTTTCAAAAACTTTCCTCTGGAAAATTTTCTGCCAAAGAATGGTGCTCGTTGTCACACACACTGCGCAGCAAATAAACTTCAACTAGCCGGATCTCTTCGCGGGCCAATTTCCAAATGGTTTCAACGTTTGTGCCTTATTTTCATAAATACGAAGAGTTCTTAGACAAAAAATCAGAGCTAGTAAAATTCGAAAAACCTAGCTTAATCCCGTAATTAGCATAAGAACAGAATAAAATTAGGGAGTACTCTGCGGCACACTGCCAAGTCCACCGTGGTCGCATACCTCATCTTGACAAAAGCCAAATTACCTTGTGCGAAATTTGCCCTCTCTATGCTAAGAGAGTCAATACAATTTCAACCACCTGTAGGAAAAGAAGTTGAATTGATGCGAAAAAGCGGGTGGAAGTTACCGAAAGTGATTACACAAAATTAGTGATGAAAATGGTGCTGTTTGGGCATGATATTTATCACAGAATTTTTTTAACGCTTTTATGTGCTAAGTGTTTATGCAATTCCTTTTCAAATGAATTTCTTCGGGTCAATATTTACTCGTTGATGTGCTCTCCTGTGATTCAAAAGACTAAACAAAATTTTGATCTTCCGAAAATCAAATTGGGAGACATCGCACACGTTTCCTTATCATGCCAGCAGATCCAATTAAAATACGTGATTCTATCAGGGCATACTCTCTGTTTTCATGGCCATTTGCCTTGCGTAAGAGGGAACATGGTTTTGTAAGAACATTTTTGGCTTCTGAATGTAAATCTTCAAATTTCACATTTTTCCGTCGTACCTTTACAAAATCAGACACTGTGTTTGCATTAATGTTAGGTCATTCGATCATTTTACATTTTCCTACAAAAAAAAAAACAAAAGTTGTAAAAATGTCACCATGTATTATGTTACAACTTGCTAAACAATTGGAACGAAAATTTTTACTATTCTCAAGGTGGCAATACAGAAAGGATAAAATTATTCCACTAGATCGCTCAAGTGAAGGGCATCATACCTTCGGTTTAGCTTGTTTTACTTTCCTTTTTCGTTGCGAGAGCTTATCAAAGAACAAAAGACTTTTATTTATTATGTATATAAAGAAAAGAATAAACAAAAAGGAAAATATAAAATCTCGCGGGGTCACTGTCAGTGTGAGTGCGGGGCCTTTGTGAGTGCGGGGCCTCTAGGCACGTGCCTTATGTGCCTTAAGGATAATCCGGCCCTGCGTTTGATAGATTGTTTGATAATGAAACCTCTATACACCATTTTACTGTAGGGTCAACAATAAGAATGATATTAAGCAAAAAAGCAAATTTAGCCTAAAAGTAGGCAATTTACTATAACTAACCACCCCCAACCAACTTCAGATATAGATTTATAACGCATCCCTTAACGAGTCCGCCGAATTTCAGTCATTACATATTTTATTTAAGCAAAATATTCTCATTATTGGTAGTTACTATTTTGACGTTTAACTGGTCACTATAACGGAACTACTTGACTGATGTCTTTATTTACTGTACTATAAGCATAATTTTCCGACGGATTTATGCTAGGAGAAAGTACCGCAATACGTAATTGCTGGGAACCACATAACATAACCAGGGCCGGATTTAGCATCTATGGCGCCCCTGGGCAGTAACGAATTTGCCGCCCTCCGCCAGTAGATAAGCTTGAAGGTAGCAGTTGTCACCTCACAAAGGGAATGTAGGCAACACGCTATCGGGCGTATGTGAAAAATTGAAAATTTCATATTTTTTACTTCTACTAAGCGTATTTTGATTGCTTGATAATTTGTTATGTTGCTTCCCAAGGGAGGAATCCAGGTGTTCCGTGCCCGTCTCAAAATTTTTTTAGGAATGATTATAACTACAATGATAACATCAGTGGCGTAACGTTTTCTGAATTTCTTGTGTTCGAAATTGACTTTGACGAAATTGACGACTTTTTAGCCGCAGGACAGAAATCGCATTTACAGCAGTCCACAAATGAGAAAAAGCAATCTTCTGTGAAAGCAACATGTTCCAACATTTTATAATTTGTGACAACAAATTAAATTTGAATAATTAAACTGGAGAACTTGTAAAGTTCTACGTGTCCTATTTGAATATTTATCACTAACCTAAATAGAAGCTACTAAAAAACACCATCTCAAGACGTGCGCCTTGTCTAGTCTGAAACTTTTTACCCTAAATCTGAGGATCAAGCCATCTGGCACACTGCTCTGACAGTGACAACCCTGGCTAAGTTGTATCCATGGCGAATTTCATCGATTCATGGTAGAGTTCCTCCAAAGAAAAATGTGTCCAGTAGGAGAAACGACTGTTCCGTTATCTGGACAGAAGGGTTTAGCGGCATGCATATATTTCTTGATTTTATGACTCCTGGAAAAAAAACTTAAATAACGATCTTTCGACAAGTAGATTCACAAAATTGTGAACATATTTCAGTATTCAAGAGCTCAACGAACTGGATCACAATGGCTCAATTTGAAGCAAGAGCCTTTAAGGTAAACACTCCTTTTTACAAGTCAACCCTGTATATCTCATCAATATTTCCTGACCAAAGCCCAGAAAAGCTGATATTTAGATAAATCCCCACTCAATAAGCTTGTCAGACACTTTCTTCATAGTTTTATTGCAAAATTATGCCAGTGCCAGGTGTCCCATGTGTTCATTGGAGCACAGGTCCCCAAATGCCGAATTCCATATTTGTTTCGAATTGCTTCAAATGTTCATTAATGTCAAGATCACAAAGCTGCAGGAACAAAAGTGCCGAACTATTTTCGCCGATTTTTGCCTTAAGGTAAATTTAATAATTATGCTTTCAGTTAAAAGTATTAACACAAACATGCTCCAAATAGACGAGTTTCCATGACGAATTGGCAAACTCAAAAATGATGTTGACGAATTTCTATCATAAATTGACCAGTTTTCGTGTCCTAGTGACGATGTTCTATGTTAAATTGATGAATTTCAAAATATTGTGAAAGAATTTCCGATACAAGTTGGCCATCCCATATTGACAAATATCTTGAGAAATCAAGACTAATTTGAAATGTGAATCCGTCAGTTTTATCTGGAAGTTCGTCAATATGATTTGACAATTTGAAAAGTTGACATGGAAATTCGTATAACAAGTATAACAATTTAAAACGAAATTTATCTATTTGTAATTGAAATTCGTTAACACAACTTTTAAATTCGTCAATTGAACATAGAAGCTCGTAAATGTGATTTCGGAATTCGTCAATTTAATCAGGATGTCGCTGGAGGGGTTTCTTTATCAAGACATCATAAACATTCATGGTGACAGTAGGATTTGAACTATGGAAATCGAAAATGTGACTGCACAAAGAAATGAATCCCGATCTAAGTTTGAACACAATGATTTTCAAAAACGTTACGCCACTATTCGGAATGTCTTGTCTCTATATGTTAGATTATGCAGCTGGTTTGTCTCTTGCAAACTAATGAAAATAAATATATTGAAAAGAACAGTTACCCAAGGATTTAAAAAAAGAATATTCTTTATATTTTCGGCCTTGGGGGCCCCTGTGACTTGGGGGCCCATGTACCACTGAACACATAGAACACCGTACGTTACGCCACTGGATAACATAGAAAACTGTACAATTCTTATAACATTCGGCTTTCACTTTCTTTAGAAATGCGTTCATGTTTTCTAAAATTTTTTCTTTGTCGATTGTTTTGAAAATAATTTGCGAATGACCCCAACAAATAAAATTTCCTATACATATTAGCAACATATTTGACCATAGAAAACGTCCGAAAAAAAACCCAAAATTAAGAAAGCTTACGGTAAATTTTGAACACACCTTGACCTAATTTCTTTTCGGTGATAAAGATAACGAAAACGAATTGGGAAAGCACTTACTGATGTTATTAAGGAAAAATCATTCAGTGCCTAAAAAGTTCTAGATTTTCCTGATTTCAACTATTTTAAATTATTTTTTATTTTCGGTGAAATTTCCCGTTTTTCACAAAAAATTGCAAATTCGAAAATTTAAGCGTAAGAGTTCTTAAACGTTTAGTTAAACCTATTCACCCTATAGAAATTCAAAAATGTTTTAGCCAATGCCGCATTTCTAATATCGAGACTTGAACCTCCCCCGAAACCAAATCCTTGTTTCCCAGCGAATTTGATGTGTGCACAAATTAAAGAAGTAATTGAACAGACGAAAATGTGTGATAAGATGAGTTACTTGCTTGGGGCGTTTTGAACTTTCCAAAGGATCGCTATCACCAAAAATGTTTTTGTTTTTTTTTCTTTAAGTCTGGGGCAATTTTAGAGGCTTGGAAACAGGAGCTGGGGGCCAAATACTCGCGTATTTATATCATCTAATGTGTCTTCAGGTATATTGTTTAAGGTGAAGCCAAAGATGATTTATACTCCTACTCTAATTGAACTAAAGGCCACGCCATTTAGAGTGAATGAGTGTGTGCTTCAAGCTAAATTTTGCGTAGTCCCAATTTTTGAAGGCGAAATCACATTGAGTTGAGGTTGCGATTAGGTCCTTTGGATTAAGACGAATATGTACATCTAACTACAGAATAAATTAAAAAAGCAAAATATTTTCAACAATTATGTTTGAGTTTTCATAATCCATCTTTCCCATAATTTTAAATGAAATGAAAAAATTTAAGAATTAGCCGCCCCTCAAATTCTGCCGCCCCGGGCAGTAGCCCAGGTTGCCCATATGGGAAATCCGGCCCTGAACATAACTATTGATTTTTTAAACAATGAAAATAATTTTTGGCGGTATTTTGACATCAGAATTTGACTATCTACTAGCGGGATTTTTAAACGGCGGGGTTTCAAGTGGGCGGGATGATGTAGCGATATTATGTATATAGTTTTGCGTTTGGGACCCCGAAAGTAAATGAAATCAACCATGCAACCAACCCTAACTTTCCCCTATCAGAAACCCAGACTGCTCCTCCCCAAGCCGGGAGGGGGCCGGAAAGCCGGGAGGGGGCCGGAAAGCCAGAAAAATCCGAGCCATCAAACGCTTACAAAATTTGCTCATAATTGTGTGAAAATTATAAAGCTGCGATGGTTTTCATATATCACTGGCTTGAAGTGTTCCGCGACGAAAATATCTTGCACACAAAGTTTAGTGTCTTTCATACAGAAAATATAACTGAAACGTGTCTGCATGTATGATAGAAGCGTATACTATACATATAGTCTGTAATAGAAACCTTTCGTGAATGTATTTTACACTTTTCAATTTGCACATGCATTTTATGGTCTACTTTAAATTTACCCGCTGGCCGATGCAAGCAAACAATTGAAAAAGGATAGAAATTTGCACACGATAGAGTAACGTACAAGGTCGAATGATCCTTTGAAAGATTTATGGTGCACCCTAAATTGACCGGCAGCTCTTGAAGTCAAATTGTTCAATAGAGGTTATTGCATGCAATTGCCTTTGGCGGTTATCAGGTTGAATGCAACTTTTGGTTTGAGTTGTGTTTATGTCTGATCGACTTTGTAGTCGCAGGACGTTTGTATTGCACAGAATTTCGAAAGAATTGCCTTCATTGTGCATAACAGTGCCCACCTTTCGGTTGAGGTTGTTTGTTTTTCGAGTTTAATACTAATTTACACTGACAAATCTTGAACTAGGTAAATATAGCCTGTTTTTACGTTCAATTTTCAGTTTTCTTTACTATATTTTCTGTGAATATATTACATTACATTAGGCTTAGTTGTGGTAAGTCTACGATTCATTACAGGTCCAGTATAATGTAATAAAAAGTAGTTGATAGGCTTAATCCTAGAAAGACTTTTTACCATAGTGAAAAAAGCACGTCGATTCGACGTGTTACTAGATATCCTTAAAACTTCGCCTTTTAAGGAAAAACGTTTACAAAAAGGGAGTTGTGTTCTCATTTGTGTCCACTATTATGTAAGCGATATCTTTGAATTACTATTTTTTGTTTGTTTATATAATATTAATTAAAAAAAAAATGTTCCTGTTCTATTAGACTGTCAATAGCTTAAAAAGAAAAGGATCTCATTAAAAAAAAAAATCATTACGCCATGTTGTGATGTCGTCTGAAGTAAAAGTAGCATATAAAAATAGCTTTAGCATTTGGTAACAATTTTATATTATCTGCAGCTATTATTTTAATTTTACAAAAATAAAAATTAGCAATTTTCCACCACAAGTCTTCTGAAAACAAATTAAAATAATTAAAAGTTAAATAATTGCAAGTTTCGAACGTAAAACGCCGAACTATTCAGATAACCAACTAAAAAAAAAATCAAATATAATTTCAGTCCGCCATCATGAGCTATTCACTTTCAGATTCATAATGTATTGATATAGATCCAATGCATACATTAATAAAGAATTGCCAACCATGGCCATTATTGTAATGAGTCTATTGGAATCAACCCCAAACAAACTATTTATCCGCGTATCTATCTCACGTGAAATTAACCAAAATGTGTACATAAAAATACCTGAAATAACTTTTTATCCAATTTTTCGATTAAACGCAACGTGCGGGTGAGTCAACCGCAGACATTTTGTCTTTTTTGTAATGATATAAAGTTGTGCGCGGTGAAATGAAAACATGGAAATTTTGTGATAACACCGACCGACCGCAGAGTTCCCAAAAATAAATTATCATCATTAGACGATTGAGCTATTAAATATATGTATGAATGTTCGGAATTGGTCCGTTGCAGAGCGGTCGCCATTATTACATTAATTACTAATGGCTTAATGCAACGACATTCTTCTAATAGCTCGCCCTGATAAATGTCCTCCGATAGCAGACCAATTAACACATACCGAAAAATACGAAACTATTTAGAGAATTTTGCTATAGTTCAGTAATTTCAATTTTCAAAAAGAAGACAAATCCGTGTCCTTGCTGTATAAACACTATTTTTTCCGAAAAACCAACAATGAGGGTTATTTAGTATGAAATGAATCCTTTCAGTCACTTTGCGACTGTTCTCTGTCGAATTTTCCGCTGTACAGGTGTAATTTGCAATCGTTTTGTAGGTGTAGCCTTGAGATAAATATTTGCAAACATCATTAGTATACGATTGAGGAAAAAAACCCCTTTCATTATTTGTACAGGTATAATTATGGCTGCTCGCTTCTAAACATTCTTATTCTTAACTTGTTACAATTAACCCATTCCCAGAACGTTTTCGTTTCATTTCATTGGCATACAAAAGCGGTCGAATAAAATGTGTCATTGAATTGAATGGTGAATAATGAAAAGGGTTCTTCGAGGACTGCACACTGGTGTGCACATGCATATTCCCATCGTTTATACATACGCAGTCAATAGAACCCATACATAACTAATGAGTTTTCAAGAAATTATACATTGGGGTCCAAGTTGTATTTTGAGGCAGCCATTAGTCTTAACCGCGATAAGATGTCGAGTTTTGGGTTCACCACATCGTGTTCATTGAGATACAACTTTATAAACGTCAACCGGTCATACCTGAACGGTTGACTCCTATAAGATTACATTAAAAACGTATACTCGTACCGGCGACGAAACGACATCTTTTCGGATGACTCGCGCTGGTTGCATCAACCCAAATAGAAATGTATTCACCTTAGCGACGATCATCATCAACGATAGATCGTATCCGTATAAAATTAATTAAAGTGATTCCTAAGTACATATAAAAAAATATGTTCGAAATCGAGGATAAATAAATCAAAGACTCTGCCCGATCATGCAAGTGAATTAAGCCAGTATGAGCTTATAATCGTACAAAATGGAACTACAGCGCATATAGGTATAAAATGTTGAAGTAAACATTCTATTGTGACTTGAATGAATGAATAAATAATACACTTCAATTCAGAGAGAGATAAGAAATAATAGAAAATTTGTAGTGTTGTAGACTACAGTGAAGGAGTAAATCTTTCGATTGGAATATAAAACAGAATTTACGAGTATGGCTTTTCAGTAAAACATACTCAGTTCTCAAAGAAAACTACAGGGTCACGTAAAGTATTCATTTAATTTTGTTTATGAATAACTTTTTTAGCTAAATTATAAAAATGATTTTCGGTGATCGAAATCTTTATTTATACAGTTAGTTGTTTTTCCTGTAGAAAAAAAGATATCGAGTGTCGATACACACTTCTGTTTTATCGTTTTATCGCATTTCCATGATTTTCCACAAGATTTCCAGTGATAACTGGAAAGTAATCATTACTTTCGAATATTCTCCTCGAGGGCTTAAAAAAATGTTTTTCCATATTTAAATTTTTTTTAAGTAAACTTTGTATTTGAAATGAAATTCACCTCACACTTATGCCCAGGGGCGGGGCGAGCCGTTTTGCGTCCAAGGTAATTCTGTCTGTTACCTTTTCGAATAAAAATTAATATTTACATTATTGAGCAAGTTATGAATTTCCATTCGGAAAATGAGGTATTTATGTATGTAAAATTCATGACAAGTTTGCAAAAAAAGTGACATTGTTATGTGTCGAAAGTCTTGTATAAAATCAACTTCAACATTCCATCTCAAAACTGCGCATACGTCATTGAAGATGATCACTTCCTCAAATTTTAAAGGTGAAAATGACGGCCCCGTAATTTTTTTTCAAACATTAATGCTTACTGCTAACAATTTTCGTAACAACCGATTTGTATTTATTTCTTCCCTGAAAGACATGTTTTGGACACCTGTTGTTGGAAAAATAAAATGTTTTCAATGCAGTAGGTATGTGTTAGTTTTGCCTCTAGAACCAATTTCACTAAGACCATAGCGATCCACAAGCATTTTTAAATTCTTTTTGTCAGAAAACTGATACTCAGAAAAACGATCAGCGATTCTGCAAGATTTCATCTAGTAATTTTAATATGGACATTTCTAACGAAACAGTTCTAAGCAGAAAGAAATGATAATAAAATAATAAGTCAGAAACAGAAACTAAAGTGCTAAATAACATGCACCGCAAATTAATTCAATTTATATGCTATCACCGCTAGGACGTTAATTTATAACACACGAATTTACACCTAAAGAGGTTCATTAATTAAAGTACGAATTTGATGATTTATGATGATTAAAAAAAATAGGAATATTGGGATAGGCGCATAATAGGCGACAGGAAAAATCGTTACGTTAATTTTTGGTCGAAAATATGTCGCTTCAACAGGGCAGTAAAAGTCAACGAAACAATGCAAACGAAACTTTTCGAAGGCAGAGTTTAACCCTTTCCCGGACAGAACGTCTTTAGACGTCCAATTTTGAGCATTGCATTTGACATACAAATCGTGTCAAATTTTGGCGTTGTGTCCGGCAATGAGTTAAACTCAAAATCTGTCACGAAATAGAAAGATTGTGCTATTTCAAAATCTTCTGTTCTTGTCCAATATGTCTGGAAGAACAATAGCCTTTTTAATTTTTCTCAATGCTGGAAAAAATAGTCCTAATCACGGATCCCCTCCCTCTCAAAAATTTATCAATGCCTCTTATTCCGAGCGTTTTATATTTGGAGACATTCCAAGATTATTTTATTTTTTGTTTAATGTTTGCGTACTCTGGTGTGTGTCAAATGAAAAAGCAACAGGAACGCATTGGTCTCGGCGATAACACGATCCAATATAGAGCTTCCTGTAGAAATATGCTGAGATATTACCGCCAAAACGGGCGATGTGCCTATACCGCAGGTCGAGCAACGCGAAACCATGGAGCGGTATAAAGAACGAGGCAAGGAAGAAGAAAAAAGTTTGCGTACTCTGTGAATTTTCTAACTCCCCATTTGGCCTGACAAATTTTCCTAATTTTGTTATGCGTTAAGTACCTACTTTATTTGAAATTTCAGCATTGCGATTTGCAACGTTAACGTTTTTTAGCTTTCGTAACCTACGTCTACGCTCCTATTTTTCTTGTTTCTGCACCGATCATAATTTGCGGAAATATTCATAACCAAAACAGCTAAGATAACAAGCTGAATAAAAATCTGCCAATTAAAAAAAGAATATGCTTAACTTTTGAGAGACGTGCTTAGTCCTAATGACTAACTTGAGTTTGTATTTTCCCAGCTTATGCAGAGTGTAAGTATCATTAGAATCGAAACTAAATCCAAACCTGCACCTAGACGATGTCCGATTGATATGTATGAATTAGCTTCCACCACTGCAAAGACGAACAGTGCCGGCAGTGGCGTAACGTACGGTGTTCCATGTGTTCAGTGGAGCACGGGCCCCTAAATCCCGAGAACCATATTTGTTTTAAATATTAATGTTCATTATAATAAAATGCACTAAAACGTAGTCAGAGGCTCAGAGGTACCGAACTCTTCCGCTGATGTATGCCTTCAGTTAAAGTTTACAGCTATGGTTTTAAAATATTGACGTAAACACGTTCCAAATTGACGAATTTTCAATCAGATGACGACTTTTTAATCCAAATTGGTAAATTTCAGAATCATGTCGATGAATTTCCATTTATAGTTACCGAAAATATATGTCAAATTGACGAATTTTAAAATAATTTTCAAATCATGATGAGAAATTCCCACTACAAATTAGCCACTTTCCATGTCAATTTGATGAATTTGCAAATCACATTGACGTATTTTCATTGTAAAATGATTAATTCCCAAATCACGTTAACGAATTTCCATTACAAATCGACGAATAACTGACGAAATTCCAGAACAAAATCCCCACAAAATTAACGAATTACTTAATCAAGTTTACGATTGTCCATATCAAATTTTCAAATTTATACGTCAAATCAATGAATTTTTAATTAATATGGACTAGCTTCCATATCAAATTGATTGAACTCAATCAAGCTGACGGATTTTAACTTTAAAATCCATGACAAATTAATTTTTATTTTTATTTGTAATTCGCAAATTTGCGAACTTGCAAGCTCAAATAATCGAATGTTTCAATCATTTTGAACAATTTTTATATCAAATTGAAGCATTTCCATTTTAAACTAGTCTTGATTTACCGGGTTCCCAGACATAATAAATAAAAAAATAGAAATATATGTTAACTGCTGGCAGTGACGCAACCAGTATGTTGTCCTGGAGGGGGCTAACCGGCTGCCGTAGGAGCAATTTTATAGACAATACTAATATCGATGGTCACAGTGGGATTCGAATCCACGCTCCTGCAAATCATAGATAATGTTTCATCTCTACCACTGAGCCACTGAATTCTCTTGAAGAAAGATTGAAAAATATTTAAAACAAAGTAACGATTGAGGGACAGAGAATAGCAACTCCGGTCAGCGGACACTATTCTATCAATAAAGAATAATTAAATAACTGGCTCGACAGACCAACCACGTCCAACATCGGACTAAGGCCGCAGATTCTATATGGATTGGATATAAAATAAATTAAAAATTCAACTGTATAAAAACCGTTACGCAACTGAGTGACAGCCAGATCATCTCCTTCATAGTAATGCGATTAACAATAATGAACTTATTCTCGCAATCATCACCATACTTTCGAAAAACAAACACTAATGAGACACATGAACTTCATGGATACGAATGGGTAGGAACAGGAACACGATGGGATGCTCACGTCTCATGTTGAATTAACGTTTTTAAAATATTCACAATTTTAGACAATTATTCTAACGATAATACGAACAATCTTTCGTCAAATCCATGATTGTTGTAAAACGAAGTGCTCAATAGAGCCAAGTCCGTTTCATTCTTTTTTTTTCGATTTTGCTTTGAAATTATGAAGATTGCTTGTCAGATTTTAATCTAATTACAGGAATACCCCGATTTACGTCAGCGACTTAATCGAAACGACTTAAATCGAATGAAATTTAGGTATGAGTGAAAAAATGTGGTAACGAGAAAATGAAACGTAGATTACAGACAAACTTAAATTTTTGACTCAGACAACAGAGATCAGTGGAGGTGGAAAGTGATGATTTTCACCCCGTAAGGAATTATAGGTACAACCAAACATAACGTTGTATGCTCCTCCACAAAGTAAGATTTAGAATTCTTCATTCTAACAAAAAACAAAATCAGGACATTCTTGATCCTTCCTTTGGTTTTGAGCCTCGAATAAGGCAAATAATTTCTATCGTCTTCGGGATATCAATTGGTAATTTGGCAAGTATAAGTCATCTGATCGATATATTTCCAGACCGATACATAAGATTTTCGCGTTTCCACTAAAATCAGTTACATGCACTCAGTGCCCGCTCTAGCACTTACGCCGCCCCGGGCAAGACCACAAAGCTTTTGGATTTTGTTTTTGCTTCTTGTGATGCGCTAATTTCAGTATTCGGACAGGATGTTTATTTGACATATTTGAAATTTGGATCCAACCCAGAAATTAGTACTCCATTCCAAAGATTCGATACAAAACTAAAGGAAAGACCAGCCATATTCCAACATGGTCATCGTATGCTGATTGATAAAATATTGAACTAGTTATTCTGTAAGAAATAACGCAGGGGATTAAAACATGAAAACCCTTATGAATAAATTGAGAGATCGTGTTGGTGATGGAATCGTTAAGAACTGTGCCAGAAAGATTTAACACAAGAAACGTAAATACGCTAATGCCGCTCTGTTGTTTTTGTCAGGTTGCATCACAATTATTTTGCTAAACGAAATTCGTTAATCAAAATTTGTCATATCGATTTAACACCGGTCTGGGTTGTGTTACTATTAAGTCGTTAGTGGAAAAATATTCTGCTACTGCATTACTGGAATAATCTTGAAGGTTATACATATAAGGACCATATAGGTCCTTTGATTCTTAGACTTAAAGAAATGCCAATCTCAGCAGGACCTGAGTAAACCAACCTTCTTATATTCTCGGCACTTGTTCAGTTCACACTCTAGCTTCTAGCTTAAGGTTAAGATGCAAGAACACAGTGCCTTTCTTCGGGAGCTTTGTTTTTTCCACCGAAGCCGAAATTCCAAATATGGAAGTTTGATATAAATTCGAATCAACTATTTTTTATTTGATTTCAACCGCAAATGTTTGGTGCACATTTTGAAAGAAAACGATGCACTTGGCAATTTTGTTACGAACTGTTTTAAGTGTATTTCATTAACAAACACTTTTCTTACGTTTACGTTGATGTCAGTTTTCTCCGTTGGAGTTTATAGAGTGGCCGTCCTTTCTCAGTAACAATTGATTCAGCTTCAAGTTTGTTATCATTAATTTATTAATGGTTTATTTTTTACCGAACATGAATTCCTGCTTTTCTGTAGTCTTCTTTCCATAAAATTCTAGCCGAAATGCCGCCCCAAAAATTTGGTGACCCGGGCGACCGCCCGGCTTGCCTCTCCCTAGAGCGGGCGCTCACTCAATTGTCGAAAAACGACTTCTCGTCTAAAGTTTCTGTAAATTGGTTGAAGTACACTCCCTTGTGAATCAGATTCATAGGGGTTTGAAATACATTTAAAACTCGAAAGTGAGTTTCTGCAGATGTTTTCGAAATTCTCATTCTGCACTCAAACCAGAAGACAGTAGGTATACATCAATTATTTGGCCCAAGTCAGGTTTTGCGGTTGACACCTCTACTCAAGAGTGTGAAAACTATAGCTGCTTGTAGTTTACAGATAAGATAATTCATAGAACATTAATCCACATTTGATAGATGTATGATAACAAAACTATAAAAATTACGATTGATCTACCCGTTGAGTAGCGTTTCCACAATGAAAAGTAGTCCTTTTTCCTGTAACAACTTATCATGTGCACACTTTCCGAATAACGACTATTTATCGAAAGGCCTGATTTGTAATGTAATAATTTTTTTCCGAAAGGATGTGATTGTTTTACTAAGAAATTTTCTATAATACCAAAAAATTTCCATTTTTGATTTCCAAAAAAAAAAAATCACGAAACGACGTAAGTGCGAAGCAAAACTGCCGTAAATCGAGTTGTAAGGTGGGAATTATTCAGTGACTTAAATCGGAACGACTTAAATCGGGGTATCCCTGTATTCTTGTGGCAGTGTAATTTGTTTGAAAAGCTAATATTATTTGGAAAAAAACTAGTTATGTGAGAAGGGAACAGTGTTTGAAACTTTATTTTCGCGTTTTTCTCAAATATGTACTTAGAACTGGACATAGCCCTACTGAGCTTTAACGTATCGTATGTGAGAGCCTTATGCGCCGTATTTTCTTCGCACAGCTCTGATTACATGACGGACAAACGCTTCCTTCACAATATCCATTGTGGCTAGTGTGGATTGTGGATTTACACAATAAGATTTTTATTAAAAAAAACACTATTTTTCATATGAAACAATTTGTAGTATAGTTTGGTACCAAAAAAGCTAGCATATTGCCTAAACTGTTCAATGTAAGGAACATTTTTAAAAGTGTCTTTTCTACATAATTTCTTCATTCCGTTGCACTGGCATATACTGCTAAACTTGTTATGAACTTGTTAATATCCTCGAAGAGATTCTTATCTCGTTCGGTCTCCTCCCACCATTTTTTTACCTAACTACTTTACTTCATATTGCATCCCACCGTTGCTTGCTACAAGCAGTTCAAATTGTATTGTTACGACCGATGTTCTTCTAATGTCTCTGGATGAGTTTTCGATTCAGTATACAAATGTCTTGCCCGACGAATTCATCCATCACATATTCCACCATTCCATTCAACGGAGACACACGCACAAAAAAAAGAGTCAGAACTGGTCTATTCATCAAATGCCCCGACCCACGACCGTTGAGGTTCCAAGCGGCCATTGTATATGTCTCACTCGTCCTGATGGGATTTTAATCAGGTTCCGAATTTGAAAGGTTCACGGACGGGCCTATGGCGTTCTTGTCGTTTTTGTGTCTGCTTTGTTTTTTTTTTAAGACATCTCCGACGCATTCTTTTGCGCTTTGATGAATCGGCAGCAGATTAATTAATGTAATTTAAAATTTCATGATAATTTCAAAGTTGCCTATAAGTTGTATTCGAATCTCGACATCAGCTCCATTGAGACGTCACTGAAGCATTAAGATGTCCATCAAGCGCGCACACAGGAGGCATCTCATTTCGATGATGATGATCTGAGACCTTGGGACCAATCCCTAATTCATCGCGCTTGATTGGCATCTATCATTCTGGGCGCGCATAGGCAGTAGCGTTTCAACTTCGAGAATTCATTTTCGTTTTTTATTGAGACCACATTGATTAATTAGCATTTTCGATTCGGTTTTACTTGCTTCTGATTGTTTCAAAGTCTCGCGTATATCGACAGCGCGTCTAATTCATCTTAAGCAAAATTATACATAAATTTCGGTTGAATGGAATATGAATCAGAAAGAGAAAAAACGACAGCTCAACCAAAATGGTCCTCATCTGACGACGAATTATGCGAAGACTGATTAAGTTGTCAGAAGACGAAGGAACTCATTTATTTTGGATTAAGCTATATGAGATTCAATCAGCCCAACAGCTGAAGTGCAGGAATAGGTATTGGCCACATGGGGTAAGTTAACCGTAGACATGATCTACTCTAGATACTATTTCGAAACGACGTTCGAGACTAGAAATTCGACTCATAGTTTTTTCCGCGTCTTAGGGTTAATAGCTAATTTTCCTTACTCCTCCTACCATCAAACATACTGAAATTAGATTAGAGAAAGATATGTAGAATTATCTGTTGATTGAGTTCAATGGCGTCCGTTGCTACCTCGTTTTTTTCATGCGGCGCATACGGGTGATTTGATTTGCATTTTTATCACAAAAATAATGACTTGGTATTAAATTTACTTTATGTATACTAGTCCGACTTTCCATATTAATTACAAGTTCTTTTACTTTGCCGCATTTGCCTTTACTCTCTATGTAAACATATCACCGACAAGAAGTTATAGATGTGGTCTCCCATTGATTTCAAGCTATTCGTTTCAGTCAAAAGTCAACTCAGTTTTTTTTGTGTCTTTTACGAATTTGGAACAGTGTTGTTCATAATTGTTGTAAGGAGCCATCAAATTGCTTGATTATTTTTATATATGGCTAACCGTTGGACTTACTGCTACCAGATGCCAGGCTAATGAAGACATTAGGATTGTGTATTAAAATTACATCTAAAATTAACATATTCTATGGAATTTCAAATATAACGAAGACAAATAGGGACCTTATCGGGATCCATGAATTGGGAGCACGAATTTGAAGTCCTATATGAACCAAAACAGTAACTTGTAAATGTATAAAAAACAGTATGCATGTAATATTTTATTTTGGCTTTTAATTGCTCAGTAGCACACGGAATAACTTTAGTATTGCTTCGTCCAAAACAATTTCTGGTATTTTATCAGAAAACTTCCCATACTTCTGTTTACAAAAAAAAGAAGGAGAAAATCATTTCCCAAAGGAAGTGACTGTTCGTCACAAGAATGCATACGATCGCATTGATTAATGCGAAGACATTAATCAGATCGTATACGGCCTTCGTTTAATGAATTCACCACTTCTAAAGTGTATATCACCTATTCTTGAAGAATTTGTGTATGTGAGTGTCCCTTATTCTGGATAAGTATTACATTCCCTATTGTAAATGGAATGTTGTAGTTGTAATAAACGAGAATATGTACATGTACCTATTCCTATATGCATGTCAGTACAACCCTAATGTAAGTGCCATATTGAAAACGTTTCAGTGTCGCAGATGAAGCATGAAATAAAAATTGATGGCATTTGCTATTGGCCTTTGCTTTCGCCTTCATGCTCATTATGGATTTTTTATTTTTACTTAATTAAACCATTGACCATGACATGTATGTGATCAAGGGCGGTTACTGCGAGCCGAGTTTTGGAAATAAAGGATCCTTGCCATCCCCATCTTGTTATTAACTACATCGTTAGAAAAATTCAATCTTAACCCCCTCAGAAATTGTTCGATGTAATATGTATTACGAATCTGGTTAATATAAAAGGAGGACATTTCTCATTTCTTCTTAACAGACGAAAAGTGCTAAGCTTAAGCAGCGCCCGCTCTAGCACATATGCCGCCCCGGGCAAGACGACAATTTGCCGCCCCTCAGGCCTCGGGAACTATGTATCTCGTTGTTATTCAATAAGCTTATTTCTCTTGAATCGAGTGATTTTGGAAGGTTTTGGTCGCAATAACAGAGAGTGGCTCCGAAACGTAGGCGCATATTTATAACGACAGCACAAAAATGCATGGTTACAGTGGGATGCGAACCTGGAGTATTTCAAAGCTATTGACGGCCACGATAGTAAAGGTATAGTAGGCACCTATTCATTCAAACTCTAAGGCGCATATATGTATAGAGTTTATTTGGCATTCCATTAAAAATATAAAGATGACGGTTTTTAAACCAACGACATACAGAAATCGTAAAATTAATGCGAAAATATATTCGAATAAAACAAATTTCAGGAAATTCCACTCTGTGGAAAATTTCTGCCAAAAAATAGTATGTACTCGTTTTCATTACTAATCTTTCGGAGTAGTGTTCGATAACTTCCCTACCATTGCGGAGCAAGAAACTACAATTAGTTGGCTCATGGGGTTGAACGTGCGTGTTTTTTCTCCCCCTTAAATACATATGTCTTCTCGTATATCCATATCGAAGCATAACTTCATACAAAAATAAGACTGCTGAGCAAGTTGTGTGCGTTTGCGGCCTTAGAGAATAAAGTCAGAGCTAGTCAAATGGGGAGAGCCAAAACTAATCCTTATATTAGCATATCTAAACACAAATTAGGAAAGGCAGCTTCAGCGGCTCTGACAGTGTAAATAGGTAATGAAGCATTGTTTGAATTGTGTCATCTTAATACTACAGAAATCAAAGCAATTAGAACCAACTGAAGAAATCAATCCGCGAATAGATTGGGTGAATTGAAGTTGAATTGCTGTAGATGGAAGTTATCGAAACAATTACAAAATATAGTTATGTTAATGCTGCGTTTTGGTATGAAATTTGTCAAAGGAGAGATTTTATTAAAACATCTGTTTGTGCTGAGTGGTAAAGCGATTTCTTATTTTTCATTTCCTATGAATTGGTCAGGGAGGTCAATATTTACTTATTTTTTTTTAGTTATTACTCAACTTCCGGAAATCAAATTAGAATATATCGCATAAATGCAATAATAACTTCGTGCTATAATTTCGTCCTGAATTGATAAATTTCGTGGCGCTTTCTTTTAGCAAAAATTAGGGATCATGCAAGCACAGGTCCAATCAAAATCCGTAATTCTGGTGAAAGTAAAATGAAATAAATTTTCAATTTGAGGATGAAATTAGCACATAATGCCGCAATGAGTTTCCTTTAGTAAATAAGAACTTATTTGAACATAACTGAGAGTGGGATGCACTTTAATTTTTGGAAGTGGGGCGGGTGCTAGTATCATACACGTAAAATTTAGGCAACTTTTACCAGAAGCATTTTACGCTTCTAAATGCAACGTATTAATTGTGGGCTTTTCGCATCCTTTAAACATAATTTTTAAAAGAGAATCTAATGATACAAATGATAAAAAAAAGCTTCAAAGCGTTTAGTTTTTAATCAAGTAATTATAATATGCTTCTTTACCTAAAAAACATGATTCTGCCATAAAGAATTGTCTAAAACGACTGTAAAATATTTTTTGTTGGTGTCAGTTTATTTCAGTTTATGTCCTACCTTTGCATTTTATTTCGCCTCTTTTTTTCATGTGTAATTTCTATGATATACTTTCCACTACATCAAAATTGATATTGAATTTTTCCTTTCGGCTTTTTTATTCGAATGGTGTACAAAATGCCGCCCCCAAAATTCGGCGCCCCGGGCGACCGCCCGGCTTGCCCCCCCTTAGAGCGGGCGCTGAGCTTAAGCCAGCAACTCAGACTTACAGAGATGGTGCTGTTAAAATTTTTCTGATATTCGGAAGATTCTTTTAGCACCCCATAAAATTATCAGGTCGATTATATTTTGGCCAGACCTGATCAGTGATACTATACGTGATTTTGAGCCGGTTCTAATACATACACTATTGAAGCGCTGCTGATGCTTAGTAACCGAACATTCATTCAGAAACTAAGCTGTGTTGGTCCAGACGATCAAAATTATCTTCCAACTTGTTTGATCAAACTTTTCCCTCCAACTTGTCGCAAGTTGGAAGGCTGTTCGAGGCGATACGATACTCTCTTCAATTCAAACATATCGTTCAACGTGTTTACCGTGTAAACCGAAGTTGGTTGAAGCGGTCGTAAATCCTTATCAGCTTTTGCAATACGTATAAGTATAGGAAAAATATATTTGTCGTTTCGTTTTCGTTTCGTTTTCGTTTCGTTAATTTCTCTTGAATATGAACTGAACTGTGAAATCATAATGAATTTTTGCAATCCTCTCTCTGGTTCCTGTTAACCCCTTGTGGGGCATACAACATCGACTACGCCTACTTTCCACCTCGTTCTGTTCTGTACCATCTGTATTTAGGTCTGACCACTGTTTGTTTAATGAAGCAGACTCGCTATTAACCGATCTTCTCCACGTGTTTCTTGGTCGTCCAACACGGCGTCTAGCATTGGCTCCTTGAGGGTTCCAATCTAGGGTCTGCTTTGCAATATTTGCTGGCCCTCTTCGGAGAATATGACCTATCCATTGCTACTTTCGCCTTTTGACAGAAGTGCCTATCCAATCCAGGCCTGTGATACTCAGGAGATCATCATTGGAAATAATCTCCGGCCAGCGGATTTGTAGGATGCGGCGTAGACACTGGTTTATGAAAGTTTAGTTGTTGTCTTATTGGTCACCTTCCAAGTTGAACAGTCGTAAAGAAGCACAGATATTACAATAGAATTGAAAATTCGGATTTTGGTGCGCCTGGAAATGTTGTTATTTTGCGAGAAAGGAGTCAAAGTGAAGAAGGCTCCCTTAGCCTTTTGATATGCGATTGTACATCAGCGATCGCGCCGCCATCTTCTGTGACTATGCTTCCGAGGTAGCAGAACTCGTCAACTTTTTCGACTGCCTAGCCCAAAACACAAATTCCGCAAATTCCCGGGATCGGAGCTCAAGTACTTGGTCTTGGCAGCGTTTATCTTGAGTCGAGTATTACGACTTTCGCAATGCACAGCATCGGCCATTTGAGCTACATCCTCCTTTTTATTTGAAAGCGGACAAATATCGTCAGCATAGTTCAGGTGTTGCAGGTAATCAAACATTTCCCATCTTATACCTTTCCTCTGGTTTTGAAGCGCGCTCACTAGTACATCGTTAATGGCTACGAGCAAAAGAATAGGTGACAAAATGCAACCTTGTCTCACTCCACTCTGCACCTCAAAAGGATCTGAAAGCTTACTCTTGTGCGAAACGTGACATTGGGCTCCTGATAAGATTCTGTGATGATGGAAATTATTTTATTTGGTATGCCCCAGAAGTTCTGTAAAAATCAAACCTCTTATCCGATTTAAGTGCTGTTAGTTTTATTTTTTAGGTATATTTGCTGGCTGTAATAATCATCTTATTTTGCTACTCTAGCTAGTCTAGCTTTTGAGATATTCAAGTTTTAGTCGTATAAGAAAATTATTTTTTCAAAAATCTGCAAATGCCTGTGGCAGCTAAAGCGTTAAGCTAAGGGGGTATGTTCCGTACAACTTTTTTGCTGGAAATGACATGAGGAATCAACAATTTTTATTTTAAAATAAACTAGACTTAAGAAGAAGATAAATCTGGAATTTCGCGAGTATTATTTGTGAGCCTTAATTTAAGGATTTTCCAGTAGCTACCCTATAGTCGAATTTATTTTTGCTCCCTCCAATTGACCCTACAGTAGAGGTGCCAAATTCGAGGCCTAGCGGTTCATGTTCGGCTGTTCCACAATTTCATGTGCCTCTTGTCGGAGCGTGGCTAAAATTAGCTGACTGATATTCTGGTATAAACTAGAAAAAAGTTGAGGTGGTGAGGTAGAGTGGAAAGTACTTTGACCATATTCTCGACACATGTAAATCGCATTTACAATATCAAAAGCTTGGAGTTATTGTCAGCCCAGTTGCTCGCCTTTAGACGGCTACCTATTCGTAAATTGGAAATTCGTTTATCGAAGCCTTCGAAAATTTTTTCAGGTTCCGAACTTTTTATCCTATTTAGTAACTTCTCGAAATTGCAGGGCGTATTGTAGTCCGCAAAATTAATGTACAAACCAAATGCGCAATATTTTTCCCAGAGTTCTGGAATTTCTGTCAGTTTTGAGGTCGCTATAGCGATTTGAGATTGAGCGATTAAATTATATGGATGGATGTGGCTGGAAGCTCAGTTTCCACACTGGGAATTTTTATTGAAAATATTTGTGTTTGTAATGTATTTTTTTTTGTCTTGGATGTGACCCAAGAAAAATCAAAATCAAATTTAAAAACACGTTTTTGTTAATTTTTCTTTTGAATTTTGCAAAAAAAAATATTTTTTAAATCAATGCTTTAAAAAAATATTCAATAATAATTTTTACCGAGCATTATCAATGTGGCAAGGTAGATAGATACCGAGAAGTGCCGAATTATTTTCACCGATTTTCGTCATAAGCTAAAGTTAATACTCACGCTTTAAGCTAAAAATATTGACACAAACATGTTCCAAATTGACGAATTTCCTTGACAAATTTGCAATTCCAAAAATTATGTTGACTGATTTTCATTACGAATTTACAATTTTACATCACACATTGCCGTATTTCTTGAAATATAAATCAGTCAATTTTAACTAGAAATTCATCAAAATGGTTTAATAATTCGTTAAGTTGATGTGGAAGTTGAACAATTTAAAATGAAAATTTGATCTGAAAATTCGTCATTTGTAATTGAAATACGTTAACACAGTTTTGAAATTCGCCAATTTGGCAAGGAAACTCATAAACTTGATTTAGGAATTCGTGAATTTGTCGTCGTGCTGCCGCAGAAGCGTTTTCTTTATAAAGACGAACATTAAACTGCACAAAGAAAGGGCCTACGATTTGATTTCGAGTACAAAGATTTTCAAAAACGTTACGCCACTGTTAAAAAGTCTATGTTGATATTTGGATTGGAATATTGACTATACAGGGTGTCCGGAAACTGCCGCATAAACGCACCGGATTGTGATTCATCATATGATTTCCAGTAAAAAAGTTTTACGGAACATACACCCTTAGCTTAACTCTTTACCTGCCACAGGCGTTTGAAGATTTTTGCAAAAATCATTTTCTTGTACGACTTAAAGCTCAATATCTCCAACGCTAGACCAGCTAGAATAGTAAAACAAAGTGATTATTAGCCAACAAATTTACCTATAAAATAAAACTAACCACACTAAAATCCAATAAGAGGTTTGGTTTTGACAGAGCTTCATAGTCAAATTTGTGTGATTTATTTTGCTATTCTAGCTAGTCTAGCTTTTGAGATATTTAAGTTTTAGTCGTACAAGAAAATGATTTTTTCAAAAATCTTCAAATGCCTGTGGCAGCTAAAGGGTTAAGCTAAGGGGGTATGTTCATTACAACTTTTTGCTGGAAATCATATGAGGAATCACAATCCGGTACGTTTATACGGCATACCCTGTAGTCCGATCGAAATATCAACACCAAAATCCAAAAATCAGCTTAATCGGATAAAAACTAAGGGAACCTCCCATACAAAGTGACCCATCAGGAGTATATTCTACGTACTACTCATTTTATAAACTGTAGAACAAAGTTGTCTTGGGTCACTTTGTATGGGAGGTACCCTTAGTTTTTATTCGAATGAGCTGATTTTTGGTGGGTGTGGTGACTATGACTTTCAATCGCAACAATTAAATTTTGAGATTGAACGGTTTTTCTGTTTTGGTCACAAAAGTTGCATTTATCTTGTTCTTTAAGCATTTTAGGGTGCTGATCCCAAATCCGTAGCTTCCCACCAAAATTTTGCTCCGAAAAAAAAAATCAAAATCGAGATTGAACGGTTTTTTTCTGTTTTGGTCGCAAAAGTTGCATTTATCTTGTTCTTTAAGCATTTTAGGGTGCTGATCCCAAATCCGTAGCTTCCCACCAAAATTTTGCTCCGAAAATAGATCAAAATCGCAAAAAAAGCAAAAAAATACTCTCTATTGTAGCGATACCGCTTAACCCTCTATCGGGCGCACATCAAATCAAAACAAGATCGGGCGCACTCGGCCCAAGAGGCCACATATCTATTTGGGTCCTTTTTCTTAATATGTTACTCTAAATTTCAGATACTTTTCGGAAATTAAGTTATTAGTATCTAAGGGATGTAATTAAACTAAATATAGTGCTAAGAAACATATTTACTAAACAGTATAATACAGAAATAAAATTATCGATATACCAGAATTATACCATTGTTCGTTAGAAAAATTGAAAGTAATGAAAGGCAGGCAGTCTAAATTAATAATCGTTACTTGAAAAGGTTCTTAATGCTCCAAATTGAATGTGGAAAATCATCTTTGATGCAGCGCTTTCGCGTAGTTTAGGCACATTCTAAATTATGACGCGATCAGGCGCACCCGGCCTGTGAACCCAGAATCCTTACTGTCTAAAGGACCATGGAAAAATATAGTTAGGCATTGTGTGAGATTCTTAGACGAGTAAATGGAGCCAAAAAGTTGTGGGCCCCTCTACTAGCGTGGAGTAGAGCAGAAACTGTTTTGCTGGCCTGTCAGGCAGGGTGCGCCCGACGGAGGTTTAAGGCATTTTAAAGATTAATATTGCGTTGGACCCGCAATCATTTTTTCTCTAACATGCTCTGTTCATGGACAGATTTTTTGGAGAAATGTTATGTTTCGAACGAAGTTACCTATAAGCCAAAAAACGGAAAAACTTCGAAAATTTTCGGGCTATTTTTTGCGGTTTTTGCCATAAGTTTGCGCATTAACTGTATTTGGCAGTTTTAGGGAATGTGTATAAATACATGAGAGACATAAAAGTACACCGACACACTATAGAAAACCCGTTGTACATAGTTTACTTGCTCGTTCTGTTAGAGAGTTTCATGGCATACCTTCAGAATGAAATTTGGCGCTGCATTTTTGCATATTTGGCAGACATTTTTGATATTTCACGTCGGTCAATTCAAGGTAAGGGCGACAATATTTTAACGTATACTGATAAAATAAGTGCCATGAAAGGCAAACTATTATACTTTCGAAGAGGCATGTTGCAGAGGGAAACCTGGAAATGTTTCCATCCTTCAATACCGCAAGTGATAAAATGAAAAATCTAATAGTCGGGCATTTGAAAGCCTAAAACCGTTGAAAAATATTGTTAAACACACGGCAGTTTGATTGGATAAGAAATCTCTTTGTGACATGCAAAAATTCAAATTTCACCTTGCCGGAAGAAGAAGAATTAACGTCGCTTTCCTCCAATCGAGGTTTAAGATTAAAATTTGAATTTTTGATATCCGTCAAGGAAAGATTCCCTGTTTTGTAAAAAAAGCTGTAAATATCCTGCTATTGTTTTCAACTTAATATTTATGTGAAATCGGATTTTAGCTATGCTCAATATAAAACAAGATAACGTGACAGCCTCAGGAACTTGAAGGAGGATGTGCGAGTGGCCCTGTCATATATTCGGCCTAATATCACTGAAATATGTAAAAATCACCAGGCGCATGTTTCTCATTAAATTGCTCCAACTTTTTTATAACAGCATACTTCAACTAAATATTGACACTTTTTTCTAATAACACATTTTTCTCCTTGTATGGGTACGATGAACGTTTTGTCTTGTCTATTAACGCTCGTCTTGTCTTAACGATCCATTTTTGGGGTTCCGCGAACGAATTCGACGAACTCAGGGGTTCCGCGTATTCAAAAAGTTTGGGAACCACTGGACTACTCTATATATCATTGCAGAAAGAACCTTATGTAATTTTTTCGTCTTCAGACCCTCTATGTTTTGCCGTTTTTGAAATAATCGCAAAAATAAATAAAATAGAGCCCCCTCCCTTTTTTAGGGTTTTTTAGAAATTTTTTTTTTCAAAAAACCCTTATGAAATCGATTTTGTCTGTCCGTCCGTCTGTCCGTCTGTCTGTCTGTCCGTCTGTCCGTCCGTCTGTTCACTAAATAACTCGCGAACGGCTCAACCGATTGTCATGAAATTTGGTAGGAATGTGTAGAATGGTTACAGTCTTTGGCACATATACCTTAGAAGTTGGTAGGAAGAAGATAACAGGGTGTCCCAAACGTTTGAAAAAAGTCGGTTTTTTTAGTTTTTATTGGAGATTGACATATGGGTATTTAAATCAAAGAACTAAACGAGTAAATCTCACATCAGTTAAAATTTTCCAGTTTCGAGTAACGGTAAAAAAGTTATTGGCGTTCTAAGTTAAACTTCCTTTTCGACCTCCGTTTTTCTAAACCGTTATAGGGATCGATATGAAACTTTGCACAAAGATTGGTCAGTATGGCTTTATATACGTTAAATATTAAGACTGTTGACTTTTGCTAAGGAAAAGTAAATAACAGTAAATTTGTAAAATTTGAATTTGATCGTGTGTAGCCCTTTTTAGGTTTCCAAATATGAAAATTCTGGTAGGGATTTTTAGAAAATTACATAGGGAATATGTCTACGAATTTTCATTCGAATATCTGTATCCAAACCGGAAATATAGCCAAGTTAGTATTTAGTAAGGGCCTTTCACAATGCAAGGGAAGCCTCTTAAGGATTTCTTCAATGCATATCTTTTAACTTGATGAAACAATGAACATGAAATTTGGTGGAAATGCATAGAATGGTAATAGTGTTTGCCAGAAATATTTTTGAAGTTAGTAGGACCAAGTTAACAGGGTGTCCCTGAATAGCTGCAAAAGTATACTTGTTCAATACTCAGAGGAAAGCTTGCGTTGGCTCTTATGACAGGGAGCACAATGGAATCATTTTATATAAGGTTGCTTTTCCTTGATTAAAAAACAGTAACAGTATATTTACAGCTAATAATTCAGTTCATATATAAATCCAAGCCATCCTTACGTTTGCCTGAGTTTCTTTTTGGTCAAAGGCCATCAGAAATCTTAAATCGTTGCCTTTAGATTTGCCTTGGAGTACTTTTATACAAACTGGGTAAATAGTAAATCTATTTTTGGATTGGTCTAATTAAAGGTGGAACAGAATGAAAGGCGCTAGCCTTTCATTGTGGAACGCGAGTTGACAAAGTGCGTTCGTGACCAGTGACAGTTGACATTTCTAAAGCTCACGAACTCCAGTGCTTCGTAACCCAAAAGTTTAAATGTGCCGAGCGTTTATTACGAAACAAAGGTTATGGTTTGCTTTAGTGTGTTTTTGATGTGCAAGTGGTAAAATAGTATACATCAACATCGTACTTACCATATTTATCTCAAAAATCAACGCACTGGCATGTGTATATCATAGCAAGTCACACGAAATAACAGGCTGACAGGCACTGATATTTGGATTTTGGACAATTTGTAGATTGTACTGAACGGTACTTTGGCAGTACTAAGCGCGGACCATGACTCACCATGGCAGTACTTGTGTTGCATGACGGCTGATAGATCAGCTGATAATGCGGCCTGTCTATCTAGATGACCACTGCCATCTGCCATAGCGTAAAATATTCGATAAACAACGAAATCGTTTCACATTTTGTGAAAAAATTAGCATTAAGCTATTAAAATGGCGGCAAATCAGACTCAAAATTGCTATTGTAAATAAGTTTTAGACAAAATGGTTTCATCTTCCAGTTCTTGTGATGTAGCTTAGAAATAATATTGGTTTAAATTTTAAACGATTGATAATTTGTTTACTTTCTTGAAATTTTAGGGCCCTTTTGCGCTCCGCCCCAGGTATCTCATTTTCTATATAGAATTTTACCGCTTTTCGCTTGTTGGATCAACAACATGCTACCTACCTACCTATTATTTTCACTCTCTTCTATTCTATTACCACGAATGGGTACCCATCATCTGACATGACATCTGACGCTAATACCAACAAAACATTTAACCATTTAAATGAGCCTTTAAATGCAAATGCCAATTTAAAATATAAAAGCTTATAGACAAGACAACCATCTTCGGGAAAATTAAGACATTTTTCATTCCTTCCGCTGGTAATTCCGATTGCAGCCGTCTTAAAATGCAAAACTTTAGAAAGTTCTTAATACATCCATGTTATCTGATTAAAAATTCAATTGTCTGATTAGGGGTGAAAACATTTGCACTCCGCTTTATACGCAACAAGATTTCGCCCATCGGGTATAAAATCGTGTTTCATCCTCCTCTTTCCCATATGATAGCGGGCGCCATAAGATACGCAACATAGGCAGACTATCGGGGAGTCAAATGCACATGTGAATTGAGTTTGATTTGCAATTTCAACGAATTAATGAAAAATAGGGTGTCCGAGAATCCCAAGAGAAGTGCATCGAAATCACCACATACTTGTTTGTATCTTGTATATGTTCGCAATATAGTGTGGCATACAAAATATCTAAAATGTTTCTGACTAGGTATATTCGATTATATACCATTATCAGAAAAGCATTAAATAGGCTTCGCACCGACACGAGTCGAAAACGACGTATAACAGCATTCTATATCTAGAGGTATGCTGTGCTGTCCCCCGACAAGGGTGAAACATGCTCAGTTCAGAGTGAGTATCCTTTTGGGAACGGATGACAAATGATGGGGAATTCGTCAATGTCAAAATCAGACTGTAACTGTACAAAAGATAAGTATTTTCTTTGTTTAGTGGTAGTAGTATAGTATAGTTATGGTATTATTCTGTATGGGAGAGAAGAAGAATACGCAGGAGAAAAAATGGCTGTACACCGAGTGGAACAACGACAAACGTGGCGAGAGAAGACGAACTCACCATGACAGGCAACAGCAGCACATTGTGGCCTTGTAAAAGCATTCCCGCATACTTAGAACGCTTCTCCGTGTATTATAGTCTTAAACTGAGATAAATTAAAGTGAATTGTTCACGATCTAAGAGTGGATGTTTTTTTTTTTCGTTACTTCCGAAAAGCTGTTCGTCCTTGCTATTTTTCTTGTAGGCTCTGTCCTTATTTTTTGGGGTGGCCATTTTCCTCCGAGGGTATCTAGGCGGGCGAAAGTTTTCCTAGAGGTTTTCTGAAAAGTTCGATGAACAAATACAGTGTTTTCTAAATGTTGTTTAAATTTTATGTTCAAATTTAAGACTCAAATAAAATGTTAATTAATTAAACTTG
The DNA here is from genome assembly GCA_949715475.1 of Microchrysa polita. Classification (NCBI taxonomy): domain Eukaryota; kingdom Metazoa; phylum Arthropoda; class Insecta; order Diptera; family Stratiomyidae; genus Microchrysa; species Microchrysa polita. Next base: position 17,263,925 of record OX454421.1, on the reverse strand, counting down.
TTAAAGCAAATTATTTTTTACCCGTTTTGAATTTTTTTGGCAGCGAGGTGAAGCTGCAGTCATTCCGACAGTTTTTTTTTTTGATCTTTTAAAATTTTAAGAATTTTTGATAAGAATCAAAGAAGTATAAAAACAAAAAAAACGTATGTTAAAATACACATGCACACCCAAATGTATAAAATTCGTTCGTGTTACATGTTTACATTATTTTATCAAGAATCAAGTCCTAAAATTCATGTAGGTACCTACTTACATGAGAACTTTCCAATTTGAGGAAGTATACACCAAAATTAGAAAAATTATGTAGCCTCCCGCTATTTGTATAGAATTATGATAATACGCTTAGTTTATCAAGTATGTCATCGTAAGGAAACAACAATAACGGTTGATAATAACTCTTGAAAATTAAAAAAAAAAACATTTTTGTGAAGATCTGAAAAATAGTCCTCAGTATAATTAAACCTTTGGTGATTACCATAATTTTCGAAAAAAAAAAAACACAAATCATTATATGTGCAGGTACATGAACGAATCTTAAAATTTCCATCTCGCAGTAAAATTTAGATTTCAGTTTCTAGATCGTTACCAAAACTTATTCCTTATTCTAGTATCTAGTAGTCCATTCACTCTATGATCGTCTCCGAACAGACACAAAAAAAAAGACTATGCCGCTAAATAATTCCACCAAGCTTATATAAAGCCGCAGCTCATTTTCAGCCATCCACTATAAAAACCGCCATATCATGACAACATGTTGATGTTGTCTATCTCAACACAGGTATAAATAATTGCTACAGTCTTCAGCAAGAATCTCATTAATAATGTTTGATTACAATATAATTACAGGAATAGGATGGAAAATAACGTTTCTCATGGAAAATCTACTGCAAAACGGTTTTTTGATTGGCCAGTTTTTGCGACTTTTTTTCGTTTGTGCCAGAGCCAGTCATATAGAATCGTATAGTTAAATTACAGTATTAATTCCATGCAATGGTGACGACTGACGACTACGACAACGATCGTAGAGTTATTACGACTTTGCGAGAAATACGAGTAAAAACGTAAAGAAATGACGGGAAAGACATTATTATATTATGATGGCCTACAGACAATATTTAAATAGGTATGCGGCATGAATAAAAAAGTCAAAGTGTAATGATTTTTTCACTCATTTACTGTTTGAATGTTTTATAATAATATTTTTTAATTTATGGTGGTTTTGTGTAAAACCAGAAAGTTGCATTTTTTTTATTGCGAATTGAAGGACGATAAAAAATCAATGATGCAGATGATGCAAATTTATGTTGACATTCACTGAACATAGACATAGATTTAAATTCTACAGGGTGTCCCGCAACTGGTTAGCCATAGACCAATGGTAGACTCTACAGGATGTTTTAGGAAAAATGTCGCCAAAATTATTTCTCTAGCTTTTGCCGTTAGTAGTAGTCTGGTTAGTCTGGCTGGTCTAGCGGTTAGTGCGCGCACCTTCGGTGCACAGGGTCATAAGTTCGAATCTCACCGTGTTCCATGGTGTTTTTCGAACTCACGAGCTTGTGACGGACTATGATCTCACTCAGATGTTAAACATGTACCCATTTATGGGGATAAATAACACTGCTGAGCGTGATGCTGATCTCATTACCTCATCTAAAAGCAGATAAGATCTTGGAAATAGGATGTCACTAACACATCCTGCGGCCTTAATCCAATGTTGGATTGTCGCGCCTTATTTGCCGTTAAGGAGTAATTACCTTTTTTTGTGATTATTGTCAAAAAACACGACTTTCTTCGAAAAACTCCACTTTAGCCAAATCAATCCTACACCTAAACTATCTAAGATTACAAGTCATGCGAATAAATTAGTCGTCTTATTTTTTGACAGTTTCATAATTATTACGCGCTGTTGTTATTTTCATGTACGAAATGATGAAAATTATTACACCATGCAATAAAATTTTATTACAGACAGTGGTGAAAATGACCATAAATACAAAATGTTACTATCCATACAAATATCATGCAATGATTTTTGTTATTACACTGCAATCATTTTTACAACTGAATTGTAATCAATTTCACTACATTTTAATAACTTTCACTACAAATTTAGTGAAATTTTATGTTGTGAATTTCATTGTATGATTTTGTTGAATTCATTGCACATTTTTCTCTCCGTGTATACAGCTTGTGCATAGTGGGATATCACTTGTGTCTGCAAACTCCAGCTTAAATGCAGCACACAGTGGTGGAGAAATTTTTTAGTTTGCTTATGTTTTTGAGGTACTGAGCAGAAGGTACAGAAACGAAAAGAAAAATGTATTCCTCCACATTTTGCAATATTAAATCACCTATTGACTGCACTAGTTAGCATTTGTATAAAAATTTCCCCGTATAGTGTAGGTTAGCTGAAAAAAAAACACTTAAACTGGCCGAGCAAAACGCGTCGCAACAGACAGACAGACGGACAGACGGACAGACGGACATCGTCCAATCGACTCAGCTCGTCACGCTGATCATATATATACATATTTTATATGGTCGGAGATGCTTCCTTCAATGCGTTACAAACTTCATGACAAAGTTAATATACCCTTTCACTCTATGAGCGAAGGGTATACAAATTAAACCCGAATTTCGTAACGGTACATTGTAGTGGCAAATCTGCAAAGTTGACAAAAGTTGGCGTGGTATCTTAGCTTTCGAACGGCATATAAGAATAAGGTACAGAGTCATCCAGTTTCTGAAAATGTGAAAATTTCTGCAAAATTCAAAACGTCGTATCGCGGAAGATACGAAACCGTTCGAAACGTTCGATATGTCCTTTTATTGGAAATTTTGTGTACTTTCAGAAAAATATAAAAAACATTGATTTGGCTAAAATGGAAGCTAGAAAATATGAGTTTTTCGAAAGAAGTCGGGTTTTTGACAAGAATTACAAAAAAGACAATTACTCCTTAACGGTAAAAGCTAGAGAAATAATTTTGGCGACATTTTTCCTAAAACATTCTGTAGAGTCTACCATTGGTCTATGGCTAACCAATTGCGGGACACCCTGTATAGTTTCAAATTTGAGCCATATTTTCAATAGAATTCCAATGCGTAAATTAATTCCCCAATTAAGGGAATAATCAAGACCTACCGGAAAATATTGGACAACATTCACGACAATCATTGTCCTTCCTTTCGGCCCCATTTTAATGGTGCCGTTGAATTCCGTAAAGAGAGTCTCACATTTTATTTCCTTCTATGTTCGACGTACACCCAGAAAAAAAATTAATGGGAAATCCTATTAAACTAATCATTTTGTCCCATTATTTTTAGTCAATAGGAAAAATCAGTTTGCTTTAAAAATACAGGAACCAATACTTTCACTCGATAAAAAGATAAAATGTAATATGTATGTCCCGTTAAATTTACGGGACAGATTTCATTTCATACAAAATATCTCAATAGGATTCATCCACTTATATTCATTATTTTATCCGTTTACTTTTGTGAAGAAATGGCCGTCCAATTAAAATATTGGTTCAACAACTTTTAACTTTACTGGGCCCATTTTTCTGAGTGACGCAGTGGCGGCTAATGCTTGTTGTGCTAGGTGGACATAGAGCCCAATTTGTAATAATAAGGTAATTTTTACGCTTTCTTTCTGCTCCTTGCCTTTTCATTTACAGATTTTTTAAGCTAAATCTGTGCATTATCTATTTATGTTTCTATTTTTTTCCTTATAACTCTGAAACATTTCTGCGAAAATCTGTCCATGAATACGTTATAGGAAACACGATTGTGCGTCGAACGCGATATAAATTGTTAAAACTCGTTAAGCTGTATCGCAATAGTTTTCGGTCTAAGTGCGCTAGATGTCAATCTAATGCCCTTGCGCCTAACCTAACCTATCGCTGCAGTTGATAGTCATTTTTTGCGATTATGACCCTGTTTCGCATTTTGCTGGGGAGATTAGGACATGATCTGTAGGGATCTCCAGAAGTCTGGTTACATTTGGAATATAGTGAAAAATACCCTGTGAAAAAATTGGAAAGATATTTTTCTCAAATTCAGAATAATGGAACATGAAATTCAGAATAATAAACTAAATCGAAACAAGGGTTTGGCGTCTCGGTTCGATGAAATTTTTATCCAAAAAACCACTCTCGGCAAAAATATGAACGCTTTCTCTCAAAACAGTTACTATTCGGATTGAACTGTAAACCCTGATAACCTGATTAATAATAATTTTTTGGGATTATTTGATATTTTTTGCTATAAATCATGTGTAAATACCTCAAATAACAGTTATTTTTATTTTTTTTAATACAATACTCAAAATCAATATCCTTCTGGAGAATCACAGGAGCATGAAGAATCATGTTAATGTTCAAACAATATTGTAATTTAGCATAGGAAATCGATAGATATGTAAAATTATTATTAATCAATTGTGAGTAGATTTGGTGTGGTACGGCACTAGTGTTGCGAATTGAACCATTTTCCGGCTGAATTTAGCTGGAAATTGAACTGTAAAGCTGGAATAAATTACTACTTCCTTTGGTCGTTATTTCTAAGTTATGATATTTTAAAATCTAATCTTGAAACTAGATCAAAATGTGAACCTGAATTTTCAATATTTACCGCCAAAAAAATGCAGCGTCGTGAAATTACTTCTATCGACTTACAGTCGTACCTACACAAGTATTACCGCTCTGAATAGTATGGTTAGAAATTAAATAAATAATAATAAAATAATATAATTGTTTAATAATTTATTTAAACAAAAAAATTACTCTCTCTCTCTCTCTCTATGACTTCTCCAAATCACATGCTAACTACTGCAATCAATCTGGTGAAAAATTGGTAAAATAAAGGACAGTTTTTTAAATAAAATTCTTTGCTGAGTACGTCCTTGAGCATGGGAGTCGGAGATGCATTTTGCACACAAAACCATGCCAATTTGAATTTACCATTTCGAAATCATATTCTGCTTTAGCATTTTTTTATCTGATGATAAAATCAAAACAAAATTCATGGCAGAGGTTATTTGCAAAAACAAAAACAAATCAAAGATTGGTAAAGCAGAAATTGATGGAAAAACTTGAATTAAAATGTTCGGAGATTCATTTCGAGCGTATCATTCAAAGAAAGTTTATTGTAACATTAACTATGCAACCAAGTTAATACAGTCGAACTTCCCATAAGCGGACACAATTGGGGATTGAGATTTTTTCAGCTTGTTGGAAGTGTCCGCTTATGAGAATATTTCACAAAGGTATAACATTTTATAAACCAAATTTGGACTGCGCTGCGAATAAATTCAAAACCACGATGTCTCATTTCAACCGTGTTTTTCCAATACAATTTTTTTCGAGATCGAGAACTCTATTTTTTCGTGAAATCTAAAATAACTTGTTCTTGCACTTTTTCTTCAAAAGGCTAAATTGTTTATTTTTTTCATATTTTAAAAGAATAGAAAACTGCACGATAAAATGCCGCGATATAAATTGAATTACTGAATCTCTAAGAAATTCCACCTCCACGGAGAGATAAACATGATTTGTACAGCGATGTCCGCAAAGTGAATTTTGCTTTACACAAAAGACCGATTTTCCGGTAATTTAAAAACTTCTTTGCTCGAAATACAATTCTGTAATGGAAGAATTTCGAATTTTATTTGTGACCGTTTATTAGAGACTTGCTTGTTCAGGAAGGGTATAAAAGTACTGTCCGTGTCCGGTTATGAGAGTGTCCGGCTATTGGAAGTTATTTTTCTAGTAAAATATAAGGAAAAACGTTGGGGAAAAGAAAAGTGTCCGTTTATGAAAAATGTCCGGTTATTAGAAGTGTCCGTTTAGGGAAGTTCGACTGTACTACTATTTGAAATCTACCATGAACATGGTTGTACTAAGAAATAGTTCTTTCAACCAATTAAATTATCGTTTACATGTCATATTTTGCACAAGAGAAAACATCTACGGCATAGTTGTTTTTGAATATTAGCTTTGATGTTTCTTTTATGCGATGTCTCACAATGTATGGTATAAATTACAAACTTAATCACTCATAGTACGCCAGTAAAACTTTACAAAAAAAGGCCTAACCTCGGAATAAATGGAATACTACCGTTCTTTCGCTTATCTGTTTTAGAGTACTACTGGCTATATAAATCCAGATTTGCAACCCTGGGGACCCTGTGCTAATTTTTCGGCGAGCGAAAAAGAGCCATTTTTTGCTCTTTTTTTTACATTTTCAACAATATTTTTTAAAATAATTGTCTTGGATAAAAACTGTGTTAAACATTTTGAAAGTAGACAGAATTTCCAATCCAATGATATCCTAACCAATTTTATAGGTCAAATATTGACGGAATCACAGGTTTTTAAAAATATGGTATTTTTTCCCAAAAATTGCAAATTTCAAGTAAATGTCGTTTCGGCAAACAACATAAGCTTAAAATTTGCTTTTTTTTTGAAAATACCCTATTTTTGAGAACCTGTATCTCCGTCAATATTTGACCTACAAAAGTGGTTAGGGTATCATTGCATTGGAAATTTTGTCTACTTTCAAAGTGCCTATCACCGTTTTTTCCAAGATAATGTTTTTTTTAAAATATTGTTGGAAATATAAAAAAAGAGCAAAAAATGACCCTTTTTCGCTCACCAAAAAATTAGCACAGAGTCCCCAGGGTTGCAAATTTGGATTTATAAGGCCAGTAATACTCTAAAACAGATAAGCGAAAAAACGGTAGTATTCCATTTATTCCGAGGTTAATGTCGATTTTGACTAGTTGGTCTAGTAGGTAGGGCGTTCGTCTCCAAATCATAGGGTCTCGGGATCGAATCCCTCTGTAGGTAGGATTTTTCTTATGCAATTTAGAGCATAAAGAGGTTAATGAAATAAGAGGTCAATGAGTTTTATGATTTATGAGTTATATGTTCTTTCCCTGGGAAAATTATATTTTTTATCATAAAAATATTGAGGATTACTCCCTTTGATGTATGATGATGATTGGAAGAACTCTTTAGTGTTCATCAATTTGGATAAAAACATATTTTATCCAAACCCTCCGTTTTTCTGTGGGGTCATAGATAAGTTTAACATTAACATGATCCATATCAATAGCCCTATTCGACTGAAGCGGACATTGATCCTGTCCAAGTCGAATGAAATCGGATCAAAATTTCCCAAATTGGTAACAGCTGACTATCGTGTCATCTGTCCCCAATGCGATATTCTGAATTACAAATTGCATTTGTAATTATGCACCGCTCGAGATACAATTAAAAGAAAAAATCTGAAGAAATATTAAAATGATTAACTCTGAATAAAGTTTACAATCAAAAAATACTAAATAACAAAATGACATACGGGAAATTTCAGGGAAATTCTTCGCGGAGACATCTGGGGGAATAGTTTGGCAGATGATCCAAGTCATACCCTGGATCAATTTTCAGGATCATCATTTTGTATGGAATTTCCAATAAATCTGGAAATGATCCAGTGAGTCGAATAGGGCTAATGCAGCATTTTTGATGATACAAATATACGCGTTGATTTTCAATGGGAGACATTTAATTATGGGCATAGTTGGAATGATTGTACTTCAAATAAATTTAACTAGGTCTATGGTTGATTATAACTGAAAAATATGAAAGTAATCAAGTGAAAAATCAACCAGGTTTCATAGTTGTACTGACTATGGGATGATAGGCTAAGAATCATGGGGTAAAATAGTTAGGTTAATATGGAAAATAGTTAATGGTACTATTGTTTTCGTTCAGTGAGGCATCAATTTATTCATTTGAAATGCAACCAAACGTTAGAGTAGTCCAATATAAATATTTAAGAAAGTGCAGTAGATCGTCCCAAATCCCACAACACAAACAAAGTAAGGCGTTTAATAAAATACAACAATGATGTCTCTTAATCGTGCAATCCTTCTGGAATTCATTTTTTTTTTTCTATTTTAAATTGCATTTTTTTCTTCTTCTCAGTATACTGTATAGCCCCTTGTGGGGCCATGGTGCATTAACGTTTATAGGCAATTTGAATTTTGAAGTGAAAAAATTCGGCAGATTTCGGGTTCACTTTGTATGGGGAACCCCTACTTTTGACCGGATAACAGTAATATTTTAATGCAGAGCATAGTGAGGACTACTGCAATAAATTTGATCTGCCTGCCGTAATTTGGAGAGAAGTAACAAGCATGCATTGTTGAAAAATGCTAGAAAGAGTGAAAGGAATTCCTTGGACGGAGCCCTCCGATTTTTGATACAAATAAAATTTTTTTTTTTATCTATCAAGAATATAAGGCGCAATTAAAATCTGAATGGGTCTAATGAATTTTCTGAGAAAATGTCTAGGGTATTACAGTCAACCTCTGCTATAGCGAACCGGCTTATAGCAAACACTCGCTTATAACGAACTATTCGAAAATCCCCGTTTTAATTTCACTATTTTTCATACAAAAAATATTGGTGATAGTGAACCCGGTTATAACGAACAATCACATATAGCGAACCCAATTTACAACGATTTTCCTCATCAGAATCGGATATAACGAACTTTTTTCTCAAAAATAGGAGAATGACCTGTTTATTTTTGACATTTCTTGTTTTTTCTTCAGGTTCGTACGTGGGGAATAACACAATACATTTCAATCAAATTGGATTTACGCGGCCTCTGTTAATGTTTCCAATTGTGTTTTTTCCGTATCAGTTTTTCGTGAGTGACTTTTAGTTTTACGCGTTTTTAGTGTTAAAAAAACGAACAAAAATATGAGCGTGAACAAAGGAAAACGAAAAGTGTTTCCTTAAAGACAAATGCGAAATTATACGAGAAATACAAAGTGGAAAGAAGCAGAGTGAGATTTGCCAAGAAAGGAATTTAATCACACAGTTGGAACAATTTGGAAGAAAGGGGAGGAATTGCTTCTCGCTTTTGAAAGTGCAAATGTCAGTGCCAAAAATATGCGGGAGCTACTCCTGAAATGGTTTTCGCAACAAAGATTGCGTAATATAACAATTAGTGGATCGGTGCTGAAGGCAAAAGCAGAACAATTTGGCAGGAAGAAGAATTGGTGAATGATGAATTTGTATGCAGTGATGGCTGGGTTGACAGGTGGAAAGCTCGACACAATTTTTAAAGCCGATGAAGCTGGCATATTTTATAAGACGACTCCTGATATCACGTTGAAATTCAAGGGTGAACAGTGTTAGGGTGGCAAATTAGCCAAAGAGTCACAGTCTTAGTTTGTGCCAACATGTCGGGCTGGTTACTGGTTATTGGCAAATCGCAAAAACCAAGGTGCTTCAAATCTATTAAAAGAGTGCCAGTGGACTATTGTGCCAACAAACGAGCTTGGATGACCTCCGAAATATTTACGAATTATGAACTTACAAAGAAAAATAGAAAAATCGCATTATTGGTTGATAGTTGCCCAGCTAACCCGAAAATTGACAACTCGAAATCCATTAAGATAGTGTTTATGCCTCCTAACACTAGATCAAAATTACAGCCCGTGGATCAAGGAGTCATCCTATCCTTAAAAAGTCACTATCGCCGTTCACTTTTATTGCGCATTGTTGGAGGCATCGACGCTGGTGAACAGCTAAACGAAAGCAGCGAAAGTGAGAATGAGCTCAGTGAATGACCTGTGGATACTCATACTACGATAAAAATAACTCAAAAACTCCGTTATATTCGGCAGTTCAGGCAGTCTCATGGCGCAGAACAAATTTTATTAAACCACTTGGCAGAAATCGAATCTTTTACTGATACGCTGTATAGACAGGAATTCCAAACGAAAATTACAGACTATTTTAAACAATAAGTAAGCCTCCAAATTGGAAATTGCGTGACAAATGAATTTAATATTTTAGTTAATAGAGAGTTTTACACTAACGTAATAACCACCGTATACGTAAAACAAAATTTACATGCAAAAACACCCGCGCGAATAACACGTAAAACTTATACGATATTTTTTAACTAATGTTATGACAGCTAAAAATCGCGACCCGGCAATTTCGACTGTTTAGAGAACATCAACTATACGGAAATATACCCATGCCTACTTGGGACATGCAAAATTATGATATACTGTTACGTATACGGTACGCAAGCGAATTTTTATATGGAATGTCAAATTATGTCGTATTATTTCGAACGACAAGCTAAAACTCTCTAATATTTGTTTTTTTTTTGTATTTTTTGTATGTATATTAATATGTATACATACTAATTTGTTGCATTGTTATTTTTTTATTCAAAACTTTGGTTTACATTTTACTATGAAATTAATTAAAAAAACTAAATTTGCTACCTAATAAACTTCATGAAAAAAAGTCTGGTCTTTTAATTCAATATTTGGATATATCGAACCTCGGTTATACCGAACCAATTCGCACGGTCCCTTAATGTTCGTTATAACCGAGGTTGACTGTATATATCATTGCAAAGAAAATTTCATGTAGTTTGTATCGACCTCAGGACATTTATTGGTCAGACTAAAAGTTTGCCTGAATTTTAAAAAAAAATAGAATTCTCACCCCTTTGCCACACCACAACTTTGGCTAAATTTAAATTTGGTATTGGGCTAGCCCAGTACAAAAACAATTTATGCAATGGCGCATGTGTGGAGATTAAAGAAGATTCACTGTGTTAAATATTATAAACAAATATAACCTGGGAACAGGATTCGGGATGCACTAGTCTATCAACATTTCCTGTGCTCCGAGCAAGTTAAAGTTGAAGTTTTTTTTTATTTTTCAGCTAACCTACACTATACGGGGAAATTTTTATACAAATGCTAACTAGTCCAGTCAATAGTTGATTTAATAGGGTTGGATACGATATCCCCAGTCACAAAATCCCCAAACCAAAATCCCCAAATCAAAATCCCCATAATCAAAATCCCCGAAATCAAAATCCCCGAAATCAAAATACCAAAAACCAAAATCCCCAAACGAAATTCCCCAATGGGGAATGGAGACTTTCTTTAGGCTATTGTAGATGGTAAATGATAGACGTTAAATGGTATATGGTAGGTGTTTAATGGTAGACGGATGGTAGCTTGTAAATGGTTGATGACAGTGACAGATGTTCAATGGTATAGATTGTAAATTGCAAATGGTGGGTGGTAAATAGCAAATAGTAGATGGTAAATGGTAGATAATAAATGGTAGGTGCTTTAGACTATTGTAATTGAATAGTCCTACCATGCAATAAAAAAAATCACCGTCGTGGACTGATATATATGCTAATCAACGGCAAACTCTTTGAAGTAACACAGAACAACAGCAGATAATGTGCAGGCGATTAAATATGCAATCGGTTCCAACAATAAGCCAACCAAGTTTTCCGCGAATATTCGTTCGGATGAGGACTTGTCTCGACGATGTTAAAGAAAACCTAATATGTTTAGAACGATATATGCAATGGACTCGAATATTTTGTTTGTGCTAATCAAAAAATAAGTTAGTATCGATTTACGTCCCTCCTAGTGCTATTAACCATCTACCATTTAACACCTTCCATCTACCATCAACCATCAACAATTTACAGTCTTTCATCTATCAACCATTTACCATCTACCATTTTTTACACCATCCATGTACCATTTACCATCATATTTCCGGTGTTTGGGGATTTTATGATTGGGGATTTTGTATATGGGTATTATGATTATGGGTATTTTGTATATGGGTATTATCAGTGGCGCAACCAGGAATTTGCCCTGGAGGGGGCTACCACCATCAATATTACTAGACATATGAATTTGATTTCGCAAGTTGGGTGATGGTGCTATGTGATTTCGAGAATTCACGCTATACAAGGTTTAAGCTCCCATTGCAGCCTACCTTATTTTCGAAGTATTTTTTTCGTAGCTTAGCGTCGTGGGAACACTCGTAATCAGCACGTCATTAATCATTTACATACAACCCAATCGGAGCAAAGCTTGTAATTGCCCGGTATACTAGAGAGAAAAGAATTTTAGGCACCAACACAATCTGTACCAAATTTCGGATAAGAACAAGAATTATATATTTTATTTGGAAAATCTGCAACCAAATTCATCGCTTCATATTTCATTTTGAAATGTCTTCTTTCCTAATTTCTGGGTCTGGGAGGGGCTTTAGCCCCTTAGCCCCTCCCGTGGTTGCGCCACTGGGTATTATGATTATGGGGATTTTGAATATGGCGATTTTGATTTTGGGGATTTTTCTACGTTTGGGGATTTTGTGATTGGGGATTTCGTATGGTTCCCGATTTAATATTGCAAAATGTGGAGGAATAAATTTTTCTTTTCGTTTCTGTACCTTCTGCTTAATACCTCAAAAACATAAGCAAACTAAAAAAATTCTCCACCACTGTGTGCCGCATTTAAGCTGGAGTTTGCACACACAAGTGATATCCCGCTATGCACGAGCTGTATGGTGAATAAATGCACTCTGTGTGTCGCATCTCTGGCGGAGTATTCTCCACCACATTTTGCAGTCTTAAGATGCCAGCCTCGATGCTTTTTCTTGTCCTGCAAACCTGCCCCCAATCTGCATTAACAATACCACGTTCGATGCATATAGGTACGTAGACAATCCTGCTCAAACACATCGAAAAAGCCGATGAAAAATATCGTTACCATTAGCCTAAAAAACCGGAAAAACTAAAAATACACTTTTAAGCTCCAGCATCTCATCATACATCAATCAAACAATTAAAATTCAATTAGGCAACTGAACAGGCAGCCAGCCAACTCAACTATCTACAAAAAAATATAAGCGAGAAAGGGTGAAACCGCCATAGTATATAGTTATTGCCACAAACAGAAGAAGGGCTATTATTTAATCACACGCGTCTTCCCACCATCAGGAATGGTACACACGCGATGTGACAAGCAACTGCTCCATGCGAAATTCATATACATAATGACCACCAGTCAGTGCCTGGAACTCACGGTAAAAATCATACTTGGAGCATATAGCCGCCATCCGGAGATAGGCACCTACTTTCCTTCCCAATTGGACGTAGTTGCCCTAATCGTCATCGTCTTTGTATACGAGTATAAAGAGTAATTTTTGTTAGAACGGCCATGTTTTTACCTCGCATTAGTGCACATTATACATACATCCTTTAGCATTACCGTGAACTCCAAGCATTAGCGCTAACGCCATGTATAGAAAAAAGTATACAAGTACAAGAACGATCCAATAGTACAAAAGAAAAGAATAAATATGTATAAAATACCGTGGATGGCTATGCAGTACCTACATATTTGTATAGAGCGCAGGCATTAAGACAAAAACACATTCCGAAAGAAAAGCCTCTGTTGATTCTTCTGTCTTCTTATTGCTAAGCGCCGTCAAATCACCGCTCAACGAAAAAACTGAGTCTTGATGATATTGTGGATTTTATTGGGGATCCAACCATGTTTTCTGTGTGCATGATATCCATAAATACATTGTAGCGTGGAATTGACTGGAATTGGTCGCGCAAGATATCATTGCGCGTTTGGAAAGAACACGCGGAGGCCCTTTTTTCATCAATCACATGTGTGTAATTTCTAGGCACATTAGTGCCATATAAAAAGGGGCATGGTCATCATTACAGCATTATTTTCTCATTTCTTAAAAGTCTCGGTGGCGCGGGCTGATTGAATAGTTGCGTGCAGGTGATTGCTTTCCTTAGTATAGTTTTGGTTTGCCTATGGATTTTTATAGGTACTCAGAAATCGGGTAAATCAAAGTCGGTCTTTTATATCCCCCATCTTGGGTGGATTTCATCGAAAAAACAGAATTGCGTATAATATATGCGAGAAGGAAACATGTATGACGCTTTACATAATAAATTTTATTTGCTCTCTATAAACATTTGATGCAGGAAAACGCTTCAGCATTGAAAAATCCTGCGAAAACTGCTATTATCAAAGGAATTGCAGTTTTAGAGAACCATAAAAATTACAATGATATCATAGACTTCATTGTGCAACAATGTCATAGGAAATCAATCGCTAAAAATGTTCTCATTGATATCCCTTTCGTTTTCCATATTCTTACCTTTACATTAGTGTGTAGCACCTAATAAAGATGTTTTGCGCCAATCTAAAAATACCGACTGCAGCAGAAAAATCCATTCCACAACTAAGGATCTCCATCAGCACAGTGTGATACTTGGCCTTACGCCGTTTATGCATATTATTCTCAATGCAAAAGTGCGACAAGGATCGTGTTGCCTATCTGTTGTACTGATCCTCAAGTTCCAACTGACTAAAGCGTTTGTTAAATCGCCACCAATTAATAATGTTGCAACTGCCGCCTTTGATGATTCGCTTTTAATGAAAATTTATTAAATGCGTGCGAATATTCTGTACTTGTGTCGTCGTGGTTGTCGCTGTGCCGTCGAAAAGGGTAACGAAGTTTTTGATACAAGAATTATGGATGTTTGTAATGAGAGTGTTTAACCCTCGTCCAGCGGCAGATTTTTACACCGCTGTACATTAGTAGATTTTGTATAAAAATATTCACTATTTGTATGAATCTGGAACGTTAAATCGTTATATGCAATGTTGGCTAGTCACAATTTATGGTAGGTAATGGTTTTTTTTTGCCGAGATTGATGTTTGTGATTTGGGTTCATGCGGATTTAATTTTTGGAGTGGCTGAGCTTAATAAGTAGCCGGTTTCTTGGTTTCTCTTTAGCTTAAAATTAACCCCCCTCCTCCTTAAACAAAACTAAAGGCTTTTCGCTGCAAGTTCCATCAACTACACAGCAAGCATATCATACGAACAATTTACTCAAAGAGCTGCAGCAAACTGAATTATATGTATTTAGATACAATAAAATAAGAATTAATAAAAAAAAATAAGCAGAATCAAATTTTTCATTTTTATAATTATTTTTTTGACCTTTTGTTAGTAAACTTTAATATCGACACCCCCTTGTCTATTTCTTTAACGCGACTGCATTCGACTCCTTCTCGAGATCCAGAGCTACAACGCTCATCGTTGATTTTGTACGGGAGTACTTAAATGTCGAAACTTCATCATATACAAGTTCCATGGCGTCCCGGTAAATAAAGTCGAATGAGCAAAAAACTACCATCGGAAATAGAATGCAATCCTGCCCAACTTCGTTTACCGTGTGATTTCGTTCTGGGGAGGGTTAGCTAGGACTCCCGATGTTATTGTAGAATCGTAGAGGAGCAGCTGGGTTGAGCAGCTAAAGAGATCGAACTCTCAGTTGAATAAAGAGGATAGAGGGACATCTGAAGCACTTGGGCTCCTATTTGGAAGAAGAAAAACAGCTTAAGAGCTTGGGCTCCTATTTTAAGGAA
The DNA here is from genome assembly GCA_949715475.1 of Microchrysa polita. Lineage (NCBI taxonomy): Eukaryota > Metazoa > Arthropoda > Insecta > Diptera > Stratiomyidae > Microchrysa > Microchrysa polita. The sequence goes on along the minus strand of OX454421.1, from coordinate 17,248,600 downwards.
GAGGAAAAGCAGTCTCCAGCCGACTGCTGACTAATGTTTCTTTCTATGGATGCTGTGGATGTGAGATAAGAGGCTTCTCGGTATGTTTCGGCAGGAGATGCCATCCTGTAGAACCAAGCAAAGCCAGAATTTAAAAACATTGATCTCACAAGTGCGAATATGCAATCCATCATCATCATCATCATCAAAGCCAAAAATAGGCGTGAGTTCGAAAAACACCATAAACAGAATTCGTTCACGGTGAGTCTCATGACCCTGTGCCAAGAAGGTGCGCGCACTAACCATTACACCAGCTAGACTACCCTAAATTTTGCCTAACAATATTTTCGCGACAAACGATTTTAACTCCTAAGAAAATCTTGACGCTGAAAAAATTCCTGCTTTTCAATTGTTGGTTTAGATTAAAATCTTTTACCAGATTCTTCCACAAAAACCCAAAAACTATAGAGGAAATTGGAGAAGACTGAGCTACTTGTTCCAGTCGTTCTTTAAAACTTCTGTACAGGGTGTCCCATTCATGATGTTCAATATCTTAATGGTACGGTAGGTAGTGTGGCTCATTTGGGGAAAATGAAAGGAACAAAGGGACCCCTCTTTTAACCATTACAATGTAATAGCATTTTTTGTAAGAATGCCCCACCTAGGAAGTTGCTCGTATCTTCCGAGATACACCCGTTCAAAAATACTCGTAACTTTAAAAATCGGGTTTTCATCAATTTTTATCTTTTGATTTTTCGATGAAAACCCGATTATAAAATTTCTTTAAAGTGTTAACGGGTGTATCTCGAAATATACGAGCAACTTCGTAACAGGCGAATTATCGTTTTATTGGAAATTTTATGTTGTTTCAGAAAGTGGAGTCATATCTCGGATGAAATGTTTGTTGGTGTGGCAGATATTCCACCGTGGAAACATTAAGTCCTTTGCAAATAAATGAAATCCTCTCTGAAAAGCTAACAAAGCGCACAACTAGTTTTTTATAAATAATTCTTCGTTGGGTTTCAGATGAAAAATCAATGAAATCTTCTTAATTTAATCCTCTGGCTAGATCCAATTCGAAAGAAATTCTTTGCTTCAAAAAAAAACTCTCTTTCAAGAATATTTAATCGCAATTTCTATTTTTGCTCAAGATCTGCGCAGCGGAAAGTTTAAAGCTCCAAGCTCACATTAAAATATTCCGCAAATATTTCCAATATTTAAAATGGGAGTGTATCGTGATGTTCAACGCAAAATATTCTGCAGGTTTTCGCATAAACTCCCGTTGAGTTTATAAAGCGAATTCAAAATTTCGTATGCATGCGTGTTATAAACTATGTTGAGTTAAAATTATCCAAAAAATTACACCAGTTTTTCAACTGTGATTATATCACTTAAACAGCTATCATGATTAAAATAGTTAAATCTTTGATTCGTCTGCTGTATTACCCGTATAGGCGCCTTGCATTTTTTTACAGAAAGATACCAGTCAGTCGTTTTAGCGATTTAGATAGATAGATTTAAGATTTTCATTCATTCAATATTTCATGATTTAAATTGGCTTTATCCGACTGGGGACCGTGTTCCACCGAGCACTTGAACGTTGACAATTATAATTTAGTCGCGATCGGCACTTCCCCAAAGTGGCGGTATCTGCGAAATATTTGCATGAAGTACATACCTGAAGAGATACACCGAAAGAATCAGTTGGGAAACCTGTGTCCCAATCTGAACTTTCGGAGGATCGCGACTCAATGGGTGAATTCACATTGTAAGACGAAACCGGACGGGTAAACTTGCAAGACAAGAACCATCGTATGATCATTTCACACTATCCGATCAAAACACGGACCGGCGAACATTAATCACACAGCAAGTATGTATAAATGTTGCCATGCACGCTCCAAAGTTAGTGTACAATGAAATGACGAGTCGACAAGATTAAAATGCAAGTAAAACACGCGCTAATTGTCGTCGCAGAACGCCTGAACTATCGGTAGATGCAATCGTCTTATCGATCGTACGATTCTTACGAAAGAAAAACAATCGTGTCACGATTTTTTTCTTTCGTAAGACGCGTTCTTACAATGTGAAATGGACAATGCTTGTCTGCTGGCCACTACAAAAGCTCTCTTGTCTTGCAAGTTTACCCGTCCGGTTTCGTCTTACAATCTGAAATCAGCCAATGTTGAATTTGTGAGGTCCCAATGAACGCCAGCATGGTAAGTGTCACATAAGTTGCATGAATGTCAGTGGCTGATGTACCTTTTCATATAAATGTTCAGTTTTTCTGAAAAGGAATGGATCGAGCCATCTTCGTAAAAAAAACCTATAAAAGTGATTTATCATGACCCATTCGCCAACTGAACGGACTGATCGGATTGAAAGGATGTAACATTTCGTTTTATTCTAATGGTTGTTGTAGGCAACGCCGGCTCTAGCACTTACGCCAACTCGGGCAAGAGGACACATTCCCGCCCCTGTACTGTACCAGGCAGATTGATAGCAGATAGTACCTATACTCGACTCGTATATGTACGTTGTTGAAGTAACTTTCTTGCGATAAACTTCAATTACCTCGATTTCTTCAGTGGTGTCCGACGATCGGTACATTTTGTTCTTACTGCTCTACTACTTGAAAGTTAAATCGGGGGACCCTACCCAAGGAGGAGATCGTGCGGACTGAAGTCAAATTGTTGCCAATAGCTTATGGAAGTTCTCGAAAACGGCTGGAGAAATTATGAAAATGGGGCCATTCAATTTCTCACAGGAGACTTTCCTTTAAATGCTTATGAGCTTATGTGCTTAGTGTTTATGCGACTCATTATTTCTCATTGGATATCAATTACTCCGGATGTTGAATATTTTTTTTTGGAAATAAAATTGCGACCTATAAACTGAATAATAGATGTACGTTCTATAATTTCGCCCTCTATTTAAAAATTAGGTGGCCCTCCCCTTTGGTAACCACTAGGGATCATGCATATCACGTTTAACAATTAATCTTGAATGCTGGTCAAATTAAGAGGTACTAAATATTCAATTGGGAACGAAATTAACACATGGTTTTCCAATTTCTTTTTTAAAGAAAAAGTTGATTAGCGCACAACTGAGCGAATAATAGACCCACTTTGCTTTTCGGAATAAGAGAGCGGGTACTAGCATCACAGACGTCTTCAAAGCTTCGTAAAGACTTTGCATCTTCGAAACACAACTGTCTAAAGATAATTAATGATCGAGTTGATAAATAAATCTTTAACTCAGTTTTTGATTAAGAAATTTCCAAAAAGCCGCCCCTAAAATTTGGCGCCCTGGGCGACCGCCCGGCTTTCCCCTCCGTAGAGCGGGTGCTGGTTGTAGGAGTTTTTCCGGAGAAATCAATATTGAATCTCGCTTTAGGTCATAATCCTTCTTTTACTGCTTCGAATGTTCACAATTTGTAAAGAGCTATAGAAATTATGATGCATTGCTGAAGGCAACGCCTGTAAAGATGTAAATGTAAATAAGAACATACTACATACCTAAGCAGTATCAGGGTTAATTCAGTCAGTTCTATTAACTAGCTCCACTTATCCAGCAATTTCTTAATATCTTATTTGGCGTTTTTCTATATACCTACCTTTCTCTACAACTACGTATACACAACAAATTCCTTGTCTTTTGCATAATTTGTGCGCAAATGAAAAACTGTATTGAGTGCAATGTTCAAAGGAGATGAAAAATGACGTGGTTGTAGGCTCGACGGTGTGACAGATAAGATTGCAAAATTGAAACGCAGCCGCACGTTTAATATCACGAAATCTCCAACTGTGCCAAGTGCCGAATGGACATTTTCTCGTTAATATGCGCCAAGCTCTTCTTCTTGCATGCCACTTTTAATTTCTTCCCAATCTGTAGATTATAAGACACTATACGGTAAAGTCATTAATAATGGGGTCCTATAAAGAACTTCGTATAGGAGTATGCATGTGTTGATCAAAGTCAATGTGCGTGATTGCGTGGATCTACTATTAAGAATTCGCATGGGAAGGCTCGTAATCATATTTTTGAAAGTAAAAGATATTGGACTTATTTATCTTTCGTATAGACGCCTTTCCGTATTAATTTGAAGAACGAATAGTAAGCAATAAATTTTAGAAATCGAATGGCAATAAAATTAAAAACTGATCTACATTTTTCACCGTTTATTCGTTTCAATAAATCATCACAATCATATCCAAATGATATTATTCTCAATGTTCAACAAGATTTCTTGATGAAAGATTCCATACTACTTTTCATATAAAAATGATCGAAAGCCTATTTTCAAATTTTAATTTTAAATTGACTTTTTGCCTATTTAACTCAACCCCCCCATATTTCTCCAAATATTAATAGCGTTCTGTTTTAAAACATATTGTAATTACACTTTTTTTTTGCACTAGGTCTCCAAAGATACGAAACGTTATACTCGTATAGACTTTGAAATATTTTTAATGAAAGCAATAATTTTTATACAGTCTTAACGAATCAGCCCCATAACAGTTTAGTATGCGTCTTTCGATGATTTGAAATAAAAAACAATCAAATTTATTTATTGTTGTTACTTTCTCAATTTTCTAGTCCCACAAACGTTTAACTCTAAATATGATGAGTTTGAATAAAAGTCAGCATTAAAACTCGAAAAATGTTTACTACACAAAAAAAAATTAACAGATAATTTCTAATTAATCTTTGGAATATGAAAGATATAATAAATGGCCAGGGTAATCATCGCTTATTGTTTCTGGTTTCGTATATGAATGAAAACAGACATACACGTGAAACATAAAAACTAAAACAGAATCGAAAAACATGAAGAGAAAAACCCCGAATTGATTAATATCAAGGATCTTCGCATTTATTTTCCTAATTCGTAGTTGAGTTGATGATATTAAAAAGTTGGAGAGGTTAATCTTTCGCACGGGGATATATGTATTTGAGGTTATGAAATATGCCTATTAATTACGATTGTTTTTTTTTTAAATTTTGCTGTAATTCATTATCATTGAATTTAATGTAAAGCGGGGTGCTTCAAAGAATCCGTCTGGAATCTAAGAAGGTATAATAAAATAATAAAATGCTGTATAGTATACTTTTTTATACGCGTCACCAGTGCCGGATTATCCTTAAGGCACATAAGGCACGTGCCAAGAGGCCCCGCACTCACACTGACAGTGACCACGCGAGATTTTATATATATTTTTTTTATATAATAAATAGTAGTTTTTTATTCTTTGATAAGCTGTCGCAAAGAAAAAGTACAGTAAAGCAAGCTAAACCGAAGGTATCACGTAATAGATCTAGTGGCATAATTTTATTTTTCTGCATTGCCACCTACATATACTCGTATGTGTTAACTATTGTTTACTATTATATTCGTTCCAAGCAAGTTGTAAACTGATATTAGCTAAAATTGGGTATGTACCTCCCATCGAACTTCTAAACAATGGAATAAGCTTAGACCAATTGAAAAGTTTCCCAACATATGTATGGGAAACTGGATTAACGCCGCTGTTTATTGAAACGCTCACACTATATTTAAATTTCCTTGTCAGAGTATCAAATATGGAAGCTGGCAGACTTCCAGCAGTAGTGCTTGCTCACGGATTGCATTCGAAATCACTATACTATAAGGACTTGCAGACGCTAGCCAATGAAGCCGGAACGGCTTTTAACTGGGACGGAAGACGTGACAACAGCAACCTTCTCTATCAGCTAATACGAGACGTGAAGCAGCAACAGATCGAGATGACGTATGAAAGAGCAAGTGCCAGCCAACATCGGGAAATCTACATTAAGCTAAATCACAATTTACAAGACAACACATACTTTCAGAAGAACTTTAGTTTGCCGAAAATATCGTTGATTTTCAAGGCGAGGGGAGAACTTCTCCCATTGAATTATGTACCGCATCGTTTCGGCCTGCCAATACTGTGTGGTCTTTGTAATATGAAGACGCGAGAGAACACTACGCGCTTCATTGGTATATGTCCCATATCTAGGGACGCGGGAGCGTCCCGCACGCCAAAGAAAAACGACGAAATTTGAACAAATAAAAAGTGAGAAGCGACTAAGACTATGTTTACACGACGGAACAAGTACGGGTTTTCGGACCTCTGTAGCTCGGACCCTGGTTGGTCCTGATTCTTCAAATTCGGTAAGCGTTGTCGCTCGCGCCGTCTTACGAAGTGTAGAAAATTTCAAGATGATACGATAAGAAACACCGGAGATAAGAGTTTGAAAATCGCATTTTTTCAAAAATCTTGTTCTCGTTGTTCTCGTTGTTCTTGTTGTTCTTGTCGTCCATTGACAGGGCTACAGCCTTGCAGAGGGCATCTAGGGATTTGGTCTCTTTTCCCATTGATAGAGTCTGTCGTGAAGGTGTGCATAGGCTATCATTTGCTCCGATCCATGAAGTAGAAAAAAAGATACAGCGGAAAATGTGAAAAAAATACATAGAGTTTCTCGCTTAAATCTTTTTATATGTTTTAAAGGAAGCATTTTGCAAAAGTCGGGGATAGGCCCGAAAAAAGCCTAGAAAAGAATCGTATAGTATAGTATAATTGGTAGGACCGAACAATCTTTTGTATCTAAAATTTTCAGTTTTAGATCGTCTACAAGAGCGGGGGCGGGTCAAAGTTCCTGTTTTGGTTCGTCTCAAACGAGTACGTACATATTAGTTTAATATTGGATGATCATACGCACTGTTTCATTCATCCCGATGATCCTAAAGCTTCCACCAAATCAGCGCGGTAGCGGTACGCGGTACACACAACACACACACCACAAGAATTGACAAGTACTCCGTGGTGTACCGCGGCGGAAACTATTTCATACATTCTGACACGTACCGCTACCGTTCTGCGCTGGTTTGGTGGAAGCTTAAATATGGCGCTGGGACACCAAATCGGTTTTGTCAAGACGGTGTATTCTGTTGTGTTCAAACCAGAGTTACGTGATGATGGCATATGGAAAATCGATTTATCAAGGAATTCTGATGAGTTAATTTGAACAAAATTTGGCATGTAGATTTATTCTTGTAATTCCACCCGGTTTGATCCTGTTGTGGTAGGCAAAAAGGTACTGTTAGTTATATAGTGAATTTCATAGCTATCCCTGATTCTTGGTCATGAAACCACTTTATTGTTGTAAAAGCAATGCTCGTCAGAACTCAACAGGTTTTCGGGACCTTTGATGAGGGATGTACATGTCTTTCTCTATGTGCTTAGGCGCAATGTGGAACTTAGGAAATATGGATGTTATTTGAATCACATATTGAGTACCCAGTGAGGCTTAATGGTTACATTAAAAATTAAGATTTAAGATTAGGATGAATGTGATAGAGATGAAGGAAAGGTTTAGACTCAATTTAGGGCTAAGGTTAAAGTCAAAATCAAGTTTAGGGTAACGGATAGGGTTAAAGTTATTGTTACATCGCAGTTAACGTTATAGGGTTAAATGTAAGGATAGGGTTTGGGTTAAGGTTGAGACTGAGTTTGAGGTTTAGGTATAGGCCAGGGTTATGGTCAAAGTTAGGGTTATCATTAAGTTTAATGTTATGTATAAAGATACCAAGGTTAGCGAGGTTACTAGGGCTACCAAGGCCATCGGGGTTACCAAGGTTACTAAGGGTTTGCAAGATCACCAAAGTAGTCAAGTGTACTATGGTTACTAAGTTTACCAAGGCGAGCAAGGTTACCAAGGAGACCAAGGAGACGAAGGTTAGCAAGGGGCTTATCATTCTTATAATTATTGTTCTCAAACAAATTCGTGACAATAGGGCAATGAATATCGTCTTCATAATATATTTACGAATTTTGTAAATCGAAAACTGCGAAAAGATATGATATCTCACAAAAACAACTGTGTTGTAAAAGGTGGCCGCCAAAGAAAAAGTCATCAGCCGCAAAAAGGATTGATATAAATACATTCTCGCCAAAATACTCGCATCTTGTCTCAATGATGGTGGTGGAGCAAATTTTTTTCAACGCTATTTGGCGGGGAGCTTGAATAAGGTTAATAACAAAATAAAATCAATGTTAAGAAATTTATGAAAGAACTTTTATCGTATAGAAAAAAAAACGAGTTCCATACGAAGGAAAGCTAAATAAGGTTATAAAACGCATTTTTATTTTCTATTAGATTGGAAGCTTCAAAATTATCAAGAAAAGAACATAGCAGCAAATAGTTCAGCTCCCCGCCAATAAGCTTTGAAAAAAATTTGCTCCACCACCATCATTGACACAAGATGCGAGTATTTTGGCGAGAATGTATTTATATCAATCCTTTTTGCGGCTGATGACTTTTTCTTTGGCGGACACCTTTTACAACACAGTTGTTTTTGTGAGATTGAAAGAGACAAGAAGAGACTGTTTTGGCAAAAACAATCTAAGCGAAATGGAAGTACTTACACTCATTGACGGTGCGGACTGGGAAGGCCTATACGAATATTGTAGAATCGCGCTAAAATATCGTAAACGAATTTTAACCCTTCAGTGGGCGCGCGGGCTGCAATTGTAGCCCACACTTTTTTAAATGGCAACCATTTTCAGGATATGAACCGAATTCATTCGAACTGCTTAGTAGCTGTTAAAATGCTGTTTCTTAATCGAACAAGAATGTTTTTAATATTTTTTAAGCCTAGAAACTAATATTACTTTGCGATCAAAGTCCACTGGGCTACAAGTGTAGCCCGCGCGCCCATTCATGTAACTTTTTTGGTACTCATAGATATCGATTAAAATAAAAATATTATTATAAAAAATTGTAGAAAATAGCAACAGTAAAATGTTTGACAAAAAAAACGGTTTCAAGATAAATGTACAAAAAATAGATTACTATTTCCACGAAAAACCTAGAATCGAAGTCAAAATTTCTTACAGCGTGCATCTGTTACATGTTGCTAACATAACTTAGTTTCTGGATGAAATTTCTATCAATTGTAGCGTAAATCTTGTGAGAACAGCTAATCTGAATATTGTAAGTAGAAATTCAATCAGTTTGACTTACAATATATTTAGCTTTCTAGCAAGAAACTGTACTCCCAGTGTAAAAAAGTGTGAATATTGGGTACCCAAAAATATGCTAAGTTTGAAGTTCCACAAACTGGGCATTTTTAACTGCATTCTCTCGTTCAATGTTCCATTTGGAAGATTTTTTATTGAATTCTGCGAATATAAACTTTTTTTGTACTTTTCATATTAAAAAGTAACTATTTTGTCCATCTAAGTAAGTTAATATGAAAAAACACTAAAAATAAGACTAATTGGTACTTTGCCTTCTTTTATTATATATATTTTATTGGAAAATTAAGGATTTTATATTTTTTATTCTGTACAACAATGACCAGACCGCAGACCGGGCAGGAAAAAAAATTAAAATTGAACCATATTTTTTATATTATTTTTTATTTGGGCTACAATTGTAGCCCGCGCCTAACCACGTGACAAATAGGTGCGCGCCTAACGAAGGGTTAAATGAAGAAATGTAAATACATAACTGAATTATTTTAATAAGTGACAGGGAAGCCTGAGTAGATGAACATGCAGAATTTGGAGTTGCGTGAGCTTCATCACTCAGCTCCCAATAGTCACTCAATAAAATAATGATAATGATTAAATAAGTCGTCACACAATATGAAATAATATAAATAATAAATAATTTAGTACCATGAATTAAAAATATCATTTTAAATAAAATAAAATATTAATATTACTCATCATAATAAAGAAAACAATAAAAACCAGGTAATAGAAACCTTAAACTATAATACAAGTAATGTAAACTAGATAAATATTACATACATATAATAAGTCAATCAATTCTGGCAGACGGCAATGCCAAGCCATTAAATTGTTTTATAGTTTACCAATTTTAAATAATATTTGTAGATTGAATTTGAAAAATAAAACATTTATCTATCAATCTATCCCAACATATGGGTAATCTATGTTGGTCTAAAATTTATAAATTATAAAATTCACTTGTCTAAATATTCAATCCGGCAAATTTGAGAGTTTCAGCTGTCTGTTATATCCACATGGGCTGCCAATTGGTAGCTCGCGATTCCAACTGGTAGCAGTCATCGATTTCACAGTAGCAATTTATTTATGCAGTAGTGTATCATGCAGCTGTGTACCATTTATCGAATACATAGTGATATTTTTACATCTTTTGTTTGTTTTTTTTTTTTTAATGTAAATTTATCGAATGACCTAACATTAATAGAAAAACAGTGTCCGATTTTGATAATTAAATGTTTGAAAACTTTCAAAATAAAATTTTAATTACATCATTTTCCGTCTGGCATTTTGCAGCCCGTGTGGATGTATGGCCTGCACTGTCTGATATTATATAAGAAATCGATAGAGGCTTTGTCAGAAAGCTTAAATTTCCACCCCCGCAAAACATTTTAATGCTACTGATGGGCTGTTTTGTCTTCCTTTGGTTTATGGCTTCATCCTCGGCCCTCGTTCGCTACATAATAAAAAATAACTAATGATTAGCTATAAAATTATCTGCAATTTTGTATGCAACTCTTTACTTAACAAAAATTAAATATAATAATGATCTCCAAACGAATTTGAAAACGAAATAATTCATCTCCAGAGCATCTAAAATTGGAATTACAGGACAAAAATTCAAGTGAAATGTTCCTCTGTTTAAAGGAAATATTATTAGGAAGCTGCTTTCCTAATGTAGCGATTGGAGATCGAAGTTTTTCAAAGTTGGCAATAATTAAAAACGAAAAACCTTCTGAAATGAAGCAAAGTCGACTAAGCGCCATAAGTTTAATTAATAGAGAGTTTTAGCAGATGGTTTGAAATAAAACGACATAATTTGACATTCCATATAAAAATTCGCTTGCTTACCGTATAGGTACGGTAATTTAATAATTTGTCGTGATTTCACAACTATGCCTACTTAGGACATGCAAAATTAAAATATATTGTTTCGTATACGGTAAGCAAGCGAATTGGTTTTTATAATGTTAAAATATGTCGTTTTATTTCAAACGATATGCGAAAACTCTCTAATAATGAAAGTGTATTACGTAGATCCTCGTGAAAAGTGGTATTGCCAAAACATTAAATTTCAGAGATATAATTGACAAGTTTGCAATTGAAAAAAAACAAGAAAAGTCAATATTTAATTTAATAAGTTTTTGTACCACAATATAAACTTTAAAATTTTTGCGAAATAAAATACTCTTATTTCGTAAACTATTTTATTTACGAAAGTATTTCTTACACATAATTTAAGTGTTTTATTTGAAAACAGTTCACAAAAAGGGGCCCTCAATTGTTTTATGCCTACGGGCCCCCAAGGGTCTTAATCCGGCACTGCGCGTCACTATGTGAAATGTTATATTAACTGTCATGAAGTTTGCAACGCACAGAAGGAAGCTCCTCCGACTAAATAAAGTAGGTATAAATATTATATTATTGATATTATGCATAGCCCCTCAATTTTGAATCTATCTGGCTGAAATTTTGTATACATTTTAGGTTTCTTTCTAGTGTACTAGAATACTGAAATAGAATCGGACCAAGGCGTCATGGGGCTTTCATAGAAACCAACCAAAAAATTAAAATTAGCTTCTTCTAAGAAATTTTTTTTTTCATAAAACCAATCTTAAATAAACTTCATCCAAGTGTTTTCCTATTAAAGTTATTATATCTAGGAACAGATGCAGTGGCGCAACCACGGGATGGGCTAAGGGGGCTAAAGCCCCTCCCAGACCCAGAAATTGATTAAGGAAAAATTGTAGAATGAAACATGATGTAATTCATTTCGCTGCAGATTTTATGAAAATATATGAATTTTTCTTTTAACATAAATTATTTACGAGCTTCGATGGCCTGTGCAAGATGAAGCATCCTTACCAGAAGCTAAATATTTTACATGTGTGAGACAAACATTTAAATTTTTCATTACAATTAAAATTGTAGAAGAATGTGAAATTCATTCTGGTGGCAGCGAGTTCATGATTTATTTAAAAGGAAGGAGCCATCGATAAAACATATTTCTGTCCAACATTTAGTAAAAATATTTTAAGCTAAGTTGTTTTGAGAATATAATTAATAAATAAAATTTTCTGGAGCCATTAGATTATTAGAATGCCGTTAGTTCAACCTCGGTCCGGATTCAGTTTGTGCCTTAACTACCACTTTTTTTCGTATAGTGCGGGCATTCACAAATTATTCTCTAATTGCGGTGTAAGATTTGTTTCACAATATCCATCTGCACCTCTTGATCTTACTTGTTAAACCATGCCTTAAGGTTTCGGGTTAATAGAGTAGCGTGGTTGCAATGGGAGCTTAGAACACCGCCGTACATCTATTCCATTACTGGAAAATAGCAACATGACTCGATCAGTAATATAGATGGCCTTAGCTCCCTCCAGGACAAGATTCTGGTTGCGCCACTGAACAGATGGTATCGAAGCATAACGTCATAAGCCTGCGGTTGAAATCACAAAAGAAGCCCAACATTTTTTCAACTTCATGATCGTATCCAGGATTTTTTTTTTTTCAGAGGATAAACATTTAAAATCGCCAACAACGATTAAGGTTCCCATAAATTTTGTTTATTTTCGACCGTTAAATATTGATAGAAAAGGGGTTAAACATTTTAAGTCTAGTTTCAAGAAAACATAAATAAGTGTAGTAAATAGGTTATAAACCTAGTACATGAGATTGCAAAATGTGGTGGAGAAATTTTTTTTTGTATCTTATGTTTTTCGGTATGCTGAGCACGAATCCAGCTTCCCACCAAAAATTCGTTGCGAAATCCCAAATCTTTCGGTATTTTCACGTTTTTTTTTTTTTTTTGTTCCTAACTTTGAAACTATTTATTTCTGCGAAAAACTCGCCAGGAATATTTTAAAGAGCATATTATGTGTTTGGCATTTTGAAAGTAGACAAAATTTCCAATCCAATGATATCCTAACCAATATTATAGGTCAAATATTGACGGAATTACAGGATTTTAAAAATAGGGTATTTTTTACCAAAAAATTGGAGTGATATCCTCGGAGTGATATCCTCGGACAGACAAACGTCCGCTATGCAAACTAGTCTCTCAGCTTTTAAGCGAACCTAACGTCCTAAATTGTTAAAGGAACACACTTTAACACAACCTCAATAGTTAATACGGCAACAATACTTCATTCAACTGTCATAAAATCCAGACCACCAAAATGAATACTTTTAATGAAAACTATTTGATTTTTAAATTTCTCGCAATTAAACCTCCATGGGATGGGTTCTACTAAAATCAAACAATTTTTACGATATTCCCATTTCCATCTTTAATGGTTTCAATTAACCATTTTCGAAAAATTGGGGTTTTCATCCATATTACGGCGCTCATTTCTCTTCATAGGTGGGATTTCGCATTTTTATGTTTTCAAATCAAAATTTTCGAAAATATTGTTTTGAGACCACATGTAGAGTAGAGCATATTCCGGCAAATGTATCACTATAAAGTGGAAAGTCCTAGCTACTATTGTTTTGAAGTCAAAATCGTCCACAATTTCACACAAACTGCATTCGCCATCCTTACATATTCAAAATAATGCCCATCATCAGGCTATAGACAAATGACACCGAAAATATATCCGTTAGCTTTCTGGAATATTTTCCGGTAAGGCTGTAAACCAATACCATAATGCTATTCTCCCCATTAAAGCCTGCCCAGATCCCGTAGTGGAATTTTGTTGAAATGTTATCTGGAAGTTTATATTGGCCATATTAAGAAATTTTGCAAAATTTGCGCAGCAGGGATGGAGTTATTAAATAAGTATTTAAATCCCGAATAGGCTTCAACGAGTTCTCAGTCTTGTATATCGTAACGTTCGTACCAGTACTTTATAGCCGTAACGGTGTAGCTGTGGTAATAACTCCGACAAAAGACCAGACAGTAAACTTCTTATTAATTATAAATGAGGTAGCGTAAGGTTTTGCACGACTAACAGAGGTTCAAGAATATTCCATCTCGCACTTTTCAACTTTTATTACACGCTGAGGATGATTGTATAAGCAATATACATCCGAATAAAAATTTTGAAAAGCAAAGTCAATTACCTAATGTGGTGTTTTTTTTAACAACATTATAATAATTAGAGGTACGGAAATTTCGTTTTTACGAAATAGATGCGAATTTCGGCGAAAATCGCTGATTTATGCGAATAAATGCTATATGTTCTAATTCGAACTTTTTCGTCAAAAATGTTTGTTTTTGTACTAAATAGTAAATTTTTGGAGATAATTTTTCATCTCAGATTGATTTTCAGAAGTTTTCCGTTAATGAGAAGAGGGAAATTGGTAAATGAAGAGAGTTCGCTGAATCACGAGAACGATAGCTGGCCGAACACCGAGCAAGCTCTTTACTTAGAGGCTCGATAAATGAACTGTTTTCTGCACGTTTTCTTCGCAACGTGCTTTAAACACTCGAATGGCTAGGATTATATGAACAACAACAACAAAAAATGTGCAAAATTAGGTTTTTATGCGAATTTCAGCGAAATTTTGAATATTCAAAATTAGTTTATGCGAAATCCCAGTTTTTTTATTTGCGAAATTTCCGTACCTCTAATAATAATAGATAAAGAGCGCTACACTCTAACTAATCAAAGACAAAAATTGCAGATTTCGGCTTTCAATTAAACGGCTTTATCGTATGGGATCAAAAATATCAAATCAAAAATCTTAATATTTCAATGTAACCTCTCATGGAATATTTGATGCACGATTCGTAGTCTAAAGCGCAGTATAGACCTCGGGCGGAATGAAAATGAAATTTTTGTCCGCTGCGATTTTTTCAATGAAAATGCATGCTTACTGTCGTGGAACATGTCGGAAATGATGGGGAATTCCATAAGCTACAATCCGAATATGGTTCCAAAATTTTTCTCGGCCATTTGATGTATTATTTTTCGATTCCCCGGTCATTTCACCGTGGAAAATATCTAATGACGGGGGAATCGAAAAATAATACATAAAATGACCGAGAAAAATGTTGGAACCATATTCGGATTGTAGCTTATGGAACTCCCCATCATTACCGACATATTCCACGACAGTAAGCATGCATTTTCATTGAGAAAATCGCAGCGGACAAAAATTTCATTTTCATTCCGCCCGAGGTCTATTCAGGCCTTAAGTAATGACAAAAAAAGTAAAATGGAAGTTCCATCAAATAAAAAAAAAACATTTCCTTCTTAGGTGTCTAAAGGTCTGAGCTCTGAGTGGGCTCCAACCTCCTTAGTTCGTACATGCACTAGGGCCCACTGTTGCCATAACTCCAGAAGCAAATATGAGGTGTTTTATAGTTTCAGTGTAACAAAAAATACTCTGTACCATTTTTGTATATGCCTAGAGTGTAAACGGTAAAAATAAATGTAAACCTAGGTATAATTAACTTATGTAGGTATAATATAAACATAGTTTCTATTGCTCATACAAGATAAAATTAATCAATCTCAAAAAGATTAAAAGTCTTATCATTTAGTGAATCATTTAATAACACTATTTTAGATATTTTCCACAAAAGGCACGAATCCCAATAATCCAAATTTCCATAATCCGTCTATACATTTTTTTTGTTTAATGCATCTTCCAGCCTTTCCAGCCTCTCATCAAATGTTAAAACAGCATTCTCACCGTTAAATAGCCCATCAGCCATTACACTAAAAGGTGTCGATGAAACCATTTGCTAAGCGCAAAAATGTAATTTGTTTAATTTGATACAGTGATTGACTCAATTAATCACTTAACATTATGCATAACAATGCATAGGTACATACTTGTATTCATACCACAAAATGCACAAGCGAATCTGCAACTAATACAAAAAAAACTATTATTTCATGACTAAACCACGCCACAATAATCTCAACCGCATAAATACATGTTATTAGCATAAATAATTAGATATAAGATTAGTATTATAATTTAAAAAATTGGCGATAACTATACACGTTAGATTATGTACGAGAAATTCAAAAACCCCATACCAAAATATCTGTTGTACACGCCGCCTATGCGCTCGTTCATTTCCAGTGAACTTTTCAGAACTGTATTATCGACAGATATGGTTTGTGGCATGGCTAAGATTCGTTAAGATTTTTCGCAACGTTTTGTGGGTGAATGGTGTGATGTTCGGATGTTCGTATTGTAGTGGAGGAAAGGCGGAACTGAAGAGATTTTTTGTACAATGGGTGATAGGAGGAATTTGCAGAGTATCTTGTTGAAATTGTTCGGAAATTCGAAATTCTGTAGGGTGAGTTAATAGAACTTCTTTTTCCAATTAGAAGTAGCGATTCGTTGGGTAGGAAGGAAGGAAGCACATCATTCTCGTTGAGTGGATTTTTGCTAACTTTAAATGTTTGAGCTTTTGTGCGAAAATATCCTTACCGGAAGAAGTGACAAGTAGATGGCTCCGTAAGTCAGTTTTTAATTTCTGTGTAAGTCTTACGAAGGAGAATTTTTCTTGGTAACGAAATTTTGATTATGTACCTATTTACGTTGAAGATGAGAGGATTCTCTTACATCTATTTTTTTCTTTAAAAAAAGGGTATACTTAAAAAAATAATTAGATATTACGCAGGAAGATGAACTAGTTCAGTGGCTACATTCCAATTTGGTGGTGTTAGAGGGGGTGGCGAGCCGGGCGATCGCCCAGGGCTTCGCGCAAATGCTGCCAAAAATTATACAAAAAAATGTTCTCAAGTCAGTTATTTCAATTTCATTAGTGTAAAATCCAATTTTCGAGACACCTTGAAAAGCAGAGTCAAAAGGAGAACTTCATGCCTTTGTGGTATTCAAATAAAAAATAGCTCATTCGAAGCTAGAGTTTTCAATTTGTTGGACTCGCTTTCCTTTCTTTAGACAAGGATCTCAATCTGGGAACACTTTAGTGATATATCACTAATGTGAGTCCATTTGACTCATGCGCCACAGATCTCACTTTTTTTGGAACGGCGATACACCTACCGGGTTCCGCTACGACTACTCATGTGAGACACAAGCATTCTATCGAATGTCAAAGTAAACGGATGATTCCATGAACACGGGCTCCCAAGCCAGAGGGATCCCAAAACGGTAAACATAAAGAATTTTTTTCTTTTTGAGGCATTCAATTCATTAAGACTAATAAAAGGTCACCATGAGAGCTGTGGAATCTATAATAGGGTCGAAGCATTCTGAAACCGCAAATTTTGTGTACAAAGAAGTTTCTAGGAAAAGCCTCTTTTAAAGATTCTTGTGTAAGATTCAGCCATTATAATCCAGTTCTCTGCTCTGAGTAGGTATATGAATCTTTAAGTGATAGTACGTACTGTACAGGGGAAAAAGTTATTGATATGATTCACCGAAATGGCTAACCACGGCCACAGGGACGTAGCCAGGGGAGGGGTCCAGGGGGTCCGGACCCCTCCCGAAATGATTTCAATGAGCTTTGAAATTTCAGGGACCTGTAATTTATTAATCGGTTTCAAGTGCATTGACGAAAAAGTAGCATCGCTCGGATGATTTCAATGAGCTTTGAAATTTCAGGGACCTGTAATTTATTAATCGGTTTCAAGTGCATTGACGAAAAAGTAGCATCGCTCGGATGCAATTTTCGAGTTTTCACGCATTTTTGGAAAAGATATTCCGCTTTCCGAACAGCGCAAGAGTTCCCGTAGAGATATGAGATATTTATGGTGTAAAAGTCCAAATGGATTTAGGTGACTGATTTTTTTTGCATAATTCCCAAAAGAAGATAATAAAACAAAATAAATCTTCGCATTCATATAAATTAACCGGTTTGCAAAGTACGTGCAATTTCCAGAATGCTGTCAATATTTGGTTTTGGGTATCTTAATTTGCTGTCAGTTAAATTGTGTAACGTGCGCGAAGGTGGCCGTACATAATAACAACAAATACAAAAATTATAAACCTGGTAACTCATTTCATATTGCATAAAAGCTCTAAAATTGAAAAAAAAAAATGTTTTCCTAGTAAGTAGTGAAGTGTTTTCTTTTTTCAAAGCCTCCTACCATCGGGAAGACGATGTTCCTATACCCGATATTAAGCCTCTACAGCTCTCTCTAGATGCTTCCCAACTATGAGATTTAAACAGAGTGGATGGATTTTTTCTATTAACTAAGTCTGCAGATGCTCATTGCGACGCTGGTTTTGAGTTTTGATGAAACCTAATCTCTTCGGTCTTTAGCTCCCTAGTTTTGTAAAAGTTCATCTGAATTGTATGCCTTTATAAGATAAAACGAGACCGAGGCTAATTTCGGGCGCGGCCAAAATTTGAATACCCTTTGCTCTCCTCTGGCTTAAAGTTTTTTTCGGGCGTACCTACGACTTGTTTGTAATCCCCCCCCCCCCACATTCTTTTCCATCCGACTTCACAAAAGTTCCGTTGCGTGAGCAAAACAATATTTGTGTGGGGTTTGGTTGGAATAAGTGGGCAAATAAAAATATTTCCTCAGAAAACGGCCCAATAGTACGATTCCATTTGTTTCGACCTTTCTTGTTGCTTTGATAAAGACACATTCATTCAAGGTTTTGTGAAATTGGTGTACAAAATGTTTCTTAGAAGAACCAAAATGGGTGGTTGGGTTTGTATGGCAGCCCCATGACCCCATGGTCACATTTGATCCATTCTTACATAGATTTTGTGTCAGCAATAGGAATACATTGTGTGGAATTTGGTTGAAATTGGTGCAGAAATAAAAAAGTTTTTCTTAGAAGAACCTAATTTAGGGGGTTAGGTTTGTATGGCAGCCCCATGACCCCATGGTCCGATCTGATCTCTTCTTACATATGTAGTCTGGCTGGTCTAGCGGTTAGTGCGCGCACCTTCGGTGCACAGGGTCATGAGTTCGAATCTCACCGTGGATCATGGTGTTTTTAAAATTCACGAGCTTTTGACGGACTAGATAAGATCTTGGAAAAAGGATGTCACTAACACATCCTCCGGCCTTAGTCTGGATTGTCGCGCCTGTTATTTATTTTTATTTATTATTTACATATGTCTTGTATCAGCAAAATAAATGCATTTGTGTAAAATTTTGTT
This sequence comes from Microchrysa polita, assembly GCA_949715475.1. Taxonomy (NCBI): domain Eukaryota; kingdom Metazoa; phylum Arthropoda; class Insecta; order Diptera; family Stratiomyidae; genus Microchrysa; species Microchrysa polita. Next base: position 17,229,529 of record OX454421.1, on the reverse strand, counting down.
GAAATTAGCGCACAAATAAAAAGTTTTTCTTAGAAGAACCTAATTTGGGGGTTCGGTTTGTACGGCAGCCCCATGACCCCATTGTCCGATTTTACTGATTCAAACATACAAACTGCCTGCAGCAAAAATAAGCATTTGTGCAAAATTTCAGCTTCATAGCTTTCAAATTGGCCGAGTAAAACGCGTCGCAACAGGCAGACTGACATCGCCCAATCGACTCCCCAAGTCATGCTGATCATATAATGTATATGTACTTTTTATATGGTCGGAGATGCTTCCTTCAATGCGTTACAAACTTCATGACAAAGTTAATATACCCTTTCACTCTATGAGCGAAGGGTATAACAAAGCCAAATGAGTGTTAGCTCGGTGTATGTACTTGTTTTAATCAACTCATCAGTTGAAAGGAACCATGAAGGGATCTATACGCCAATAACTTTTTGAGTATCGGCCATCGGCGGCTTTAAGGCATTTCCTCAGACAGGTAACTACTGCTCTCAGTTAAGATTACGCCTTCAGGTTTGTATCAAAGTTAATTCGACTCACAGTTTTATCTCCTCATCTCGACTATTAATTTTCGGTATAGGTGATGTAAAATAGACGTTTCGGGGAAGGATATGTAGCATGATTCTCACTAGATGATCTGAATTGAACTTTCGTTAATATTCATGAGAGGTCTATGGATTGGAAACGGTTTCCACGAATTATAATTTTTAAACAACCTAGCACTTTTTCTTTCACTTGATTTTGATATTTGTAAATATTAAAGAATAGGTAAGGCGTTTCTGCACGCGGTTTCATCAAAGATGTCAAGCATCGCGTGCCATCGGATAGATAGAGTAGGTACTAACATCGTCATTTCACGCGAAATCCATGCAAATACTGTCAAAATTTTGATGATCGTGAAATTGAATTTGCTTGTTTGCTTCACACAATGCAGTTGCACTTTATTTCACAGGGAAAAGGCATCATTGACAATCAATCAGGCCCCGAGTGCACATTTATCTTAAATTTATGGAATAAAAGCAAGTCTCAACGGAATATTTGTTGGATATTTACGATATTTATGATCGTAAAAATAATGCATCCACAGCCACTTAAGATTATAAACAAAAATTAAATCGTTCTTTGTATGATTGTACGTATTAAGATACAATGCAACGTATGGATTGAAATTTTTGTTTACAATACTAGTCGTAAACTGTATTGCATAGTTTGAGATGCATACTATATGCATACTTAGATATTTGCCTGCATGGTTATAAGTTTATGAAAGAGCTATAGTTTAGTTCTTGAGCTGAGCTTAAGAAAGAAACATATATCAATAAAAAGAAAATTATAAAAGTATAAAATACAGTGTTTGATTGAAATAAGATTTTCCAACAGGTTATGGCCCAGATCCATTTCCTTAAACCAGTGCTGTGCAAGTTGTGTGCAAAATAAGTTTGATTGTGATTAAAAAAACAAGTGTGGAAAAATTATGTATAATAGACTTGCTAATGATTAGAACTCTAAATGACGTACGAAAAAGTTTTCAAAAAGAAACTAATATAAAAATAATAGTACTGGAATTTGTTGATGTTTGCATTTAAAATGTATAAAAAAAAAAATTTGACATAAAGTGATTTAAAACAGTACTAAGAACATTGAAATTGAACCATGTATAATCGTACAAGAATACTAGTGTGGAGTGCAAAAAAAAAAAAAAAAATAAGTGTGAACGCCCGAGGAACGAACATTCGGACACAAAAGACGAACGCTGCATAAAGGAAGCGGGTGTAAGAATAAAAATCACTCCTACAGGTAAAAAAAAAAACTAAGAAAAGTGATAGAAATGGGCTGAGAGTGACAGTACTGTAAGTATCATATTAATTGTTTTAAATTGATGGTATGAGTTAAAAAAAAAAAATCGATTTATAATATTTTGATTGTGCTTAAATTAAATTTCAGGAATTACTGAAAAATTATTGAAGAATTAAAATTTTGATCATAATACATATATTATGCCTGTTTAAAACAAAAGCGAACATTCTGAAATCATAATGAATTCACTTCATGAAGGTGAAAATACTTTTTGTTATGTAATTTAGGATTCAGAATGCAATAACATTGGATTCACGTTCATAAAAAAAAAGTACGCTGAAATGGAAACGTTAAGTACGTTCGAAATAAATTTAGTGGAAGTGAAACCCCAAGCTTGTTTCTGAATATAATAATTATTCATTGAATGATAACAAAATGAAACCACGGCTTTTGTTGGGTTTGGTGAAGCCTGGGTGAAATTAATATAGAAAATCGTAGTATCACAGTCGGCATACATTTAGCTCTCGAAGAAAAGTGAATATATTCATTAATTTTTCACTTGGTGAATATAAAATGAAACAGAAGTTCAGAAGGGCATTTCAGACTGAATACACCTAGTAAAAGTTCACTAAAATATTGACTGAGATATATATTTGTCAACTTAAGTAGCTAATGAGCAAAGAGCATATTAAGTATGTAATGTACTAGGGTTTGTACTAACTTTCAATATCTCACCATGAAAATTTAAAAGGTGTATCTAATTCCATTGATTCTTCACTCTATCAACTGAAGGGTAAGAATATGGCAAGGATGCGAATGCTAACAGCTTAGACATCGACTGTTGCTTATCTAATGATAAAATTGATATACATACAAGTAGATTGTATTACTCCTTCAAGAATGGATTTTAAAATCTTTGTGAATGGATAATAATAAAAAAAAAAATATTTGTAAGGATAGAATATAACATAAATCAAAAGTTTTTATAACGCTTAAAGAAATGTTTATTGAAAATGAATTTTCACATTAAAATCATCAAATAGAAAAACGGCAAGTAAAATAAAGAAAACTGTGTAAAGAAAGGCATAGGATTCCACCAACTGTTCCACGAACCCTGCAGTAAAATTGTGTAAATATGGTAAAGTAAAACCATATAACAACCATGTTGTGAAAAATACCTCTGGAAAGGTATACTGGTTGGATTACATCCAAATGAGAAGAAAGCATGTGTTATGGAAATTTTAGTTTTGTTGTGGCCAGAAATATAGTACTGAATAAAGGAAATTTTGTAATTTCAAGAACGGAATTAAAAAAAAAATCTGATAAGAATAAATCAGAGAAAAGTGCGAAATGTAAAACTGGTGCATCTGATTTTCAATCAAAACCAGTGAGTAAAAAATAAAAAAAAAATAAAGGCCAAGTTTAAAAGTGAACTGGTGCATCTGAACTCTGTTCAAAACCAGTCAGAATGAATCAAAAAAAAAAAAAAAAATTGGGTTGAAAGGTAAACTGGTGCATCTGAATTGTCAAAACCAGTAAAAGAGACTTCAAGTCTCGGAGGGTGGATGGTTGGTGGATATATATAAAAAAAAAAGTGATATGTGCTAAAGGTCTGCCGATAAAAATAAACTGCCGGATTAATTGTAATAAAGAGTGCCTGAGTTTTGAAAGAGTAATCGAATTATATATCTAACTGAATTTTGCATAGGTAGAATAAATAAATTTGAAAAAAATATTGAGTGGAAAATTAATAAGTGGTTTTACTTCAATTTCTTGTTGAAGTAACAAGGAACTGAGTAATATACGGAAGAAGAAAGCAAGATGTAAATAAACAAATTGTCTTATTTAATTAAATTTGGTTTTAAGCCCCGAAAATGAAAAGTGTTATTGAAAATATCTTTGTTCGAAATAATAATACAAACTGATCTTTCTGAACAAGAGTTAAAATCAGTAGATGTAGTATGACATTCTTAAATCAGATAAATAAAATCTGAAAGTACTGATTTGATAACATTGATGAATCAGATAAAATGACACGCAGGAAGTTTGTGAAAAGCAATAGGTGAAATTGCTAAAGGAAATACATAGTAATATGTATGTAATGTAATGTAATAAAAATGTGTAAAATCTGATACTGATGGAAAAGCTCAGGTATTAGAAAGTGTCTAAGAAGAATTTATTAAATGGATATAAGAAGGTCCTATTTCCTATAATGGGGATACAGTTTAACAATAATGAAAAAGTAAATTGATTGTGGAAATGCTCAATTCTTAAAAAAAAAAATAAACATTGCGAAAATAGATGGAAAGCTCTCAAAGATGAAATAAATTCATCTTTATGTAAAGCTAAAGTAAAACAATGTTTAATATTGTAATTTGATATTTACTATTCAAAGTGATCAATTAAGTAATACAGGTAATAAATTGTTTGCTATTGCAATCAAAACAGAATCAGATGTTTGTAAAGTTACAGTCAGTACAGGATTAGTATATTATCCCTATACAAAGAAGGGCAAGTTTCAGAATGGTGCCTGCTCTTATAATCCTTTATGGAAACATTAAGAAAAGTAGACCAAATCGGAGTGAAGTAATTAAAAATAAATCTGTACATATGTGTAAATTTAAAGCAAATGATTTAAACATGTAGCGAATTGGTGATTTGAAAAATAAAAGCAATGAAAGTAAAACATTTCAGAAATTTACCAAATGCATCAGTGTGCATTAATGTTTTTGAAATAACACAATAAACATAATATAGATAAATGTAGATAATGTTGTGGTTGGATATACTTATATACATTGACTGAATTGACCAACATTAACAGAACACATACAAATGAGAGTAATGAAGGGTTTCATCGTTTCAGGTAATTCTGGTAAAATTTAGTACTTGAAAACAAGCTATTTCAAACTTGAATTATGATGAATACTGGTGGTTGTTTAATGACTGTAATGTTCTGCATTGAAAATGGTTTTAGCAAATTGAACTCTTATAAACGGAAGAACTTTGTATTGTCATAAAAGAGTTTTGAGATTTATTATTTATATGGTTCACATTCTTGAATGGTAATTTGAAATGCAGACTAGAAAATTCCAAATTGTAGTAAAAGTTTGCAGAAATTCGTTTTGGGGATATTCATCTTAGAAGTACTATTGGTTATTTGGAATTTTTGGCAAAATTGTATTTTAAGATGGAACTAAGAAATAGTCATCTGTTACACAGTCAGATTTTTAATTGAAGTATAAAGACATTACTTTCGTTGAAGTATGAGAAGTACGTTGTATGGATTATTAATGCTGAAAATAGAAATCAATTTATTTTTATTAAAAAGAAATTTTATTTTTAGATTTTCAGAGATCGCATTAATATTATCCAAAATTAATTTGAAGAGACCAAAGTAAATACACAATCCATAATGAATATTGAGTATATTCCCTACAGGCAAATAAAAATCAGATGTGTAAGCCGCTTATCAAAGCCACAATTTCGAGGATTCAACAGAAGCTAGTACACGAGGAAAGATCAGCGGATAACAAATAAAGATGTATAAGAATGAATTTAGTAATATGTCATTTATAACTGGTCTGGTTAGGTTTTTCTGGGTTTTCCTAATCCTCGCAACAAATGTTGGACCTTGTGAATGTTCCCCAGAAGTTGAAAAAAAAAAATTAAGAAAGTAAAAAAAAAGTAAGGCTCAAGAACAAATAAATTTAAATTTAATTTGTTTATAGTTATTTTGAACTTAATTAGAACGATTCAATTTTTGAGAGGGCGTGTTGGATATTTACGATATTTATGATCGTAAAAATAATGCATCCACAGCCACTTAAGATTATAAACAAAAATTAAATCGTTCTTTGTATGATTGTACGTATTAAGATACAATGCAACGTATGGATTGAAATTTTTGTTTACAATACTAGTCGTAAACTGTATTGCATAGTTTGAGATGCATACTATATGCATACTTAGATATTTGCCTGCATGGTTATAAGTTTATGAAAGAGCTATAGTTTAGTTCTTGAGCTGAGCTTAAGAAAGAAACATATATCAATAAAAAGAAAATTATAAAAGTATAAAATACAGTGTTTGATTGAAATAAGATTTTCCAACAATATTTTTCGCGGGAGACAGGAATGCAAGTTTTTCCTCGGTAAACATAGTACTTGCCTTTATGTCGAAAATACTATACTACTCTCTACAGTCAAAAACAAAATTCAAATTTCACATAATGTCTACCAAATTTCTGAAATCGAGCGTTGGACCCCTCCCGAAACAAAATTCTGGCTACGTCCCTGCACTAAGATCGTTCAATAAGGCCCAAGACATAAAGTCTATTTTTTTAAAAATATGATTCATTAAATCAAGGAACTTACGCCTGCCAATTGATCCGCCGTTTTCACTGCATGATACATTTATCTTCGGAAGAACTCTACCACGAATTTGATTTCATTCGATCGAGACGCCAACTGGTACTGGTGGTTTAACTTGGCCAGGGTCGTAATAGCTCTAATGCGATCATCTGATATAGAGTGATCACTATTTGTGTAGGATCTATGACTGTTACATGAGCAAGGGTCAAGGTGGTGTCCTTTTCTCGCATCTCTTGAATTTTGTGATCTAAATTTTAAGTTCTCACTATAATTTTAAAAAATTAAAAAAACATTTGAAACATGTAGCTAAAGCAGAACATTGCTGTTGATCTTGCTCATTTGAAGACTTACTCAACTGTGGGTTCTGTTAAAATTTTCTGGTGGGAAAAATAGAACATTTCCAATTCAATTACAAGAAATTTGGGAAACCTTACGCTACTGATTTTGATTTTGTGGTAAGTAGCACTTCGTGTTTTTTTAGGACGTTGTTAGTACTAAACGAATGCTTTTTGTAAGTCAACATGATTCACTTTTAGTAATCATCGCATATATTGAGTACCTACCTACTATTCATACTTGGTTTCTGGGTGATATTTTACAGTTTATTGAGTTATGCACGCATTCCTATTATCCAAAACAAGTATTGTGAGTTTTTTTTGTGCATCCTTTCGTACTCTTCTACTTTACTCTTACTTACCAAAATGTTTCATGGTTAGTAATAAGCGCCTAAAATTAAGTTTTGTTTTCCCGGGTGGGCCATAGTTAATAATTCGCGCAAATATTGGGAGCATATTTAATCGTTCTTATCAGTGACGTAACGTACACACCGTCGAACACGGTCCCCCTACCGTAGTGACCGGACGAAAGAAATTTTTGGCTGTGAATGAATAGGAACTTTTTGTAGATTTATGGCTTATAGTACTGAAGCAGATGAAAGTTAGGAGTGATTTCGAGTGAAACTTTTTGCTTTGAGCATAGCTTGAAGCTGTGGCGGAACAACTTCATTCGGGGACCTCCCGCCAACTTCTTGAGTGCCCCCTCCTACAGTAGAGTGCAATCAATCGAAAACACTCTTGAAGGACGATCCACACTTTTCAGTCATCAGCCACAGTCATTTTCCATACAAGTATACAGATTGTCAGTTAATTGATTGACTGATGACTAAAAAGTGTGAATTGATCTTAAACCAACTTATTTGAAACATGATTTTGACGTTACAGAGTTTCTACTAAAATTAACAACGTCGTACAAAATAACTTTGCTAAAGGGCGCCACAAACCTGACGATTTCTCGGCCGATCGATTGGGCAATCGATTGCACACAATGGATCTGCCGCCCGTACAGCACATATGCATTAGGCAATTTATCGGCCAATCTGAAATTGACAGTTTCATGGTCCACAAAATTATACCATTTTTGGCGATGGAAGATGGACATCCGTTGTTACTTTGATGGAGAACGACCGCCACAACCACAGCATGAAGAACGACCATAGGTTTATGTCAAAAAATCAGTAACTGAGAACACATGATTGTCATGTCAGCTTGTACGGAAAATTGCAAATTATCGCTTTTTTGTGTTGTGTTTTGTGGACCGTGAGACTGTCAGAATGCCCGATAAATTGCCTAGTGTTGTGGGCGGCAGATCGATTGTAGGCAATCGATTGACCAATAAATCGCTAGGTATGTGGCGCCCTTTAAATTATTGATTTATTTATTTATTTTATTTATTTATTTATTTATCATCAATCGTTTTTTTTTAATTTAAAGTAAAAACGCTCACGCAGCGCAGCAATGACCTCTATATGTGTTGGTGATTAAGGATAGTAAATTACCTGTGCCTATAATGAAATTCGATCCCGCGAACCTATGATTTGAAGACGAGCGCCCTATCTACCCTAATTCCACAAGCACACACGGTCACGTCAAACCGAATCAATTTTTTTGAATTTTCGTTCTGTCAAAATCGAAGAAAATATTTGAATTTACCAGAACGAATAATCAAAAAAAGGATTCAGACGCTTCATGTGTGGGCGGCCAAAGTTTGCAACTTGCTAGACAATTAAAAAAAGCGACACGTTGACGTTAGTAATTATACTCTATTCCTTGTTTCAGCTTTAAATTTCAATTTTCTCTAATAAAAATCCTTCAATGTTAAGAACGTTTGTATAAAATATTAAATTCAATACAGCAATCTTGGCAAGACTCCGTTCAAACCAAATGTGGCCTTTGCACTATAGCCCTTATGACCGTGTATATATCGCAAGCAAGGAAAAATATGTTAGTCTTCAACGACATACTAACCATACTACCGTACTAACTAGTTTGAACTAAGTTTAGCACCACCACTTTTGTTCGTGTTTGTTCATGACAAAGTGGATTGGAATTCGGTCCGAAAGATAAAAAAGGTACCATCAAAATGTTTTAAGAAGTTTATTTTCAAAGAGACCTGAGGAATCTTTTTGCCCATATGGTATTTGGCAAGGAAAAGGGTGGGTCGGATTACAAGCCGCGGCTACAGTTACAAATAGTGCAGCCATGCCATTTGAGGATCCAGATTGTCTCAGGAACTTTCAAAAATTTGTTTATCTAAGAGACCTGGTGAAAGATGCACAATAAATTTATCATTTGTTTTGACTTCGGAAAGTGTACATCTCTTCTTGTCTACAAATAACATCTACATCGGAGTGTTGTTTTTCGCAGTTTTTATGGTTCGAGAAATCTTTCATGTGGCTTTTGGGCCCCTAAATCTCGTGCCCCCCCCCCCCGGTAATTGTTTATTTATTTAACCTCTCATCTCAGCCCCAATCGTCTTATCCGTTCTGTTCACGTTCCAGGTTCTGCTCAACCTTTAAGTGTGATCTTTTCATTTCCATTGCGATCTTGAGCACAAGATATTTTAGAAAGGTTACGCCACTGGTTTGAGCTATTTCTGACGTGCTAGATATTTAAATAAAATTGGGTGCTGTTGTCCAAATATATATGGGAAAATTGTTGTCCTTTTTATTTCCGATACCAATTTAATTATGAATTATACCTACATTACTCGTACATCACTCGAATATTTTGTTTGTTTGTAATAAATACATGTAACCTTTGCTACTAATTGGTATTATGGTGTCCTAATTATACATTAATTTTCATAGATTTTGAATAAACATTTTGTATTTTATGATATCATTTTTCCAATTTATCGGAGATCATCAACCAACCAAGTTGCCAGACAGATTAGAAATAAATCAAAGTTTAAAAAAAGCAATACCTAATTGAACAGCTATAGTGATTGACATGAGTGTAATTCGTTTAGATGTCAACTATAAAATGCGTATTAAAAGTATGCTACTGTAACTATGCTGCGACCTATTCAATTTATTAGTTGTACATACACAGTTTTCATTTGCTATTGCTAAATGTCCTTCAATTAATGACTATGCAATGACTTCCATCAACTATGCGAACTCCTGACAAACATTTCAGTAGCTCGCTGTTAATCGCACAAAAATCAAATCAGATGCAAAAGTCGTGGCAATTTTAATTGTTCAAAAATATCCATAAAAATTATATATGTCCTTGTTTATCCGAGACACGTACACGCGAGTTCTCGTCCTTCTACGAATTATCATCATCATATACATTTCTTCCATTCACTATACATTTTTTTTCTTTCCAAAAAAGAAGGACCCATTTCTTCGTCTCTATATCTACTCCATACAGCGCAAAAGAAAGCCCATCGATAGTTGCCATATAATTTAGATGTTTATTAGCTTAATTGCCCCGAAAAGGCACAAGCAGAGGCAATAAGTGTGCAAGCAATTCGACTGAAGTATATATACAGTGTTCACAAAAAAGGACGCGCACTTGGATATGGATGGACCATAAAAGGTGCTCACGGGACGGGCAATTATTGCCCCGGTCATTAAGGTTGTAAAACAATTTCTACTTCCAATGAAAGTAGACAGCGTGAGATTTGAGTATACGCGAAGCGATGGATATACAGGAGGATTTTCACTTTTTGGAGAATCCTGCCGTTCGATACTAAGTGACGATGGCCTGGCCAAAAGCGATGTACGCTGCGCGAATGAATAGTTCCTATTAGTACGTGAGATAATGTTGTTCCTAAACATGCCGGGAGGTGGTACGGGTTTTTTTCTTTGAGTTTTGAAGAATTCCACTAATTTGAAGATGTTTTTTATAACAATTGAGATGTTATCAGTTTTATTCGGTGAAAGGGTAAGGGTACTTTTTAAACGTGAAAAATATTTTGTTTTTAATTACAAAGGACACGTATATGGTTATATTATTTTGCATATACGTACTTGTAAAATCAAATTCTTTCATTATATAAATAAATCAATTATTTTTAGGAGAGAAGCTGCCATGCTGATCTCTCGAAGAAAACGTAATCACTAAGTGGGGAAAATGATTACATTTTGTTTTCAGTTTTCATCATTTTTTTCCTCAACTTCACATGCTTGAAGCATTTTCCACTTCGGTTTACTGACTTTCACAATAAAATATGTATCAAATTTCAAGGCAAAAATATACCCATGTAGATCACTGTGGGTGCAGCTTTTCCTGGAAAGTTTAGTCGTAGCTGTCTCTGTTTAAAAGTTACAGCTTTTGGGTGGCATCAATTCCAAAAAAATGCCGTTGTTCATGGAGAATCCGAAACTCCCCACGCAAAATTCGTTGCTAAACAGGGTCCAAATCGAAAAAACAGTATCAAGTAGGTATCAATGTAGGTATTATGCAATACGGCTTAACGCATTTGAAGATTAATGCGGCGTTCGATGTGTAATTTCGGATTGATTTTACTACTTATCATAAGGATTCGCCATACCATCATAAGCTGAACTTCATCATTCTGGACAATTTGTCTAATAATTTTTTTTCGTCTTTTTTTTTATTTGTAAGACATATTTATTTATTTATGAATATTTTTTTTAGTTTTAACAGTTTTCGAGTTTGATTGCACTATAGCAAAGTTTTTAAAAGAAATAAACATTCCAATCAAAACTTTCTGAGTGAATTAACCCTGGAATACTAACACGACCGGTTAGGGCGTTATTACTAACAACACGTAATTTTGACGTGTTCATATTTTCCTACAGTCGCTTTCCCAGTTTACATATTTTACCGATCTTATCATTTTTCAGTGCCACAGACAAAAATTATTTGACCAAAATATGCCCTCGGAAAATGCACTTATATTACTTACAAGACGTATAAATTAGATGCTATTTTCTATTGGTATTACTATTTACACGTCAAATAGGTTTTAGCACCTAGAACATTGCTAAGCTTACCGCCATAGACCACAAATAGGATGCTGCCACTCACATGGACATACAACAACTAACTGAGGAAAGCACTGCTGCAGTGAGTAGTCAACCAGACTCGTGGAACAGCTTATACACATTATAATGTGAACGAACACGTCAATTTTACGTATTGTTAGTAATTTAGGGTTAATCATATTCAACTGAGCCCACACCAACCTCGGTAAACGGTAACGATAACATAAATATTGTAACATTATATGTAATTCCAATTTATTCCCGAACTTACTAACCATAACCATGTGTAGGTATATACGAATATTCTATTTTGGTCGATCAAATATCTCTCATTAATTGTCTAATTATAAATTTCCTAGTATGAAGCCTCAGATTGTATGCTGCTATCACCCCATTATAAATCTTGAATTAAAAACGAATCCCTTATGCAAAAAAAAAACAATCATAAGAACATTTCCGACAAGGGAAGTTTCCACGGAATGCAACCAGATCCATTGAAGTTCACAATCGGAATGTGCCGAACATCTTGCGCAAAAGATACGACGAAAAATCACACAGCCACAACATAATCAACAGACAACATTCATCGCGCGACTTACGGTTCGCATCTTTTAATAACAGATTTGTTTGCAATGTGGCGACTATATTGGCCCATTAATTTTCTATGGGCCGTGCAATATCTACTTTTTTACCTAAGCTACAACAACAGCAACAAGGACACACAAGTGCCGCTAATAAAATCCATAAAATTTGAATTTAAAAATACCGGGACATATTTCGTTCAGCTCGAGAACATTCTAAAGAAATTATGCACGCTTTTGAGTGTACAATGTTTGTGTATGACGCGCACATATAAGTTAAAAAAAACTACGAGTTATATCTAAAGAAAGTCACATTTTCTTAAATTTTGATTGTCGTCATAAAGATTTATTTAATTTTAGTTATATAGTCCACACTATAAAAGATCACAGTGCAATCGAAAAACAAAAGATTTGCTAAAATTATGTAACATAGTGTAAATTTCTAAAAAAAAATCATTTCATTTACATTTACAAAATACGACCAGTGTTTCGACGTTAGCACTTTTGTGGTAATCTATCACGTTTTTCAAATTATTTTATCTACCACTAGAAATTTCGAATACATATATGCCTAATTTAAAAAATAAATAAATAATAGGCGCGACAGTCCAACATGGGACTAAGGCCGCAAATATGTTAGTGACATCCAATTTCTAAGATCTTAACTGCTTTTTTGTTGAGGTGTATAAATGGGTACTCGTTTAACATCTGAGTGAGATCATAGTCCGTCACATGGGTCGTGAGTTCGAAAAACACAATAAACTGAATTCGTTCACGGTGAGTCTCGAACCCATGACCCTATGCACCGAAGGTTCGCGCAGTAACCACTACACCAGCCAGACTTCAAAAATGGTGTATATTTTTTTTTTTTCAAATTTTTCTAACATTACTCACCATGAGAGTTGGCAAAAACAAAGTTCTATTATTTAAAACTTTATTCACCACATGTCAAAATGATTTTCACCCCATGTCAAAATGATTTTTTTTACTGGATTCTTTTGCACAAAAAATCCTTTGTCTTGTGACTCAAGAGTTTAGTCATACCACAGACAAGTAACTAACAGATGCCTTATCGGTATTTTGGAGCTTAAAATTATGCCGCAGTGCCATCTAACTTGGAACAATCTAATTAAAATCCAAAAGCTTGTTGAAAGCAATGTTTCGTGTCTACAAACCATACCATCCGCACCAAAAGCAGCCAACAGATGGACGACATATCACCTTTACGAGCTGATATGGCGTGAGAGCTATGGTAGTTATTAATTAATACCCAATAGAATACCCGGCTAATCATGATCTTCCACCTACTAAGCTTGAGGCGCATCATGAGAGTGTGCTTAAAGTCTCACTTTTATTTTATATTTTTTTTCTCAATTTCATCTAGCTTATGAGCTAAACATTTGCTTAATGTGCAGTTATTAAACCTAATAAAACAAAATTGCGAAATTTGTATAAACGATTCCTTTCCTCAGCATTTATTTGTGCTGACTGTCCTTATTTTTCGACTAATGGTATAACGATTTGCGGTGAAAGGATTTTTAATAGGTATGGTGGTGAAGTAAACTACTTTGTGGGTACGACGAAAAATGAGCAACGGTAGATTGTAGATTGTATAGAGGGGCGTGAACCCGAAGGGTTTCGCAGCACTGAAGCCAGTGGACCTATTGTGCTATCGCCCTAGTCGCAGATGAGCAGGATTACGCCTGACGATCAAGGTTGATCGTGCTGAGAAACAAGTTGAGGTCGTTTATAGATGTCGAAGGTATGTCGTCCGTATCTGGAAAGGCCACTCCGAGGTGTGACCAGCGACGCTGGGCCAGTGCATCGCACTCGCATAAGACGTGGAAGGAGGTTTCGTCATCTTCTTAACAGAATCGACAGCTCGCATCTTGCACAATTCTTATTGTGCGTAAATGTGATCTCAGGCAGGAGTGACCTGTGAGAATGCCACAGATGATGCGTACTTTAGCTCTGCTTAACTGCAGCAGCTCAGCCGTTCTTCTGTGGGAATACCCTGCTATAAACATTTTCGATTGTCTGAGCCGTGGTAGTTTATCCCAGTGCTCAATTGCCTTGAGTCGTTCCTGGTCTCTGAAAGCTCTCTTGACTAAACATGAAGAGATGTTGCACAGCGCCCGCTCTAAGGGGGGGGCGAGCCGGGCGGTCGCCCGGGGCGCCAAATTTTAGGGGCGGCTTTTTGGCTAGCACTCGAATAAAAAACAAGATCAAAAACATCAATATCAACTTCGATTTAGTGGGAAGGTCTTCGATTTGCTTTCTGTGAAATGGGAAATAGGGAGTCAAATAAACGCTGAGCACATTAAGGCGTTTAAAACAGACTCCTTTGTGAGAAATGTTATCCACAAAGGCATTATTTTCATCCATAATTAGTTTGGAGTTGTTTTCCATAATTTCCATCGACATTTCGCAGCATAATTTAAATACAATTCGCCAAACCTTTGCGTCAATAGATTACCTTGGTCCCGATTGCATTGATTCATCTTGCATTAGAGGGCAAACTACGAAGAAGCTGGTGTGGATTTTAGCAAGATGAGGGATCGAACCACAGAAAACATTGCAGAGCTCCCTAATTTGTGCTCGGACAGGCTAATATCGGAATTTGGCTATTTGGCGAAATAAATAGCTCTGATCTTATTCTCTTTAAAAATTCTCGAGATGGCACATTTATGAAAATAAGCCATGCGCGTTGAAAAGCCTGAAGCAATCCGGCCAATTGAAGTTTTTAAGAAATTTATGGAAAGCATCTGCAGGAGGTTAGTAATGAAAGCGAGCACAATTTTTGGCCTAACATTTTTGAGGGCAGAGTTTTCTAAAAATTTATTGAGTGTTTTAGTGGAAAACAAAATTTCGCATTCATTTTCGATTTTTTCATCAAGCTTTAAAATTTTTAAATTCCAAACAAACTCTATAAGATAAGGCCTTGCTGAACTGTGGTGAATTGCGCTTAAGAGTAGCTGATATGATAGCTGAACGGTCGCTCCCGTGATATCATTTTTCGCAGGGGCGCCGCATAAGGACCCTCAGGGCCCGCGTGGCGGGGGGGGGGCCCACGAGATTTAGGGGTCCAAAAGCCACATGAAAGATTTCTCGAACCATAAAAACAGCACGACTGCGAAAAGCAACACTTCGACGTAGATATTTTTTGTAGACAAGAAGGGATACACTTTTTAAAGTCAAAACAAATCCTAAATTTATTGTTACTCTTTCAACAGAAAGAAAGTTGCATGAGACAATCTGGATCCTCAAATTGCATGGCTGCGCTATTTGCCGTAACTGCAGCCGCGGTTTGCAATCCGACCCACTCTTTTCCATGCCCGCAGTACCATATGGGCAAAAAGATTCTTTAGGTCCCTCTGCAAATAAACTATTTTAAGAAATGTTAGTTGATAGTACCTTTTCTATACTTTCGGACTAAATTCCAATCCACATTGTCATGAACTGTCGAACACGAACAAAATAGTTTGAGAGTGGTACTAAACTTAGTTCAAACTAGTTAGCATGGCCTGTATACGAGTATCTCGTTGAAGACTAAAATATTTGATCTTGCTTGCTGTGCAGAGGCCACATTTGGTTTGAAAGGAGTCTTGCCAAGATTGCTGTATTAATTGATCTTAATATTAAGTACAAACCTTCTTAAAATTGAAAGGTTTAAATTAGAGCACATTTAAATTTAAAGCTGACACAAGGGATAGAGTTCAATTAATAAAATGTCGCTTTTTCAATTGTCTAGCAAGTTACAAACTTAGGCCGCCACACACGAAGCGTCCGAATAATTTTTTTGATACTTTGTTCTTGAAAGTTCATGCATGTTCTTCGATTTTGACAGAACGAAAATTAAAAAAAAATGAATTCGGATTAATTAATTAAACGTTAATAATTTAATTTAATAAACGTTGCAGCAAGAACGCTATTCCCAATAGAAGAATGTAAAGAGTCAAAGTAGCTATTAGCAAAGTTATTATAGTTCGACGTTCTTAATTTTAGTGGAAACACTGCAACGTCAAAATCATATTTCAAAAGAGGTCGTTTAAGGTCGAGCCACACTTTTTAGTCTTCAGTCACAGTCATTTTCCATACAAGTTCAGATTGTCATTTAATTGATTGACTGGCAATCTGTCAATTTGTATGGGAAATGATTGTGACTGATGACTGAAAAGTGTGGATCGGCCTTCAGGCGTGTTTTCGAATGATTATTCAATCGAAAACACACTGAAATTTCACTGTGCTTTTTTTCTGAGTGTAGGGGGCCCACCCAAGAAGTTGGCGGGAGGGCCCCGAGTGAAGTTGTTCCGCCACTGATTTTTTGTGCTCGACGAAGCCATGGTGACGGTCGAACTCACGACAAAATTAAATACTTCTAAAAATCCAGTAGTTCCAAAATATGGGCTGCACTAACAAAAAAATGTTCAAACAATTTAAAATGTGAAAAGAGACCCAGAACTTACAACTTATTTACGCAAGGGGGGCATGAGCTAAAAAAGATTAGGAACCACTGATCTAGATAGTATCAAGAGACGCGAGAGCGTCTTGCCCGCCAAAGGAAAAAGAAAAACGAAAGCGAACAAGTCTATGATTACCGGAGACAACTTGCTTTTTTGTTTGATCAGGCTACAGCTTTCCAGGCAACAGCCACCAAAAAATTTTTTTTAACAAAATATTCCATATATCCTGTTCTAGTGCCTTTCCAAATAAAATCTTCGATCGGCACAATAACGGGTAAGATATATGGAATAAACGGTGAAATTTTCACCCTCACAGACTTAAGCGAGTAACCCAATTTCAGAATGAAGTCTACAGTTGCAGAAAGACTTGCTTCTACTGTCTCTCTTCGTGATGGGATTTTTATGAAATTTGGAACGAATGATCCTCTGGTGGTCCTTCTAAAGAATCAATGTCTTCCATTTAGATAAGTGGATGGAATAACGGTAAATTAATAGGTAAAGTTAACAAAAGATTTCCAACAATTGCGTCTATCGGCTCATCGCATTGACCATTTTTTTAAACACACTGCGGCATTGGGACATTTGGATATTGGGACACCGGGAGACTGGGAGACTAGGATCTTGGGGTAGTGGGATATTAGGAAATTGGGACATTAGGGTCTTGGGACATTAGGACATTGGAGCATTAGGCACAATGGGGAAACAGGGACGTGGGGACATCGGCATATTGGGGCATTGGGACATCGGGATATTGGGGCACTGGGACATCCGGATATTGGGACAATGGGACATTGGGACATTGGGATATTGGGGTATTGGGTATTGGGACATTAGGACACTGGGAAACTGGGACATGGGGGCACTGGGATATTAGGACATTGGGACATTATGACCTTGGGACAATCGGACATTGGGACATTGGGACACTGGTACATAGGGGCATTGGACCACTGAGATATCGGAATGTTGTGACATTGGGGCATCGGGATATTCGCACATAGGGGTACTGGGATATAAGAACATGTGGACATGAGGGTCTTGGGTCATTAGGACATTGGGATATTAGGACATTAACACATTAGGACATTGGGACATTAGGTATACTGGGGAAACTGGGACGTGGAAACATTGGGCCACTGGGACATCAAGATATTGGGACATCGGGATATTAGAACATTGGGACATTGTAACATTGGGATATTGGCACATTGGGATACTGGGACATTAGGACACTGGGAGACTGGGACATGGGGGCACTGGGATATTAGGACATTGGGACATTATGACTTTGGGACAATAGGACAAAAATTGGGACACTGGTACAGAGGGGCAATGTGCCACTGAGACATCGGGCTGTTGTGACATTGGGGCACTGGCATATAAGGACATGTGGACATTAGGATCTTGGGACATCGGGATATTAGAACATTAGGACATTGGGATGTTGGGATACTGGGCCATTAGGGTACTGAGATACAGGGACATGGGGGCACTGGGATATTAGGTAGGACATTGGGACATTATCACCTTGGGATAATAGGACAATCGGACATTGGGACACAGGCACATAGGGACATTGGGCTACAGAGACATCGGGATATTGGGACATTGGGATATCAGGATATTAGGACATTGGAACATTGGGATATTGGGACATGGGAACATTTGGATATTGGGACATTAGGACACTGGGAGACTGTGACGTTGGGGCATTGGGATACTAGGACATTGGACCTTGGGACAATAGGATAATCGGACATTGGGCACATAGGGACATTGGGCCACTGAGATATCGGGCTATTGGGACATCGGGATATTGGGTCATTTGGACATTGGGGCACTGCGATATTAGGACATTGGAACATTGGAATATTGGAATATTGGGACATAGGGACATTGGGAAATTGGGACATTAGGATATTGAGACATTAGGACATTGTGACGCTTGGACATTTGGATACTGGGACATTAGGTTACATGGGGAAATTGGGACATTGGGACAGTGGTACATTCGGATACTTGGCTATTGGGACCTTTGGACACTTGGTATACTGCGACATTGGGACACTGACCACTGGGACATGGGGAAATTGGTACATTGGGATATTGGGACATTTGTACATTGGGACACTGGCACATTAGGACATTGGGCCATTGGGATATTATCACATTAGGATCCTGGGACATTGGGAACTGGGATATTAGGAAATTGGGACATTAGGACCTTGGGACAGTAGGACAATTGGACATTGGGATATTAGGACATTAGGTGGGAGACTGGGACACTTCCACACAGGGAGACTGGGACATTGGGAAATGGCGATATTGGGACACTAGGGTAGTGGGACATTCGGACATTAGGCCATTGGGACACTGTGATATTTGCACATTTGGACATTGGCACATAAGGACAGTAGGAAATTGGAACACTGGGAGATCACGACCTTAAAACAAAAATATTAGGTGGCTATTTAAGTATGCAAAAATATATGATATCTGACCAAAAACAACAAAGTTGTAAAAGTTACCCCGCCAAAGAAAAATTCATCTGCCGCAAAAAGAATACATATCACTCCAATCCGCCGCTCATATGTAATTTTGTTTTAGGTGTAAATGCTGGAGAAGTTTAAATGTACAGGACTACTTCTTAAAATAATTTGGTGGGAGCATTAAGATTTTACTCAGTGCCACTTTGACGGCTCCCACAAAATTACTTTAGGAAGTAGTCCTGTACATTTAAACTTCTCCAGCATTTACACCTAAAACAAAATTACATATGAGCGGCGGATTGGAGTGATATGTATTCTTTTTGCGGCAGATGAATTTTTCTTTGGCGGGGTAACTTTTACAACTTTGTTGTTTTTGGTCAGATGGATATCTACTATCAATCTGTTTGATACAGTACCTAAGGGGCGGCAATTTGTCCTCTTGCCCGGGGCGTCGTAAGTGCTAGAGCGGGCGCTGATGTTGCAAAAGGGTTCAGGTCCGCAGAAAGGGGATGATGCAGCTGTGCGTGCAAGCTCATCAGCCTGTTCGTTCCCTGCGATGGCCATATGACCTGGAACCCAGAAAAGTGTTAGTCTGTTGTTTTTGCCTAGTTTATTCAGCGCCTTCAGGCAGCATTGAACAAGTCCTGACGTGACGGTGTACTTAGCAAGGGATTTAATAGCCGCTTGGGCTTGGCTGTCTGAGAAAATGGCTATACGTTTATTCACGTAGTTCTCTCGTAGGCAGAAATCAGCGCATGTTTCTATTGCGTGTATTTCTGCCTGAAAAACAGTGGTGTGGAGTGAGTTTTATATATTTAACCCTTCTGTCGGCACAAAGGTCTAGATTTTCGTCAAAAAAGTATAGAAGATGAAATTGTAAAATAATATGTTTAGAAGAATTTTGCAAAAAGTTTGAGAAAATCGTTTGAAGTTTTGTGCTTGTTTTTGACGAATTTCAATTTATAGTGCATTTTCATATGTACCCAATAGGTCTGGCAAACCTATACTTTTTCACTTCATTTTGTTTTGCAGGTGAAAAGTGCAAATATGAGATTCACTTAAAAATCGTCTATTTATGACGTAATACATAATACCATTAAAATTTGTAATATAAACGGTAAAAATTTCTCAGACTTGATTTTAGGAAGCCGTTAAGTTCGAAAAATGGGTATACCTAATTTTATCATGAGTTTTATAACATCACCTAATAAACTGAGATTTAATTCTATAAAATTCAAACGAGTTTTATTTCCTTTGTAATACATAGTAGGGACAAAGTATGAGTGACTTGCGAAGGTCTTTCTAAATTGATTTGATCAGGAAATTTACGTAAAAATTAGAATGAAATGAATTTCACGCTTGAAAATTACCCATTTCATTCCACTTATTTCCCTTAATCTGCAGACTAATATAGGAGTAAAATCTAAGAACAAAGCGCCAAATGTTTCCCCAAAGATATTGAAATTGGAAAATACTCGTATGATCAAACTTTCTACTGAATATACGCCATGAAAATAGAGAAGCAAAAAAGTAGAAAATAGGGGAAAAACATGTTTTTACTAATACCACCTCAAAATATGTCTACTTAAAAACGTTTACAGTATATCTACAAAAATGATATAAATGCTAGTTTAGAATTGGCAGAATGACTGTAACTAAAAAAAAATCTCAGTATGTCCAGCCAGACCTATTCAGTATACTAGAATATGCATATTGAAGTAGGTGCCGACAGAAGGGTTAAAAAGGTCGCAGCCGTCAATTTTACGGCAAACAATGCATATATAGTCGGAGAAAAATAAGATATTGGCCGGCAAAAATCATTCATCTCTGGATTTAGTCAGATGGCTAGATTTTAGTAAATTGCGAAATAAGAGCTCCATTATACTCTCTAAAAAAAATCATATCAATCCCCACAAAATCTAAGGGTAGCTCCCATAGAAACTGATCCTCATTTTTTCCGCTTCAACGTGCTATTACTGGTAAAATTTATCCGTCTGGCTCACTTTGGTGGAGTGGACTGGTTGATAACTATGATAAGACATTTTTTTCGATCAGCCCTTTGGTCATGGTAGAAAAGTAAAAGTTTGTTTCTTTTTGCAGTCGTCCAGAAATGCATATTTACACTGATATCCTCCAGCGATCCTTTTATCTTATTCTCCAGCTCTAACAGAGTTTTTTTACGTATATATTGTTGGTAATAAAAACAAACTGCTCAATAGCTGAAAGCGCACTCCGAGTGCGTCTCAAACCTAAACTTTTAGTTTGTTGTTGTTTTTTGTTTTTGATATTACTATCTGCATTTGAAGTTGAGAAATCTTCTTTTCAGACCCAACGGCCATAAAACGCGACGTAGCCCAACAAGTACAAGAGTCATAACGAACCAATTCAATTGTACCAAACTGAATGAAGCGGGGCACAACTCTTTATAGCTAAATTACGATAGCTTTGTAGTAACTGCAAAGATTGCTCAGAAGGACGTGGAAGACAGTGACATGTATCATTTTTCGGTCATAGGTAATAGCTATCTCATTTCATTACATACGAGACTTTGACGATGCCATAGAAGGATACGGTACTTTCCTCAGCTACGCTACCCAGTGAAAGGGTAAAACCTTTGTATAGTTACTTTAAGACACTGTATTTCCTTATAGAAGCACTATACCAACCACGCAAATTTATAACTACGGCTTGATGGATTTTTTGGAATAAAAAGCCTCAACCGTCAATTTGACGCATCTGACCCTAATAGTTATAATAAAACACTAACTAAATTTTTATATTTTTATTTCTACCCTGAAAAAATAATTTGCTAACAAGACAAAATACAAAAAAAATAGCCAAGGAATAATTTTTCCTGATTTAAGATGTATTTTTTGTTCCAAGAAAAGGTTTTCTGATTTAAAATATATTTTCTTGTTCGAAAAAAAGTTTTTCCTTAAAATAATGCTTATTTATTTATTTTAAGCAAAGACTTTTCTTGGAATAATAAAATACACCTTAAAATCAGGAAAAATTCTTCCTTGGCTGTTTTTTTATTCTACTTTTTTTTTCTTGTTTTTAGCAATTAAATGATCAAATGCACATCTTAGGAAAAGTTAATAAATATGAAGGCTGAAAACAATAGATATAGTTTGGAAAATATAGACGACATCACAAAACCTTCAAATTTACGGCTCCATTCCTTCTAGTGTTAAAGCACCTAAACATGCCGTAATCTTGAGATGGTGCCCCTCAATTCTGGCCCCCAAGGCGGTCGTCCTGGTTACCCTTCTCTATGGTCAACGATTTACAAATAATTTCTTTTCATTTTCAGTGTGATGAAATATGAAGTATATTTGTAAATCATTGTGAAATTAACTCATTATATGAGTAACAACCGAAATCTATAATTTAGCATGATTCTGAACAAAAAAAAAAAGAATTTTGGAAACTTAGAAAATCTATCACTTTTTTATCACGGTCTTAAAAAAAAGTCGAAACACTGTATACAACACTATTTGCCTTCACTACATTCTCGTACTAGTCCAATCAAAATAGAAAAAAAAAGGATAATCCAGGACAAGTTTTTGATGTTTTAAAATTTGCCACTGATTTTTTTTGAGAATTTGGTTTAATGAATGTATACAGGGTGTCCGGAAAAAACGCAACGGATTCTGATTCCCCAAGTGATTTCCAAAAAAAAAAAGTTGTACATAACATACCCCCAATTCTAAAATAGCAAAATAAGATGATTATTACAGCCAACAAATTTACCCAAAAACTAAAACTGATCAGTGATCACACTAAAATCGGATTTGGTTTTTACAGAGCTTCAAAGTTACATTTTTGTGATTTGACACAAAAACAAATTATTTTTCCATCTCAAGTTTCTCCAACTTCTACCAAGGTGGGTTGCTTGTACGATTCTTTTAAAAATTGGCGCATAGTCTTGTAATTATGTCTTTCTTGCATCATTTTATCCTTACTCCATTATTTCTAATAGTTTTAATGCCTTAAGTTCAGAAAACTAGTCTTTTTCCCTGTAAGTTATTTCGTTAATAATTAGAGATATAATTATTCCTGCGAACATAAGTGCCACCGAATACTTCTAACAATAATAGGGGCACTTTACAGGGTATAACCACTGAATAATAGTCCAATAATGGCGTTTGGCGCCGTTTTTTTTAATGCAATAGAACCCTATTGTAGCACTAAATTATGCTTCAAAAAAGGCGTACGCCATTTGCTTTATATCATCATTTTCTGCCATTGAACGAATTTGCAAAAAAAAAAAATAGAAAAACAAAATTTCCGCAGCTAGCATTGAACCCGTATCTGTTGATTGCCCGTCCTACACGCTACCACTCACCCAACCTCACATTTAGTCAGCATTGCTCGTAAACACTACAAATGGTTAGTTGATTATATAGAAATGCTTGACAATTCTATATCGAATCTTCTGCAATGCCCCCCTAAATCTTAACATTTATCAATAAAATAAAGTTAATTTCTGCGCAGAGATCACCTTCCGAAGATAACAATATGAGATTTCAAGGATTTCTATTGAAGAAATTATGTATTTCAGAGCTCTTAATAAGTGTCAATTTATTAAAAAATCATGAAGTCCATCTTTCTATAAAACTACAATGAACAATTTATTGGATGACCATACGAATGTCACACTATAAAAAAGAAACAGACTGTGGTATAGAAGAATATATGCGTGTGTGTGAGTTAACTTAGAGATACTATTGCTTGTGTGTGCTGTATCATCCAATAAACACAAAAGTGGAGTATTTAAAGGTGTATCCTTTTAGGTTAACGTTTAGAGATAGTTTTATCGAAGTCTTCTACCACCATATTTAAATTTATTCCATAATGATGATAGAAAGCTTTCCGGAAAATGCTTTAAGGATGTTTTATCGGATCAAATTATTTCTTTAAGCCATGTCACACAATAAATTGATTTCGTGGTACTACATGATTGCTACAGCGTGAAGTGCTTCTTTAAAGCAAACGAATTGTTGCTTGGGAGGCTTAAAATTTAAAATCTATTTACACTTTCGTGGGCGCCTGAAAATCAAGAAACGACACCAACAGTAAAATATGTTCGATCACCCGATAGACCCTATATTCCACAAAACCCATATCTCCAGTTAAGGATAAATGTGTGTCCTTTTGGTCCATTTTAGGACTTTTCCGAAAAAGATATAATTCTTATCAAAATGAGGCTTAGACTATTGGGATCCTTCAGATTCAAACAACAAAATTATTCCTTTGGTTATTTTTATTGTTTTTTTTTTTTTTTCAATTCAAAATCCTGAGTTGATTGGACTAAAAATATTTTCTTTTGAAAATGAAAATGTTTTCACGTAATGTTGGCACTTACCTGTGCAGCTCAGTGTCCATGTTTCGATGGCCAGAGTGATAATATTCGTCAGTTCTTATTAATTTAGTTTTAATTAAATTAATGATCTCTGTTATTACGTTGGCATGTTCTAATTAAAATATCTGCGCCAAATTAAGATAAAGTTTACGAATGAACGATGCAAATTAGATCTTTGTATAAACGGACCATCATTTGCTCATTGAAAGATCGGGCAATAGTTACAGATTAGATTTCTGGCGTGCCCGTGATACATATTTGCAAGGATGCATCGCAATAGATGCGAGCGTACAATTTATGTGGGCTGCATGCATTCATCAGATAGTCGTCACAAGCAAAATGCCATAAAATTATTATATGGCCGTGATTGGATTGGAATATTGCTGTGACTAATGAAGTTGTCCTTTTGAAAATAATTTGACAAAGATTTAACGAGGTACCTAAGGAAAATGTTTCAAGTAGTTTACAGTTTCAAAATGGTTGAATAAAATGGGGTGACTTTCAAAGTCGGTTAACCAAGTTATGACGGAATAACTCCTCATATAGGAAGAAACTAATATCCGAGAACTGTCAAAATGTAAATACCGAGCAATTTCTTTATTTTCGATTTTACATTTTAATTGAAATCCGCCTCCTAAGCGAAACTACCAATTGATTGTACTTTACCTTTCTACCACTTCATTACAATCTTAATGAAGGACTTGACATACTCTCAAGTTAAAAAAAAAAAAGAATGCATTTCAGTCTAAAAAAAACACTAAGCTGAACCCATTTATACAGTGCCACCGTATTTACTACTCACTGCATTCCTTTCCCTCTTCCCTTCTCTCCGTTTGGATCACAATTCATTATAACGTCCTCCTTCAGCCATACAGACTCTTATCAAAAGAATACTGAACGATTCTGGCTTATATGCGGCTGAAGTTTTTGCATCGATCATTAATTATATGCGACCGTGTATTGAAATCAATTTGAGGTCATTTTTCATGTCAGTTGAAGACGAGCCGAGGCGAGTGAATTTAAACGATTGTCGAGGAAGGCATCGCCCTTTTTTCCTTTTCCTTTCCGCATGCAATGCATTCCGCTGAATGAATGAAAATTATTGTTTCTTTTTTTATTGTTTAGTTGATTTAAAATTTTCTCTTAAAGTTTAATTCCAGAAGTTAATTGCAAGGTGATGGAATTGGATTTTAATTAATCACTCACGTAATGATCTTATGAAAAAAAAATACTTTCGTTAATCTTTGACCACTAAATAAATATAATTCTTGGAGCTGGTTTACAGCTCTATAGAAGGTAGGAACAATCCCTATTCCCGATATTTATTTTGGGTATTTTAAGATGACCTAAAAGTGGTTCCACAATTCACACAAAAAACCTGGACTATTTACATAGGTAGTTCGGTTTGAATTCGTCATATTATTTGCATAGTTTGGTTGAGTTTTTTACCTGGAACCTTTGCAAATTCCACTGGTGGACAAACTATCCCGCACGTTACTTCTTATTCAAATTAAGTAATTGCATCTAAAAACTTACCTAACTCATTTACCTGAACGTCATTCCTTTCGCAGAACTTGTAAAACATATACCCAAATAAAAACGCTACTATCTGTCGTTTTGCGTCACATTACCCAACCGTATTCCGCCTCCTCTACGGCAGGAAACGTCGAAAAGTCAAATCAAAATCCGCTCTACCCCAAATAAAATTTTACAATCCCTAACTACCAAAATTTTATAGCACCCAATCTAACTTCGTCAAATCGGGAGTGCATAATATTATGTAACGTGCATCCATTGTAAACTAATAAAATTGCCAAATTACAGGAAAGCATATATCTGAACAATTTCGTTCTTTCTCTACCTTTAAAATACAATAAGAAAATTTTCCTCGAGTTTTTCGGCGATTTTTGTCTATTTCTTTGTTGTTCCTCGCGCGCGTTCGTTCCGTTGAAAATGATGCGCAACGATAAGTGCATCAAAGAAATTTCTTATTTTTACGCAAAGACAGCAATTAAGGACGAAATAGGCGAAAAATATGCGAAGTGCGTGTGCGCTTCATATAGAGGATTCACGCGCGACTCACTCATATAATAATGTTTGTGTCAAGGACATTTTGCATCACGCTGCGAACATTACCTGCTAATGGCCAGAACATAAAAGATGTGCGAGTAAACAGAAAAACAAACAATTATTGACAGTTCAAGTTTTCATCAAACATTGTCCGACGAATGGTCACACGACTGATTTTCTTGGACGCGCTCCGAGGTCCTTGTAGTGTATACACACAAGGTTGGAACGAATTTCATAATAATGTTGTTCTGAAAACATTGGTTAATGGGAAAACAGTTGATGGGCAACATTAGAGGTGTCCTTTTATGTACGAATTTGTCTTAACGCATCGCAAGCAAATCCAAGGGCAGGATAATTATTAAATGAAATGTGTGAGTTTTTTTTGGTCGGATAAGTGAGTAAAAAGCAAACATCAAAGCATGACGACATTGTTGATCACCCACTAGGGAAAATGTTTTGACATTGAATCGACAATTATCAATTCTAATGTGTTAACAGTCTAATTTGATGCTTAGGGAGCATATAAGGAGAAGTGTTTCCTTCTGAAGAAGAGCGAATAGTAGGTATGAGTCTCACAATTGAAAAGTATTGTTATAATTTTCTCGTCTATTCTAGACGTTCCAGTGGGTTCGATAGATTTTCGCGTACACGACAATGAATAACACTCGCTTTACTGTAACACTATTTATTACAACCACACGGATATACACGGTTTACAATTTCTACTAATTTCTTCACTAATTATTGACTCGACATTAATTATTCACGGCTAAAACTAGACTGACTGACTGGCTCTAGTCGACGCCCTTATATACCCATTTTCGATGGTCTGGAAACTTCGGCCAATAGGTTGTCTCGCTAGTGATGCTAACACCATCTGGTGCCCAGTAGAGCATACAATTTGGGTTGGCGTAGCGCCATCTGTTGCCAATTTGGATTGACGTATCCTAGACACCTAACATTACCCCCTCCTTAAACCTGTTCGTCCCGAACAGAACACGCTTCGGTTTCTTCCGTATCGTTGCCTCGATAGGGTGCCAATCGATCCACATGTATGATCTTCATTTTCGCTCTCGGCTTCCGATGCTCTCGAATACGATATACGACATCATTAAGACGGGTGATAACTTCGTACGGTCCTTCCCAGTTCTGCTGAAGCTTCGGACATACTCCTTTTCTGCGACGGGGGTTGTATAACCAAACGAGATCTCCTTCGTTGAACCCGGCAGTGTTAGCCCTTAAGTCGTATCTCGTTTTCATACGATCCGCATTCAATCGTAATCGTGTTCGCACCAACTTATGCACATTATCCAAACGTTGCTTTAAGTCGTACACATACTGAGGAACTGATGTCGACTGTTCCGCTGGCGTAATTCCGAATTTTACATCCGCAGGCAGCCGTATTGTCCTTCCAAACAGAACTTTTGATGGGGTTTCTCCTGTTGATGTGTGCTCAGCCGCACGGTATGCCATCAAGAATAGCTGTAGGTGTTGATCCCATGTTCGCGGATTGTTCGACACAACTTTGGCTAAGTGCTCGTTCAATGTCTTGTTGAAACGTTCGACCATTCCATCGGACTGAGGGTGTAGAGGCGTAGTCCTAGTTTTCCGTATTCCCAATAGCCGGCACATCTCGCTGAACACTCCAGATTCGAAGTTTCGCCCTTGATCAGAATGTAGCTCACAAGGTACACCATATCGACAGACCCAATTTTCGACGAGCTGATCTGCCACCGTGGTCGCTTCCTGATTGGGAATTGCGTATACTTCCGTCCACTTACTAAAATAATCAGCCACTACCAATGTGTACCGGTTTCCGCGATCGGTTTCTGGAAATGGTCCCGCAATATCCACAGCGACTCTTTCAAACGGCGCACCGACGACGTATGTCTTCATAGCTCCTTTCAGTTTTCGCGCTGGTCCTTTAACCGCTGCACAACTCGTACACCTGCGGCACCACTCTTCAACGTCACTTCGAGCATGAACCCAGTAGAATCGTTCACGCACTTTCGCCAAGGTTTTGTTGACGCCAAGATGCCCTCCCGATGTTCCTTCGTGCATCTCTCGCAGCACTTCGTCGACCTTGCTCCGTGGAAGTATCAGCTGCATTATACATGACGTTCCGTCCGTTGATTCCCATTTCCGTTTTAGCATGCCATCCTCAACGTGAAGAGAATTCCACTGAGCCCAATAACTTTTCGTGGTTGACCCAAAGGTTGACACCTCGTTCCAACTGGGCCTTTCTCCGGACTCCTTCCACACGAGAATCGAACCGATATCCTCGTCGTTCAGCTGGGATTTGCGTATTTCCTCCGGACTCCAGCCTTCCATAGGCAACAATGTCAGCCTTCGTGTATTTTCGGCTTCCTTCTCTTCCACTCGAGCGCAGTGTTTGCATCCAAGGGGGCATGGACGGCGTGAGAGAGCATCAGCATTATTGTGCACTTTTCCACTTCTATGGACCGTATCGAATTCGTATGTCTGCAACCGTTCGATCCATCTAGCAACTTGACCTTCCGGATTTTTGAAGTTTAATAGCCATCTCAACGCAGCATGATCCGTTCGCAGTATAAATTTCTGGCCAAGAAGGTATTTGTGGAAGTGTTTCGTCGCCTCGATAACTGCTAGCAGCTCTCTTCTTGTCACGCAATAGTTTCGCTCACTCTTCGACAACACGCGACTAAAATAGGACACCACTTTCTCTTCGCCGTCAACACTTTGCGATAGTACCGCACCAATTCCGGTGTTGCTCGCGTCCGTGTCAAGAATAAACGTGACTCCAGCTTTCGGATACGCTAACACGGGTGCTTGACAAAGTTCTGCCTTTAATGCCTCAAATGCGTTTTGGCATTCTTGACTCCATATGAACGGATGATTCTTTTCAACCAAAGAGTGAAGGCACTTTGCAATTTTCGCGAAATCCTTGACAAATCGCCGATAATAGGTGGCCAAACCCAGAAAACTGCGCAGCTGATGTTTATCTTTCGGAACTGGCCATTGTCTCACTGCTTCCGTTTTGTCTGGATCTGTTCGTATTCCTTCAGCAGAGACAATGTGTCCCAAATAACCAACTTCGTTGCTGAAAAACGTACACTTCTTTGGACTTAGCTTCAAGTTGGATGCACGTAGCCTCGCTAAGACCTCCTTCAGATTGCGCAGGTGTTCTTCGAAGTTCTTTCCGATCACAATTATATCGTCCAGATATACGAGGCATGTCTTCCAGCTTAATCCACGCAGCACATACTCCATCAGACGCTCGAATGTGGCCGGTGCGTTGCACAATCCAAACGGCATCACTACAAATTGCCACAAGCCGGATCCAATAGAAAATGCCGTTTTCTCTCGATCGTTCTTTTCGATTTCCACTTGCCAATAACCACTTTTCAGATCCAATGTCGAAAACCATTTCGCTTCTGCCAATGTGTCCATGATGTCGTCGATCCGGGGTAGTGGATAACTGTCCTTTTTCGTCACGCTGTTGAGCTGCCTGTAGTCAACGCAAAATCGTGTGCTGCCGTCCTTCTTCTTAACAAGGACTACAGGCGATGTCCACGGACTATTTGACGGTTCGATGACACCTTGTTTTTCCATCTCTTGGATCATTTTATGTGCTTCATCGCGTTTGGCCAGCGGTAGTCGCCTGGGAGCCTGTCTGATGGGTTGAGCGCCTTGGGTATCAATACGGTGCGTAACCTTATTAGTTCGGCCTTGATCTTCGTCGTTCGTCGAGAAAACGTCTTCGTACTCGTTGATCAATTTCATAGCGAGCGATCGTTGTTCGGGTGACAAGGTGTTGTTCTTTATAATTGTATCGGCACGAATTCCGCGTTTTCTGATTTCACGGGGCTTAGATTCGTCCGGGACATCTATTGCTGTTACTGACAAAACTGGTTGACAGTTCCCTAATATCGTTCCTTCTTTCACCTTTACATCGCGCTCCGACACATTCATAATTCTTATCGGCACATGCTGCTCCTCATCAATCCTCACCAAACTTCGCGCTACCATCAAGTTCTTGAGCGCTGGTAACTTCGTTGGCTCCACTACATAGAAATGATGGCCTCCAGGACTCCCATCCAGTCTCGCTCGCATTACGCATTCCGAACTCTTCGGTATATCCATATCCTCCGCTACCAATACTCGGAGGGCCGGCGTTTCCATTCGTGGTACTTGTGCGACAATCTCGATGTTGCGCCATCTCAGTGTCTTTCGTCCCAAGTCCAACATGAATCCGTTTGTGTTCAGGAAGTCCATTCCCAGGATGCATTCGTCGGTGATATCGGCAACTAAAAACTTGTGGCTGAACGTAACATCTCCAAGTCGTATTCGTTTGTTAACCTCGCCATGCACACCCATTTCTCCTCCGGTCGCTGTTCGAAGCACGAATTTTCTGTCGTTCACAAGCTTCATTCCTTTCACGATGTCCGGTCTTAATATTGATTTTGTTGCGCCAGTATCGATGGTGAAGATACACTGCTTGTCTCCTATCCAGCCGACTAGACATAGATCGTTTTCGCCTCGGTGAACGCGTGAAACGGAGATGGTAGTTCTGGGGGCACCATTTCCACAAGCCAACCTCTGCCCCTTGAGATTGGCTTTTACATGTTTCCCGCCTCCCTGGCAGCGGGGGCGGTTTGATTCGCGCTTGGCAGACTCGCTTGTCTTGCTTGTTGAGCACACCTTTTGCAGAATGTTTGTGTCTTCCTCGGCTGTTGACAATTCCTTCGCACATGACCCTGTTCACCGCAGTTCCAGCATCGAATTGAACTGTTGGTATCTTGCCTTGATGCATCCATACGCTGGCAGACACAATCCTCCACTACCTCTCGAACTCGCACACAATTACGGGCAGCTTGCTTCGCAGCTTCAAATGTCAGGCTGTATGCAAGTGCATCCTTGATCGTCCGCTTGTCAGCTAGCCGTAACGCCTGTTGTAGTTCACGATCCAGGAGAGCTGTAGCGAACACATCGACTGCTGTTTCGTTCCGATGTTCTGGCTCCGAGGTAGGATATGACAAAAGAGCCAGCCGTTCAATATCTTGCGCCAATTGCTGAAGAGTTTCTCCTGGCTTCTGTGTCCGGTTACGAAGCTGTGATCGATAAATTTGCTTCATGTGTTCGTCACCGTAACGCCCATCCAACGCCTTCACAAGCTCCACGTAAGATGTCTGCAGTGGAGCAGGAATCGATTGCAGGATTTCGGCAGCAGGTCCTCTCAACGCTAGAACCAGAGCCGTGGTGCGCTCGCTATCAGACCAACCATTTACCATTGCAGCAGCCTCAAACTGTGTCTTGTAGATATTCCAAGACATTTGTCCATCAAAAGTCGGCGCTTTTAGACTTTTAATATTCGATTCGGCTTTAAATATTTCACTTTTTCTCGATGTTTCGAGGTCGCTATAAGACTTCTGGATATTTCCGACTACTGCTGCATTCTGCGGGTATTGGTTGACATTCGTTGTTTTCAAACGTTCCAGATCGTTCTTTAACATCTGGACTTCTTCCGCCACTGACTTGATTTTATCAGAATTTTCTTGCGATTTTTCATCGACTATCTTCAGCACTTCCGTTTTCGTTTGTTCGAGGCTTTTCTTTAAATGGCTGAACGATTCTTCCTGCTTGGTCGCTATCGCCTTCAGTTCGCTCAGTGCCTCTTCGGACCTGGCTGACCGTTCATTCTGTTCCTTCAGTTCGGACTTTATCGATTCCTCCATCTTGGCTGATCGTTCAGTTAATGCGATGAGTGTCTCCTCTGACTTCACCGACCGTTCATGCTGTTCCTTCCTTAGTTCTGACATCGCTCTTAGCAACTGCATCATTGGGTCCATGACTTGTTCTGCACTTGGCTCGCAGATGTCTTGCTCCTCCAGAAACTCTACCGTATCGGGATCCTGTCCTTCATCTCTTAGTGCGTCCATCAGCCGAGCAAGCAACGCACTTTTGTTTCCCGAAGTTGACAAATTCCGTTTCGCCAGCTCACGCTTCAATTCGGCCGTGGTTAATTGCGAGATATTACGCGGCATTTCGTTTCTCGACTTATAAACGGTCTACAGTTCAATTTTACACGAATCGAATTTTCTAGAATGTTTTCGAATTCTACACGTTACGGCACTAATTCACTTTCGAGAAGTTTTTCAGTCAACAATAGTCCGACCCGAAGTTCACAAGTTCACTTTCCAGAACTTTCCGTCACGAACTTTCCCGAAAATTCTCGTCGAGTTCTCGAGTGTTCGCAAACACACGCGATTTCACGTTTACCGGATCTCGTCACACTAGTCCGATACGATTGCGTTCACTTTCCAGAATTTTCTGTCGCGAATTTTCCAGAAAATTCTCGTAGAATTCTCGAATATTCCCAAATACACTCGTCACACAGTTTCACGCACTGAATCTGTCCACACTAGTTCAACACGACCGCGTAAGTTCACAATCCAGAACTTTCCAACGCGAACTATACCGATAATTCTCGAAGAGTCCTCGAATATTCACGAGTTCACTCGGCACTCGCAGTTTCACGTCGTATATTCCGCGCACGAGTCACACTTCACCGTACTTGAAAATCCCACTTCTGACACCAATTGTTATAATTTTCTCGTCTATTCTAGACGTTCCAGTGGGTTCGATAGATTTTCGCGTACACGACAATGAATAACACTCGCTTTACTGTAACACTATTTATTACAACCACACGGATATACACGGTTTACAATTTCTACTAATTTCTTCACTAATTATTGACTCGACATTAATTATTCACGGCTAAAACTAGACTGACTGACTGGCTCTAGTCGACGCCCTTATATACCCATTTTCGATGGTCTGGAAACTTCGGCCAATAGGTTGTCTCGCTAGTGATGCTAACACCATCTGGTGCCCAGTAGAGCATACAATTTGGGTTGGCGTAGCGCCATCTGTTGCCAATTTGGATTGACGTATCCTAGACACCTAACAGTATTGAAAACACTGTGAAAAAAAGGATATCCTTTGGATAGCGAAGGTCTTAGCGAGAAATAGTTATTATCTTATTTTTTACTGCAAAATACTCAGTTGATACACAAAGTTATAGCTTTATCTAGCTCAACAAACTTGACGTGTTTCCAAGGGGGCTTTTGATAGTATCTTTCGGATTTGATTTTAAAGTGTGTGCCCTATTTGTTGTTCGATTGACGTTGTACGACTTTAGCATCTCCAGCCCTAGACTAGGCATTCGTAAATGCATACTTCAAAGATTTCAAATGTCATTCGAGAATCCTTAATTTGGTTTTTGTTGAGGTGTTGCAGTGCATAAATCTCAAAATCTATTTCGATAAACACAAATAACTCAAACATGACTTCAAATTTGCCACGTAGATACCTAATTCCAAGAATATGTTGTCTTGCTTTTTCAGTCCCGGCTATTCCCTTCTAGGTGTAAAGCCGTTACCGATAAGCAAGGAATATTCATGCAGCTCAAAATTAAAAAGCGAAAATCACACTTAGAGAAAGTTTAAAGACCTCATCTCAAAACAACGAATTTACATAAAATTTTCCCGTACAAATGACCCCTTTCCATTTCTACAATAAGGTAATAAATTTCGACAAAATATCGCTAGTAGTAGCGCCCGCTTTAGGGAGGGGCAAGCCGGGCGGTCGCCCAGAGCGCCAAATTTTTGGGGCGGCATTTTGGCTAGCATTTCATAGGAACAAAACTTAATTAAAACACTTACTAATTCCAAAAAAAACCACAGCAAACTACATGAATTTTCAAAAAACCGAAAACCTGAACTCAGCAATTGCCCACCAATAAGTTATCTGACTCCCTAGTGGCCCGTAAGGTTTACGCGTTATGCAGGTGTGTCCTGCTCTGTCTGGCATATCTTAGACGTACACCGCCATTAGATTATCTTAGAGATTATATACGTATTACAGTAAAATAGTTTGTCTAATTCGTCGGCAGAATATTCTTCCACTAACGACACAATCCAAGCCGGAATTAAGTCTACCCGACAAATTTAATTAACGAGTTTTCTTTTATAGTGAAATAATAATTCTTCTTCTATATGGCACGATAGCCCGCCGTCGGGTCTCGGTCGCCTGAATTGAAGACTTCCAATTGTCGCGGTCACGCGACCTTGTCCTCCAGTTCCGAAAGTCTAGCACTCGTTGCGCGTTCATCATCTTTTTGGGAATGCGATCGTCGTTCATCTCGTCGTCCCGCCCATTGCAGTCGCTGCAATTTTACGATTTTCGACACCTGTAGCTCATCATACAGCTGATACAACTCAAGGTTGTACCGGATGCGCCATTGTCCTCGTTCACGAATGGCCCCGAAGATTCTTCGGAGAACCTTTCGCTCGAATGTGTCCAACAGGTGTTCAGAGTTTTGGGTTAGGGTACATGCCTCGCAGCCATAGCATAGGATTATGGTTTTATACGCGTGGAGCTTCGTGTTCCTGTGCACCAGCTTCGAATTCATAATTTGGAGGACCGAAAAATAACACTTATTAGCTAGTTGTATCCGTCGCTTTATCTCATCTATTTGGTTGGCGTCCTTTGACAAATTGCAACCCAGGTAAGTGAAGTTGTCTACATACCATATATTGAGGTCCCCCACTGTGATGCTTGAAGTAACTGGCGTTCTAATTTTTGATTGCATCATGACCTTGGTATTAGATTGGTTGATATGTAGCCCAACTTCTTTGGCGGCGTTATTGAGATTGTGCAGTAGGCTTTCTGCATCACCCAATCTTCGATGTTGATGTTGTCGGCGTACGCTACTAGCTGAGTCGATTTAATAAGTAGCGTTCCGCTGCTGTTCAAATTCATGGCTCGAATTACATACTCCAGAGCCAGATTGAAGAGCGTCGGCGCCAGCCCGTCGCCTTGCTTGAGTCCAGTACGAGTTTCAAATAGGACAGTGAGTCTGTTCTGTTAATAATAATTGCATACAAAATATAAAATCGGTATTAGAGCGAAATTCATCATCAATGTGGCACGATAGCCCGACGTCGGGCCTTGGCCGCCTGAATCGTTGACCTCCAATTGTCGCGGTTACGTGACCTCGTCCTCCAGTTGCGGAAGCCCAGCAGCTGTTGGGCGTCTTCACCTACGGATTTCTCCCAGCGAGCTCTCGGTCGTCCACGCAACCTCGCTCCGTCAATTCGTTGTGCGTTCATCACTTTCTTTGGCATGCGATTATCGTCCATCCGTTGTACATGCCCCACCCATTGCAAACGTTGAAGCTTCACGATTTTCGATACTTCCAGCTCATCGTACAATTGATACAACTCATGGTTGTACCGGATACGCCATTGGTCTCGCTCGCGAACGGCCCCGAAAATTCGCCGAAGGACCTTTCGTTCGAATCGGTCTAGCAAAATTTCGGAGGCTTGGGTGAGGGTCCATGTTTCGCAGCCATAACATAGCACGGGTCGGATAATCGTTTTGTACACGCGGAGCTTCGTGTTCCTGTGCGCAAGTTTCGAATTAATTATAGGGAGGACCGAGAAATATGTCTTATTGGCTAGTTGTATCCGTCGCTTAATTTCGTCGGTTTCGTTGGCGTCCTTTGATAAGTTACAACCCAGATAGTTGAAGTTGTCTGCATACTCGATATTAAGGTCCCCCACTGTGATGCTTGAATTTGCTGGCGTCCTTGTTTTCGATTGCATCATGGCCTTTGTTTTGCTTTCGTTTATATGTAGTCCAACTTCCTTTGCGGCGTTATTGAGGTTATGCAGAAGGCTTTCTGCATCACCCAACCTTCGAGACATGATGTTGATATCGTCGGCGTACGCTACTAATTGAGTCGACTTGATGAGTAGCGTTCCGCTGCTGTCCATAGAGCGAAATTAGTACAATCATATTTCTTGTGTTAAATCTATCTAGGCTCCAACACATTGGATTTTTCAGTCGCGTGACGTTTCTCAAATGTCTGGTATTCGAGATTTGTTGCAAATATCGAAGAAACCCACGTTTTCAGCAGCATCAGCTTCGTTAAAACATCAGAATCTTCTCTTTGTTAGCTATATGTTCAAATATTTTTCAATTTGTGGACAAAAAAAAATAAATTTTAATAATTTTTCAGGAGAGCTAATCGAATTTACATGGATTTTTGATGGTCATAGACTACCGGATATGCCGGTTCCATCAGCCTGACTTAAGTAATTCCTTTTTTCTTAGCTAAATTTATGGACTTATATATAAGGCTTATAGATAGACAGACAACCCAGGCAGCTGTTTTAGCGGACTGGGCTTTGGCAGTTAGTTTAGGTTTTCTTCATTTGAACCTCTATTTTTAACATTCTTGTGTCCCAGAAAAAGCTAATGCTGAGACAGGTCTCCATTCTATTGCAGCACTCGACCAGCTTTCGATAGATTTATCACAAATGCTGCCTGATGATGAGATTACAACTCTAACATTTGGTGAAGAAGTGTGCTTCAAATCTTCACAGAAAAATTAGATTTTCGTCAGATTTCTTTTCACTATTTCAAACTCGACAGCTTGTTTCCGTGGTTCTTGAAAAAATTAATACTGTTGAAAGAACAACAACAACCAAGACAAAACCTAGTGGCTTTGGGGGCGCCTTGGCTTGGGGGATGGATGGATGGATGAATAGGGCGCCGAGATGGGTTGGGCTGGTTGCGCCCAATACTGCAGCCTG
Source organism: Microchrysa polita (assembly GCA_949715475.1). Taxonomy (NCBI): domain Eukaryota; kingdom Metazoa; phylum Arthropoda; class Insecta; order Diptera; family Stratiomyidae; genus Microchrysa; species Microchrysa polita. The sequence continues at coordinate 17,192,446 of OX454421.1, read as the reverse complement.
CTGGCTTATTGTAATATCCCAATTTAGCGAAATAGTTCAGGCTATTAGCTCTGACCTTCATAAAAGGTTTAGAAGAAAATTAACCAGGTTTACATTGGGTGTGCTCATTGTGGTGGTTTGAGCCCCAACCCAACGAAGTTTTGTCTTCAGCTCATAAGAGCAGGGCATTCGAAGATAACGTGCGAGGCTGATTCCTCGTCTTCGTTGCAGAGGCGGCATAATGGGTCTTGTGTGTAGATCTCTATCGTATGCAGATGTTTTCGAAGGGTTCAATGACCAGTTATAAGGCCTGTCACTGCCCTGAGGTTCGTTTTGCTGAGACTGAGGATTTCAGTGCAGCTGGTATGCCAGTTTGATCCCAGCATACGCTTGCTGTGTCTGAGCCCTTCAGCGAGTCTCTATCGGTTTTGGAAATTATTTTCGGCCTGACAACTGTTCTACCAGTGGATTTGCTAATACCAATTGCAGGTTTTGGGCCGTTGAGTGGTTGTTCGGAACCCTCTCTTGCAAGGGCATCAGCTTTCTCGTTTCCTTCGATCCCTTTATGACCTTTCACCCATTTCAGGTTTACATTGTTTCGGGTAGCTAGGTGTGTGAGGTTTTGTTGGCATTCCCAAACCAATTTTGAAGTTGTTTTGGGACTTGCAATCGCCTTTATCGCAGCTTGACTGTCGGGGAGAATATAAATTGTCTTGTTTGTATATACCTTACGAGTACTCTCCCCTGCTGCAAGGTTTATGGCTATAAGTTCTGCCTGAAAGACAGTTGTGTATTGACCTAGGGGTGTAGAGATACTGTTGTTGTTTGTTTTAGTATAAACTCCTGCCCCTGTTACTTCGTCTGTCTTCTACCCATCCGTGTACCACACTATATGTTTTGATAGATGGTTTGATGGTTGTCGTTCCATTTATTCCAGTCTTCCCTGACCGTTGAGGTCTGGATGTTGGAGTCGAAGGTGTAGGTACTTGGCCCATATCTAGGATTGGGTTTGCAATGATTTGTGTAATCGTACAGTGTCCTACCCTTTGTGATGTCCACATGTTCGATGATTGTAGTTTAAACGCTGCGAGTCTTGCCTCTTCTGTGATTATGAGGTCCAAAGGTGGCAGGTCTAGTAGTTTCTCTAAGGTAAGAGTTGGTGGCTTGAGAAACTCAGGGATTCTTTTCGAAACAAAAAATCCTTATTTTATAGTCAAGAACTTGAACATTTTGAGCCTTGAACGCCTTCTAGGTAAGTAAATGTGTACAGTGCCATTCGTGCAGTTCGCACGATTAAAACTTGGTCTCGTCCAAATTATGGACTTGTAACTTCAATTGGAGTCGCTCAAAGTTGAGATTGGTGAAATATTTGTTTTTAGAAACACTGGGTGTACATTTTTGTGATTCAAACGTTAATGTTATTAGGTCGTGGCAGAGGCAGAGCTGCCATAAATTGTAGTGAGCTTGGCAGAAGAAATATTGGAACACATTTAAAAACTGCTGTTAAGTTTACAAACAGGGCCGGCTTTAGGGTGGGGCGACCGGGGCGGTCGACCCGGGCGCCAGGTTTAGGGGCGCCGAAACCCGTACTTTAATTTTATTTTTTTTACAAAGTTGATTGTTACTTAAGAAATTTTATTTTTATTTGTAACAGATAAATTGGGTATGATGTCAGAATATTAAGGCAGGTTGTGTAGGTACTTTAAACCAAGTATGTACGTGTGAACAATGGAAGAATTGCATACATTTTTAAAGATATATCCTAAGTATGCATTCTTTATAAAACTCCTCTGATTACAAATCCTTAAAAAAATAATTTGTCGGGATTTAGGAAGCAAACAGCTGTTGCCTTAGGATTAATTCCAAAGCCACCTTAATTAGAAAGCAGCAATACATGCAGGGCCGGCTTTAGGGTGGGGTGGCCGCCTTCAAGACATTAAGTTTATCATCTTAAATTCGATCATTGTTAAAAACCGGTTGGTTCGTGGCTAACTTATTCACAGGTTACATTATGCGTTTCTTTTTTAAATCAGCAACATTTAAACATTCGTAAAGTTACAAATTTTATTTTATTTTTAATAGTTTTTATTTTTAATAGAAAAACAACCTTTTCCTTCGTGATTCATATTCCTTCATTTTGTAATGTTTTCTATTTGTTAAGTGATTCTTTTGAAGTTTTAAAATTGGTCCAATAGCAACAATTTCATTGGCCGCCACTGACATGTATCTTTATAGAAATCAGGAAAGAATTTAGCTGGGACTCATAACATCAGATCTCCACTTGAGGAATTGACTGCGTTCTAAAGATACATGTACCTTTAATTAAGAAAAAGGAATAACTCTAATAAGCACATCTAAATGTTGGTGGTTCAAAAACGAAGCGGTGGTAGGTACCTTAAATAGTGTAACCTGTAGAAATGCAAAGTAGCCAGGTTTCTCGAACAAAACCCTTTTAAACCACGGTAGAATTGATGTTAGAAATATTTGGACTAAACGTAAAATTGATACTGACTGAAATCGGTAGCATCAAATTCAACCGTATTAAGAACCATGGCAACTGTATGGGGGTCAGGAATGCAGTCATTGAAACTGCCCACCTCACAGACTAAGAAAATAGAAGGACAGAGTCATAGACCAAAAATGTGGGACCATTTGATATCTCATTCATTCATTCAACCAATATACTGGGATGACAGCCAGACTAAACCAGAGTAAGAATACATATGGTAAGATAGAAAGAGAAGAAGAACACCGAAAGTGGTCCCCTTTTCGATAGTCAATTTGTCCGGTAGTGCTCTATCCTGGTATATTTTCTTAATCTTAGGTCCACCTTTCCCCAGGGAGTAGTTTCAACGGCGGAAATTAGTACGGTTCTAGCCACCCTAGTTTTAATATTTGTTTTGTCAATAATAATTATAAGTCCAAATTTAATTAGAATTTTCGTGATTTCGTCGCCTCGTGTCTCGTAACTTGAACGATCTCACCATACCGAACTTGAATCGTTGTCTGATCCAGCTCAATGGCCGAAAATTCTAGGCCTTCAGTTTTTAGAAGCTGTCGCGAAAACTAAACCAACGGAAATAGGAGAAATGTCAGTTCCACTAATTAAATTATTTATGTCAATAAAAAAAATTTCTTTTTTTTTTTTCGTTACTTCTATTCTATTAAAATTTTTTCGTGTATAGAAACTATAAGGGGCGCTTCCTACAAGTTCGCCCCAGGCGCCATTCCACCTAAAGCCGGCCCTGTTACAAACATGCACGAAAATTATTGTTTTTGAAAATTGAGAATATGTATACATTAGAAATCCTGTATTGTGTCCTTGCTGCAAAATCCTCTAAAAGAAAATACCCAAATCAAACTCGTGGCAAGCATGAATTACTAATAGCTGGGACACTATTTACATTGCTAGGGTTTTTTTTTAGAATTTAGTTACATAAACCATTGCTAACTGATCAACCAATTTGACGTTACGAAGCCATTTCAGGTTCGTTTTCTTGCATCCAGCATCATGATTGATCATTGAGAGCCATAGTTTCTTCAATTATAGTAAAATTACACAATAAGTATTTTTAAAATATAAGAAATATTCACTCCACCAAAAGTTATGATTAGACTAGAAATCATCTTTAGAAATCATAAATTTTGTGGAGTTTTATCAAACCGTTTACCATCCTTACGAACATCCATGCGCATACAATCCATCGTAACATAAATAAATTGATAACCGTTCCAAATTTTTGTTTCGTTTGCTTGTGAGCTGCTTGCTACAATAAGATTACCCTATTATCCAACAAACTTTCCGTTGAAACTACCGAAAACATATTGCTACGCTTCCAACAAAAAAATAACAAAATAATTTCACCACCTAAATACCCACCCCCTGAAACATCATAAACTGAACCTTAAAAAAGATGTTTATTTTTCCGCGCACCATATTATAGCGAATATTGTACATTTGACAGCTTCGGCCAGGAAAAGCCCTTCATATTACGGCCCGACGACGCACATACGCTTCAACAATGGCGAGACATACGAGTATATGCACCAAAAAAAAAACAACATTTTCCTTCGTTGAACATTTATCAGACAATTCGAAATATGGATCGTATACCTATGTAATTCTCGGCTTATCGCATTGATTCAGTTATAGCGAGAGGGCGGATTACATTAAATCCATAGCGTAAATCACCCCTCACCAACGTGAAGATCCTTAATCGTTTGAATTGATTTCCCACAAAATCCCGAAAAAAGTTAACAGATGCAATTCGCACTGGATGTATATTGTATGTATTTTTCTTCTGTCCGATCTGCAATTTATCTTATCGGTGTCGTTGCTGTCAGTGAAAACCGAAAAGCTAACAAAAGATTTTGGTCGGATCGCTATTCCACCCCCGATGAGTTAATCATCAAAGTAGGTACGTAATTGAATTGAGAAAAAACAATATTTTAAATACGCATAAATAAACCCTTTCACCTGTTTGGGCTATAATGACAACACCTTACACAATTCATTATTCGTAAGGACTACCGATTTTCAACCAATTAAAACTATAATAATCACTTTTGAATCTTTCAGATGCAAATTATTTGTAAATATTGCAAAGAGTCGTATATATCTGTGTACGAACATGGACCGTGGCATCGGAAATCCTGTGTGTGTCGAAAGTCATAAAGGCAAACACAGATCCTCTCGCGTAGACTTCAACCCTCTTCCTATCGGTGAGGGATGAAGCAACAACGATACGACCGTATGCACATCATGGACCTAGGATACCAAACGTAAACGGATGGAAACCAATAAATAAAAATATGACCTGACACGCATTCAAGGGCGAAGGGTACGCTAAAATTTATTGTCACGACCATACGTATACCCTCCCTCCTCAAAACGTGCACTATCCGTACCGCGTCTCTACTGAGGGTGCTATATGTTATCAGGATTTTTTTGAGTCGTGTGCCAAAAGTCAACGGTGCACAGTTGTCGTTACGGAAGCAGCGACTACGTTAGCATCATTCGAAATCAGGAGTTCAGTGAGATCAGACGGTAGTTCGTGTTCAGTGACTCACAGTAGTTACGAATTGTGCAAATAGTTAGAAACTTATTAAAATTGACGATGGCAGCCGCGCAACAATACACAGAAACATCGCAGTTCTTCCATCAAAACTATCCTCAATACTATCCGGAGATGTTCAATCAGGAGAAAACCGACATGTATAACTACGATTACAGCCACCCGATGATGCAGCAGTCAAAATATATGGACTATAGTGGATACTATGACTACAGAAGTCGATTCAACCATAAGCAAGAATTTGAAGGTGCAGTGCAGAATTTTGAAGGTGTACAAAACAGCCAAAGCTTTTACAACAATATTCCAAGCCCCGCGGAAAGTACTGTGAATAGTGTCACTAGTGATCCCGAGAAGAGTTTGAAAATGAAACGCAAGTCCAGTGAATTGAGCAACGACGATTCGCCAGCTCTTCGTGCCCTGTTGACGAACCCAGCTAAGAAGCTTAAGTACACAACTGATTACTACAAAGCCAGTCCAAAAATGGAACCAATGCCAACCCCACCGGTTACACAAAGCCCGCCCACCTACAGTGATTACAACTATGGAAAACATCAAACTATCGATTGTTCCACATCAAACCATTTCGATAATCCCGCAATTGTCTCACCAAGTCGCAGTAGTGAGTCAAGCTATCATCATCCCTCACTTGCTAAAATGCCAAGTCACCCACATGATGGCCGACCTCAAGTACCACATAATGCTACACCTGATAGCTTCCCAGCACCCAACACCAACAGCCTATCAGCCTCGTCCGTAGCAACAACAGCAGTCTTTGTCGAAGGGATTAACACACCACCCTTGTCACCGCCAGAATCTCGTCAAAGCGCCCATGATGTGATCGATCATCTGAAAACATGCCAGTCATCATCACCAAATATGACATTTCAATGGCCACAAGATGGAAGCGTAGCAGGTAGGTTTTACGTATATCATAATGCCATATTGGCTATCCGTTTTTTTCAATACACTCATATAATCACAGAATTATGAAATACAATTTTCGATTTTATGTTAATGATTTTCTCTCTTTTCTTCGAAGGATCCCCGAAAGATGCCAAACGTACCCGACAGACGTACACCCGTCACCAAACACTTGAGCTGGAGAAAGAGTTCCATGTCAATCGCTATCTTAGTCGAAAGCGTCGTATTGAGGTGGCTACAACGCTTTGCTTGACCGAGCGTCAAATCAAAATTTGGTTCCAAAACCGGCGAATGAAAGCCAAAAAGGATCAGCAAATTGAGAGTCTCACTCCCGAGCCCATTCCTCAATCTCTCGCTCCCGAAGTTAGTTCATGCTATCAACCCAGTCAATCGGCACCTTTCGAAGGACCATACACTCAATTTCACCACCTGCAACAATCTCATCTGCCACACACTCAGGATTATCATGCTAATCAACAGAGCTATGTCAACTACCCCATGGATCATGGTTATCCCCACCCAAATTACCGCCAACAAGCACCTTCTGCCCATTATCAGGATGATGTAGCCCGCTACCCCAATGATTATTCAAATCCAATGATGTTTCACAGAGAGATGATGCACCCAATGTCACGACCGGTTACAACTCCTTAACCCTTTGAGGACCATACATTTTTGGCCGAAGCGATTTTGTTTTTTGTTTCATTTTCGTGATCACTAGGTCAATAGTAGTTATTTCACCAAAAATTGTGCCCCTAGCCCCCCATTTTATCCCTCATTTCGCTTGGCAAATATATTTGCCTATGGGTTGAAAGGGAATTTATCACCTAAAAACGACTGAACATAATAACAGCATTGTGACGTGTAATTCATGTATTTTAAGAGTAAAGATCCTAATTGAAAGCAAACTTGCCTTTTTGTATGTAATAGCTGACAGCAAACAGGCACATTACGTATATTTTGCTAAATTATGCAGCGACAAATCGCGCCCGTTTAAGTTGAATTGTATCAGTCGGTTATGTCCCTTGCATTCTTCTTTTTGTCGATGTCAAGGCTTTACGGGATAACCCTTTAATTCAAGCATAGTCTTGGTGGAAGGGAAATTAGGGTAAAGGATGAAAAGGAGACAACACAAACATCCATGGTCACAGTGTGACTCGAACCCACGCTCCGGAAACTCAGAGATGAGTGACTTCTCTTCCACTGAGCCGCCGAATGCCCACATATGGAGATATGCTCCCCACTGCATAGAAACCGATGTACGCTCGCTTCATTATCTGCCGGAAATTGTCTACCTGCCATATTAGAATGTTGCTAGAGAATGGGAAATTGATTGATCCTTACAAAAAACTGTCAACATAAATTTCAACCCTTTTTTTGCTGTCGATGGGCATTAATGTAATACAACAAACTCATCGAGGTTATAAATGTTTTTTTTTTCAGTGTAGACGAGAAAGTTATGTAGCCAGTTTCAGACACATAGAGGCGCCAAATTGCTTTGGGGGAGTAAACAAAGCTGGGCTTCTTTTTGAAACTGTCTATATTAGGAGTAGATTAGGCGTTTTGGAGATACAGCGGATTTTGCTAAGACAATGCCAATTTTTAGACTTAGCCTTGATTTGTCAAATATTATTTCCAGAAAAGACCACATATAGTAATATAATTTGACAACGGTTTCTTCGCCATAATCACTAGATTCGTAAAGCAGTAGTTTCTATATTTCGTTTGGTTTGCTGAAAAAAACAGCTGTCGTTAGGTAGAAGGTAGAAGGAACGCTATATACCGAAAATTATTTAACCTTTCAGATTCATAAAATTTTAAATTTACCCCATTACAAATTCGATAAACTCACCACAACTAAGTGCAAGTGCGAAAACCTTCTTACACTATTCATTTTCGGGACTCTAACTCTAAATATTGCAAATGTAATAAAAAAAGACATAGTGCGTTTTGTTCCGTTTCAGACCATAGGCAAATATATTTGCCCAACTTATTTTAGGCCGGTACGAGTTCACTGAACTTCGAAAAACCTGGAACGCTGCAATTTTACAAAGAGAAGAGACAGACCAAATGCACTATTTGAGACTCATCATTTTTTTCGATTTTACCGTTACATTACAGTTCTTTTAACTGTGACTACTTTTTACTTAGCTTTGGGGGCCCCTGGGGGGCAAAGCGGGTCAGATAGGACATTATACCCATAATAATGTTGTTGCCCCAACTTTTATTTATGAATTTCTTTCCGAGTTTTTGTTATATTTTTAACGTGAACAATTTTAAATGCCAAAAACCTCTGGGCAAACATATTTGCCTATAGTCGTCAAAGGGTTAATGAGGGGTCCAAATTGGATTTGTTTTTAATTGTAAGGATAATTGTTGATAGGAGAGAGATTTACTTATTTAATTCGGTGACGAGTTCCTCTTGCAAGCTGATAGCTTTAACTAAAGTAGTCATAGTGATAAGTGCCTATAGACGTCTAAATTTTAAGATTTTGTATTATATTAGTTTTAAAGCACTAGATTTTAGAATTTTAAGATTTTATTAAAAAGTGAAATATACAATATCGGCAATAGCTCTTTTTTTTGTATCTTGACTCTAGAGCTTTCTATAGCAAATTATTCATATTATCCATATCAAGGTTAGGAGGTTTTCACACTTACGCCAGATTACGTAATCTGCGGGAAATTACGTGATCTGGGCCCTAATTAACCTACAGATTACGTAATCTGACTATTGCAAATCACGTACCCAGAACGAGCTTATTTTATTCACCATGTAACCGAGATTAATTTTAATACCTTTTTAATGTCACAAATGACACTTTTGATGCCAATATGAACATAAATGGAATTTTTAACGTCAACAGTTGGCAAAAACTGTAAACTCAAGAATAAGGAGGTAGGAGGTTTTCATACTTGTACTTAATCTGGCCAGATTACGTAATCTGCAGTGTGGTGAATTTAAAAATATATGGAATTTGACAGCTCAAATTAAGTAATTTTCACAGATTACGTAATCAATGGCCGTAAGTGTGAAAACCTCCTTACATTGGAAGAATGTTAACAGTTGAATACAGCACAAATTTATGGTACGCAATATATGTAATTTTTGCTATGGAATAAATATACATTGCTTTAATATTAATTTACTGTACTCCAGATCTACCGAAGTTGGTTACGGGTGCAAAATTAAGCGCTAGTCTGCGATAAATGGATAACACCGTATATTTCAAGCAATATGATGTCAATTAATGAATAACGATGAATTTCTTGCCATCATATGCCTCAGAAAGAGCTTTGGCCAAAGAAGTTTGATTTCGAGAAGGTTTTTCCTCAACGTGAGCCAAGATTGTATCTGGACGGACTTGCGCAAGATTTGTGTCCCATACAAAGTAGAGGCTATTTGTACCTAATGCTACTTACGCCGCTGTCAAATATTGTGTACTCCATAGTGTCGGGGGATTTTAAAATCATAGCGAAATTTGGCTGTAAAACCAATTTCTCTGTTCCGGGGTTATGGAAAACTAAACTATAGTCGTAAGCAAACACTTTTTCACACTTAAATTGCAACCTATATTAACCTTCCGATACTCGCACGTCTATCGTGACAAGGATGATCGCGCACATACGCATACTTTGTTCAATGTGATTTGCCTAGAATAAAATCAAAGACTCAAGAAATTTACTCAGGCATTTATTCCAATGTAGATTCATGAAAAGTTAGGCACTTAGGAATTGATATAATCAAAGTAAATTTGATTTGATTGTTGAGTGCGAATGGCTTTTGAAGCAATTCCAAGTTTCAAGACAATTATTACATTATTATCTGGACGTTTAACAAATAAATAATTTGCAATTATATTGTGTTTTGGACGCCGGCTTCAAGGCCATCAATTTGTAATGCTTTTTGAATCTTTGGGGTACCTCCACTCAGAAAAATAAACATCACTAAGACTTGAAGTGAAACATTTTAAAATCGAAATTGGAATACATCAATAAATCATTTTAAAAATAAATAGTTTCACATTAAATTTAATAGGATTCACTTACATGATCTGTTCGAAATTAACTGAAACATCGATTTGAATATATTCAATTTTGTTTTAAAGTTGCTTCATTTTGAAGGCTGTGTCCGTTACATGTGCATAAGCCCGTCACTATTTTGTTCAGTGCTAGTAATCTCAGATAGCTTAGGTGTAGGAAGTAGGACTACGAAACGATAGGTACCCGGTTCAATTCAATTTCAATTTCAATTTATTCAACCAAAAACTTATTATAGAGTGAGTTATAATCGATTATGTATGTACATATGTAAGTGATGGAGAAATTTTCTCTTACAGCTATAAATAAAAGAACTAATTTAGTGAAAAAGAAACAACAGAATATGAAGAATTGATAATTTCAAATTTGGGAAAACTTAGAAGGAAAATGGGTTAAAACCTTCTATTCACATTATTTAGAATAAAACTTAAAACTAGAATGTGTTGACATTGTTCCTAATCTCGACACAGTTATGACATACGCCATACGTCGAAACTAGGCACAATGAAGACACATGAATACTTAAAGTAAAATTAGCAATAAGAAAAAGCAAAAGGTGCAAAATTTAAAAATAAATTCGGATAGAGCTTGTAAATGTATAGTGCAGTGAGAAACAATAGTCATGAAGATTAAAATACTCATAAGATGACCATAGACATAGGCGACCGAGATAGAGTTGAGTTAAATCAATGTATTAAGGAGGGGGTTTAGTGAGCTGATGCAAGAAAGATTAAAATTTGTCCTAATGTTGGTTATTTTGGCATGAAGAAACGCTACTTTTGATATTGCGTGGAGCCTTGATGTCGAATAAAAGAAAGGCAGGTCGAGTAGCAATTTGAGAATCTTGTTTTGCTTAACTTGGAGTCTGTTTTTATGAGTCGTAGCGCATGATTCCCAAGCAGCGGCTCCATATAGAAGAATAGGTTGAAATATGGTTTTGTATAGAAGAATCTTATTTTCAATCGATAAAGTAGACTTCCTGTGTATTAGCGGATAAAGCGCTTTTATGTTAGAGTCAGCCTTCTTGACTGCGGCATCTATGTTTGCTTTGAAGGTCAGCTTTTTGTCTAGTAAGATACCCAAGTATTTTATGTGCTCTCTATTCCAGTTAATATCGGTATTGTCCAAACATAAAGGTCCACTGGGTAGAAATTCGGGCTTACGCTTTCTAGTAAAAAACATAGCTTTCGTTTTATTACCGTTAATTTTAATTTTCCACTTGTGGAAATAATTCTGCAGTGTTGTAAACCCAATTTGAAGATTATTTGTAATGTATGAAGGACATTCGGAGCTACAAAGGAGAGCCGTATCATCTGCAAATAATCCAACGTTGCAATTTTCTGGTATCGGCATATCGGACGTGAAGATATTAAATAGAATGGGGCTAAGTGCAGATCCTTGAGGAACCCCGGCCAAGATCTTGAACTGTGAAGATTTAACCTCATTAATATTGACGTAAAAAAGACGATCTTTCAAAAAATTTTCTATAAGTTTGACAAGATAGACAGGAAAGCCATAAGTGTACAATTTATGAATAAGGCCATCATGCCAAACGCAGTCGAAAGCCTTTTCCACATCTAATGTGATCATTCCAGTAGAATTTTTAAGTTCAAAATTATGTTTTATAATTTTCTTGATTCTAGAAATCTGGTGCACCGTACTATGCTTATTCCGAAAACCAAATTGTTCATTTAGAAGAATATTTCTATCGTCAAGAATTCTCATAATTTCGGCTTTAAGAGCGCGTTCGAATATTTTTCCAGCATTACTAATCAAACTGATTGGCCTGTAACTTTCTACCAACGATTTTGATTTATCGGGCTTGGGAATGCATATTATTGACGCTGTTTTCCATGCTTTGGGGAAATAAGACAGTTTTACGCAAGCGTTGATTATTTTGCAGAGGTAAATAGTGGTTTTTTTATGCATGTGTTTCATGAAATGCATTGGAATGGAATCTGGCCCCGGTGCTTTATTGGATTTGGATTGACGTATAATATTCCTTATGGAGGTTACAGTAAAGAAGGGCAAGGTGTCGTAGGTGGAGTTCCTTAGCTGCTGAATGGACTCGTTAACTCTAGTCTGTGTCATTATATCGCCTAGGTTATTGTTGTTTACATGGAGATTGTAATAGTGCTCAGCAAACGCTTCACATTTTTCAGAGTTAGACATGAGAATTTGGTTTCCAACCTTAATAGGCGGAATAGTGCAACGACGCTTTCTCAGTGCCTTAGATACATTCCAGAAGGCTTTGTTCCCTTTTTGTAGGGAACTCAGTTTGTTATCCCAATACCTGTTCCTAATTTTTTGGATTTCAGATTTAATTTTTGTTTGAAGTTGGTTGAGTTGATATTTATATGTTAATAGCCGAGTGCGTTGACATCGCCTTCTCTTCTCAGACAGTTACGTTCGGCTATTAGGTTTTTGACATAAGGAGTAATTTTGGCTTGCTGATTTGTTTTAACTGCGTTTGTTTTAGGAATCGAAGCTTCAGCGGCTTTCCAGAGGATTTCGTTAAATTTCGCGATGTGATTATCAATATCACTTATGGATGAAATAATTAAATTTGAGCTTCTAAGGTCCGTCAATTCACAAGTTTTTTGTGTGAAACGTGGCCAATTGGCCTTTCCAAATAAATACTTCAAATTTGGAACTTCGATAGCCTTGTCATTTACACTAAAAATAACAGGTAAATGGTCTGAGGACAGGTCAGTAATCGTAAAAGGGGGAGATATATAATGTGTACAGTTGGATAGTAGCACATCAAGAGTAGACGGATGGCCTCGGCCCGACCTGGGGAAGAAAGTTGGGGTAGGAGGAAAAAGAATATCGAAAAAACTGATTGTGAGTTTTTGTTCTAGAAGTTTACCCCAATGATTGTTTTTTGCACAGTTCCAATTGGTGTGTCGTGAGTTTAAATCCCCTGCAACTATTACGTTGCCCTGCAATCTGTTAAGTAAATTAATATCATTTATAAAACGCCGGTCCTTCTCCGAATTCGAATTACCACCAGGGAAATATGCTCCCACAATAGTAAAAGTATTGCTGTGTAAATGGATATCTATACAAACCGTTTCAATAATATTTGTGTTGAGTGCTGGCTTTGTATGGTGCAAAATATTACTACGTATCATGATTAATACCCCGCCACCCCTGGTGTTATAGCGATCCAGTCTGTAAACAGAGTAAGGGAGGTTATGGAATACACTTGATTCATTTAACCACGTCTCGGTTACCACTGCTATGTCAATTTTGTTTTCATGCAAGAAATTAAAAAATTCAAGACGCTTTGCTATAGGGCCCAAACTTTGAGCATTCCACAACATAATTTTAACATCTGTCTGGTAACTATTTATCATTGCACAAATACTTTACAGCCAGATCGGTAATGACTTTGAATTGTTCATATTTTGATTTACAATTTTTGAGATTCATTAGCATTTCATTAGTTAGGTTGATAAGTTCCGCTGGACTAAACAAGTCGGAAGACACTGTGTTGTTTTTTGCTACATCGGCGAAACTTCGCGCAGATGACGATGAAATAATGACATTCGGCGTAGTAGAAAGCATAGGAAATGATTCATTTTTAAGAAAATTATGGTTCGACTGATTCACTTTTACGTGTTTTGAGCGTTTTGTTCTTAGCCGTTCCTGTAGCGCGACATAGTTTATTCTTGCTGGACACTTGGTATAGCTTGCCGCATGATCGCCTGAACAATTGGCACATTTACGAGTCGAGTTGGGTTTCTCCTTTAGTGGACAGTCGATAGTCTTATGGGATTCGGCACATAGATTGCATATTGTTTTTAAATGGCAGCCACTAATTGCGTGTCCCATCGTCTGGCAATTAAAACAGCGGATGGGGCCACTGCTTCGAGTTTTCCGAAAGTGTACGAATTTCACTGCAGTGTGAAATAAGTGTTTCACGCGCGTTTGGAGTTCGGACAATTTAAGATGACCGCGGGGAAAAGATAAGATGTACGACGCTTGCTGGTCATATCTCGCGTTTTTAATATTCATTTTTTTAATTGCTAAGCAATTCACATTTTTACTTTTTAACTCGCTGTCGATATCTTCTATTGGAAAAGAGTCTAATCCCGAAAGGACTACTTTGAATATTTTTCCGGACATTGGGTCGTGAGTAAAGTAGTTGAGTTGCAAACTGTTGAGTCGTTCTATGAACTTCACATATTCATCGTTAGTAAGGGAAAATACTCGAGTTCCTATACTAGTGAATTTTAGCAGATAGTCACAGATACCCAGTGATGCTAATTCGGATTCAATACGGCTTCTTGACACATCGATGATGATGATAGGCGGCATATTGCGACGAACTATAGTGGGCTGGTCAACGGCATCTATATCGACGACGTCATCGTTCGGTGTTAGCTGGCTCAGAGGAGCAAACCTGTTGGCACTAGAACTTGTTCCCGGCAATGAAGATTTTTTCTTTAACTTGGCCATTTTTGGATTATGAGAGTTTACCGCATCGCCGTAATTAGGCGATGGCGGTCTCACACGTTTTGGGGAAATTGTTGCACGGAATTCACTACGTAACACAACTGTAAGCCTTTGGCAAAATTATCGTAGAAATAAATGAAGGCGAGTAGATATTGAAATGACTCGAGGACGGTTTTATAGTCTATGTGTTATAACCACGAATGCTAGAACACGACTGGGTACCCGGTTCGATTCCCAGTAAAAGCAAAGTGAAAAAATAAAGTTTTTAAAATATGGTAAAAAAGAAAAGTATAAAATAAATAAAAAAAAATTGAAAAAAGGGAAAAACATATTTTTTCACTTTTTTAATCTTAGGTACAACCAAAACATTTTAAATTTAAAGTGAAATCACTTTGAAAATAAAGTGATATTCCCTTTTGATTTGACATGCAGCATTTGATTCATGCAGCTATTGATGCAAAATGAAGCATTTTTGAATTAAACGTAAACGTATATGGAGTCAAATCATATTTGAAAATTTTTGATTTTATAAAGATTTTTTTCAGAGCCCTGCCCCCCCCCCCTGGCTGCACCCAAGCCTATGTGACTGATACAAGATCATCATAGTCATTAAATAGCCTTTCCCTAGCGACAAAAAAGATAACCCGGTTTTATGAATGAGTCCTCGAAAATAGTACAATAAATATGTCACCATATTGTGCAAACATTTTTTTAAATTCTAATTTATCATTCTTATATGTTAACATCCGTTGATTGACATCATTAGCTAAATTCAGTGTCAAATTGGTCAACACATAAACCAAGAAATAAACAAAACCTATAAAAGAGTGCTTCTCATTTTTCTCGTTCCCTCAATGAGTGTGATACCGTGTCACACGACACGTCTTTTGATATAAATGAATGATCGTGGCCGGCTAAGCGCAATTACCAACGGACTATCTTGTAAAAATTTATTTGAAACAACTCATTAATATCCAACTTACAGGAGGTCCTCACATCACTTTAGGCATCATTTCTCGTTTTTCAGATAAATGTGACAGCGCATGTATTGCGTGGAATTTGCAATTGTATGTATGTATACATACAATAAACATCGTCATACAAACAGTCAACTCTTGAAGACTTGAATAAGAAGATTTTCTATCTGGTACGTGAAGCAATGGTGCGGCATGTTCGGCGGCCTGTCAGTCCGATTTATCTGATTGGAACCAGTGGAAATCAATTAATAATAATATAATTGTCGGAACGATGTCTGATAGCGACCAGCTGGAAAATATTTTTTTTAGTTCATTGATGTTTTTTTTTTGTTTAGAAATGTGTAGTGAGTATACCTATACTCTATACACCAGCACTGCACCGGGTTATTTTGTGTTGAAAAAATAAACCCTGACAATGTATGCTGTTAATTTGAGGAAACACTTCTTGCTCCTGCCCAGAATCAAACATTTTTAAGAACATGCTAATATCAGTGGGAGTGAATGTTTCCTTGAATCTTTTCCCAATGGGAGCTATTATAATTCTGATCGCCCTGATGGCATTGATACTTTGTTTTGATATAATAATAAATTAATCTTAAATGTGAAGTCGACATCGTTTAGCCTCTTATTAGTCACCTTTTATCGTGAGAAACATTCTTCAGGAATTTTTTAATCGTAATTAATCATATTGGCTTGGAATCTGCCCGAATAAGTCAGGCAAAAAAGTAAACCTCTATTGCTAATTTGAATACTAGCTAGTTTGAATTCCTAGCGACATTCTGTTAGAACATTAAGCTTATAACTATGAAGTGCTATTCCTAAGCTGAGTATGCAGATTCTTATTCGGGTACATAATTGACTAATGATAATTAAATCTAAGCTCACTTCCGTTAAACAACATACTGACATTTAAATAAGGATTAAAAAAAAATACATCACCAAAAAAGTAATTTCTTTTGATTAATGAACTTACTATTACAAAACAGTCCTGCAGTTCGATGGGACGACTGCAATTGCATTCATATTTTCGTGGTACACCATTAGTCACCGGCATCGTTCCGTATTGCGTTTATTCATTACCGACGATCGATTCAATATACATCCGCACTATCCCTAAATGAATCCTTTATGCTTGCTCGTCTGATATTCCTTTACCGTGTATCGTCAAAAACCACGCCAATTTATTAATTTTTCACATTTCCTTCATGCGAACTGTCCAAAGTAACATCTCAATACATAAATTGGCAAAAATTGGGTTATACGAGTATACCTTGGGTCTAAACGAATACAACCACCCTATACCACGTGTCCTTAATACTATTTATTTACGCGAAACGTAACGCATTCGTTGTATGTATTGCCAAAAAGGGGGCCGAATAATGTCACTTTTTCACCGAAAAGAGGAAAAGTAGTATGATTGTCCAAAGGACGGTAGATTAGTACACTCATGCTATACTTTTGATCCGTTGAATCGGCCGTATGCCATAGGAATACAATCACTTGTCCATATATCAAGTTTCGTCGAAGTGTCAGGCACAACGGGAAATTTATGTTCTTCTGGGGTGCGTGAAGTTTTACGATTTTCACAAGGATTTGTCGAAATTCAATGACGGAACTCTAAATAGTTTGGTTGTTTTGATTAAAGTTTTGTTAGTGTTAATTAAGGACATTTGGAATTATCTAATTAAAAATAAATTGGATATGATGTGATGTCATAACCTACCAGAGGTTCCCAATCTTTTTCAATTCTGGCCCCCCTGCGAGATCTGCTGATCCTGGCGCCCCCGAGAAAATGTTGACGAAAAACTGAAAGTAAGTAAATGCAAAAATTTGACAGGGAATGCTTTTAATTTTGTACATAAGTTTGGAATCTATTGTCGCAATATAAATTGTTTGAACGTTTGCTTGTTAGTGCGGCCCATATTATTTTATTTTTTAATTGAATTTTCAAGAAGTATTATTTAAACTGTAGCCAGATATGGATGTTGGGACGCAGCCTCCAGATCCCACAAAACAGCTGTGGGGTCCAGGGATGTAGCTAAGGGGGGGGGGTCTCACCCCCTAACATTTTCAATTTTCATCCGCAGTCGGCAAATTTGACCTCAGTGGGAATATGTAGGATTATGCGATTTTCGGCATTAATAAATCTGCAAAAAAAACCTGTCGATGTTTAAGGATAGTTGCAATATTAATCGGATGTAATTTAATGTGCATACTTACTAACAGAGGTATTCGGCATGAAAACATAAAACTCATATTTAAATTGACAAATTTAACTGAAAATTTGGAAACTCAGGACCTTAACATTATTGACGCCGTGAAACTCATTCGCAGTACAATAAAGTCTTTTAAGGACATTAACAACGACAGCGAAATCAATGCGTTAGCTCAAAGCTCCATGATTTTCGGAAGAAAATTACAAATTGACCCTGAATCTGGCTACAAAAAAAAAACAACACCGAACTCGTCGTGCTCCGAAAAAAATGGACGAATCATCTCAAACTACAGCCAAAATAGACTTTGCAACATTTTACCGAAAAGAGTCAAAAATCCTTCTTGACGTTTTTATCTCGAAGTCCACAGAAGAATTGGAAAAAACAGCTAAACTGGTCCAAACATTTCAAGACATATTTCAAATTTCGGCCGATAGGAATGCCTTCATGCTGAAATTCAAATTCTTCTTGATAATTGCACCGAGTGTCAAAATTTTAGGATGATAGCGAGAGAGGCTTTCAAACTAAGGACTGAAAGCTTACAAGTTTATTCAGCTTATTTTGACATGTCCAGTGACCTTAGCTTCGAGTGAGCGATCATTTAGTAAATTAAGACTAATAATCAACAATTTGATGCTAATGTTTTCTGCAAAGGATATTGTCGATAAAATGAATTTACATCGAATTGTGGAGCGATGGTCCAAAATTAAGTTATGGCGGGTCACAACTTAACTGGTTGAATCAAATTTCTATATATTCATAAAATCCTTCGTGTTTTTTCTTTGTATTTTTCGATGTTTACATGAACGCTCAAAAATATATCATAATTAGAGGTACGGAAATTTCGTAAATAAAAAGAAGGAATTTCACATAAACTAATTTTGGATATTAAAAATTTCGCTGAAATTTGCATAAACACCTAGTTTTGTCAATTTTTCTAGTAGTTATTTCAATTTTCTCTATGGAAATTATGTAGATTCACAGTTAAACAACTGTTCAAGACTCGCGTTGCAAAAAAAAACGTCTGCCAACCGCATCAACGAATTCAGACAACACAAATAGATACTCGTCGACAAGACCACTCTTCAAGGAGTTACAGTAACGGCAAAACGAGAAACTGCGGCATATGCCGCTAATATCGTTACGTAAAGCCAGGAAATTCCAAAATTGCAAATGGCGCGTAGCTCACAAACAGGAAGAGGAAAAATTAAATGATATTCCCCGCTAAATCTATACGCAACTGCCTCCCTTGAGACGGGCTTCCCAAAGAACAATGAACCCAAAAGGCAGTTGGGAACCCCTGGTATAGGATATAATTAATAATTATAAAATTGCTCCTGCTTGCTTGCAAATTTTATTCATTCAAATACCAGCGCAGCACCCGCTCTAATGGGAGGCAAGCTGGGCGGTCGCCCTGGGCGCCGAATTGTTTGGCTTTTTGTTTGAATGAAGAAAGGTCATTACAAGGCCTTTAACAGTCCATAATCGATACGAAGTGCTACATTCACAATCCTAAAAAACTTAGTAAAAGTAAATTTGCCCTGGAGGAGGCTAACCAGCAATTGGAAATTTTTGCCGCCAGATGAATAACTCTATACGGTGGTACGACCTTGTACTTGTATGATAAAACAAAAAGGTGCCGGTAGGAAATACTCCACTTGTTTGCCACAATCTCCAGACAACCTCATCTTATGAGGTGAGATAGACAATGAAATCACAAACAGGACCCTATCTCACAAAGGACCAATGGATTTTGAATGGATGACGTAAATATAGCTAAGGATGCGGCTCGTTTATCACGACATAAAACCAAAACACGTTTGGATTCAAATTATTGGTTTTACAATAGAAAACATTTTTGAAACGATTTTAGTTTAAATATTTTTAAGAAAACTCGTACAGAAATATTTATCATTCTAATCGTTGCCTCCTTTTTTATATAAGTCAAGTACATCAAGCCACCCAATTTCAATTTAGCACGTATAGATCAAAACGCCTAGTTTTCAAAGCGTAGAATTCCACAATTTGCAATAGAAACTAGGGGGCTTCGCCCCCTGCTCGCTTCGCTCGCCAACCCCCGGGGCCGAGGCTAATTTCGGGCGCGGCCGAAATTTGGATACCCTTCGCTTGGACTAAAAGTTTTTTCGGGCGTACCTATGACTTGTATTTAATCCCCCTCCTCATTCTTTTTCTTCCGTCTTGACAAAAATGTTGGGCTTGGTTGAAATAAGTGGGCAAATAAAAATATTTACTCGGAAAATGTTATTGGGGTTGCCAGAGGATGACCCCACAGTACACTCTAAAAAATTTTACTCCAATAATAGGAGGAAACTTTTTTTCCTTCTATTATAGTAGTAAATTTACACCACTATATGAACGAGAGTAATTTTACGCTTCACGGTGTAAATATTTACTACAAAATTGGTGTAAATTTGAACACATAAATAAGTAAACTTACTCTTAAACTTAAGTAAATTTAAATCAGAAATAAGCAAATTTGCACGAAAAAAATGTAAATTTACACCGGCAAATATGTAAATTGACATCCGGGTTTATAATAATATTTACGGCAACCCGTTCTTCGGTGTAAATCGTCCTGGAACTACCCGTTATTACAACGGCCAAGAGCTGCCACACCCCCTTCGGTTCAAGAGGATAAAAGCGCTACAACACAACAATAATATGATGCTCACACGAACGCACTTCAGGCGGAACAGACTAACTGCACACAGAACAAGTCACTTGTGAGATACAGGAAAATGCAATAATGCACAAAAGTCAGTTTTACACAAACGTAGGTGTATTTTTTACACGAAAATTGGTAAATACACTGAAAATGTGAAATTACACAAGAATAAAGAAATGACACATCTTCACACCAAATGTGGTGTAAAATTACACTGAGATAGAGTGATATTGAAAAATCTGTGTAATATTACACTATTTTGTGAGTATACTAGAAATTTTGTTGAAAAATAAGCGTTTACTGTAATTTTGCGAGAAAAAAGGTGTAATATTCAACGAGTTTTCGATGTAAAATTCAACCTTGTTTTTACAGTGTACGATTCCATTCATTTTGAACTTTTTAGTTGCTTTGATAAAGACTAATTCAAGGTTTTGTGAAATTGGTGTAAAAAAATGTTTCTTAAGAACTAATATGGGGGATTTAGTTTGTATGGCAGCCCCATTACCCCATAGTCCGATTTGATTGAATCTACATATGTTTTGTGTCATCAATAGAAATACATTTGTGTGAAATTTGGTTGAATTTGGTGCACAAATAAAAAAGTTTTTCTTAGAAGAACATAACTTGGGTGGTTAAGTTTGTATGGCAACCCCATGACCCCATGGTCCGATTTGATCCATTCTTGCATATAGTTTGTGTTATCTATAGAAACACATTTGTGTGAAATTTGGTTGAAATTGATACACAAATAAAAAAGTTTTTCTTAGAAGAACTCGAATTGGGGGGCTAGGTTTGTATGGCAGCCCCATGACCCAGTGATCCAATTTCGGCGAATCAAACATACAAACAGCCTGCAACAATAAGAAGCACGTGTGCAAAATTTCAGCTTGCTAGCTTCAATACCCGCCGAGTAAAACGCGTCGCAACAGACAGACAGACAGACAGACGGACATGCTCCAATCGACTCCCCAAGTCATGCTGATCATATATGTATACTTTTTATATGGTCGGAGATGCTTCCTTTAATGCGTTACAAACTTCAAGACAAAGTTCATATACCCTTTCACTCTATGAGCGAAGGGTATAAATATAATATTATATGTGTCTGCCTCACACAACATTCGGATATAAAATATTTAGCTCAGTAAAAAATATTATCTTAGCCGATAAGGATTCTAGTAAGGATGTTACAAACTTGCATGGACACGATTCATATTTTTATAAAATTTTTAATGCTCCATATTTCATTTTGCAATTTTTGCGTTCCCAATTTCTGGGTCTACGAGGTGCTTTAGTGGTTACGTCACTGTCAGTGATGCTAGTACTATTTTTTATACCCTTCGCTCATAGAGTGAAAGGGTATATTAACTTTGTCATGAAGTTTGTAACGCATTGAAGGAAGCATCTCCGACCATATAAAATATGTATATATATGATCAGCGTGACGAGCTGAGTCGATTGGACGATGTCCGTCTGTCCGTCTGTCCGTCTGTCCGTCTGTCCGTCTGTCTGTCTGTTGCGACGCGTTTTGCTCGGCCAGTTTAAAAGCTATGGAGCTGAAACTTTGCACACATGCTTCTTTTTGTTGCAGGCAGTTTGTATGTTTGAATCGCTGAAATCCGACAAGGGGGTCGGGGGGCTGCCATACAAACCTATCCCCCAAAATAAGGTTCTTCTTAGAAAAACTTTTTTATTTATGCATCAATTTCAATAAAATTTCACACAAATGTGTTTTCATTGCTGACACACAATATATGTAAAAATCGACCAAATCGGACAATGGGGTCGTGGGGCTGCCATACAAACCTAGACCCCCAAATTAGGTTCTTCTAAGAAAAACTTTTTTATTTTCTCATCGATTTCAATCAAATTTCGCACAAATGTGTTTCAAGTTATATCACAAGACATATGTAAAAATTTACCAAATCAGACCATGGGGTCATGGGGCTGTCATACGAACCTAGCTCCCCAAATTAAGTTCTTCTAAGAAATTTTTTGTTATTTATACACCAATTTCAACAAAACTTCACACAAATGTGTTTCTATTAATGACACAAAACATATGTATGAATAGATGGAGTCGGACCATGTGGTCATGGGGCTACCATACAAACCTAGCCCCCCAAATCAAATTTTTCAAAGAAAAACGTTTTTATTTGCACACCAATTTCAATCAAACCTCAGAAAATTATATTTCTATTGATGCCACATAACAAACGTGGAAATAAATGAAATCGGACTATGGGGTCGTGGGGCTGGCATATAAACCCAACCCCAAAATTAGGTTCTTCGAAGAAAAACTTTTTTATGTATCCACCATTTTCAACCAAATCTCATAGAAATGTGTTTTAATTGATGCCACAAACATACGTAAAAATTTATGGAAAGGCCATGCGTTCGTAGGGCTGCCGTACAACCCCCCCCCCCTTTGGTTCTTCTAAGAAACTAACATCCTCCGCTTCTCCCATTAAATCTTCGCCACGGCGAAGGAAAAGCATGGAAGCGGGGAGGACTAAACACAAGTCATAGATCCGCCCCAAAAAACTTTTAGCCCGAGGGGAGCGAAGGGTATCCAAATTTCGGCCGCGCCCGAAATTAGCCTCGGTCTCGTTTTCAGTATAGTTTTCGATAACTTCCATCCACCTTTTGCAGTGATCCAACTTCAATTTGCCCGAACTATTCGCGATTGGAACTCTACAGTTGGTTACAATTGCCTTGGTTCATCTAGTATTTAGAGAGCAAATTACAAATAACCTGGTTTGAATTTGAGCAAAATGAGGGTTGGAACCAAAGTACAGAGCCGGAATAGCATATTTACTCTAAAATGTTTGCTAATGCTAATATCAGCCAGCTACAGTATTCTCTATAAAAATTGTTTAAACCGTACTGAGGAAATTCGTCTGCGAAGAGATCCGGATATTCGAAGTTTGAGTAATGAAAACGAGCACCATGGAATGACCCAGGGGAGAACCCAGGAATTTATTTCGGCGGGTGATTTGTATTTGCAAAGTGGCTCATGAAATCCAACGCTTTAAATGTTCTTAGACCTTAGGGTTAAGAGTGCCCATATACTGTCCGATCGATTGACCAATCGATCTGACGCCCGTACAGCACATACACTATGCAATTTATCGCGGAATCTGAAATAACAATCTCGCGGTTCACACGAGATTTTGTGGCGATGCTACTACATTGCTACTTTCGATGGAGAATGGGCCTGTCTAGACACTCAATTTTCGTTCGTCTTCGTCATTTTGACAATTGAAACTTGGAAGGTCTGCGCTATTTAAGAAAGGTATTACTTCTTGAACGCGATTGCAAATGTTGTATATGTCAACAACTTACCTATTCATACTATTAACGAAAGAATTGATCATTAATCTGTCCTGAACAGAGCCGCGACACACATCTAACGGTGAATAATGAACAGATGTGGATAGAATGAAGCATTCATCTCTTCTGATTACTTGACGCAATCAGTTCAACGTTGAAAGAGGAAACGAAGCTTGAAGACGATAGGGAAGACAAAAGCGCGCATGTGTGGATATAGCCAATGACCGCCACAACCACAAAATGAAGAATGACCACTGGTTTATGTCAATAAATCAGCAACTGAAAACACATGATTATCATGACAGATTGTATGAAAAATTGCATGGCAATATGTTCCACACGTACAATAAAAAGAAATGGATTAGATAGATAGGTCACATACACCTTCCAATTTATCGGGCAATCAAAAAATTGCTTCAATCGGTTGGAAGGTCTATGGGCACTTTAAAACGATAGTCTGCCGTCGGGCATAGTGAAAATCATCACTTAGGTATTTGATTTATCAATAAAGATATTTTGTGTGAATTTTATTCATACCTATAATTTTCATTTTAAAATTTCGGGGGGTGTTTCATCCCCCAAAATCCCCTCCCTTGGGTTCGCCCCTGGAATGACCTTCTACTATGTACATACTATCTGGGGCTTCTCAGTGGGCAAAAAGGCTATACTCTGAATTACTGGAGCGTTGCGTTGTCTTTAGAAAAATTGTCCTATAGCAACCGGTTCGACGATGAAAATCGGTTCGGAGGTACTCGCTGTTACAATCACAATTAAATACATACTATCTACTATCAACATCGTACAGTATGCACTTAAGGGGCGGCAATTTGCCCTCTTGCCATTGCGGCAGCAAAGGTTTCAGAAATAAGTGTTATCGACTCTAATGCGCATCATGTAGTCTGGGGCAGCTCAGATACAAACGAACAGGGTGAATTACTTCTAGAATACCTTCTGGGTACTGATCTCCTTATTTGCAATGTGGGCCTTGAACCTACTTTCATCACAAAAAACCGGCAAGAGGTTTTGGATATCACTCTATCATCAGAGGATACGATTCATTTGATCAAAGACTGGAGAGTATCTGTGGAACACTCCTTTTCGGATCACCGATATTTACAGTTCAGTCTGACGGAGCGCCCTATTGTGAATCCGCCTACTGTCAATCGTAGAAGGACAAACTGGTCTAGATTTCAAGAGGTTCTCCTAGCAGAGTTACCTTCACTACCGGACATACCAAACAATGGACAGGAATTGGATAACATGGTTGACCTTTTCACGGAAGCTATGAGGTCTGCGACCGCTCAATCATGTCCTGTTAACTCGTTTCGAGGTAAGAAAAAACCTTCTTGGTGGACCCCTAAGATCTCTGATTTAAGGGTTACGTGTAGGAAAAGCTTCAACAAAGCTAAGTCCTCGAGACTTGAATCCGATTGATACTTCTATAAAGAACATTTAAAGTGTTTCAAGAAAGAGTTAAGAGGAGCAAAGCGCAACGCTTGGAGAAGTTTTTGTAAGACCATAGAAGGGTCTTCAGAGACATCTAGATTTAGGAAAGTCTTGGCGTCGAACCCATCCGTGCCAAGCTTTCTTCAAAAAGAGGATGGATAATGGACGTCATCAAGTATCGAAACTATTGAGTGTCTGTTTGATACGCATTTTCCTGGAAGCTCAGCTATTGACTCATCTGACCTCCGGATTGGTCGAACAGAGTCTTGTGATACGAAATCTATACTCGACCGTGAGAAGATAATCTGGGCAATATCTGGCTTTGAGCCCTTCAAATCAGCTGGACCTGATGGCATCATCCTTGCGGACCTGCAGCACTGTGTAGACATCAACCATGGATAGAGGGCATACTAACAACTTGCCTAAATTTGGTTTATATTCCCCGTGTCTGGAGAGATGTGAGAGTTACGTTTATTCCGAAAACTGGCAAAAGTTCACATGCTAGTCCTAAAGACCTGCGGCCCATCAGCCTCTCGTCAACTATGTTGAAATTGTTTGAGCGAATAATCGACACTCATCTACGAACGTTTATCTCACGTAACCTATTATCTATGTCACAACATGCATATTGGAAAGGGAGGTCAGTTGATACAGCTTTACATTCGCTGGTAAGTTATATTGAAAAATCACTTCATCATAAGGAATACACGATGGTCACATTCTTAGATATTGAAGGCGCATTCAACTTTATCAAACCCAGGGCAATCACAGATGCTCTTCAGGGTTTACATGTTGAGGGTCCAATCTGTACCTTCGTAAACCAGCTTCTTACTTCCAGACGCATACGCAGCACTTTAGGTACTGCGTCCGTATCTAAGTATGTAGTATGTAGGGGCACACCACAAGGAGGAATTTTATCTCCTTTACTCTAGAATGTAGCGATTAATCAATTGCTTTTGAATCTAGAAAGGATTGGATGCAAAGTCACTGCCTATGCTGATGATGTTGCTATCGCCGTTAGAGGTAAATTTCCTGAAACCCTTAGTGGGTTATTGGAGAACGCGCTATCTATTTTAGCAGAGTGGGGTTGGAATCAATCCAGCCAAAACGGAGGTTGTCCTCTTAACAAGAAAGCGAGCGATTCCTATTATAAACCCCCCTTTGCTAGGGGATTCCCAACTTGTGATTGCTGATAAGGCAAAATTTCTTGGTATCATCTTAGACAAGAATCTAAGATGGAAGCCCAACATTGAAGAAAGAGTGAACAAAGCCACCGTTGCACTATACTCTTGCAGGAAGGCTATCGGAAAAACCTGGGGCTTACAACCGTGTGTTGTTGTGTTTTGGTTGTATACTACACAGAGAAAAAAAATTAGAATGGTTATCTAAAAAAATAGTCGAATTCATCTAAAGTTCGCGTTGATTTTCAGCTTATGATTCTATGTAGTTGAAACAGTTACGAAGATATGGATAATTTTTCTATTCGTCATTAGTTGAAACATCTACTATATTTGCAAATTCAATTAATTCATTTGTAAAGACAGCTATTCATTATCTATAAATTGTTAAATGTTGGATAGCTAAATTGTGTTGAAGAAAAAAGAACGATTGTTTGTAGTTAAATTTTATATTTGAATAGTACAATCAACAACTTTTGTGGAAGAATTGACTAAACTTTTTCTTCTAATCTTGCGTGGTTAAATGAACGAATTTAATAGTATTTTCAGCTACGAAGATTAGAGAAATCAGCTATTTCTTTGGTAAAACTATCTAAATTTAAGTCAACTACTTCACTTTAGATAAAAAGTCTAAACCATTTTTTTCAGTGTACTATTGTCAGGCCAGTTTTACTATACGGAGTTAGTGTTTGGTGGACAGCACTTAGCAAAACCACCTATTTTAATTTGCTTGTCAAAGTACAAAGGTTGGCTTCTCTTGTCATAACAGGAGCCTTTCGCACCACCCCTTCAGCCGGATTAGATATGGTATTGGGTCTGCTTCCATTGGACCTCTTTGGACAACGACTTGCTGCAAACACGGCCCTACGCTTACGGGAAACTGGCCTATGGAGAGCACTAGATTATGGGCACTCATCGATACTGGGTAAATTTACGCTACCATTGGAGACTGATTACACTATCCCCAAGTATTCTTTTAGTAAGAACTAAAATACCTTGATCCCGTCGAGAGATCAATGGGATAATAATATGCCCCCGGCAAGTGGAGCTATCTCTATTTACACTGATGGTTCAAAGACCAACACAGTTGTTGGTATTGAAATTTACTCGGAACAACTGGACATACGTTTGTCTTTTCGTCTTCCTGATTTGTGCAGTGTCCTCCAAGCGGAGGTCTCTGCGATTATGGAATCGCTAATTTGGTTAGGTAGTCACGTCGTAACTGAAACGGACGTCATTCTGTATACTGACAGTCAGGCTGCAATTCGATCACTCGAGTCGGTACTGATCACATCAAAAACTGTTGAAAAGTGCCGCCTTGTTCTTAAAGAGATGGGTCGCTTTTTTAACATAACACTCTGCTGGATACCGGGTCACTGTGGATTTGCAGGCAACTGCTGTGCAGACCATCTAGCCAGTGCTTCAGCTGGTAGAGTTGAAGTCGACCGCGGGGGCATCAAACCACCTATTATCAACTGCAAATTGGCAATTACAGCAGATTCTGAGCGCAGAACCAACGCAAGAAGGATCAATGGTAGCACTTGTAGGTACTACAACGAAGATGATCTGGACGAAATTAGATTTTATCCGCTCTACCATGCTATTGTCACTGGACCGGATGCATATTCGTAGTGTAGTCGGGGTTATAACGGGGCATTGTCCTATCGGAGAGCTCGCCAGGAGAATCAAAATTCCTCACAACGAATTTTTAAGGCTCTCACTGGCGGTATCACAATGGACCTATTACTGGTCTAAGTGCGCTGGTCTCAATTCCGGCGGCCCCATTACCTAACCTAACCTCTTGCCCGGGGGTGTAAGAGCTAGAGCGCTGTCAAATACCTATGAAATAAACTATTTATTTAAATTAAAGAACAATTGTTTTACATAGTTTTCTAGAATATTTTTTGTTTCTGTTTGATTGAGCAGTCAACCCCTAGTTCTGAAGGACATGATCCGCGACCAGGTGACATTAATCGGCAGATGATGACAAAAATTATTCTCCAATATATTTAGTTGAAATCTGGCTGTAGCCTATTCAACACTTTATTTCACAAAATGTTTGGCCACATAATTTAATTCACAATAGAATAACCGTAACCCTAATCGTATTGTAATAGGTCAAGACCTCCTCTCTTAGCAAATTATTGACTATCAGTTATTGCTATAGAGTGATATCAATTGTGGTCTTGGTCGTATACATGATACTTATACTGTTGGCCAGTAGGATGACTACAAGCATTTCCATTATACATATGTTGCAGTTCGACCAAAAAGTACTTGCAATGACATTTTTTTGGAAAAGCAGAAAGATATCTCAGGTCTTCATGCCAAACTGCTCATATAAAGCCGCACTTGCACCCTTGCCTCTTCCCTATTTGGCATTCTCATCCTTTTTCACATAAATTAAATGGACATCGTCACCATGCTTTTTAAAATTATACACGTCTTCTTACTAAACACATAATTGCTCAATTATAGTACGTATCTGGGGTAAATTGTATCAGATTGTGTATTTCAAGAAGGGATACACTTTCTGTAACTTTTATAATTCTTTTTTCACTACAACTTAATACTAAATTGCCCCTAATAAGGATGGCGTCGTTCGGACATGATTCGCTTATTCAACGTGCGCCTATTTATTATATCCATATAGCTTTAAACTTTTGATGAATACATTCGCGGCCCGATTAACCTGAAGGGTGTGCGCAAAATTTACAAAATGAAGACAGTAATTGAACGCAAGTAATAACATTTGATTGCCGTGTTGAAAGGTTTCGCTTTAAACCTGTATACAGTAGAACTGTACAGTACAGGAGGAGGATTTGGAGAACCCGGAACATAACTTTCTCGTACTTGATTTGTTGTTGATCAAATTGCTTAACTGAAAGTATGTAATGAACTGTCTAAATAGGATTCCAGGATGTTCTCCTCATCCATTATCTTTCATTGTGCAGTTGAAAGTTCGAAAATTATATGTAATTATGACAATTTCATAAAATATCAAGTGTCCATAGGACAGTTTTGATGATCTTGTCTTCATCAAGATTGGGAGTGGAAGCACGATGAGGATCGTGATGTATTATTGGCTGGGGGATTGTCTATGATATGCTGCAACATACGAGTACTTAGAATTAAGAATGCCAGTGGTCAATCTCTGTACAAATTATGCTTATCAGGATAATTTCGTATGCAGACAGGTATAGTGTGGAATTATGATGATGAGACCGAATAAATTTAGAATATGCTAATAGTGACGACAGGTTGGTGATTGACAACATCTTTATAAGTTACAGTTTCCATAATTGCAAATTATCTTAAATGGAAGCGGTTTCAATTGCTTCAGGCGTAAAGGCTATATAATAAGGACAAAATATATTGATCACATCTTTTGTACAGACTCTAAAATTATACAAAGTGTCTCTTGAATGATGAACCATAATAGTGTTATTTCGAAAGTAAATAGAATATTGCAGACATCACGGTCTATCGTTTTGAATAGACTAACTAATTAACGAATTTTTTGGACACAAAATATACCAATAGCCGATAAGATCTATAAGATTGATTCAGATAAATTTGTCATTGATAAAAATTGCAGGAAAGTTCGTTCCACTCTAAAAGAAAAATTATTAGTGCCAATTTTTTGTGTAAAAGTGCCAGTCCATCAATCACTGATCACACTTCAAGCCCACTTGCTGCATGAGCGATGACTCTGAATCAACTTTTACGTAATTGGGGCTTTCTATTCATCATTACCATATCATTGCACCCTGAAAATCTGCCAATATGCCACGCGATTATTATCTTTGAATACGATCACTCTGTGTGATACACAAAATCAATCATGCAATCCGCCATGAAATCTTGGCATCACGAAAATTCGAAACCAAAGAAAAAATCAAAATCACGCTGTCTCCACTAAGCTGCCATAATAAAAAATGATTCGAATCAAAAGATTGGAGACCTTGCAGAAAAACTGATAATAAATGATGTGAGTAATACCTTTCAAAACACTTTAGTGAACAAATTTTGTAAATGTACTCAAGATTGTATGCGATGGGTCCGGGCATCATAATCAAATGATCATAACACAAAAAAGATTGTTTCGGGCAGACAGTCAGGCAGTTTAGAATATCCACAGCTAATAATCGGGGAATGAGTCCATACCATATCATTGCGTGAGGTGAGGTCACACGGTATGTGTACCTCTGATTCTGATCTGGATGTAACTAGCCTCTCAAATTCATACAATTCCATGGGCGTAGCCACGTAGGGGGGGGGGAGGAAGCGCTTTTGTCAACTACCCGCTTCTATGGCCGATGGGACGGTATCCATTATATTAAAAACGCCTGCACTAAAATGTTTGAAAGCACAAAAAATGCGGGTTTAACTCTAGTAATGGCACAGAAATTTAAACAACAACCAGTAGGGGGTGATCAGAAGGCGTCAGTCTCAATACGCGACTCGGAAAATCCGATACAGAGAAAGTAAGAAACTGTCATGCGCATATTCTTGCTGGGACTGCAGTCAAGAAGACTAAATTTAGGCCAGTACTTTTTAGACCCAAACCCAAGTGTGATTGTCATTATTTAATATCCGAGACTTTAATATCATATCCAACAAACCCGAGTTCCGGTTTTTGAATCTGAAATGTTTCCCTCAGTGAGATCCGAGGATGCCAAAAACAGTGAGCTTAAGCGTTTTTAACGTTTTAAAATCTGTTCTATTATTATTTTTGGAGTTGAACAAAAAACAATTCCTGGTTACGATCATAAAGTTAAATTTTTTTTTTTGGAGGTTACAATAGCCCCCTCCCCGAACAAAATTGTGGCAACTGCCATGTACAATTCTTTCGGGCAAGTTTGATTGAAAACTGGGACCTCATGAACAATATGTACTACAGCTCGTCTACATTTTATTGTAATCGCGCGAGGCGCTCACGGGGCGCTACAACTGCGGCATACGGGTTTGAATCGTGCACATGTACAAGTATTTGCATATGACATCATTAACAACAATAAATGCCCCAGGTAATTGATGATCATACGTCAAAGATATCAAAATTTGAACAAGAATCCATTAAGCAAGACACGTATTGGGAGATATCGTGTTCGTATATCACATATAGCACTATGGTATGGTGTGTTTTACCGTCGAAGAATGTGAGTGAATTGACTTTTTGGATTTGTTTCGTTTTCAATGATTTGGTTTCGTAAAGTGTTAAGATATGGCATTTAAGCCATTAACTTTAGATATGAAATGACAAAACAAGAGTCAGAAAATTTGTAACCTGTAATGTGATCGGCACTGTATGAATGGTCATAGAAAAGTTGACAGACTAATGCACGTTGAAAGATACAAATTGCTGAAGCTGCATCATTGATAGCCATGTATGGGCTACTTTTGTATGGATAATTAATAATTTGTAAACACTGAAAAATATTCAAGAATTTGCAAATAAACATATGAATAAGGGAAACCTCATTGAATCGCCAAAATCAGAGATCACGGGGTCATGGGGCTACCATACGAACCTAAATTAAGTTCTTCTAAGAAATACTTTTTTGTTTATAAACCAATCTTAACGAAACTTCAAATAAATGGGTCCCAATCGAAATGACAAAAAATATGTATATGAGTATCGAAAATATAGGACCATGTGGTCGGGAATGCCATATTAACTCCATCCCCAAAGAAAAAAAATTTTTTCGCGACCAATTTCAGTCAATGGGGGTAGAAAAGTTTTCCAATTCAAGTTATAAGAAAAATGAAGTTATATGGAAGGAATCTGCTAGACAGAGCCTTACACAGATTAGAGGTAACATACCTACGGAGAACGGACTCTAAAAGGCTGCGGGCTTGTGGATGGTAAATCATCTGGCCCGAATGGTTTCCCCAATAGGGCGTTGAAGAAGGCAATTCTGATGATACTTGGGAAGTTCACCGGTGTCTTGAAAAAAGTAAAAATTTGCGCCTATCTCAAACCAAATAAACCACCTGGTGCGCTTCTACATGAAACAATGGGAGAAATGTTCCAACGAATTTGATGTAACCGGTTGTCAGAAGAAGTGAGACGCGGCCAATTTACCATAGACGCATTGCATTCACAATGGTAACCAAATGTAATTAAATCACAATAATAATTCAGGAAATTTGTTTGTAGTTTCAAATGTTGCAGGAATGTATAGGGATAGGTCTCATGAATGACCTGTCTCTACAAATTCCCAAAACATTTGGAACTACATGTGTTTTAGCGAATATTTCGTCATATTTGGCTTATTTCTCCTGGGCTATAATTTTTTTTATTATACCCTATACTCATAAGATGGTATAGGGTATATTGTTTTTGTTACGACGATTTATGTAACACCTCAAAGGAGCCACCTGAGGTATGGCAAAGTATATATATAAATGATCAGGGTCGGTCCCTGATTCGAATAAGCCATGTCCGTCTGTCTGTCTGTCTGTCCGTCCGTGTGTCTGTCAGTTCGCACGATAACTCCCGAAATAATGGAGCTAGCGTTTTGAAATTTCGGTCAGATGATTGCTTTGATAAAAGCTTGTATGGTATTGAAAATGGGACAAATCGGATCAAGGGTTCCCCTACCTCCCATACAAATGACCCCTCCGTGATAGTGTAATTCGGCAATATTTTTCGACAGAATGTCGCTAGGAACCTGAAATTTTCATGAATGCCTAAATGTGACATATGCTTGAAGTTAGTGGAAAGTGGAGAAGGTCTGCCTTCCCCTACCCCTACATCCCCTACAAAGCAATATTCCGCCATATCTTTTGATAGAATGTCCCGAAAAACTTGAAATTTATGTATAAATAAATGATAGCTGCTGGATGCCGTTATAACATATTAAAGATGTGCGAGATTTAGCCCATCTAAACCTCCCCCCCCACTTTGGCTGCCAATGCATCACCGGTGAACACGGCAAGTGTCATTCCCCAGGGGCCAGTGCATCACCGGTGAACACGGCAAGTGTCATTCCCCAGGGGCCAATGCATCACCGGTGATGCATAGATAGATTTTTAAATTTGTTGTCCTTACGGGCTTGAAAAACAAAATATTATAATAAAACTCGCAGAATACTTTCAGAAACTGTTTTTTGCATCACACTTCAATTGGAAAAAACTCGCATATTTGCCAAGTACCAAAAAAATACCTTCAAAGTGCGTAACTCCATAAAAGCAAAAAAATGTTTTCTTTTCTTATTTTTATTAGTAGAAAGGTAAACTTTCTTCTTCTTCCTTGCCTCGTTCTCTACACCGCTCCACGGTTTCGCGTTGCTCGACCTGCGGTGTAGGCACATCGCCCGTTTTGGCGATAATTTCTCAGCATATTTCTACAGGCAGCTCTATCATGGATCGTGTCATCGCCGAGACCAATGCGTTGTTGTTGCTTAGTAGAAAGGTAAACATTAAAAAAATTATTAAAACATATTCATGGTTCTATAATAAAAAAAAAAACAAACAAATGATGGTTCACAAGCTTAGTTCAGGTTTAATGAACATCTTGAAAATGTTTCAGGCACATATATGGTTCACCTCCCTTGTGGCGTTCCAATTTCCAATGCAGACAAACATTACAAGACAGAGAGCGTCCAGTTATTGTGTCTGATCCCTCAGTATCTGTAAGTTTAAAGGATTTTATCCCGTATTTATGGGCTTTGCCAGGAAGATATTGATGAAATCCCAAGCGTTCACGAAAGGGTATCATGCTTTCACTTTAAAATTGTAAAGCTGCTCTTCAATAATTCTGTCCACTTTATAGGTTTTTGAAGAAGTCGAACCACTATCTTCGTTGTCGGCGAAATGTAAAAATCTTAGGAGAATCTGAAAGCTGTTACGGGACATAGTGTTAACAACGAATTGATTATCAAAGATCTGTCATTGCTGGGTACTTGACGAGAGCCATGTATGTATACACTCCCAATCAATAGGATAGTTCCACTTGAAAAATGGCTATATCTCGGTAAGTGATAACGGTATTTTCTTCAAACTTGGTGACAATATTTTCAGTAACCTGCTTGTTCTTTCAATAATAGAAGGTCACAAATCCGGAGTCCCGTTAGGATTTTCTTACGAGAATTCTTAAAAACAGTACAAATGGTGAAGTCAATAGGATAGTTCCAGTGGAAATAAAACATCAAATAACGGTAAGAAAGGATAATTTTACTTGGAAAAATGTAGCTGGTAATAAGTAGAACTTTATTTAAGTAATTTGATCTCAAAAAGTTAATCGGGGATAGAATTGTATAGGTTTTAACGGCAAATTAAGCTGATTTCGTTCAAAGCTCCTCTCAACGTTCGCCAAAGAGCTTCAGTGTTCTTAAACTATTGTCTAACGGTATAGATCTTCCTTGTCATTCATTGCCACACATTTTTGAAGATATTTAGATCTAGGAAGTATGAAGGTCTTTCCATAACCTTGATTAGTTGGTCTTGAAATCAATCTTTTATCAGCCTTGCATCATAATTGCTATCATTATCTTGTTAAAATCTTGTAGGAATGGCATGGAAAATGTCGGAAGTTTTAGGCAACACATTAGGAAGAATATCTTTAAAAGCCTGGTACCTCTAATTTAAAAAAGCTCAATAGTTCCAAACCAAGATATTCAACCCCAATATAAAAACTGTATGGATTTGTCAAACGCGTTATTTTTACTGACGGAAAAGATTAAATCTCGTCGGTTCAGATGGATTTAGGTATTATTTTCACGATTTGAGCAAAAAGAAATTAATTTTGTAGACACATCACTCAGAGTAAGAAATGTGGATGTATGGGGTTGACTATCTCGGTGTGGAACTATTGAGCTTGTGGAAATTAGAGATATTCACAACGTCCAATCTTACAAAAATATTCTGGGTGATATAATTCTTAAAATTACCGACATTTTCCATGCAACATCTTTGAGATTTTAACAAGATAATGGCATCAATCATGGAGCAAGACTGATAAAAGATTGGTTTCAAGACCAACTAATCAAGGTTTTGGAAAGACCTCCCATACTTCCTAGAATTAAATATCATCAAAATTGTGTGGGGATGAATGACAAGGAAGATATATACCGTTAGACGATAGTTTAAATACACTGAAGATCTTCTGATAACGTTTAGAGGAGCTTGGGGCGAAACTAACTTGATTTACCGTTAAAACCTATACAATTCTATCCCAGATTATCTTTTTGAGCTTAAACTACTTAAATAAAGTCCTGCTTGTTACCAGCTAAATTTTTTTAAGTAAAATTATCCTTTCGTACCGTTATTTGATTTTATTTCCACTGGAACTATCCTATTGACTTCACTATTTGTACTGTTGTTAAGAATTATCGTAAGAAAATCCTAACGGGACACCGGATTTGAGACCTTATGTTATGCAAAGAACAAGCAGGATACTGAAAATATTGTCACCAAGTTTTAAGAAAATGCCGTTATCACTTACCGAGATACAGCCATTTTACAAGTGGAACTATCCTATTGATTGGGAGTGTATCATCAGTCCTAGAAATTTCAAAAATTCAGTCCGGTCGGTGTCCTTCCACAAACTTAGGCGATTATTCCTATTCAATCGTAATTTCTAAAATCTCATCCGTTAGAAGAAGTCAGTATATTTAAAAAGGAATTTTGGTTTGAAGTGCTACTCCACTATAGCTTCTCTACGTGAAATAATCAAACTATCGAGCTTCACTAAATTCTCTCCGGTAGCCGACGAAATCCAATCCGACAGTTCCTCGGAATTCCTCGAACAATTAACTGCATCGTTATTCATCTTCTTATTCAACTTCACTATCTAAACTTTCTTCGGAAGAGCTTTCTTCAGCAGAAGGAAATCTTCACTTTCCGAAAAATAATTTTGCAACATTTCTCTTATTCCTTGTGAATTCATTTTCACTCACGATATATTTCTTCGAAGTCTAGAAATCAACTGAACCGCAATCTGTCTAGATAATCAAGTGTTCACGGGTGATGCACTTGTGTTTATAATAACGACATATACTTTCCCAGTGCCAATGCATCACCGGTGAACACGGTCGGGAAACCACTAGTACAGTATTTAAAGACACAAAACGGCCGTTTACTTAAAAAAAATACGTAATGGCTGAAATTTGCTGGAGATGTTAGGGGACATGTCTTTTATCTAAAACTGAGTTTTCGTATTCGTGGGGGTGGGGGAAGTTGGAGTATATTGCCTACTTATAGGCGAATTTTGTATTTTTCGTTCATATCATTCTTACCGTTGACCCTACGGTAAAGTGATGCATAGGAGTTTTGTTTCTAATCAAATTATCTATCCTACGGTACCTACATTAATTTCATCGGTCAAATAGTTCCGTTATAGTGACCATTTAAAGGTCAAAATAGTACCAATAATGGGAATATTTTGCATAAATAAAACATGTAATGGCTGAAATTCGGTGGAGTCGTTAAGGGATGCGTTATAAATTTATATCTGAAGTTGCGTATATATCAGCGGGGTTGTTACAGTAAATTGCCTACTTATAGGCTAAATTTGCTTGAGAAGAGTTATTTCCTGTGCCTGTAAAACTGGTTGTGGAAAAGTATGGGGGTGTCGGAAAGCAGGATTAAAGTGCTCTCCAATTTGAATGGTTTGTTGTGCAAACGCGTGTAGCAATATAACTGACTTTTCTACTCTTACGGAAAACGACGACTTCCTCCATAACGACGGGCTTTTTTCATCGAACCCAGAAGGATACGAAGCTGGTCACAATTGTAGCGCAAGCAATAATGAATCCGGAAGAGAGGATTCTAAGAAACCAAAATTGAGGTTGTCAAGTCATATACATATTTCTGTTGTGGCATCAATAAAACTCCAGTGACTATGTGAAGAAATTAATTTTTTTTTGAACGATTCCTGCGACTGCGCTAATCGGCCTAGCTTGATTTTGGTCTCGTTTAAGAGATAATAATTCAATCAGCAAGAACACACATTTATACAACTTGATATAGCGAAGTTTTTAGCAATCACTAAATACGCATTTAAATAGGCAATTATAACCCAAAAAACGCAAATTTAACCTATAAGTAGGCAATTTACTATAACAATCGCCTCCCATAAAAACGAAAACCCAGATACAGTAAAACTTCGTTATAACGCTCCCGGATATAACGCTTTCCCGGCAATAACGCTATTTTTTCTCGGTCCCGGTCCCATTACCATTTATTACAGGGAATTTCGATTCGTTATAACGCTACTATTTCCCGGTTATAACGCTCTTTTCCTAGTCTCATTTTCATAAAACAATTTTTATTGACAAATTCATTGAGCACATAGTCTATCTTTACATTGTGTTAATCACAAACAAAACCATGATGCACAAGTTGTTCCCTTAACCTTAATCTTACCCTTGTGTGAAAAATCACACAAACGCATTTTATTTTCGGTTTTTCCCTATGACTTTTCCAACCGATGCTTATAATTCGTCTTGACTTTTCCTAAAACTTCGATTTAAAAAGAAAAACAGGACTTTCAAAAAAAATTTCTTTTTTATTTTTAGATATTTAAAAACTTACGTTAAGTACCCTCATGTGTGAAAATTCACACATATGTTATTAGCTGTGTGTTTTATATGGGTGAATTTTGTTTTTACCGTAATAATACAGCGAAATTTTTTTTTTACCGAATTCATGAATCGATATCGTTTGGAGTAAATTATTTATGTGAAAAATGTGATTAATGATGAATTTCTGGTCTAGGATACACCATAATTGAAAATCTTTTCAAACATGCAGACTCAAGTAATAGTGGTCCAGTCATATTAGCATTTCAAATACGAAAAAATAGAGTAAGGCTAATTTTTGTTGTTTTTGAATCAATCGGCTCCCAAAAATCTAAAACTCATTTTTGCTAAAAAAAATTTTGAGCGGAAAGGTCCCAAAAAGGACAAAAAGGATACTCTTTAATCCTTGAACGGAGGTCGTCATGAGGGGTATCATAGCAAAGGCGATGTCGAGTACATTACATATCCGGTATTAGTTTCCTGTTTCAAGGACCCTCAAGGTAATAAATCGAGCTTGAATGTAAATGAGTCAACTGTAGTAGTACGTAACTACGGCTTATTATGGCATTGATAAACCGACCCTTAATGTCAAATGTCAACAATTTACTCTTCTCATAACCGAAATAGTGGACAATTCAACATATTACACATTTCTAACTTTAAGAAATTCGCCCAAATTACACTAAAGTTGCATATGTGTGAAAATCCACACATGAGGGTACTTAACGTAACTTTTTTTCAGGGTAAGATGAAGGTTAATTCACATCAAGGTCAAGTTTCCTGGAAAGGGAAAGACATAACAACAATTAAAAGTATAATTGAAGATCTCGTAATTGCTTTAGCATCCGTCGACATCGAAGGCAACAAGAAAGAGGCGTCAAGCATGCCAAAAAAAATTTCCCTATAGCATAGACATAAAGGAAGGATCATTCAATAAATTGAAAACCTCAGTATTACCGAAGTCTGTTGCCAGTTTAAAACACAAACATGTTTTTTCTATAACCAGTAATCAATTGATTGCCATATCCTTACTATTTCATTCCATGTATCAATCGAATAATAAATTTTGTCACCTGAAAGGTGTATGCGTCTATGAAGTATATTTCTTGGACTTCCCGGCTATAGCGTTTTCCCGGTTATAGCGCTTTTTTGGCTTAGACCCCAGAGAAGCGTTATAACGAAGTTTTACTGTATAGCTTTAGGACGTATCCCTTAACATCTCCACCAAATTTCAGTCGTTACATGTTTCACTTAAGCAAAATATTCTCATTATTAGTGTTATTTTGCCCTTTAACCGGTCATTATAACGGAACTATTTGGCCTACGATATTGACTTAGGTAGGGTTAAATAGACAATTCGATTAGAAACAAAACTTCCACACATCACATTACTGTAGGAATACCAGTAAGAATGCTATTAAGGAAAAAAAAGATAATTCGCCCATAAGTAGGCAAATTACTATAACTTCCCCCCCTGAAAAAAATACGAAAACTCAGATTTAAACTTAGGGCACGTTGCTTAACATCTCCAAAAAATTTCAGCCATTACGCGTTTCACTTAAGCAAAATATTCTCATTATTAGTGCCAGTTTGCCCTTTAACCGGTCACTATAACGGAACTATTTGGCCTACGATATTGATTTAGGTACCGTTGAATAGACAATTTGATTAGAAACAAAACTTCTACACATCACTTTACTGTAGGAACAACAGTAAGAATGATATTAAGGAAAAACGCAAAATTCCCCTATAAGTAGGCAAATTACAATAACTTCCCCCACTCCCACAAATACGAAAACTCAGATTTAGACTTAGGGCACGTTGCTTAACATCTCCACCAAATTTCAGCCATTACGTATTTTTTTTAAGTAAAATATACCCGATTACTGTACTACACTTGAATATGGCTTTTTTACGCATATAAATATGTGTACAAAATATTTCCGGCGGGAAATAATTAGAACAGGAAAATTTTGCTTTGGCCCCTGAGGAATAAATTGTGCCGGTGATGCACTGGCCCCTGGGGAATGACCTATGCCGTGTTCACCGGTGATGCATTGGCAGCCAAAGTGTCAAAAAAAAATAAAATTGAATATTTTCGGTTTTACGCGCATTCTAGGTCTGTACATGGGTATAGGGTATACAGTCATCGTGCTATTCGCAGAACTCGGTCTCGTTTCATTATACCCGTCACTATGTGAAAGGGTATACTAACTTTGTCATGAAGTTTGCAACGCGCAGAAGGAAGCACCTCCGACTATATAAAGTATATATATTATTGATCAGTGTGCTGAGAGAAATCGATTGAGCGATGTCCGTCTGTCCGTCTGTCTGTCTGTCTGTCTGTCTGTCTGTCCGTCTGTTTCAATACAAACTAGTCCCTCAGTTTTGAAGCTATCGGGCAGAAATTTTGCACACAAGTTTCTTTTAAGTGTACGCTGTATATATGTCGGAACGAGTGGAATCGGTCCATGGGGTAATGGGGCTACCATAGAAACCAACCTCTGAAAATTAAGTTCTTATAAGAAAAACTTTTTTCTTTATGTACCCATCTTAACCAAACTTTACCCAAATGTGCTCCTAGTAAAGTCCCAAAACATTTCTAGGAACGGATGGAATCGGAACATTACGTCATAGGGCTGCCATACAAACTCACCGCTGAAAATTAAGTTCTTCCAAGAAAAACATTTTCGTTAACCAAACTTTACCCAAATATGTTCCTAGTGAAGCCTCAAAACATATCTAGGAACGCATGAAATCAGAATACTACGTCATAGGGCTGTCATACAAACCAGCTCCTGGAAATTAGGTTCTCCTAAGAAAAACTTTTTTCTTTATTTACTAATCTTAACCGAAATTCACCCAAAAGTGTTTCTAGTAACGCCTCAAAACATATCTAGGAATTGATGGAATCGGAACATTACGTCACAGGGCTGTCATACAAACCAACCACAAAATATTAGGTTCTTGTGAAAAAAAAATTTATTTTTGAATCTTAACTAAAATTCATCCAGGTGTGTTTCTGGATTAGCCTTAACCCTTAAATACGTAGCGTACCAAAATGGCAGTAAATGTCCTGGAAAAATAGATCGGTGACATAATTTGTATGAAAATTTATGTTATTTGGACCTGTTCTGGGCAAAATAAAACGCACCATCATGTTGAAAGAGCTGATAATTAAAATTTTATGAACATATCCTACCCTGCCCAAGACTAAAGGAGAATAATTTCATCAACTAAGAACGATCGGAATGTATGTATAGATATTTCTGAATACGCCCCAATACATGGTGTACCATATATGGACGTTGCAAAATTGGTGCAAACAATACCTTTAGTGTCTTTTTTTGTCAAAATCTCAAAACAATCTCAAGAATACATTTAGTCACCAGTATTCTTTCTTTTCCAAATAACGGTAAATTTCGCCAATTGTTTAAGCTCTCAAGAATAGCTTTTCAAATTGCACAAAAAATAGCGTAGGTCCACTTTGACGACGCACAGAAAATTCGGGGAGCCAAAATTGAATTTATGCAAAAGCTTCATTTGTCTACTTTGGGAAAAAGTAAAAAAAAAAATAAAAAATTAATAAAAGCTAGACATTTACAAAAATCTAGCCATCTACCGCCATTTTTTATGAAAGCTAACTTAATCAGTCCTGTTCAGGATCCAAGGAAACGGAGCTGTCATAGTTGATTTAGAATGATCGTTTTTGTCATTTTGTTTTCTATAGCACACCGGTCAGGGCTTAGCGTCTCTGTAGCTGCTTCTTATAATCCCAGTCTTTTTACTGGCAAGTATACTGAAAAAATTGTTCACATCTTTTGTTTTGCCCTAGGACGCGCCACTAAAAAACCGAGCTTCCGTACTTGACATCTTAGTAAGATATTTGGACCTTTACCAAGCCTCAAGCAGCTGGGCCTTGATATCCAATTTCTCAAACCATTTGACTATGTCGAGTATTGTCTTGGAAGCCCACGTTCAGGATCCTCAGAAAACGTGCTTCTAGGGTCAACCATTTCATATGGAGTACCACATTCGATAAACAAAAAATTATATGGATGTAATTCTTGTGGACATGTCCTGGGCCCTGTATAAATTTGGGTTAAAGCAGGCATGCAGTTTATTTCCATATTCATATCCTAGCAAAGTCAATCCAATCCATATACTCTTCAAGAAAGGAATCCCATGAGCTATGATAAGTCAAAAGAAGTCTCGAGATATACGTTTAACAGTGGGACATGTTTATAACGAACTATTATATAAAAGATTTATTTTATAACGAGACCGAGTTCTAATTGCGCAAATAGCATGATGAGTGCATTCCCTAATACCCATGTACAGAGCTAGACGGCACGCAAAGCCCAAAGTAATAAATTCCAGTTTTTTTTGCAGGGGAGAAAAGAAAGGAGTATATGAGTCGGATCTGGCGCACTTTTAATATTTTATAAGGACATCTAACAGCTACCTCTTGACACACATTTGAAGTTTTTGGGACATACTATCAAAAGATATATCTAAATTTCGATTTGTACGGGTAGTAAGGCCTACTCCACTTTCCATTAACTTCCAGGATATGTCACAAATAGGCATCGATACAAATTTCAATAAGCAATAGGAAACTAATCACGCACCTACCCGAACTCCCTTTTAAAAAACTGAATATTCACGATTTTCTAGAGAAAACACCACCTTTCCTCTAATGAAGAGAGGAGTTCATCATATCGAATTTCCACTATAATTTGAATCAAAACTCATCATTCATTATCTTTTTGTTCCTATTAAAGTAAGAGGCAGAATAAATAAAATTGTAAAAATGTCCTTCATTTACATACAACATATGGCCTGAATGCATGGCGTACCATATTTGGTACACAATGTAAATTCTACTATTTTCGGTTTTATGGAAAAACGGGCTATTTCCTTGCAATATAAAGGCTAATTCCGTCTTTAGTGACCGATTTTACATAAGGGGAGGTCAGTTACGATAATGGGTTCAGCCCCATGCATTTAAGGGTTAACGCTTCCGGGAACAGATGGAATCGGAACACGTCATAGGGCTGCGGTAGAAATTATTAACACAAAAGAAACTTAAGTTTCATTCAAATGTGACGGGTATTCAAATTTCGGCCGCGCCCGAAATTAGCCTCGGTCTCGTTTTTATTTTATAAAATCCAATGAAATACGTACAAAGAATCGATGGCGGTATCGGTATATGGCGGATTGTAAGGTAAGTGTCGCTAGTGTCGATAAAAAGAAAGAAAGATAGCGTAATGTTCCAAAATTTTATTATATGTAATTATATTTTTTTTTTACAAACTGAACAGGTAGTAACATAATAATACAGTTGTATATAGATGAGCAATTTAATGTTAAAGAAATTAAACATATAAAGATAACGTATAAAGATAAATTCGATAGAAAGTTAAATGTAAAATATCGTCAAGGAAAATTCTTGTCTTACGCAATGTCGTCATTTCAACTAACCTTTACGGATAGGACTTATATGGGAGGTTAAATTTAAATAAAAGGAACTTAGTGGTTGCGTTTGACCATATAGCCATCTCCAAAACATGGAGAAATTGTCTCATGGACGTCAGGGCTAAGCGTGGTGCTGATGTAGGCAGCGATCACCAACTTGTCATCGCAAAAATTCGCTTGCGGACCGCTACTATTCGTCGCACACAAAACGAGCGTGTATCGCCACGATTCAATTTGCAAAAACTTAAAGATCCATCAACAATACGTGCAGTTTCTAGCGCATTGCACGAGATAGCTAATGCACAAACGCCAGATACTCCTTCATCAATTGATGATAGATGGAACATTGTGAAGGACGCTTTTATATCGTGTGGCGAAACATTTGTGGGCAGACTTCAGCGAGGTAGGAGACCATTTATCAGCGACGATACACGGTCTCTGATAACTGCACGGAAAAGAATTAAAGAGCAATTGAACTCGGCTACTGACACTACAGTCAAGCAACAACTAAGGACCGAGTACAATTCTCTTCAAAAAAGAGTGCAGAGAAGCGTAAGACGTGATAAACGCAACAACATCAACGCGTTAGCGGTGGAGCCAGAAGATGCGGCTTACCGTGGTGACAGTGGGACC
The DNA here is from genome assembly GCA_949715475.1 of Microchrysa polita. Taxonomy (NCBI): domain Eukaryota; kingdom Metazoa; phylum Arthropoda; class Insecta; order Diptera; family Stratiomyidae; genus Microchrysa; species Microchrysa polita. Next base: position 17,148,497 of record OX454421.1, on the reverse strand, counting down.
CTTTACAAGCTCATTAAGCCATTGACTGGCAAATCTTTTACCCATGAGCATCCTGTAAAAGATAAAGACGGGTCTCTGCTAGTCATCGACGAACAACAACTGCGCCGTTGGAGAGAGCATTTCATGGAGGTACTTAACAACAACTTCAACCCTTCTAGCCCACCTCCAACGGAAGCAGCAAGTCTTCCGCAAATGGCCAGAATTAATACCGGTTTACCATCCAAGCTGGAAATAATTAAGACCCTTAAATCATTGGAAGCTGGTAAAGCCCCGGGGGCAGACGGTATCCCCATGGAACTTTTGAAAGCGGATATCAACGCTACAGCGGATATTCTTCTACCCCTGATCCAAGAGTGTTGGACAACCGAGACTCTCCGTCAAGAATGGAAAAAGGGCGTAATTATTAAAATCCCCAAAAAAGGAAGTCTCAAGGATTGTAATAATTGGCTTGGAATCTGTTTCCTTCCTGCAGTCTCTAAACTGACGGCCAAAATAATCTTGGACCGGATCAAGACAACAATCGACCGCACTCTGAACAATGAACAAGCCGGTTTTCGTGAGGGTTTTTCATGTAGCGATCATATCAACACCCTCCGAATTATAATTGAACAATCCGCTGAATGGAGATCCCCGTTTCATCTTATGTTCATTGACTTCGAGAAGGCGTTTGACAGCGTTGACCGGGCTTATATCTGGACAGCCTTACGTAGGAGAGGCATACCAGAGAAACTTATTTCCATCATAAAGGAGTCCTATATTGGAGCCCAATGTCATGTCTTGCACAAGGGTGAATTGTCCAGTCCTTTTGAGGTGAATAATGGAGTCAGACAAGGCTGTATCTTATCACCAATGCTGTTCCTTATTACCATCAACGATGTAATCTGCGATTCTCTACGCGACCATAAAAGTAAGGGTATCAGGTGGAAGTTATTCGATTACCTTCAGCACCTAGACTACGCCGACGACATTTGCCTTCTCTCAAACACACCAGATCATCTGGCTCAAATGACGCATGCTTTGCATCGTGAAAGTCGAAGTGCTGCCTTAAAAATTAATGCCGCTAAGACTAAATACATGAGCTTGTCAATGTCATCAGGAGGGCAAAACACCATTTCTATCTCCGGACAACCGATAGAAAAAGTCTAGGACTTTACTTACCTTGGAAGCGTAGTGACTGCGGATGGTGGGGCTGATGCCGATGTCGAGTCGCGTATAAATAAAGCCCGAGCAGTATTTTTCAGTTTGACTCCTCTCTGGCAAAACCACAACATCTCCAGAAATACCAAACTCCGGATCTTCGAAAGCAATGTCAAATCTGTGCTTTTATATGGGTCTTCCACGTTGAAGGTGACCAGTAACATTACCACCAAACTGCAAACTTTCGAGAATCAGTGTCTACGGCGCATCCTACGAATTCACTGGCCTGAGGTAATATCTAACGACGACCTCCTCCAAATTACTGGCCAAAATAGTATAGGCATAGACATAAAAAGGCGGAAGTGGCAGGTCACACACTTCGAAAAGAGACAAAAAACATTGTAAGACAGGCTCTAGATTGGAATCCTCAGGGAACCGATGCAAGGCGTCGTGTGGGAAGACCCAAAAATACGTGGAGAAGATCTGTTGAGGCAGAGGGAAAATCTATAGGCAAATTGTGGGACCAGCTAAAGGCGATGGCTGCTAATAGGCAGAGGTGGAAAAGAGGCGTAGTCAATGCCCTATGTCCCACTAGGGGTTAAAAGGAACCAGAGAGTGGTTGCGTTGGACAGTCTCCAGAGCGTCAAAGGAAATTTCTGTAAATGGAGACCAAACAACTGAGGCGTATTCAAGTACACTACGGATTAGCGAGATGAATAAGTTTGGTACACCCAGCAAAAAACGTGTATTAAAACCAGTGAAGTTTTTACTTTACTTCTAGTAAACAGAAAATTTCTTTAAACGTATGAAGTTTGAATATAATTAATTAAAAATGCCATTGGATCAAATACACTTTCATAGAATTTAAAATTTCAGTAGTAATAGAATTAAAGCATGCCGACATACAACTAATGCAACAAATTACTTAGAATCTAGTAAATCAACTTCATGGGAACTATGATTTTTTTGCATAGCCTCTATGTATAAACATTTTAGTTTTGTATTGCACCGCGTATCAAGTAGTTACGATTTTAGAAACGTTGACAACATTCCACATCTAGTCTGATGGCAATGTGAACCGACTGGCACGCAGGCGGACCGGGTTCGAATCCAAGTTTCGGCATAAGGTTTTTTATGAATAAAAAAATATAAAAATTTGAAATAAAAATAAATAGAAAAAAATGAAAATAAATAGAAAAAAAAATATAAAAATAAAAATAAAATAAAAAAAAAAGAATTAAAAAAAAATAAAAAAAAAAAATATTCTTTTCTATTTTTTTTTTTAAATAAAATCCAATGAAATTTTTACATAGAATCGATGAACAATCTCATTGTTATAATCGAGTTTTCACTTTATATTTTCAATGATATTTCTATCATTGTCCCAAAAAGGCTATTTCATCGGCTCCAAATCATAGCCGAAATTTCATAGGTTCCGTGTAATTTTTCTTTAATAAAAGTAATTTTTTTTGTGGGTGTACACGTATGCAATGGCCGAAAATTGACAGAACACGGCGAGAAAAATCCAGAAAGGTTTTCAGCCTTTTTTATTATGAAGGTGTAATGATCAGCAAATCTTTGTTTTGTGTCGAAAACAACACCAAGATCTGTTGCAGAAGAAGCGCAATCCAGTAGGATGCCGTTGATATTATAGGCAAACAATTATTTAAAGAATAAATCATAAAAGAGCATTTCGCGATGTTCAAGCGAAGCTCATTTAATGTACACCAAGAGTGCAGACTGTCTAAGTCACTTTGCAAAGCTAAACAATCATCAATATCAGATACGGTGGTGAAAAGTTTGACCGAGAATGGATCCCTGAGGAACTCCGGATGTTGGCGAGAACGAAGAAGATATTAGACTTTTCAAAACCACTCTAGCTGAACCCGATAAGTACGACGAAAGCCAAGACAGTATGTGGCTAGTGAAGCCAAAGCGTGAAAGTTTTGCCAACAAAATCGAGTGATTCACCCTATCAAATGCCTTGGAAAAGTCAGTGTATACCACATGAACGTCACTATTTCTATTGAATGATTTCGAGATGTGGTTCACTAATTCCACCAAGTTAGTGGTTGTCGGCTTGTTCTTACAGAAACCATGCTGGTTCTGTACAATAAGGGGAACATTACGCTATCAATTCTCACAAGAAAAATTTTCTTGTTCTTCCTACCGGGACTAGCGGCACTTATCTGACTATTCGCCATTTAGCGGGAAATATCGGAAGCACAAAAGTTCTCCCTATGAGAACGGATAGCAGAACAAGCCTCCATTTTGCCGGAAAAAATCCTTCTTGTACGTATACACTCTTATTGAAAAGAATGGCAATAGAGGAAACGCGACGGAACTGTGTGACTGTTTAAAAAAAAAAGTTTGGAGTCCCATCGGGGCCTCTGGAGCAGCTAACACTAAGCGATCTTATTATAAGATCAACATTGGAGGGCAAAATGGACGGAGCCTGAAATGTTATGCCTTGGTCATGAGAAAATTGTGAAGGATTGGAAGTGCTAATAAAGGTGCCTGAAAAAAATTTTGCCAACAGCTCACGGATATCTTCGTCTGTGGTAGCAGTTTAATCACCACTGCGAAGGGATAGAGTCTGGAGAACGCGCGTTCCGGATGTACGACCAAAAAAAGCTTGCTTTCTTTGTTATTGACGGTATCCTCAGTACTAAGAAAGTATAGGCAGATCGTGCACTGTCAATAAGTTTTTTGGTGTTCTTTAGGATGGCGCGTAAAATAAGTAGATCGGAGTTGTAGTTGCGACCTTTTAAAGCGTACACGGGCACGACTTTTTTCCGCAACATCCTGAAAATCAAAGGCGTGAACCAGATACGACCCTTGCCTGTATTCGAAATCCTTAATGGAACAAGGTCGCAGATTATAATATATTATAAAATGTTGATACTGCCATGTCACAGCTAAGATTTTGTAACGTGCTGTTCCAATCTACTGCGTTTGGTCGGAGCACTGGGGAACACAATTTTTGTCACACGAACTTTGTGATCATTTTTGTATAGTTTAGTGTCCCCTCATTACAAAAACACCATTACTTCGTTCCAGTCACGTCCTGTTGTCTTTTCACCGTTATGTATTAATTTTCCATAATTTACGTGGTTTGGTGTTATTCTTTTAATTTTAAGTGACGTTATTACTATGAAATAAATTATGCAACGACATCAAAATTCTGAAAACATACTGCTGGTGTACCCTGAAGAAGAATTGTAAGCAGTTTGTATGAAAAGTGCGAATTTCACAAGTCCTAATGGACGAAAGTCGTGGTGGTTTTATTCCTTAAATGAAAATTCTCTAAACGGGTATATGTGAAGGATAAGAACGGGATATAATGAAGGATGAAAACAGCCAACAGAAACTAAATGATCCTACAGGATCCTTTGGAAAATATGTGGTTAATATTGTTAAAAGAAAATTTAGGAAGCAATGGATCTGAAAATTTCTAACATTTATTTAATAAACTTGAACTATACGAAGGTTTTCCCTGCACCATAATCGAAAATATATCAAAAGCTCCTAATTTGTTGTAGAAAGCTCTAAAAATGCGAAATTTAAACACTGGATCATACTGTTATGTAACCTATGGTTCCACGGGGGTTTAAAGAGACCTACGGGCAAGGGAGGTAACTGATAACTAACGGAAGCTTGAAAGCTGCCTACAAAAAGCCATATACCCAATAAAATCATAACTGCTTACCTACAGTTTGAAATAATTTATCTTAGTACCGTCACTTGTGGAACTTATAATTCCAATTTTGGTTAAGCTGTCACAAAGAATCCAGACGTGCAAATTTTTTTTTTCATTGTTGTAGCATTGTTCAGGGGTCACAGTAGGTTCAAAATATGATATAAACTTTTGTGTGACAAAAAAAAGTTTGAAAATTGTAGACCAGCGAGAGTAATATCTGCATAATCAGCCTTCCTAAAATTAAATCGACAAGGTAGGTCTTTATCAAGACGAAGCTCTAGAGGTATGGACAGATCAAGTTCGAGCGCAGGGAGGTGTGTAGGTATCTATTGGCGCAAGTAAACATCACTGGCTATTGATCAAGAGACGCGAGAGCGTCTCGCCCGCCAAAGGAAAAAGAAAAACGAAAGCGAACAAGTCTATGATTACCGGAGACAACTTGCTTTTTTGTTTGATCAGGCTACAGCCTTGCAGGCAACAGCCCCCAAAAATTTTTTTTTACCAAAATATTCCACATATCCTGTTCTAGTGCCTTTCCAAATAAAATCTTCGATCGGCACAATAACGGGTAAGATATATGCAATAAACGGTGAAATTTTCACCCTCACAGACTTAAGCGAGTAACCCAATTTCAGAATGAAGTCTACAGTTGCAGAAAGACTTGCTTCTACTGTCTCTCTTCGTGATGGGATTTTTATGAAATTTGGAACGAATAATCCTCTGGTGGTCCTTCTAAAGAATCAATGTCTTCCATTTAGATAAGTGGATGGAATAACGGTAAATTAATAGGTAAAGTTAACAAAAGATTTCCAACAATTGCGTCTATCGGCTCATCGCATTGACCATTTTTTAAAACACACTGCGGCATTGGGATATTTTGATATTGGGACACCGGGAGACTGGGAGACTAGGATCTTGGGGTAGTGGGATATTAGGAAATTGGGACATTAGGGTCTTGGGACATTAGGACATTGGGGCATTAGGCACAATGGGGAAACAGGGACGTGGGGACATCGGCATGTTGGGGCATTGGGACATCGGGATATTGGGACATTGGGACATCAGGATATTGGGACAATGGGACATTGGGACATCAGGATATTGGGACAATGGGACATTGGGACATTGGGATATTGGGACATTAGGACACTGGGAGACTGGGACATTAGGACACTGGGATATTAGGACATTGGGACATAGCGGCATTGGACCACTGAGACATCGGAATGTTGTAACATTGGGACATCGGAAATTGGGACATTAGGGTCTTGGGACATTAGGACATTGGGGCATTAGGCACAATGGGGAAACAGGGACGTGGGGACATCGGCATATTGGGGCATTGGGACATCGGGATATTGGGACATTGGGACACCAGGATATTGGGACATCAGGATATTGGGACAATGGGACATCAGGATATTGGGACAATGGGACATTGGGAAAATGGGATATTGGGACATTAGGACACTGGGAGACTGGGACATTAGGACGCTGGGATATTAGGACAGTGGGACATAGGGGCATTGGACCACTGAGACATCGGAATGTTGTAACATTGGGACATCGGGATATTCGCACATAGGGGCACTGGGATATAAGAACATGTGAACATTAGGGTTTTGGGTCATTAGGACATTGGGATATTAGGACATTGGGATATTAGGACATCAACACATTAGGACGTTGGGACATTAGGTACACTGGGGAAACTGGGACGTGGGAACATTGGGGCACTGGGACATCGGGATATTAGAACATTGGGGCATTGTAACATTGGGATATTGGCACATTGGGATATTGGAACATTGGGATACTGGGACATTAGGGCACTGAGATACAGGGACATTGGGGCACTGGGATATTAGGACATTAGGCTATTGGGACCTTGGGACACTTGGTACACTGCGACATTGGGACACTTACCACTGGTACATTAGGACATTGGGCCATTGGGATATTATCACATTAGGATACTGGGACATTTGGGACATTGGGGTACTGGGATATTAGGAAATTGGGGCATTAGGCCCTTGGGACATTAGGACAGTTAGACATTGGGATATTAGGACATTAGGTGGGAGACTGGGACATTAGGATATTCCGATACTGGGACATTGGGACACTAGGGTAGTGGGACATTCGGACATTAAACCATTGGGGCATTGTGATATTTGCACATTGGGACAATAGGACCTAAATTGGGACACTGGGACATCAGGATATTGGGACATTGGCACATTAGGATATTAGGACATTGGGACACTGGGATATTAGAACATTTGGACATGAGGACACTGTGACAATGGACCTTAGGGCATTAGGGCATTACGACATTGGAACATTGGGACACTGGGACAATGTGACATTGGGACACTGAGTCAGGGGGGGCATTAAGACAGATAAGTAACAGAACGAGCGTTGGTAAGGCAACAACAGAGCGTTAGCAGATCGTTAACAGAGTGTTAACAGAACGTTAACAGAACGTAAATCGAGTAATAAAAGAAAGGTAACAGACCGTTTACAGAGCGTTAGCCGAATGATTAAAGAGAATTAAGAGAACATTAACAGAACGTTAACAGAGCATTAGCGAAAAGATAATAGAGTGTTAATATAACGTTAATAGAGCATTAACAGAGTTAACAAAAAATTAACAGATTACTAACAGAATGTTAGCAGAGCCATAACACAAAGATAACACAAATCTATTTTGCACAAAATACATATTAATAAACTGTACCCATTTCATCCCAAAATTATTTTTAAAAAAGCTCACCAACAGCCATTTGTGGCGTATTTGAAATTGCGTTTGCAGTATCTAATTATTTTAAAGAAGACCCTGTGAATATAACTTATGATATTAAATTTATGGAATATTCTGAACAAAAACCTATTGAAACTTTTCCCAAAACAAAAATAGTAGTTGGCTATTTAAGTATGCAAAAATATATGATATCTGACCAAAAACAACAAAGTTGTAAAAGTTACCCCGCCAAAGAAAAATTCATCTGCCGCAAAAAGAATACATATCACTCCAATCCGCTGCTCATATCTAATTTTGTTTGCTGGATGTACTTTTGTTTTAGGTGTAAATGCTGGAGAAGTTTAAATGTACAGGACTACTTCTTAAAGTAATTTGGAGGGAGCCGTCAAAGTGGCACTGAATAAAATGTTAAAGCTCCCACCAAATTACTTTAAGAAGTAGTCCTGTACATTTAAACTTCTCCAGCATTTACACCTAAAACAAAAGTACATCCAGCAAACAAAATTAGATATGAGCAGCGGATTGGAGTGATATGTATTCTTTTTGCGGCAGATGAATTTTTCTTTGGCGGGGTAACTTTTACAACTTTGTTGTTTTTGGTCAGATAAAGAAAGACTGGACGAGGGTATATTACTTAACACGAGGTCAAGTGTGCGTCCCATTGAGTTCGGACTAACGTTGAACTGTAGTAAGTTACAGAACTGCATAAAGTTCGAGAAACTAAAAAAAAGGCGACGAAGAGGAAAGTAGTTGCCCAGGATGGTTTGGCCAGCAAACATTTGGAATATTGAAGTCACCGCAAATAATAATATTTGTATTAGGCCTCAAGAAATTGATGATATTTCCATAATGTTTAAATATTCTGTCATAGACTTCTAAAGATGAGTTACAGGGAGCGTAGATGCAGGAAAGATAAGCATAGATTCTTAGATAGCTTTATAGAGACGGTAACATAATCAAAAGGATCATCGATAGTACAAGAAATTAAAACATTCGATGTTACTCCGCAACGCAATAAGAACTCCACCACCATCAATTTTACCGAGGATATCAAGGTTTCGATCACAACAACAAATTTCACTGATTGGACCAGAACACTACACTAGATTAGCTGAAGAAATGTTCACGAACACTACATGAATAAATTTCCATTCATAAGACTAGATTTGATAATCATCAAGGACCTCGCCGCTGTTGTTATTGCTGTTCAGCCAAGTTTCACCTCAGCAGATTATATCATGAGAAGCCGTAAGAGCAGATGAGTTAAGAGCTTGGAGCTTAGTCCTAACACCACGTACATTTTGGTAATAAATTGTAATTGTTCAATTTCGTTTGGTGAAATCTTTTAGTAAAATACCAGATCGCCAAAACGAAGTTTTGCATGGCAAACGAAAATCAGAAGGAATGGTCGGTTTGAAGGATGAGACAATTATGTTAGGAATTTTGTCCTTAGTTATTTTTTTGAATGTAAAGAATGCAGGCTCTAAACCAAGTTTGTTCGTTACATAAAGCTTGACACCAGCGTTTCTTGTATTGTACTCCAGCCTAGATATGAAGAGCTGAGGTGCTAACATCGTCATTTCACGTGCAATCCATGCAAATATTGTCAAAATTTTGATTATCGTGATAGCCAATTCGCTTGGTTGTACTCGCTTCACACGAAAGTATCCACGCCGGACTTGACATTTCGCCAGCGAAATGAATGCAGTTGCATCGACAATCAATCAGCCCGCGAATGCATATTTATCTTAAATTTAGGGAATAAAAGGCATGTCTCCACGGCACATTTTTCACGGTAGGTAAGTACATACTATGTTCACCGAGCGAAAAACTTGCATTAACGTCTCCCGTGGAAAAAGTGCCGTGTAGACTTGCCTTTTATTCACTCAAATTTTACAAAATGTCCACTCATGATCTGATTGACTGTCGATGACACCTTTTCACTGTGAAATAAAGTGCAACTGTATTGTTTTCGCTGGCGAAATGTCAAAAACTGGTGTGGAGACTTTCGTGTGAGGTGAGTACTAACAAGCGAATTCCATTTCACGATCATCAAAATTTTGACAGTGTTTGCATGAATTTCACGTGAACTGACGATGTTAGCACCAGCTCTTAGGTGGAATACAAACTCGAAGAATACCTGATGGCGTCGATGAAAGCTGTGAAGCGATTACAGGTACAGGGTGTCCCATAAGTCAACGTGAAGTCAACAGCAGCTGTGTGGTCTGATGCAGATTGCAGCCTCTGTCAAGAAAACAAATTAACAAATAGAGAACAAAAGCAATTACTAGAAATTCCGATCAAAAAGAGCATAAGAGACAATATTGTTATTAGTTTATCCTAAATTTTCAGCATTGAATAATTTGATGAGCAAGCCGATTTCCGATCTAATATCTCAATTTGACTCAACTCTTATCTTAACCCTACAAAATACACAAAACCTTTCAAAAACACACAGTGTTCCAATTTTTCAAACATAAATCTTCCAACAATACGAATCAAATTCAATACCGAATTGTAGCAACCACGTAAAAGGTGCACGACATTTGATGAACGCCATTGTGCTCCCTCAATAAGAATGCGGGATACGATAACATCCCGCCGCTATCAAAACTTGTCCTTTCCATCCATACATGCGTTTCCAATAGGCGATGATCCCTCTCTCATATGTGACTTTTGCACAACAAAACAACATTCGCGTGCGTACGTACGTATAGAATAGACATTGATGCGTCGCGCAGACTTGTCCTTTTCATGCCTCGTGCACTCAAAGAAACGTATACGAGCGTATATCGGTAAAAGCGCAGCTGCACAGTCTCAAACAACGGGCAACAACTACCCTTCCTCGCTCCAGACTGAGAAACACTGCGGGACACTTGCAATATACTATCACTTGCACTGAATTTCCTCATTTTCCGGCTTGTGCTATCTTGCGGTCTCGCCTTATCAAATATAGTTTCGATTGTTCATTTATCATTTTGACTTTGACCATAGAACGTACAGGAACGGATATCACATCGTATCGACAACGGCGCTCGGGGTGAAATTGACCCACTGAATTCATATGGACTTAACAAATGGTCGAGGATCTCTCGGAGCTGTCACATTTTTGAAATTGGATGGTTCATCGGAAGACCGACAAAAGACTCATTAACAAAACGACAATTGCCCCCTTTTCGACTACCTCAGTCAACATTCTCAATAACATTATTGTAACTCTGGTTTGAATAATAAAACTTTGTGACACGGAAATCCAGTTAAAAACATCCTTCGACTATGTGTTTCATTCAAATCGCACCTATAGTCACTCTTTCCCTTTCATACAAATTTGTGCAAAACTCGCATGACTTTGTATTGCAAATTGTTGCAGAAACAACAGTTTCCTGTGAATTTCGCATCCTTTTTGCTGTTTTGCTTACTGTCTTTATTATCACTCGCCCATAAACAATTATTCGCCTACTATAAAGTGTAACTACCTCCTGCTGTCGATTACTTGAACTGCGCCTTGTTTACTGCAAATATCAGGATAATCCTTTCTAATCCTTTTCAATCCTTTCCGGCAAAAAGGATTGAGTTCAAGAAGGTCGGAAAAATCCGTGAAAAACATGTTGAAGACTATGGTGTATAGGGCGGGTGTGTTTAGTGCAATTAGGTAAAGGCTTAGAAAACCTTAACGTAAAGGGGTTTTAAGAGGCGTAAAAGGATTACGGGCTAGAGGTAGATATTGTTTTGAGTGGATTGGTATGTTGTCGGAGTTTATTATTGGTTCCTAGAATGTGGCTTTGGAACCAAGTTGATTTTGCATACTATGCAAATGGTATTGCATTGATTTAACCGAAGATAACTACAGCACAAATATGATAGGTGACATAATGCGCACTTCTCACACTGAATGAAACAAAAATCCATAAATCTACAATTTTGAACCTAATAAATAAATAAATTCGACCATTATCTTCAAATCGATTGCATTAAAACAGCAAATACCCAACCTTTTAGACAAATATTTCGTGAATGCATTAAAAGGACTTTCCCTAAATGTTGTATTCTGTTTCGTTTGAACATGGTCGTCGATGTATTCACCGAAGCTTAGTATAGTTCAGTTCGTTTCGCTATAGCTTTTAATCTCACACATATCACCCTTAAAATCAACAATTTCAATATGTGTGACAAAATGTCATTAATCACTTCACGGAATGAATCCTGAGCTATGAATCCTTAAGCGAATGCGTGTTGGTGAAGTGGTGAGTGCTATAAATTTTTCCAATGTTTGGTGACGGAATGGTATTGGAGTTGTAGATTTTGCTTACATTTTATTAGCGCCCGGTTTAATTTAATCGAATATGTATATGCATTTAAAAGAAGAATCACATACCTTAATTAATTGCTACAAATATGATTTCATAGTAATTTTATTTGATTTGATACACCAAATATTGATTCAAGCAAAACAGGCAACTCGCTTTCTAAGCGAAAAGGGTATTTTAACTTTGTCATGAATTTTGTAACGCATTAAAGAAAGCATCTCAGACTATATAAAAAGTATATACCTATAATTGAGCAGTATGACGAGGGGAGTCGATTGTCCGTCCGTCCGTCAGTGGCGTATTTAGAAAGTTCTTAAAGGGGGGGGGGGCACAGAGTACGGGGCTAATTTGTTACATAAAGTTTTGGCGTGGGGATACCCGAGAGCAGCTACATAGGAAAAATATTGGCAAGACTGAGGGATCGTTGATCCTTGATCCTTGATTTAAGGCGAAACTCAAGGAGACCTGAAGTGGGTGGGTAGCTACCTTGACTTCAAGTGAGGTTGACTATAGAAAATTTCAAGGTCTCGTTGAGTTTCTCCTTAAATCAAGGATGCATTGACTCGTGAATATAAGTGATTTCTATGAAAAAGTATGGAAAATGACATTTATTTTAATGTCGGCATCCTTGACTCAAGGTCTCCTTGAGCTAAGGTGTGTTTATAAATACGGGCCTGAGAGTCCTTTGCATTTCAGGTTTATTACACCAAAAGTTTAGTTTTTCTGACAAATCTTAGAATAACACTCATTAACTGCTTTTGGCTTTTTCTGTACCAAAATACGGTTGCCTTAAAAAGTTTGCGTAGTGTAGTTCGTCGTGCTCTGTGGCCGTGATCGTTCGGTCGCCACTCTGTGAAATAGACACTCATAGAGAAACGAGTTTCCAAACTCGGCACGACTCGTCGCACGTTTATTATTCAGAAGAAGGTGATAAGAAATATTCTTATCGTAGAATAATAAACTATCAATGCGACTAGGAAGTGGTATGGCTGACAACCGTATCACACTTCGAATTCAGTTGTCTTTGTAACGTTGATGACTACACATGGTAGTCATCAACGCACCATGCTCCACTAGGAGTTACGGTAATCCAGAGAGAGTTCGAAGGAGCCTGAAGCCGAAAAAGGATTTTACGAATATGTACTTAATTGGCTATGGAATTAATGCAATGACCAAAGAGACTGTTTCCAAATGAAAAAACGGATACCAGACGGAACACTTTTCTTTGGAAAAGAAATTTCATACATCGTCCGAAATTCTGCCAAATTCCGCCAAAAAGTGGTTCTGCTTACTTTAGAAAGAAACACAGATGAAAAGCTGATACAACAAATTTTGGCTGACATTGTGGTCTTGAATTCCATGGCAAGTTTAAGCGAATTTAAATGCAAAATTAGGATTTAGTGAAAAATAGGCCTTTGTATGTTTTGTCAAAAATCTAGTAACAGATTCCGTAAAATCGTGATAAGTGCCGAATAATATTTTACAAGTACAATCCAGAATACTACACGGTTGTAAATTTTAGTGTAAACCGGGAGTAAATTTTATAAATAAAATAGTATAACTCCTATCTATTCCAAAACTTCAATCAAATTTGACCCTTTTCAACTTATAATTTTAGTTTATTCAAAAATTATATTAATTATAACCGCTAATCTACACTATCAACGCAAGAAACCCATTCAACCTAGAAATCGATTGATTTGTAGTCTGTCTGGTTCAGTGAATAGCGCGCTACAAATCACGGAATTGTGGATTCGAAGCCGACTGCATTCCTATTACAATTTTTATTTTTTCGAACAGTTTGTAGAAATTTGCTTATCAATTTTATACTATTGAAGAGTAAAATTTTTATCAAGAATACTTATACTTTTAATATAGTTCAATTATACTTTTGATAAAGTTTTTATATGGAAATTGATGAATATATTTTTTTATAAAAATTACACCAAAATTTTCAGACGTGTAGGAACTATCCGTGGCATAGAGCCGGGAAGTGATCAATCGATTAATTAAAATGAAGCAACAAAAGTAAGCAGTAGCTTCAAATCTATAGTATATGCAATACCTTTTAAAACGAGTCCTAGATGGTAAGCTGAAGCAACATGGTTTAACAAATCAATTGCAAAATAGAAATGAGAAGGAATGGCTACGATGATGTTTACTTCGCGAAAATTGAAGCTTTGAAGAAAGTACCCCAGGCAGGGCACCACAGACACCGAACCGTAGGAATTCGAAAATATATGCTAAAAATGCTTTCCCACCAAAACACTTCAATTTTTAGCATTTTAACAGAAAGAGAAGCATCTAGTTTAAAGGCCTTTACAGCAGCCCAACAGGAATTTACGGCCAAATTAAAATACACAAGCCCGATCGAAAAATCAGACCGATTGTTTCAAATATTTATCAATTCAGCGGCTTCCAAGACATCGATACCGCAACAACATCTCCTCAACTTATATCAACATAAGATGGGGTCACTTCACACATGACGAGACTTTCAATAGCAGTCCTTGTTTCCGAACAGATTCATGTCGAGATTGGGCAACGTTTCATGACCACCTCGTTGCCTCGACATAATCATAGCTTGTACCTAATCTCTGAGAGTTCTTGTTCTTGAAACCACGCATCTATGAAAATAAACTCAATCCGTTCAAAAACGGAAAGGGTTCATCAACGAGGAGATCTGGCGAATTGAGAAGATGATAAAGTTTCGAAAAAGATTTACAAAGTTTAGTAATAGAAACGCTCAAATTAAAAAGGGAACATTTGGTACTGCAATTTTTAGTATGGTGTGAAAAAAGTTTTATGTGCTCACAGGGGGGGGGGCACGTGCCCCCTGTGCCCCCCTGTAAATACGTCACTGCCGTCCGTTGCAGCGCATTTTCCTCAGCCGTTATAAAAGCTATTGAGCTGAAATTTGGCAAACATGCTTATTTCTGTTTCAGGTTTCTTTATGTGTGAATCATCAAAATCGGACAATAGGGGTCCTGGGGCTGACCCTCTACTCTCCAAATTAGATTCTTCACCATTTTTTACTAAACCTCACAAAAATGTATTTCAATCGATGCCACAAAACATACGTAAAAATGTATGCAATCGGAAAATGAGGTCAAGGGGCTGCTATACAAATCCAACCCCCAAACTAGGTTCTTCTAAGAATCTTTTTTTTTATATGTGCACAAATTTTATCCAAACCTCATACTAATGTGTTTCTATTAATGCCACAAATTATATGTAAAAAAAAATTTTTTAATTTCGAATTTTCAACTACATGATATTTTTTATATTTTATTTGTCAGTTTCAATAGCTATGTTCAATAAGTAAATCGTTTTATTAAATGAGGCATCGCCCTAATAAGTGATGTCTATGAATACGAAGCTCACTTAAGGGCTCACTTACATACATTATGTATATAGAGAAAACCTTTATTCCTTAAGGAAATCCTTATTACTTAAGTGGCGACTATGAATTGCGCCTTTAGCTTATTCATGTAGCGATAACATAAGTTTGCCAACAGGACATCATTCAAAAATATTACGATTCCCTCTTGTTTTTGTACATATCTTATTGTGTATTATACAAAAAGATTGTCATCCAATTAAGCTGCAATACATTCGTCAAATGCAAATCGAAAACGAATATGTATGTAGTTTTCAATTGAAATTGTTTTTTTTAGAATGACTATGGCACGCTACCGTACTAGGCCGCCCACACACGAAGCGTCCGAATTAATTTTCCGGATTCTTCGTGCTGTCAAATTCATACATTTTCTTCCATTTTGACAGAACGAAAATCAAAAAAAATAATTCGGAATGACCGTGTCCGTGTGTGTGCGGCGTTAAAGTTATCCATGTTGCTTCAGTTTAATTTTAGATAAGCAGCAGATAGCCTATCAGGCATCGCGGAACAAAGCCGAGTACAATCAGCCAACCAAAAATCTGGCAAAGTTTGAATTTCGACTTATAATCAACAATAAATAAAATTGTTTATGATGATAATGTGATGAGGAGAGGAAGATACTTGGAAGAGCTCTGAAGGGGAAATTTTGTCCAGTGATTCCCAATCTTTTTCAGTCCGCGCCCTCGCTTGCGAAGGCACCGCCTGGGAAAATTTTGGCCAAAAACCGGAAATGGGTGTGGACATTTTTGTATTTCCGCCATTAGAATATAGTTCACTATGTGCTAGAAGACATGATTCGCCATAGATTTGAGCACTGATCTTGATTTTTTTTTTTTTGTAATATAAATTATGACCAAGTACAATGCCCAGAAAATTGTTCAATAGTATCTCAACTTTGCATGGAAAAAGCACAATTGTTTGTTAGTGTAGCCAAGTTTTGGAACTTGGATATTTTTTGAAAGTACGCAACATGATTTCCGTCGAAAGTTCGACTGTCACCATAATAGCAACTAAACTTATATTTGGTGTGGATTTGGATGTTTACGGCTATTTTGCCTAGTTATATAAAAAAGTGATATTACTGGAGTTAACACAATCTGAAGGCGTTCTGATAAATAAAGAGAAATAAAAAAAAAACAGCAGGAGCCTAGACGTTAATATCAAATGATTTCGGCCTAAAATGTTTTCAGCGGTCTTTTGGCCAGAGTATCAAAATAAATTCATTTTTACAGCGATATAAATAAGTTGTACTCACGCCCGTAAATGCGTGAAAGAGGTCTTGACGGTTACTGCATTACGTCTCAAGATGATCGATCATTTTCTGGAGATCTTTTGGAGACTGTGCAAACAGCACAATGTCGTCCGCGTAAAGAAGGCAAGGTATTTCGTAGTATCGTTTATCCATTCGCTTGGGCTACTAGATGAAAACTGTCCGTTCAATGGAGAATTTGCGTGGTTCTCATGTCAAGAGAATGCTGAAAAGTAGCTCTTCTTATTGGTAACAATCGTACTAGGTACTCAAAACGATCATGTGTTTATTGTCATCAAAACAGCAAGGTCCCGATGTGATCACATTCAGCGGTGTCGACTGTAAATACAAAAATTAAGAAAAAGAAAAATAAACCATTTGCCACTATTTAGAGTTTTCACAATTTACCGTGAACATATGTACATACATAACAATTTATATTACTAGAAACTCTTTCAGGAAAATCTTAATGAAAAAGATTTTTATCTACTATAAGAAAACAATAATTTTCTGAGTCTCTTCTGTTTTGTTTACAATATTACTGTACGGCGCACAAATGTTTGTTCAATTTCAGGCACAATTATAAATCGCGGTCTTATGCTATCATAGTATATTCTCCCTCTGTTTTCATATTCGGATATGGGATGGACTATACAGGAACTTTATCCAATAGAGAGTGTGCGGCGGAATGGCATTTTGCATGTTTGCCGCAAAAGTGAAAAACTAATTAAAACTGATATAATTAGTTCTCTTCGCTATATACATAGGAACCGCATTCGTATAGACAAGGATGTGATGTACTTATACTTACAGTGCAGCCGTGGTATGAGTATGATAGAAAATTTTAATTATACAATTTTTGTTAAGGTTTTCCAGCGTTTCAACCGGGAAAACGGAAAAACTTTTAATATATGTCATTAGTGTGTATTTCGCTTTCCTAATTTTAATTAAAATCTGACGTGGGATGCAAAAGCTTAAAAACAAATGTTGAAGCTATGCCCTTTTGCATATGTTGAAAATTAAGGAACTTTTACAAAAGCAAAAAAATAATCCAAGAGTTGAGTGCCAGATTGGTGCCGTGGATTGCTTTAAATGAAGGGATGGTTGTTAGCTAAGCTAGTGCGTTCAGTCTAATGTGCTTGGGGCTACTTTTAAGCTGATGTTGCACAACTTGTGGGATAAAAAATAAAATGATCTCTGCCTTTTAATGAGGAACTTTGAAAAATATTTAGGGAAAATAAAAAAAGAAATGTATTCAAACTTTTTTTTTTCAAGTGGATCCTTGTGATTCACAGAACCGGTTATTTTATAGAAAAACGGAGGCAAAATCACGAAAATCACTAACTTATCTTACGACAGAGAAAAAAAAACTATTTCTATCTTCTGGACAAACCTGAATTAATTAAATACAATTAAATAATTCCACAGTCCAACAGATCATAAATATTCAAATTAACCGAAATCTATCAAATTCGATTCAAATAACTTTAAATGTCTTCCGACACAAGCCTATTATCACGTTCGTGCACACACAACATTTAAAATTAGTCAAATTTCTTCATCTGACCGAAAAGAATATTTTTTTATAATCATTGAAATATTTATTAGGTGCCTTTATAGCATAAGCAAAATATCCAACCGGTCACCTAATCGCTATCGGACCTAAATTTACGAGCTCACTATCAAAAATTCCGTAAAATCACCAAATGAATCAACAACAAAAAATCAAGCCAGTCTTCCTGTTAATTCAAAAAATACTCAAAAATCAAGTAAAAAGAATGAATGACAAAAAAATATACACAATCCTAACAACAACAATTAAAGAGCCATGCATCGATCTCATAAATATAAAATTACCAGATTCCCATATAAATTAGCTGAAACACAACATAAAGCATTTTAAAAGCTATAAATCGCCCAACTTTTGCTTCACATTACCATACAAATGTGAAGTTCAGGTTTCGCTTTAGAAATCAGTGACCCAGCACCACCTTGTTGTGCGGGCACCCGAGCACCGGCGCGGCTCGAGCATATATTTTTATTTATTGTATAACCCACGGAATTAATTAGTCCCCGTGCCTTCATAAATCTTTTGTATGTGTGTATGTCTGTCTTCAACTATTTACCGGCAGTTAACAGCAAATATTAGATCATGTTTGGATGAAGAAATGGATGAAGGTTGCGAGAATGGACGACATGTGATGATTTTTTCGGAAGATGATGATTGACGATTTCGAATAAGTGTAATTATGTTCAAAATCTTATTTAGCATATTGATGTAGAGGACGACGACGTACGAAGACGAAATATTCCAGATAAGATAATCTCCATCATTAAGGAATCCTACGATGGAGCCCAATGTCACGTCCTGCATATGGGCAAGCTTTCAGATTAATTCAATTCATATTTATTGGGTTATCAATCTCAGATACAATTGGTTTATAAAATAGATGCACTTCAAAAATAACTAACCCAACCCTCGCGAAAACATTGTTTGTGTGCGAGAGTGGTGAGTGATTGAACTTTAATATTTACAATTCGTTAATTTTAAGGTTAAAAAGAAAATGGAAAAATAGATATAGCATAATTAAAGGAAAGGATAGTAAAGAATCGAAATTTGCTGCAAGAAGCATTAACAGCTCAAAAAGGATTTTAGGTAATCATTGTTCTCAAAAACGAATTTTTTTAGCAATATTTTATAATTATTTATATTAAGGTTTGATTTTAAATTTAAAGGAATGTTATTATAAATTAAAGGTCCTAGAACGCTGAGGTGTCGTCTGGTTAAAGTTTTTTTACAACGAACAGTTTGTAAAGGCCGTGTCTTACTTCTACGCGTTTCATATCCCGAAGTATATAGCTCAAAGTGTTGGTTGTTTATATACATGAATTTTAAAGAATTGAACAAGAAAAATTGCCTTAAATTCATAACCTTAAAATCTTCAAATGCTTGCCTTGTACTGTAGTATTTTGATTTTTTTATACAAATTTTCACCACCTGATTCTGAAGGTTTTGTAAAGGCGTGATACACGTTGTTAAGGCCGCTCCCCAAGCAGTAATACCGTATTGGAGTACAGATTGAAAAATAGCGAAATATACCATTTTCAGTATATGTATTTCTATCAGCAATTTTGCAGTTTTGCGTAGCTGTTTAGTTGCTGATTGTATATGTTTTCTCCAATTTAGCTCATTATCAACTATTACCCCTAAATACTTTATATCTACTTTTTCTGAAATGTTAATACCATTTACATTAATATGGGGATGTGGCAGTATTTGAGCTAGATCGGTTTTAATTCCGAAAGTCATGTGGAAGGTTTTCGTTAAGTTTAAAGACAACATATGTTTTTCTAACCATTTTTGAGCATTACTTAAACCTTCGTTGGCCTTTTTATAAACTTTATCCCAATCGCTGTCTTTAAAAATAAGAACTGTGTCATCCGCATATGAAATTATATCACCGTCAAAGTCATTCAATTTTATCAGACATAAATCGTTAATATAAATGTTGAACAGTAAGGGACCCAACACTGTTCCCTGCGGAACACCGGACTTAACTACTGTTGGATTACTGATGTAGTTTCCTATTTTGACTTTCTGCAAACGGTTTGTCAGATATGACTCAAAAAGACATCTTGCCTTGGGAGAGAAGCCCAGTCGGTCTAATTTGCTCAACAAAATTTTATGATCAACCGAATCAAAAGCTTTCCGTAAATCAAGGAATATAGCTATCGTTTTCTGATTTCTATCTATAGCACTGTTAATAATTCTTGTTACATGGTATAAAGCATCTGAGGTGCTAGTGTTAGATCTAAATCCATATTGATTGCCTGACAAGATTCCGTTTATATCTAGGAAATGTGATAATCTCGTTTTAAGGCATTTTTCGAAGACTTTTGCCAATGCTGATGTTAAAGATATAGGCCTATAATTGTTAGGACTCCGTTTATCATTTCCTTTGTGGAGTGAGACAATGCTGCATTTTGTCACCTATTCTCTTCCTTATTGTCATTAGTGATGTACTCGGCTCCGCACTTCAATTACATCGTAACAAAAGTATCAGATGGAAATTGTTTGATCACCTTCAACATCCTGACTACGCTGACGACATTTGCCTTCTATCAACTAATACGGATGATGTCGCTCAAATGACAGAAGCTCTAAATTGCGCAAGTCGTTATGCGGGGCTGAAAATGAATGCTGCCAAGACTAAGTTCTTGAGCACATATCCAGGGGGCAAAGCGGAATTTGTATTTCGGGACAGGCAGTCGAAAAAGTTGATGAATTTTGCTATCTCGGGAGCGTTTACAGCAGATTGTGGAGCGGATGCTGATGTAAAATCACGGATAAACAAAGCTAGGGCGGCTTTCTTCAATTTGACTCCTTTCTGGCCAAACAACAATATTTCCAGTGTCTACGGCGCATCCTACATATTCGTTTATCGGAGATCATTTCGAACGAGGATCTCCTCACTATAACTGGCCAAGAAAGGATAGGGACTTCGATCAAAAGACTTAAGTGGCAATCGATAGGTCACACCTTCCGAAGAGGGCCCAATAACGTCGCAAAAAAAGGCCTTGAACTGGAATCCACAGGATTCCGGAGCAAGACGCCGCCGTGTTGGACGGCCAAGGAACACATGGAGAATATCGGTGACAAGCGAGGCGAAAACGCTAATTCTTACATGGTCGCAGCTAGCGCCGTTGGCGCAAAACAGAACGAGGTGGAGAGTAGGCGTAGTTAATGCCCTATGTCCCACAAGGGGTTGACAGGAACTAGAGAGAGATGTAGAGGACATGTTGCATGTTCTGAACTGATACTATACGACTACGAGTTGCTAGGTAATTTCTGGAATGAGTCCTCGAATATTTGTAGTAAATAATTATTTATTCTGAAAGTGTATTTTAGAAATTATGATATTTTAAGATCGTTTTACAGCAGAAAGTATTTTTGTCATTATGTTGTAAACCGTACCTAATAATAATATTTAAAAAAAAAAAAAAGACGTCCTCTTGTTACTACATAAAAATTCGTTTTCCTTCGAAAACAATAAGTCATTGTTTCTTGACAGCATTAATTATATCGTAAAACAATAATTACTCCGATAACCACCTTACATCCCTTATTCAAAACTTTACTTTAAATGAGCCTTATTTCAACCGGCTGTCTTAAAACTTCCGCGCCTTTCTCAACAGAAAATCCTGCAACAACCCCCAACATCAACCCCTATAACTATTTTACTAGGATCTATCGGTATTCTGACAAAAGAAGATACCGAACCGACTTCGGGCGCACACTTTAAAGTCGTCAACGATAACATTTCGTCAGATACGTCTACAATTCATTTACCATTTCAACTCGAATTCAATTCATGTCAAAATTGACAACGTCAATACCCCCAGGCTATATACGCACAAACTTTAAAAACAGTTCATCAGCTGCGCTATGTAGGAAACTGTATTCGAATATTTGACGCGAATGCGAACCATGCATACCACCCCCGTTTCCTGGGAATGATAAATGAGTATACGAGCATAGGTTCGTTTGAAATAAAGTTTTGTCGAAAGAAGTGCTTCACTTTAAAGTGCGGCTCGCATACGCTTACGGGTTCTCGCACATACGAATATAGTACATTACCCTAAAAAGTCCTTGTTGAAAATGGGCACAAGTGTTAACTGAATAAAAATATGTAAGGACGAAAACTGTTTTTTTTTTCGCAGCATTCCGAACTTTCAAGTGCTCCGCACACGCACAAAATAAATTTCCAATTTGACTGACTCCCTGAACCTTGAACTAAATTCTCATTCGAGGAAATAAATTAAAAAATTCTTTGGCACAAACAGGACCTATTGGGAAACGTTGAAAATCGATTTTCATATATGTATATGTACGACTAACGTACGATTGGTTTGTGCTAAACGAACGGAAATTGTGTTGCGTGAGAATAAGGGAAATAACTGCGTATGCTTTTTGAGCTACGTGTATGCCATCTACACGTCAATTCTTTATTTTGCCAGGATTGTAATCCTATTGGGTTCATATGTCTATGAGATTTATAGGAAAGTGGCGTATGAATGTCACGGACCCCTTTGCGAATGCATCCAACAGGAATGAACATCAATATTGTGCAAGGATTTTGCACGCAATGAAGGTCGGAATGGTAAGGATAATGCAGTTTGTAGTGTTTCGTTAACTATTGTTTGTATGTGCATAGGATAGGATGGTGAGAGGGTCATTTGGAAAAGTTCATTTGGGAAGTGCAGCACGACTTTAAATGCAACTTATCTTGGAAGGATGGTTGCTATATATGTATGCGCGAGGGACAGGAAAAATTGGAATTTGAAGCCTTTTGATTCTGGAATTTTCAATGGAAATCGTAAATGAAATCATGTTTAAGCACCTATAAGCATATTGAGATTTGATGGCATATTCTACTAGGGAAAATAGTATGCACTACTTACTATCCAAAAATTAAGCTTCGTTTTTTTTCGAACGGATGCAAGACAGAACAGTACAACTTCCATATAAATTTAACCGGTGTGTTCAGTGGCGTATAGAGTTTCTCAAATTTCTTGTATTCAAAATTGAAAAAGGGAGCCAAACAAATTTGAATGTTTAACTAGAGAATATCGACATTAAAATGAAATTGAATATCAAAAACACACTGCAAAAAAACACAGGATCCATTAGCCCGACTGAAGAGTTCAACAAATTTGTAATGATATTATTTCTTCTGTAGCTCCTAGGCTTGCAAAACAGATCTTAGCAGACATATAACCTCTAGTTTGCAGGCAGCCGTTTCTTCACAATGGACTACGGTAGCTGGTTTGAAGAAAAAATCAAATGACTCAAATTCATTTGACTTAATTGAATGGCTTCGCTATACGGTTGATAATAATTGTTGTACAAGCATTTCTGCTATTTAGGTCACCAAATAAAAAATATTTTTATTGCAGCTTTTTTGCTCAATTTTCCAGTCCTATTTTTTTGACGAGCAGTTACAGCAAATAAACCAAAGATTAGCCAGTAAGAACATTAGACAGGCGTACAAACTTATAAATAATGTTAAGAACGGATATCAACCCAGGACAAGCCTATGTAAGGACAAGGATGGTAACATCATCAGCGACATCGAAAGCGTCAACAAACGATGGGCCTCGCATTTTGAAGAGCTCCTCAATGCACCATCAACATCCCCCGCGGAGCCAGCTCTTGAGCAGTTAGCCGAACCAGGCCCTCCCGTTCTACCCCCAACAGTAGAGGAGGTGAGTCTTGCCATACAGTCGCTTCAAAATAATAAAGCGCCCGGCGCTGACGAGATCCCAGCAGAACTGCTGAAGCATGGTGGAACGTGCCTGACCAACGCTATACATGTGCTACTGCTGAAAATATGGAACGACGAGGAAATCCCCGAAGATTGGCGCAAAAGCATAATCTGCCCAATCCACAAAAAGGGTGACAAGCTGAAGTGTGAGAACTACAGGGGCATATCATTAGTTTGTACAGCCTATAAGATATTATCTAAAATTCTTGAAAAGAGAATTAATCCGTACGCAGAACGAATCATTGGCGAGTATCAAGGCGGCTTCAGACCTGGTCGATCAACGACCGATCAGCTTTTCACAGTGAAGCTACTACTCCAAAAGTGCTGGGAATATAACATCGACGTATACCAAATCTTTGTCGACTTCAAGCAGGCATACGACAGTATCGATCGAAGTGTACTGTACAACATTATGCTGAATTTTGGTATGCCGGCAAAGTTAGTGCGACTCACAAGGATGACGATGACTAATACCGTCTCGCAGGTCAGAGTGCAGAATCGACTCACTGACCTATTTGAAACTCGTACTGGACTCAAGCAGGGCGACGGGCTGGCGCCGACGCTCTTCAACCTTGCTTTGGAGTATGTAATTCGAGCCATGAATATGGACAGCAGCGGAGCGCTACTCATCAAGTCGACTCAATTAGTAGCGTACGCCGACGATATCAACATCATGTCTCGAAGGTTGGGTGATGCAGAAAGCCTTCTGCATAACCTCAATAACGCCGCAAAGGAAGTTGGACTACATATCAACGAAAGCAAAACAAAGGCCATGATGCAATCGAAAACACGGACGCCAGCAAATTCAAGCATCACAGTGGGAACCTTAATATCGAGTATGTAGACAACTTCAACTATCTGGGTTGTAACTTATCAAAGGACGCCAACGAAACCGACGAAATTAAGCGACGGATACAACTAGCCAATAAGACATATTTCTCGGTCCTCCCTATAATTAATTCGAAACTTGCGCACAGGAACACGAAGCTCCGCGTGTATAAAACGATCATCCGACCCGTGCTATGTTATGGCTGCGAAACATGGACTCTCACCCAAGCCTCCGAAATTTTGCTAGACCGATTCGAACGAAAGGTCCTTCGGCGAATTTTCGGGGCCGTTCGCGAGCGAGACCAATGGCGCATCCGGTACAACCATGAGTTGTATCAATTGTACGATGAGCTGGAAGTATCGAAAATCGTGAAGCTTCAACGTTTGCAATGGGCGGGGCATGTACAACGGATGGACGATAATCGCATGCCAAAGAAAGTGATGAACGCACAACGAATTGACGGAGCGAGGTTGCGTGGACGATCGAGAGCTCGCTGGGAGAACTCCGTAGGTGAAGACGCCCACCAGCTGCTGGGCTTCCGAAACTGGAGGACGAGGTCACGTAACCGCGACAATTGGAGGTCAAAGATTCAGGCGGCCAAGGCCCGACGTCGGGCTATCGTGCCACATTGATGATGATTTTAGTAAAAACTCCATTATTAGTTTTTTATATCGTCGTTGCGCTTTTATTAACAAAGCTTCTTCAAGATTCTGAAATTCGCAAAAAAGGGAGCAAGTATTTTACGTCCAAATTCCTGTTTGTAAAATTTTGAAGTTCAAGTTCGAAGACAATTTTTCCACACTATTTTGCAATTAAGGGTTTTTATTATGGAAATTACAGTCCCGTTACATTAGTCTTAGATAGTAACATTATTAATTGTTCTTCTGTTTTTTTTTTTAAATTGCAGTATCTGAACACCGAAAATCATATTTTTCGAATGAAATATACTTGTACACACAAAATAATAATAATTACAATTCATTAAAATCGCATAGTAGTGCAGTAACTAGGCGATTTTAAATTGCAAAATGTGGTGGAGAACATTTTTTTTTTTGTTTCTTTTTTGTTTTTTTTTTTTTTGGTGTGCTGAGCTCCAATCCAGAGCTTCCCACCAAAATTTCGTTGCGGAACAGGGTCAAAACCGCGATAAAAATCAAAATTTTCGGAGTTTTCCCGTTCTTTTGTTTATAACTCCGAAAGTGTACATTTCTCCGAAAACCTGTCCCTGAAAATATTAGAGAAAACATAGTTGCGGGTCTAACGCGCCATTGATCATCAAAATGTGTTAAGCGGTATTGTTACAATTGATACACGGTTAAAAAAAATGGTATAAACTTTATAAATTTTGGTATACCTACATATAGTTCCATAGACTTTTCTGTATAAAAATTATACCAAGCTTCTTTATTAATCGAAGTTATCAGTTGAAGCTATACAGTTCATACTAATCGCGTATAAAATATTTTTATAAGCTAACAATATAAAAATAATCCGAACAAGGTGTAAATAGTATTTATCCAGATATATGATAAAAACTATACAATTTTTTTATTCAAAATTAAAAAAAAACGACATTCATTTACATCTGAAGGATAATGTATGCCTGCAGAAACCCCCTTCTGGGACATACTGTTGCAGGCACTATACTCGTATATTCCCTATCCGCACATACAGAAATTTTTGACCACGCCGAGATTCGATCTCCGCACCTCTAGATTACTAGCATGCACTCCCAACCAGGTGCGCCACAGCGACGCACGAAGTCCACCTTTCCAAATGCGAATGCAATGATTTTTTTCAGAAGTGTACAATTTAGGATAAACTTTACCTCACTTTGGTATAAAATTTTTCAATCAGTTCAATTTTATTGAACAAATTCTCGATTGGTATGCAAGTTGTAATTTATAGTATAAAATCAATAACACGTTCTGATAAAAGATTCATATAAATGCTGCATAGTTTTCATTAGTATTTTTGGATTAATTTTGTAACAGCTTCGTATAATTTTTATACCAACATCTCGAATTCAATATTTTAATACAAACCTCGGATAAATTTAATAAAAATTCATATAAACAAAATTTAGACATCGCTTCCCAGCAAACAATTTCTATCGTCCGCGATACGAATTCAATTCGCCTGCTCGAAAACATTTCTCGAATTTCATATCGAATTCTGATTAAAGTCGTCACTCCCTTCGGGAAGGAATAGTGACCGATATTAATTCGCCACGATGATAATTTGGCGATAATAGACTAATACATAGAAAAAGTAAAAAAATTTTATTTATTTTTTATTTTCCCTTTTTTATTTTTTTTTCTCTATTTTATCTTTACCTTTTTTTTAACTTATTTTAATTTTACCTTTTTACACTTTGCTTCTACTGGGAATCGAACCTATCACCTATTGTTTCGTAGTCCTACGTCCTACACCTGAGCTATCTAAGATTACAAATTATGGGAATAAATTACTCGTTTTATTTTTTGACAATTTCATAATTCTCTCGTTGTGATGAATTACTATTTTATCATCTTTGCAATAATAAGAAGATATTTCGTTAATAGGAGTCACATTCCTGTCATAGTGATGACGATAAAGCGATTTTTCTTCGAGGAGACAAGTTTACGATAAATTGTTCATTTGAATGATATCGTTTTCGTATCATTTTTGTGATTTTTCGAAAAAAACGATAAAATTGTTTGCTGGGTTTGTATACAATTCATACTAAAAAATGTATACATGAGCTTTATACCATCAGTTGGTATAAAAAATACACCAAAATGTTTAACCGTGTAGTAATGTTTTGGCGTTTTTTGCA
The DNA here is from genome assembly GCA_949715475.1 of Microchrysa polita. Lineage (NCBI taxonomy): Eukaryota > Metazoa > Arthropoda > Insecta > Diptera > Stratiomyidae > Microchrysa > Microchrysa polita. Next base: position 17,120,968 of record OX454421.1, on the reverse strand, counting down.
ATTTTGACCTTGTTTTGCAACGAAATTTTGGTGGGAAGTTACGGATTCAGGTTCTGCACCCCAAAATACATAATGTACAAGAAAAATGCAACTGTTGCGACCAAAAATGAAAAACCGTTCAATCTCAAAATTTTATTCATAATATGGAACTATGTCAAAAATGGCAAATTTAAATTATCAATTGTAGTAGTGCCGCTTAACGGATTTATAGTATTTATGTCTTTTTGGACGCGCAATTGTGTGCTCTCTGAAATATTAATATAGAGTTTTTCGCAGAAATAAATAGTTTCAGACTTAGGGGCCAAATAACAGAAAAAGAGCAAAAATTTTAGGGTTTTTCGCGATTTTGACCCTGTTCCGCAACGAAATATTGGTGGGTAGCTCCTGATTCATGCTCAGCACCCCAAAAAACATAAGAAACAAAAAAAAATTGTCCCCACCACATTTTGCAATCTGATGTACTAGGATTATCACCTGGATACTACACTATAGATTTGTCATGCACCATTTTTAATTTTTTTATTAAAATGTTCTTCAAACTTTTAAACTTTTTAATATGATTTTATTTTGTTATAAAAAAAAACAAAAAGTTTTCCCTTAGGGGAAAAATCTTAGATCATGTATATGTCTACGTTATTGCTTACAAAATAATCCACATTGCATCAGCCGTTATCTTGTCACTCCAGAAGCCCAAAAATCCTTTCAAACCGATTACATACAGTACCCCAAATATCACCTTTCGAACGACACCCATAATGCCCATACTCTGTTTCCTATGCTAGAAAAATGTCCTTTTTGGTGGTAATATCCTTTAACAAAACTCAAAATCAACTTGTCGTGATTTTACAAGACTCGTCGCAACGGATTATGTATTTTGATATCCATATCTTTATACATAGCGTCTATAATGCATTCCCACAGAAAAAAGGACATTTTGTGTCCAAGGACATCTTCCTCATAAGAAGTGCTGGCACCAAAATATTAAGGATCGCACCACTTAACTTCCATCCGAATTTCGTCGACATCGGTCCACTGGGAGAGCTAGGAGAACCAATTGAAGGATGAATTTTCGTTCGCTTCATTGGCGAATTTACCGCTATTCCCGCAACTTATCGAAATCGTGATTGTCGATTCGGAGTCAGAGCAATCAAAGGTATAAATAACACTACTGAGCGTGCTCTTGATCTCAACACCTCAACAAAAAAGCGGTTAAGATCTTGGAAATTGAAAGTCACTTAGTCAAATGTTGGATGTTGGCCTGTTATTTATTTTATTTATCAATTAGCTGATTAGCATCTGATCCGTGCGCCGGCAGGCAGAGTTCTTTGTTTGAAATTGTTCAATAAACGACGAAGACATGAATTCACTTGCCGTTTCATTCCATGCGCTGCTCGCATAGAATAGCATTGAAAGCACCAGGGATCAGAATATGCCCAGTTTGCCATTGGTGCTGCGATAACTGTTTTAACTGTTTTGCCAAATTTTATATAGCATACCACTAGTATTGTGGCACAGGGAAGGCACATAAGGGCCCGCAGAGGGCTCGCGTCGCGGGTGGGCTCACGGGATTTACGGGCCCAAAAACCACTTGAAAGATTTCTCGAGTCGTCAAAATTGCACGACTGCGAAAAAAATATTCCGACGTAGATATTTTTTTGTAGACAAGAAGAGATAAGTCTTGCCAAATCAACGCCTAGCTATAGAAGTTTCTGGCTGTGCTACGCCGTCTAACCTCTGGAATGAGATCCACTAGTATCGTGATTCCTGGAGACACGACAGAACTGGCTGGACCCACGAAGGTGATGTGGTAGTTTATGCAAAAGTTGTATGAAACAGATCTCCATCGAAGTAGAGGATGTTTCAATTTTGTGGTACTTAATAGCATAGCATAATTAGCCATTTGAATAGTAACAAACACTTTTCTAAAATCGCAGAAAAACTACGACTGTGAGGAAAAACACGTACTGTAATCATGAATATTTGTTCTTAATACTAGAACGTATTCGAAATTGTTAATTTCATTTGATTCAGGTGGTGAATTTATCTTAAAAATAGTACAGATAACGGCCAATCATCAAAACCTGGGAAGTACGGTCTAAATCCGTGCCAAGGAATGAGATTGCCGCTGCAATTATAGAATTAAAACAAGGAAAGGGCCGGTCAGGGGTTTCTCTATATGAAGCTTGTTGCTATTAACCAGGAAACTTATGATGGCTCGAAATGTCGCGTTTTGCATAAAGGTAAAGTGTCTGAGGATTTTTAAGTCCAAAGTGGCGTCCAACAGGGATGCATCCTTTCCCCAATCCTCATAGTGATTGGAAGTGTATTGCATTCATCACTTTCAGGATTAAACAGAAGAATCCAATGGACTTTTACATCTTTTTTGCCACAGATTGACTACGCTGACGATATTTGCTTTCCCTCCCACAACATCATCAACACCAATAAAACCAAGTTACTTAGCCCAGCTTTATGTAGAGGAAACCCAACACCGATTGCCACCCATATTTATAGGGAGCCTATACAAGAGGTACATGAATATTTGTAACTGGGAAGCATATTTATTATGCCAGCATTATTCAGGACATGATCGCAAATGATGACGCTCAGGGTCGTTGATATTCCATGGTCGAAATTAAAGGCCTATTAGAATGTTTAGTCTTAAGCTGAGTAAAGATGACACTCTTGTAATATCTCAGTGTCTAAGTCTCTTTATGTGAGAACAGCCTACAATAAACTACACAGATGTTAATTTTTACTGCCAAATTATTACAATTAACTAAATTATGTGCACACAAAAAAAAATTCCAATTAAATTTTAACCAGGGGTTACCTGACGACCATTCTAAAACTGAGTAGGCAATCCTGGGTCATTTCGTAACCTAAAATGGTCAAATGAATGCAGTTTTGTCTGGACCACCTTCCTAAGAATTAAATTAGCTGCAATTTCCAAAGGGAGGAAGAAAGTCCCACTGAAAATTGCAGCTGATTTAATTCTTAGCAAGGTTAGGCTATCGGGATCAATGGGGCCAATCCCCCTCCCCCTTCGGTCACACATTTTTTATTATTACTTTAGGTACGTAAAACAAAGGAAAAGTAAACTTTTAACTGGAATTATTCAACGTGTGTAGTGTTTCATAAAAGTGAAAAAAAAAATCAGAACTGCAATAGAAAATTCTGCACTTCCTCAAATTGCAATTATTGTATATAATACAAGCGTATCGATAGAATAGAAATAGAAACACTACAGCACAATACATAAAGAAGTACATATTGCCCAAGTATATACGCTGACCTCTGTACTTTTTCAGATTGGATCTGGGGTTTCGCACAGGCAAACCCTACCAGCGCCCGCTCTAGCACTTACGCCGCCCCGGGCAAGAGGACAATTTGCCGCCCCTTAGGTACTATACCACCGGAAAATTTATAGTATCTTTGTGTTGTAGACGCGATCCAAGAGATTTTTTTCGTTTGAGTCCATTGATTTCGACAGCTCTTAGTCGCTGTAACAGCGAGTATCTTTGAAACTATTAACACCGTGCGATTGAAAACAAAGACAATAATAAAAATCACGGCCACAGTAGGATTGGAACCAACGCCGCAGTAATTTGGAGATTACAATCTTTACCTCCCGAGCTACTGAATGCCGACTTACTATGTGGTTGAAACCGATTTATTCATTCATTAGCGGAATTCACTATAGCTCAGCTAGGCTTTGTAGAGAGTTTGTTTGGCAGTCCAAAATTAAAGCATAGTATTGAACTCCCCCACCAAAATGCTTTTCACTGTCTAAAAAAAATCTACAGAATGCACAAGGGAACCTGGCAGCTTTTAAACTGATGTAAGAAATCGAAAATTTATGCGAAATTTCTTTTCCACTACAACACTCAACACATTTTAGAAAACTTCGCTCTGGGAAATTTTGTTCTAAAGAATGGTGCTCATTACTTAACTTTTCGATGGTAATTTTCGATAAATTCCCTGAAACCAACGGAAGAAATCCACTCGCGAAGAGATTAGGTGCCGATTTAAAGTGAGTTGCTGCGACAGTAGAGTAGATAAGGGGGGGAGGGTTAAAGGGACCCCCCCCCCTCGGTTAAACCTTTTTTTTTTCTTATTACTTTAGGTACGTAAAACAAAGGAAAAGTAAACTTTTTTGCTAGAATTATTCAACGTGTGTAGTGGTTCAAAAAAACCTGAAACCATTTTCAGAACTGCAATAGAAAATTTAGCACTTCCTCAAATTTCAATTGTATAATAGAAGCGTATAGATAGAATAGAAAACTACAGCACAGGGCTTTACGTTCATCTACTTTTTCACATTGGATCTAGAAGTGCTGCTGGAAAAATTAAATGTAAGTACTGATTGAAAACTTGTCGCCAGAAAATCTTAATGTTCGGTTCAAAAACTAAAAAATGATGTGGAACACGGATGGCTCTTCCACAGAAGCCCAATACGCAAATAAAAAGAACTCTCAAAGCTATAACCAGGATTATATTTTACTCAATCTTATATAAAAAAAAGTTGTAGAAATTTCCAAAATTGAAGAATATTTAGTCATATGCAGGCAGTAATTCGAAAACAAATTAACGAACAAACAAACGGAGTTCCGCGGTACCCTAGGGTTGATGATCTCTCACGGGTTTTGCGAAGATATCCAAAAATTGGAAATATGCAAACAACAAGTTTTAAAATTCCAAACCTTAGTCTGCTAGACTGTACCAGAAATTCACTTAACTGTAAAATATTTGACCAGCATCAGAAACTCGACCCTTTTTTTTTACAACTCTCTCTTACGATTGGGAGCAAAAAAATCGACCCACCCCAAATGCTTCCATTCGAAACGAAGCAGGAATCTCAGTGATGGAGTGGCCAGCAAGAAGCCCTGAACTAAATCTCACTGTACATTTATGTCTTTTCGGGTTATTAGACAATGTTAAAACTTTTTCCTTTTAATTTCAGTTTAACATTTGACAACTGTAAAAGTATAAGTAATCTTGCAAAAGGATCCCTCTCCTCTCCAAAAAGCTATCTACGCCACTGTACTGCAAAAGTAGGAAGCTATCGAAAACAACTCCAAAAAATGAGTAATGAAAATGAACCTTTGGGGACGAAATTTCTCACAGGAGAGTTTTTTCTAGATGCATTTTTTTTCTGAAAATCAAATAAAATATATCGCATTAATGGAATCAATAATTACGTTCTGCAATTTCATTTTCTATTTGCAAATTAGGTGGCCCTTCAATGGAAATCCTTAATACTAGTGAAAATAAGAGGAAATACAAACAAATAGGACAACATTTTGCAATGAATTCCTTTTTTTAGAGAAATTAATTTGCAACTCAGGGGATTTTCCCATTTGCTTTTTGCAGGTCCTCGGAGGGAGCTAGCATCAAATTGAGAAACGTTTACTTCCATACTTTTACTTAGGATAATAAATTATTTTTCTTCGTTCAAAATCGTCCTCGTATTTCCTGAACAAGTTATTTTTTATTTGCTTGTTCGGCACACCTGTGAGCAATTTTACAGCCTCTTGATGTAATGCAAAAGCTTCACTTTCCAATTCCTCGAGAAATTCTAAATTGCGGTTAACATACACTGCTCGTCATCAGATTAGCACACCCTTTCGCTTGAATAGTTTCGGCTGATTTCCAACCAAACTAAAAGAGCTAAGATTTCAAAATTATAACTGTTAATAGTCTATTCAATTCTAAATTAATTAAAGCAAAAAGTATTGGGTTTTAATTTTTTAGTATTGTTTTATAATTGTTTTTCGAGAAAGAACACACAAAATAGCCATTTAAAATTTGTCATCAGGATAGCACATGCAATTTCTTTTTTGTCTATCTTCCACAATTAAAGACGTAGGACCCCTAATTTTTTGTGGTTGCTTAAAAAAGATATTAACTTTAATATGAATAAGGGAAAATCATTATCTACGGAAGAGGGATCAAAATTTAAGGCTTACAAGGAGTCAAGGTGGTGAAAAAGTGAAATTTCGAGAAAAAAATAATAAAAGTCGATAAGTTGAATCCGAATTCGTGTGTAATAAGTAGCGTTAAGATAAAAAGAACAGAGGCGATAAAAATTGAGTATTTGTCAAACCCTGTGAGAGAGTAATTTTGAGAGAAGCATCCAGTCCGCATGACTCGGTCGCAAGGATTAGGGTAGGTGAGCTTATTGTTCAAATATAGTGATACAAAAATGCTCCACATCCAAAGAAACTAAAACTAAAAGAAAATGCGCTTAAATTAAACTCGAGAGCACTTGACATGTAATAAAGAATGGCGCTATGTTGTCTTTTCGAATAAAAAGAAGTATCATCTCAGAGTATCACTTGGCCCTCGAGACCATTACACAATCTATCCGACAATGAATGCGATCCTAATGGTGTCCTTCCTATCAAAGATACTGGAAGTAGACATTACAACTGTGTTACTCTTCTAAAGGGAACTTCTTTTTATCCGAAAATATAACATACCGTCATTCTTTGTTCCATGTCAAGTGTTCTCATGATTAATTTTAACGTACATATTTTCCTTCGGGGAAAGTTAAGTTAATGTTTATTCTTTAGTTTTAGTTTCTTGAAATGTGGAGTTTTATTATCACTGTTTGAACAAAAGATAGGCTCGCCTTAATGTCAAAATTTACCCTAATCCTTGCGACCGAGTCATGAGGACTAGATGTTTCTCTCAAAATTACTTTCTCATAAGGATTGACATGTACTCAATTCTTATCGCCTCTATTATTTTTACACACTAAATTTTTTTCAACTAGATTCTAGTAAAAGGTCACTAGAAAATGACCGCTAGAATTTCTAGTGAAAAACGTTCAACTAGAAATACAGTGTTGTTTTTTCACGATTTTCTAGTAAAATTGTATTGAGATTCTAGTTGAGTTTGCTAGAATTCTGTGTTGGTTTTTCACGAGATTCTAGTTAAATTCGCTAGAATTCTGTGTTGTTTTTTCACGGTTTTCTAGCGAAATTATATTGAGATTCTAGTTGAGTTTACTGGAATTCTGTGTTGTTTTTTAACGAGATTCTGGTTGAATTTGCTAGAATTCTGTGTTGTTTTTTCACGGTTTTCTAGTAAAATTTTATAGAGATTCTAGTTGAGTTTGCTAGAATAGAAGATTTATTGTAAAGCGAAATCTAGTAAAGTGAACGGAATAAACAGTAGGGCTTCCGCATAAATTCAGTGAGATAAACTAGAAAATAAGGAGTTTAAACACCAATATTCCAGTGAATGAAACTGAAAAATCGCTAGAATCTCCCTAATTAGAAACAATATTCTAGTAAAATAAATGGAATAAGCAGGGAAAACATACTGGAATTTTAGAGAAAGAAGCCTCAAAGTCACTAGAATTTCAGTAGTAGAAAATAATAGTCCAGTTTTACTTATAAAGTATTTGCTTTTTTTTATTTTACCTATAAAATAACATAGAAAAATGCTTTAATTACATATATTTCATACATATATTTCATACATATATTTCATATATTTTTTGAACGCGAGCAAAACACGGTGACGGTCAACACTATGCACAAATCTGTGTGCTTTTTGCACAGACCGTCCACTGGCAATGTGGCGATGTCGAGCACTCTGCCGAACGCGAGCCGGGAAGAAATATTACGCACAATGTTCACCGGCAATATGGCGAAATTTCAAATTTTTTTAACGCGAGCAAACACAAACACAAAACACACACGGTGACACAAATCACAAATCTCATAACGCTTGTTGCACGGATCGTCCACTGGCAAATTGGCGATGGCGACACCACTTGCGCACTCTACCGAACGCGAACAGGGAAGGAATGTTGGGCACAATGTTACTTACACGCACGGTGACGGCTAAACTGCGAATGCGATACAAGACCGTGCACGAAGTTGAACAAACCAGCGATAAATTTTAAGAATTGATAATCTAGTGAAAATCACTAGAAATTAATTTATATTTCGTTTTTTAAACTGAAATGAATTGTTTTCACTAGATTTTGAGGATGTTGGGAACTAGAAAGGGAGTAGCATAGCCTCCATAAATATATTTCCTAACGTTTTTTTTTTTCATTACTCTAAGATGTTGAATTGAAAGTCTAGTGAAAATAACTGAAAGTCAAGTTTTTTTTCGGATTTCGCTAGATTATACTTTTAGTTCACTGCATTTCTAAACAGTTTTACTGGATTTCTAGTTATCTTAGCTTTTCACTAGAAACCCAGACCAGGTTCGGACTGGAAAAGCGGTGGCGGAGCAAATTTAGTCGATTTTCTAGTGTTTTTTCTCTAGATTTCAGGTGTAAACTAGAAATCTAGTTTTTTTTAGTAGAATCTAAGTGAAAATTTAATTTTTTGCTGGTTTATCAGTAGAAAAAATCACTGGATTTCGTCTAGTTGCATTTTTACTGGAAATAAAATTTGCTGTGTACCTTAACGCTACTTATTACACACGAATTCGGATTCAACTTATCAACTTTTGTTAATTTTTTCTCGAAATTTCACTTTTTGACCGCCTTGACTCCTTGTATGCCTTAAATGTTGGTCCCTCTTCCGCAGATAATGATTTTTAATTATTCATATTAAAGTCAATATCTTACTCAAACAACCACAAAACATTGGGGGTCCTACGTCTTTAATTGTGGAAGATATAGACAAAAAAGAATTTGCATGTGCTATCCTGATAACAAATTTTAAATGGCTATTTTGTGTGTTCTTTTTCGAAAAACAATTATAAATCAATATTAAAAAATGTAAACACAATTCTTCTTGTGTTAGTTAACTCAGAATTGAATAGACTATTAACAGTTATAATTTTGAAATTTTAGCTCTTTTAGTTCGGTTGGAAATCAGCGGAAACTATTCATGCCAAGGGGTGTGCTAATCTGATGACAAGCACTGTATGGAAGCGTTTTTCTCGACATGGAATATTTTTTGTAATTTGTGATTATTCTCTTTGGCACTTGCACGTTCAATGTGTGTTTTCACCTGATTCCATCCATTACTTCGGCTTGACGAGGGACCAATGGCTCTTCAAAACCTCGAACTTTGCATCTTTAAAACGATATTTTCAAAAGATAAACTAACGCTGAGCCCTACTGAAGTAATCTAAAAGTGCTGCTAGTAAAATTAAATGTAAGAACTATTTGAAAATTTGTTGCCGGAAAATCTTATTGTTCGGTTCAAAAATTTAAATATAATGTGGAACACGGAGCCACTGGGGCGAAATTTCTAATGGGGAAATATACAGTATGTAAGATTATAAAGATTTCTCCAGGAGAGTGAGCATCCTTTATTGTTTGAGTTTATCAACATTAATTTTTCTTTTTTTTTTTAATTAAAATTTGACAAAAGGTTTTATCGTATATAGCAGGGCACAAAGCAAGTCTTGACTTTCCATAGTTGTTCGCAATTTTATTGAATTTAATACGAAAAACTCTCAAAGCAGGATTATTTTGTTTTTAACTAAATATTCTATAAAAAAAATTGTAGAAATTTCCAAAATTAAGAGATTTATAGTCTCATGCAGGCAGTAATTCAAAAACAAATTAACAAACAAACAAACGGAGTTCCGCGTTACCCTAGGGTTCCGTGAAGATTTCTCATGGGTTTCGTGTAGATATCCAAAAATATCTTTTGACCACAAAAAGCAAACAATTAATACGAAAAAATGTCTGTAAGTTTTAAAATTCCGAAGCTTAGTCTGCTAGACTGTACTGGAAATAAACTGAACTGTTGAATATTTGGCCAGCATCAGAGGCTTGACCGATTTTCTTTTACAACTTTCTATACTATATGAAATTGAAAAGGAAGTAGTGTGTACTAGAAAATAAAGCATGTCCACAGTGTTTTTGACAAGGTTTTTGGGATTTCAATGAAGGCGCAAATAAATTAGAGGATTAAAATTGTGTAAATCAAAACTACTCTACGATTTATTTTAAACGAATGTTTAACCGTCCAAATTTTCAAACAATTTGCTGGTAGCTCAGTTTTTTTCTTTTGTCAAAATTTATATCTATTTTGCAGAAAAATTTGCTAAAAAAAACTGCTAATTTGAATTGTAATAGGTACAGAAATTGTTATTCTGAAATTCAACATTTGATAACCATAAAGTTATATATAAGTAATCTTGCAAAATGATCCCCTCCTCTCGGAAAAACTATCTACGCCACTGGTTTTTCACTTATCTAGAACTCAATGTTGAGGAAACTGTTACCCAAAAATCAATCCCCTAAATAGAGCCCTGTCAATAGAGTACAGTGTACCCAACGACAACCTGTTTCCTAATTCAAAGTTGTACAGGACTTAAACATAAATCATATTCAGATGAAATGATTCAACTAAATTCTATGAATTGCATATTACCCAGAATATGCATCGTTTTTTATTCTAGCTCAAAATATCGATAAAAAGATTTGCTTCTTTTTTGTTAACTCACCATATACAAAAAAATCTGAAATCCCTGTACATGGTTCTATCCTCGAAAATCGAAAATTGCATTTTTAAACAACTTTTACAAAGAATGGCGTCTATATCCGGATAAGAATCTACCATACTCTTCTGTTCTTCAAATATCACGAAACATTATACTTACTCAACTGTATAGTCTGCCGCGAGGTCACTCGCTCTCGCGCTGCTGTTTATTGCAAACAATACACACTATACTACAGACCGCAAACATATTACATATTCCCAAAAGATGTTCCAGCTCTGTGGCGTTTCTCGTTCACTGCCAAAATGAAAAATTCATTAACATTAAAAGACAATTTAAATCAATTTACTTAACTTGACTACCAGTTTTCGGAGATTTCATTTCGTTCTCGTATATGGGTTTTAATTTTGTTTTAACTTTTTTTTTTATACTCGCGTATATTTGAATTTTGTTCATTTCGTGTGCGCTTCATTCTATATGCGCTACACTTTTGATTTCCCAAATGGTCTGAATGGCGGATAATTTTTAATTTTTTTCTGGTAATTAATTTCTTTTGACCAGATTCGGAGGAGGATGGCAACGTAAAAAAAAATATACGTCGCGACGAACGCGATGCAAGCAGGCAGGTTTTATCAAGGAAATAGGAATGGAGAAGATGAGTATGAGTATGGCTTATAGGGGCCAAAGACTAACATACAGATATAGATATACGTGTTACGCTAAGTTGCTAATTTAACGTCGTCAACTCCCTTCCGAAAATAATGGGAACGTTCGTGAATACAAAAGATCAGTATCTTTGGCAATTTTTAATTAATGTTAAGTCTTTTTTCGCGGATAAAAATGGAGGATGCTAGTCGCAGTCGCACTATGCTTTTCATCAAGTAACGTAATATTTTCGTGGGCACTTTAGCGATTTTTAACAGTTGCTTTCCTGGAAGCGTGATGGATGATGTTTGATTATAGTATAGTATATCGTGAGAAAACGCCGCAAAAAGTATAGGCAAGCACATTGCCTTATGGTGGAATTGAGGAGCTGGCAAATTTAAAGTAGGTATAATTGCAAGGTTTTATTTCGATGGATACAGAAGGGGAAAGGATAATCCAACATTCCTTACAAACCCGAATAAATGCATATGTATTCCATCCAGGACAGCTTCTGTCAAATTTTTCTCAAAATTTAAACTATCCTATAGCCTAGACCAAAAAAGGCTGTTACAACGTCATAAAATCACTACAAACTTTTCCTGGTGTTGATTTTTGAATTTGTTGTGCTGGCCCAGGAATGTCTCCTTTTCTGTATTGTGCCTCAAAATGTACAAGATTTCCTGTAAAATAGCCCCCCTTCACAGACTATGAATTTCACCTCTCACCTTCTCGAGCCTTTAATTTTTTTTAAGGCACTCTTTAAAATTTGGGATCCCCGAGCGAGGAGCTCCCAATATAAACAGCACCACATGTCGAGGAGAAAAATCAATCAATTGAAATTCACGCGTTAAAGTTATAAAGCACCACAGCAAGGAGTGAGTGCCTCTTTAAAGCGAAATGCAGCTGGAAGATAGTAGATACATATAATCATACGCAAATCAAGCTGCGTTGCATTCATATCGCGACTGCTAACCATAAGACGACCGACATACCGAGTGTTAATTCATTTCCAGTGCATTTAAATCATTCTGATTCGCGTTAAGATAACATTTAAAAGAAATTAAAGAAGTCTGGAGCGGCATGTATGTCGATAGCAGCGGGTGATATAGTGGCGGCTCCAATCTGCGCTACAAGAATATTTTTAAGCTCCACTGAAAATCAAGTTGAAAAGAGATCAAACAAAATTTGCGACAGTTAAACTTCGTCTGCGTCCACCTAATGTTGGTTTTTTGCTCCTTTTTAGTCTTTTTTTTTGTGGATAATGGATGACATTATGGAAATGGCCAGGAAGTCCGTGTGCATCCTGGCGGCCTTCATTGAAAATGCAATGTGTCGCGAACAAACAGAGGGAGCTTGTTAAAAGTAAATTAAAGTTTTTGCTCCACCGAAAAATTTCCATTCAAAACTAAACTCGTTAAGGACTCTTGCTCTCCTCTTCCTTCCATGCCGGGCTTTATGGGCTTTCGAGATGAAAGCATTGTTGTCCTTGTTTTTCTCGTATGACAGATATCTCCGTTGATACATAGGATGTTTGCAAAGGCATCGTAGCAATATGATGTGCTACTGCGCAAACTTTTTGCAGGGGAAAATTGTAAATTATATACGATTTGATATAAGGTGGCAATCCAAATGGCCACACCTCCGTATTAAATTTAACTTAGTTTGAAATCTATCGGATGAATTCATGTTTCGCTTGAATAGAAGATTTTTTTTGCACCAAAATCCAGCATTCAAATATTAACTTGAAGACTTATCTGAATTTAATTTGAATCAGTTTCAAAGGAACATTTTTTCTTCCCCCCGCACTTTGCCTTTCATTTTGTATGCAGTCCGTGCCTTCTCGTCCTTGGCTGAAGCTCATTTATCTTCCATAAGATATTTTGCATATTGTCCCAGTATACTTGAAATTGGACTTGCTTCGATTTTCAATAAAACGTGTAGGATTTCACCACAAGCTGTATACAATTTAGGTCGATAAAGGATACACATATAATTTGCGTGCGTATACGAGTACAAAGTATAGACGTCACGTAGGGCATTGAAATTCAGTAAAAATTTGCAACATGACGGTAATGCAAATTTGTGTGATGAACTATAACGAAACAGGTATAAGCCAATGTCTCTTTACATTTCTTCAAATCGTCCTGAAACAACTGATTGACATCCATTATCCCTTTAGCTATGTCCTGGATTTTAACAAATGAGTGACTGATTGTATTGTATACATGCGATACACGACAAGTCGTGTTCCTGGCAATGCGAGGCCCTTGGACGAACGACGTTAAGTGAAGTCGACTGTCATTTATCAGTGTCGGTGGATTTGCAAGGTGCATTATTGGCCATAATCGGGTCCATTAAATGTGGTTCAATTTGAAGGGTTCAACACCCGCAGTGTTTACCTTTAGCACTTTGTATTGATTTTTGCTATGGTCGATAATGAAAATAATGTGAATATTCACGTACAGGTTGGCTGACCTTGACTCAGGTTGTTTCGCCAGAATAGCATGAATCGTTTTTACATGAAGCCTTTAAGTTCCTTAGGTCGAGATAAACAGGTTGTAAATAAAGCAATCTTTTTACGTTAATGAATGTTTGGATTGTTAGGGTTAAGCCAATAAACATTTTGTTTAGTCTTTCTAAAACGTGTTAAAGAAGGGAAGAGTTCCCCGTAAATTGCCGGGAATTGAAAGAGTCGGGATCGCGAGTAAAGATAAAATAGCCTACAGGACGACATTATATCAGAAATTATGTTATTATCTCTTATTTTTCCTTGTTTCGTTCTTTATATCGCTCCATGGCGGTAATGTCTCAGTCTACTTCTAAAGGCAGTTCTATCTTCGAGCGTGTCATCGACGATACCAATGCGTTGTTGTTGCTATTTCATTTGACACATCCAGAAATTATGTAAGTTTACAATATTTTATTTTAACTAGAAGAGGCAAAATAGTTTTTCAAAAAAAATTCTTAAAAAAACAACAATTTTATTTTAAAAAGGAATCCCTACCCGAACCCGTATCTAAGTATATGTATAACTTGTTCACAACCTATGAGAAACGCTCTTCAGACCCCATAATTATCTCCGCAAAATGCCTATGCACACACCCATACACCCATTGCAGCAGGATACCAGTATCTCTTTTAACCATATACGTTTGCGCAACTAGGGACACATCGTCTGTCAATCAAAATGTCATTGTTGTCGGGAAATTTGAAAAATGTGAAGCGATTAGAGACGACATGTTTCAGCGAATGCAATTGTTATACGTACATAGTGTACCCAGAAACCAGATGCCTATCTTGAAAAAAAAAATCCTGATGCAAACAATTGAAATGTCAATTCAAAATGGCGGTAGCTCCAGGAGATGATGAAAGGCATTTATCATTTTTAGAAATGCTTGTTATGGAGGCAGCTTAGAAGGTATAATCTTTTAGCTTGTGAGACAGTCTTTGATTTTATTTTTTGTTCGTGAGCAAGAAGGAGCGTTATTGGCAATTAAAAATTTTAAAGAAAAAGTTGCTAAATGGTTTAGTATTATCCAATTCTGTCAAAAGATTTGTAGTTATCGTATAGTATAGTTATTCCTCCAAAAATGGTTTCTATACATAATTCGTCAGATTTTTCCACCACTTTTACTGATTTACACTATCGTTCTTTTCCTGGTGACTGATGGACCTATTGAAGGTGCACTTTAAGATGTGTGAGTAATGGTCGTATCCGTCCTGTTTTTGGCAGGACAGTCCTTCTTTTTCAACGCTAACCTGCCGTCCTGCGTTGAATATCCTGCTTTTGTTCTGCTTTGTCCTGTTTTTTTAATTTTAAGTGAATATTTCACCAAATGTCGACCAAATCTTGAGAAAACTATTAAATGTATTAAAACAACAACGGTAGAAAACAGCCACTTTAATTTTTTGTTGTATTGCCTAATGTTAAGTCGGGTGTCCAACGTCCTTCACGTTTATTTATTTTTGCCAAAATTTGTGCTAAACGATGCAACCAATGGGACCAATTTTCACCAATCGCAGAGCAAAATGAGGATTTAGATAAGTGCAGCAGAGTGATGATTTATCATTAGATAGTCCTGGTGGAAACGCCATTGAGGACAATATACATAATATACCGAATTTGAGGGTGTACAAAAATAAATTAATCCTCCGACCTATCTCTCTCTCAAAAATAATTTTGAGTAAGTTATAGGTTAGGGCGGAAGTTAAAGTCCTAACTTATACTTAAGGATGTGACCCTATTCTCAGTCAATCAATAAGGAAACGCTTAAGATTATCCCAAAGGCTTCCCTTATTCGTTAAGGTACATATCTAACAACCTTATATAGCTGCTTTATATTGATAGTGGCACAACTCCAAAAATGCAATTATTCAGGAGAAGCAATTAAAGATTCGCGAAAAAGGTTATTTTTAAATATACGGTCAACCGTTCAACCTATTCAATCCAGTTTTTACTATTATCTGTGTACGGGTCTCTAACATTATATAATTAAATTTTAGGAACAAATTCAGTTTAACCTGCTTTTTTACGCATTTTTCTAAAATGTGCCATTATTGATGAACAAGTATTTCATTTTTTTTTTGTTTTATTTTCGTACACAAATTAATATCCTGTGAATAATACACAGAATATAACAGATTATTATAAAGTGAATTATATCATTTCGGGATGTGATTGGTGGTTAACCGCTTACGTTAACCTAAGACCGCTTATGTTACTTTAAGATGAAATTGGGCACTATTTCAGTATCTGTGGCGCCAAATTTTGATGATGCGATTTCATTAATATTAGCCTGAGAAATATAGAATTACAGCAGCTCTTCAGTTTCTATGACTTATAAGATTTTATTAAAAATTCTAGAAAAGAGAATTAATCCGTACGGAGAACAAATCATACCTGCAAAACTGGTGCAGCTGACAAAGATGACGATGACTTATTGATCTCTCAGGTCAGTGTGCAGACTTACTGATCTTTCCACAACTCGTGCCATGAATATGGACAAAGCGGAACGATATTCACCCAGTCGACACAGTTAATAGTGTCCGCCGATGACATCGATATCATGTCTGGAAGATTAAGCGATTATACACGGAGAGAAAAAATGTAGTGAAAGGTATTAAAATTGTAATGAAAACCATTGCATTTGTAATGATTTTTGACCCTACTGCAACTGATGTGAAAGTTATTACATCTTTAATGAAAAATTTCATTGTGCTGTAATAAAATTACCAATTGGTTGGTCATAAAATCTGCCAGGAAGATAATTTGGCGATAATAGAAAAAAATACAAAAAGTTATTTTTTTTATTTTTTCCTTTTTGTATTTTTATTTTTTTTTCTATTTTATCCTTAACTTCTTTTTCCCTATTTTAATTTCACCTTTTTACAATTTGCTTCTACTGGGAATTGAACCGGGGACCTATCGTTTCGTAGTCCTACGTCCTACACCTAAGCTATCTACAATTACAAGTTATGCGAATAAATTAGTCGTTTTATTTTTTGACAGTTTCATAAATTATTGCGCACTCTTCGTAATTTCATGTACGAAATGATGAAAACTATAACACCACGCAATAATAATTATTACAGGCTGTGGTGAAAATTACCTCAAACGCAATAAATGTAACTATCCATACAAATATCATGCAATGACTTTTTTCATTACACTGTAATCATTTTTACAATAGGCCACAATAACTACATTGTAATCAATTTCACTACATTTTAATAAGTTTCACTACAAATTTAGTGAAATTGTATGTTGTGAATTTCATTGTACGATTTTGTAGAATTCATTGCACATTTTTCTCTCCGTGTAGCCTTTCTACATAATCTCTCCGCAAAAGAAGTTGAACTACGTATCAACGAAAACAAAACAAAGGCCATGATGTGCGGGCATTTGATAATAGTCGCATGCTGAAGAAGGTAGGATTGCGTGGACGACCGAAGGCTCGCTGGGAGTACTCACTATGTGAGGACGCCCACCAGCTGCTGGACTTCCGAAACTGGAACATAAGGTAGCCTCACCGCGACAATTGGAGGTCAATAATTCAGGCGGCCAAAGCATGAGGCAACGTCGGGCTATCTTATCATATTGAATTAATTAAGATGTTGTCCATATTGAAGGTCACCTGCTGTTAAAGATTAGGGAAATTATTGGGGTTGCGTTTTCCAGTTATCACAGATATACGCCTTGATGACATAGAGAATAATGACCTAACCCTCGGTCGGGCGCACCTCAAATCAGAACAAGATCGGGCGCACTCGGCCTGAGAGATCCTTTTTTCTTAATATGTTACTATAAATTTCAGATACTTTTCGGAAATTAAGTTATTAGTATCTAAGGGATGTACTAGTACTAAGAAACCTATTTACTAAACAGTATAATACAGAAATAAAATTATCGATTTAGCAGAAAAAAACCAAGAAAGAAAATTTTATGAAAAATATCGCATCCATTGTTAGAAAAATTTAAATTATTGAAAGGTAGTCAGTCTAACAAATTGTGGACCCCTCTACTAGCGTGGAGCAGAGCAGTAACTGTTTTGCTGGCTTGCCAGGCCGGGTGCGCCCGACGGAGGGTTAATTTAATTTTTACCAAATGTTAAAACACTTAAAATAATGAGAGCCGTTTTCGTTTATTCTGGATTTAATTTTGGAATTTATACAAAATAAATAAACAAAGTCGACTTTTGTTTACAATGAAAGGACATTTGGTAATTTGTTTGGTCGTAAGCTATTATTCCTATACAAACGTTAACCTGCGTATTGAACTTAAAAAGCTGCAAGATTTGTTCAGAAATAAGCTTAAATTTAAAATTACTCTACTGAAAAATTAAGAAATCCTACTGAAGCGGTTATCCATAATTTAAAGTTATATTCTTATGCCAGTGTTCATGAAAAATTGAAGATATTTTAAAACAACTCATTGCAATTGGATACGGGCACATTTTTTTTATGCCAGTATCCATGAAAAATCGGAGGCAGTTGGATAACGGCACAACTACATTTTACAAGAAATCTACTAAAGATTGGGATGGGAAAATTTGTAAAATGAAAAACTGCCACATTTGACATCATTTGAGCCCAAAATCCCAATTTTTGGAGTTGTGCCACTATCAAAGTAAAGCGGCGATATGAATTCATATATTTTTTGACATATCACCATACAATCACTCTGAAATTTTTTAAACATTTTTAACTTTTAACCACTAGTTAATTTTTTCACTTTTAATAGCTTTGCCCAATTAGTGTAGTTCCGAGGTGATTTCAGATTGCAAAGTGTGGTGGAGAAATTTTTTTTTTTGTTTCTTATGTTTTTTGGGGTGCTGAGCTCGTATCCGGAGCTTCCCACCAAAATTTCGTTGCGGAACAGGATCAAAACCGCGAAAAAACCCAAAATTTTCGGTGTTTTCCCGTTTTTTTGTTTATAACTCCGAAAGTGTACATTTCTCCGAAAACCTGTCTATGAAAATATTGGAGAAAACATAACTGCGGCTCCAACGCGCCATTAATCATTAAAATGTGTTAAGCGGTATTGCTACAATTGATAGTCATTTTTTTGCCATTTTTTGCAATTTTGACCCTGTTTTGAAACGAAATTTTAGTGGGAACTTACAGATTCAGGTTCTGCACTCCAAAATACACAATATACAAGATAAATGCAACTTTTACGACCAAAAATGAAAAACCGTTCAATCTCAAAATTTTTTTCATAAAATGGAACTATGTTAAAAATGGCAAATTTAAATTATCCACTGTAGTAATACCGCTCAACAGATTTTTAATATTTATGTCTCTTTGGACGCGCAATTATGTGCTCTCTAAAATATTCATGGAGAGCTTTTCAAAGAAATAAATAGTTGCAGAATTAGGGGGCGAATAACGGAAAAACAGCAAAAATTTTAGGGTTTTTCACGATTTTGCCCCTTTTCCGCAACGAAATTTTGGTGGGAAGCTCCGGATTCGTGCTCAGCACCCCAAGAAACATAAGAAACAAAAAAAAATTTGTCTCCACCACATTTTGCAATCTGATGTACTAGGTTTATCACGTAGTAACTACACTAAATAAACAAATTGTTTTATTAAATAAAGCAACGCCCTAAAGGTGAAATCTATGAATACGAAGCTTCCCTTATATTAAGAAAAACCTTATTCCTTAAGGGAATCCTTATTTCTTGAGTGGGGACTATGAATTCCTCCTTATTTCTGTAAGTATTAACATTTTTGAAAAATTCGAAAATATTACACAAAAAAGTTTCTGCACTATGCTTCTGTTCATTGGCACTGTTCAAATGCGCAATCTGTACATATAGGTATATGTAGTAGAGACGGCCCTGACTGTAGGTTGAAGGGTCTCTTCGCTATGCGTCTTTTCCGTAGTCCTTCTTTCAGTCCTGCTTTTTTAATAGCGCTGTCCTGCCAAACGACGATGTTTGCTAGATTTGTCCTGCTTTTCCCCGAAATAAATGTATGAGCGTTATAGGTATGACTCATGGCATTTGGAGGAAAATACCTTGCGAAACGAAGACGGTTCTGGAGTTCCATTCTGCAATTGGAAACTGTCTACTTTTCTTGAATTTTTGTCAAATGAGAAAAAAAATAACGACACTGCTGATTTTACACGAAAAGAAATTTCTGTATAGTAAATTTTATTAAAACGAGTAATAAAATTCATTAAAAATTAATCAGCAGACCCTGGTTATAGTAAGGGGCAAGCGAAATCGTTGCCTATAACCGAGTTTGCTATTATCCGGGTCCCGGGCTATATAATAAACAAAAATTTAGCTTATACCCGTCCTAGCATCTGGTGGGCGTCCACACATACAGAATGCTCCCATTGGGCTCTCGGTCGTCCACGCAATCTGGCTCCGTCCACTCGTTGCGCGTTCATCATCTTTTTGGTCATGCGATCGTCGTTCATCCTTTGTACGTACATGTCCCGCCCATTGCAGTCGCTGCAACTTCACGATCTTCGACACATGTTCATGCTCATCATACAGCTGATACAACTCAAGGTTGTACCGGCAGGCCTGTAGAGAGGGTGGGGGAACGGGGTGATTCCCCCCGGGCCCGGGATTTCATAAGGGGCCCGGATTTTGACACAAAAGTTGTGCTTCAGCATTCTTACATATACACTCTATTTTGAGGTCCCGAACTAAGAAACTTTATAGGTATTGTTTCTAGCGTTTTAACAACAATACATAACATACTCTGCATTGGGCTTAGGGCCCCTAGTCTATTATTGAATTTTTAGAACTAGGGGCCCGAATCATCATATTCAATAAACAAATCAACATGATCGTTTCGTTACTAAATTTCTAAATTCAATCTCTCCTCGCCTTTCGAAAGTGCATGCTTGATTTTATACATAAACAATTAAGAAATTTCGACTTCTTCATCCAGTAGCGTACCATTTTTAAAAAAATTTGTGTTGAAAGTAAAAATAGGAGCCCTGAACAGCGACATTTTTTTTCTAGAAGGACTTTCCCCGATATATTGATTATTATTACATTATTATTACTTTACAATTTAATAGAGTAACGACCAACAGTCTGGGCCACTGCGAGTGTGCTAATAAATTACAGAATTGAGCTTCCCAAGCATTTGTTAGAACTGTGAACTGTATAAGACTTGTTTTCCTAAAACCTTTGTAAGGGTTGAGGTACATATTAAACCATAGCTTTGTGAAATCTTCATCCAGAAAAAAAATAATAAGCGTAGTAGCGAATTGGCGGCTACATACATACCTATCCTGATCCTATCATATCGAGATTGACGAGAATGACTGTCGAAATTTTCAAGGCTTTCTTGATACCAAAGTTCGAATATAGGTTGGCATCTTACTTCACCAATAGAATAGAAGTTTTCTAAATAATTTCTTTTGGACAAGGGAATCAATAATTTGTTTCTAGGGAGAACTACATAAATGCTAGAAGACTACTCGGCTACCAGTATCGTTTATGCGTATCTTGTGTGAAGGGCACGACCATTCAAAAATAAATTTTTTTTTTGTCATCACGGGCTGATTTTAGTAACGAAACTTCATACTAGAAAGTCGACCCTTTAATCAGTCGCTTTTCTATGAAGTTTCGTTACCCAAAAATGCACGTAAAACGAACGAACCTTATTTTAGAATGATTTTGGCTTCTGTAGTTCCTTAAAATTTGCCAATCAACTATCGAATCATCTTCAAAATATACCTACTTGAAAACAAAAATCACACATGAACTATCCCTTCAACCCCGTTTTTTGGTGAGTTTAGTAGGTATGTGAAAATGCTTCACGATTGAATTCAGTTTCTGTCAGTTTTTTGGCAAGTGGCTTATCCGGTATCAGTTTTTTATTATTTATCTACAATTTGTATTTTTTTAAAAATCGATAATTTTAGCTAAGAACTTAAATCTCATCTCACTTAAGACCGCTTTAAAGCACTCTTCAAATGTCTATAGACTAGTGGAAAACTGCCGGATTACTGAGACTGAGCCGGTTCAGTGAGGACGCCGGATTATGAGGAGTTCCGGATTAGAGGCCGAATAATACAGATTCCACTGTACAATTTGTTTAAGGGCCGATATGTCAAATAAAAATGTTCATCGATTCATATTTTTTATCGTATGGAAGAGGTTGGCCCCAAATCATTATCCCCCCGGGCCCGGATTTCTCTCCACGGTCCTGTGTACCGGATGCGCCACTAACCTCGTTCACGAATGGCCCCGAAGATTTTTTGGAGAACCTTTCGCTCGAATGTGTCCAACAGGTGTTCAGAGTTTTGGGTTAGGGTCCATGCCTCGCAGCCATAGCATAGCACAGGTCGGATTATGGTTTTATACACGTGGAGCTTCGTGTTTCTGTGCACCAGCTTCGAATTCATAATTTGGAGGACCGCAAAATAACACTTATTAGCTAGTTGTATCCGTCGCTGTCATTAGAATAATATTTTTTATGCAAAATCAGTGTGGTGGTGATTTAAAATTTGGATTGAAGGATTTTCCTTTCGTCCATTGTGGTAAGTTAATTGATAACATTCTCTCTCCTCCCACAGGCAAGGTTCCGTGTAGTTCCCATATAGAGCTTTTAAGTTGCCATGCCAAAAATACTACAGACATGCACCGCAGTTGGTGTAGAGAATGGAACGATAAGTCGAAATTTCTACTAATATGTTAAGATTTTATGAAACGTTCAATTCCAAACTTTATTTTTGGTTTATACTAATAAGCAAATTATAAATATTACCGACAAATATTTGAGACCGCTATCATTCAGATTCTTGGGAGCAATTCATCGCAGTTCGGCAAGGCTTTGTAGAGAGTTTGTTTGGAATTATTTAAACTCATCGAGTGACATTGCTTAGCCATCATTAAAAAATATACAGTTAACACACGAGAAACTTGCGGCCTTAAAACCAATGTGAGACATTGAAAATTAATGCGAAAAAATCTTGTTTCCCTAAAAAATTCAACAGATTTTCGAAAACGCTGGTCTGGAAAATTTCGTGCCAAAGAATGGTGCTCATTTATATTACTAGCATTTTGGAGTAGTTTTTGATAACTTCCTTACACACATCGCAGCAGATAAACTTCAATTAGCCGGGTATTTTCGCGGACAAATTTCCGAATTGTTTCAAAGTTCGTGGCTTATTTTCATAAATGCGGAGAAACCTTAGAGAATAAAATCAGAACTAGTTAAATCGAGAAAACCAACCGAAATCCCTGTATTTGTATTAGAAGAAACAAATTAGGGAGGACAATGCGGCGAAATTGAAGTTGAATGCATGCGGAAAGTTGTTGGAAGTTATGGAAGACGACTCCAAAAAATTAGTGATGAAAATGTTGCTTTCTGAGTATGAAATTTTGCACGGGAATGCTTTCTTAAATGTTTGTGGTGGCGCCACTCACCACATATATTTCCTCCTACGCAGATGCTCTGTGTCACAAAGACTCAGATTCCCCAGCGGGGAATGCTTAGGTACTAAGGAGTGTGTTCTGTTCAGACTGGTATCCGATTTCTTGGGCCCTAAGAAAGGGACCTACGATGCTTTCCTCCGACGACTTAGCAGTAGCACAGTAGGACCTATCCGAAGTTAAATCTACCGGCCAAATTTAATTAATCAGTTTCTAATAATACAAAAGTACAGAGTCACATATAGTTCAACATTTTCTTGTGTTCATGCTATGTGGTGCAGTTCTTAACGAATCCAACAACAACACGTCCTCTGAATTTGTTCATAGCGATTTTCATGCTTTGTCCACCCTCGACAATTTCTTGCAGAATTTCCGTCGAGATTGATGCTCTGACTTTGCAAAATACCAGGAAATTAAAGACCCTTTTATAATTTTTATACCCTATACCCATAAGATGGTATAGGGTATATTGTTTTTGTTACGCCGATATTATGTAACACCTCAAAGGAGTCACCGGAGGTATGGCAAAGTATATATATATAAATTATCAGGGTCGGTCCCTGAATCAAATAAGCCATGTCTGTCTGTCTGTCCGTGTGTCTGTCTGTTAGCACGATAACTCCCGAAATAATGAAGCTAGCGGTTTGAAATTGTTGGTCAAATGTTTGTTTTGCTAAAATCTTGGACGGTATTGAAAATGGGCCAAATCGGACCACGGGTTCCCCTACCTCCCATACAAAGTACCCCTCCTTGATATTTTAATTCGGCCATAACTTTCGGTAGAATATCGCTATTGACTTGAAATTTTGACCAATGTCTCATTCTGACATATACTTTGAGTTGGTGGAAAGTGAAGTAGGTCAGACTACCCCTACCCCTACTTCCTCTACAAAGTTATATTCAGCCATATCTTTTGATAGAATGTAACGAAAAACTTCAAATTAGTATCAAATGGTAGCCGTTGGATGCCTTGACAAGGTTATAAAGATGTGTCAGGTCCGACCCATCTACCTCTCCCTCCCCCACAAAAAATATGAAATTGAATATTTTGGGTTTTGCTTGCCTTCTAGGTCTGTACATGGGTATAGGGTATACACTCATCGTGCTATTCGCACGATTAGAACTCGTTTTAACTTAATTATGATAATCAGCAAAAATTAAAATATGGACCAATCAGCCCACAATGCGCAATAAGAAAGAGTCCCTGAGGCCTGAGCATTGGATTTTCGCTGATTTAAATGATCCTGGCTTAATTTTTGCTCTCTATCTCTTTCGTATGGAAACTTAGAAAGGTAATGCGTATTTCTGGATGTGACTCAAATGTAAAGTGCGGAAAATAAACCTCCTGTCTGATGAAATAAGCTCCACGCTTCAAATAAATCTTTTCGAAACAAAAAAACACTGATCTTAGGAGCGGAAATTTGACATCCTGCTTCGGGCGGCGTAGGTGCTGGCGCTGAGGACTTTGCATCTTTAAAACACAACTCTCAAACGAGAACTAATGAAACAGTTGATAAATAAAAAAACATCTTTAACACATACTTTTTATTAATTCGTGTACTTCTTTACCTAGAAAAAAACATATTCCACCGTCTCTTAAAAAAATGTGAAACTATTTTTGACGGTACCAATTGGTTTCCTGCTTTGCGACATTTTATTTTGACCTTTTTCTTTCATCTGTAGTTGCTATGGTTTCCTTTCTACTAAAACCAGCCCTCAAATAAATAAATAAAATTCACTATCACTTTTTTTATTCGAGTGCTAGCCAAAAAGACGCCCCTGAAATTGTGCGCCCCGGGCGACCGCAAACTGATTACATTTGTGATTACTTAGCATAGTTAGGTACGCCATATTTTGCTTGGTTACGCCATCATCAAAAATTGAAAAAATCATTAGTCAATTTCAAAAAAAAATTGCGTAACCAAGCAAAATATGCTAAAGTAAAGAAAAATGCAATTCAATCGAATGTAAAAGCTTTCCGAAAATGGTGTGCGTCTAGTCTATAAAAAAAAAAAATAACAGGCGCGACAATCCAACATTGGACTAAGGCCGCAGGATGTGTTAGTGACATCCTATTTCCAAGATCTTATATGCTTTTTGATGAGGTAATGAGATCAGCATCACGCTCAGCAGCATGGGCGTAGCCAGGGGGGGGCAGGGAGGGGCGGTCGCCCCCCCCTGGTCGATGAAGATGGTAAAAAATTCTTATCAATGTATTAAAAATATAGCTGCACTATACAACATTTTCAAAAATTTTCTGCTGCGCAGCAACAGATCCTTTTTCTACCACTCAAAGTGCTGCCGGAGAAGCCATGATAGGGACAGTTTGCAGTCAGCAGGCGCATACAAATAGATGACAGCGAGTGGCCTCTCGTAACTGACGGAGACTGCGAACCAGCACACATATTTCACTTGTGAGTGTGCCACTGTGGATCCCATATTCCCTGTTCCATTTCATGGCTTCTGAGCTGGAGTACACAATTTAAACCATTAGGTCCCTTCGGGAAGTTAGTGAAATTCAACTTATTTTCACCTGAAAAGGTGACAAATGGTATACAGCTTTCAGGGCCGGATTTAGCCTCTATGGCGCCCCTGGGCAATAACGAATTTGCCGCCCTCCGCCACCAGATAAGCTTGAGAGTAGCAGTTGTCAGCTCAAAGAGGAAATGTAGGCAAAACGTATGTGAAAAATTGAAAATTTAATATTTTTTACCAGTAAGCTTATTTTGTTTGCTTGAAAATTTTTTATGTTGCTTCCCAGAGGAGGAATCCAGGTGTTCCGTGCACCTCCCAAAATTGTTTTAGGAAGGATTGAAAACTCCAATGATAACATAGAAAACTGTTACAATTCTTATTACATTCGGTTTTTCACCTTTTTAGAAATGCGTTCATGTTTTCTAAATTTTTTCTTTCGATCGTTTTGGAAATAGTTTGCGAATTACCCCAACCAATAAAATTTCCTATATTAGCATAATATTTAACCAGAAAACGTCCTACCGAAAAAACCCAAAATTAAGAAAGCCTACGGTAAACTTTGAACACACCTTGACCTAATTTGTGTTCGGTGATAAAGATAACGAAAACGAATTGGGAAAGCATTTACTGATGCTATTCACCAAAAATCATTCGGTGCCTAAAGAGTTCTAGATTTTCCTGATTTCAACTATTTTAAATTATTTTTTATTTTAGGTGGAATTTCCCATTTTTCTCTGAAAAAAATTGCAAATCCGAAAATTTAAGTATAAAAATTCTTAAAAATTTAGTTAAACCCGTTAGAAACTCAAAAATTTGATAGCCAATGCCGCATTTCTAATATTGAGGCTTGGACCTCTCCCGAAATCAAATCCTTGCTTCCCAGCGAATTTGATGTGGGGACAAATTTAAGAAGTAATTGAACACACGAAAATGTGTGGTTAGATAAGTTACTTTCTTGGGGCGTTTTGAACTTTCCAAAGGATCGCTATCACCAAAAATATTTTTCGTTTTTTTTTTTCTTCAATTTTAGAGCCTTGAAAACAGGAGCTCGCAGCCAAGTTCTAGCGTACTTATATCATTTACTGTGTCTTCAGGCATAATGTTTAAAGTGAAGCCAAAGATGATTTATACTCCTACTCTAAATATACTCCTGAACTAAAGGCCGCCACGCCATTCAGAGTGAATGAGTGTATGCTTCAAGCAAAACTTTTGAGTAGTCCTAAGTTTTGGAGGTGGAATCACATAATAATTTGAGTTGAGGTTGCGATTAGGTGCTTTGAATTAAGACGAATATGTACATCTAACTAGAATAAATTAAAAAAGCAAACTATTTTCCACAATTAAGTTTGAATTTTCAAAATCCATTTTTCCCATAATTTTAGACAAATGAAAAAATTTAAGAATTTGCCGCCCCTCAAATTCTGCCGCCCTGGGCAGTAGCCCAGGTTGCCCATATGGGAAATCCGGCCCTGACAGCTTTGCTATTTTAGGGACCTTGTAAAGAACGGGTCTCATATTTCAGTGCCTTTCAAGTTATTTAATCAAAATTTATTTTCTAGCTGAATCATACCATCAATAAAATTTAGCCACTATTAATACTTTGGTAAATTTAGGGGAAATCTTATTAAAAACCGTTAACCATATTTCAATCAGTAAAGGATTTATAAATATTCTGACGATGCTACTGACGAAACAAACTGATTTCGCAAGTGGAATATACAGTCCGAGATACAAAAATTGCACTGCAAATAGACAAAATAGAAGGCAGATATTGGAGGCCAGTTCAATGTAATCAGAATGCAGAAGAAAATCATTCTCATCTCCATTTTTTAAATTTGACTCTAAAATTAGCAAAAAAACTAGACCGAGGCTAATTTCGGGCGCGGTCAAAATTTTTTTTTTTCGATAAAGACACATTAATTCAAGGTTTTGTGAAATTGGTGTAAAAAATGTTTCTTAGAAGACCCAAAATGGGGGGTTGGGTTTGTATGGCCGCCCTGTGACCCTATGGTCTGATTTGATCCGTTCTTACATATGTTTTGTGTCATCAACAGAAACACATTTGTGTGAAATTTGGTTGAAATTGGTGCATAAATAAAAAAGTTTTTCTTAGAAGAACCTAATTTGGGGAGTCGGGTTTGTGTGGCAGTCCCATGACCCCATTGTCCGATTTTACCGATTCAAACATAAAAACTGACTGCAGCGAAAATTTGTACAAAATTTGAGCTTCACAGCTTTTAAATTGGCCGAGTAAAACGCGCCGCAACAGACAGACAGACGAACAGACAGACGGACAGACTGACATGGCCCAATCGGCTCCCCAAGTCATGCTGATCATATATGTATATTTTATTTGGTCGGAGATGCTTTCTTTTGCTGCGTTACAAACTTCATGACAAAGTTAATATACCCTTTCACTCTATGAGCGGAGGGTATAAAAAAATAACATGCGTCCACCAGTAAACTAGGGCCGCAGATGTGTGAGTGACATCCAACTTCCAAGATCTAAACTGCTGTTTTGTTGAGGTGTTGAGATCAACAGCACGCCCAGCTATGTTGTTTATCCCCATAAATGGATACGTGTTTACAATCTGAGCGACATCATAGTCCGTCACGTAGGTCGTGAGTTCGAAAAACACCATAAAATGAATTCGTTCACGGCGAGTCTGGAATCCATAACCCTGTGCACCAATCCAACCACTAGCTAGGCTACTCTAAATTTTGCTAACAATATTTCTGCGACCGGAAATTTCAACTCCTAAGAAAATCATGATGTTGAAAAAAAATTTGGGCTTGCCCCCCCCCTGACCGAAATCCTGGCTACGCCCATGCTCAGCAGTGTTATTTATCCCCATAAATGGGTACTCGTTTAACATCTGAGTGAGATCATAGTCTGTCACAAGCTCGTGAGTTCGAAAAACACAATGGAACACGGTGAGATTCGAACTCATGAGCCTGTGCACCGAAGGTGCGCGCACTAACCGCTCGACCAGCCAGACTACTCTAGTCTATAAGTAGGTACGATAACACTATAACCACTAGGTAGATAAGATGTTCGAGTAATCAACCCTTAATATTATTCAGAATATTAGGAGATTATAGATTAAATATCTCAACAAACTATGGAAATTAAATTCTTTTTAATTTTCCAAGACGTCAATAAATTGAATCCACATTCAGTGATCTTATCTAAACATGTTCATAATTGAATGGACCACTATTCCATCGTTTTGAAAAAATAATGCTGATTATTACAATTTTAAAATGTTAATTAGCATACCCACCTATGCTGAAATATAAATCTAAAACGATATCCTAAATCTCTTATTAACACAACAATACTGAAAAAATAGGAAAAGTCGAATCAGACGCAAACAGATGTCGATATCTCCAGTCGCCCACATGTTCATCTAGACGTATAACTTAATCAAGAAAACCTTGAAAAATCTCTAAAATATCTAAAAATCTGTACAAAGAATTCTATATGTATATTTTGAGCCGAGATAAGAATGAAAAATTAAAGATATCCGATTAGACAGGCATTGCCCCAACGATACTGAAATATATACGTAAGTATATGTAGGTACACAGAGACGAAATATTCTGCTTCCAATCCAATATCATCCAAAGACATCTTCTTCCCACAAGGAAGCTGTGTGTGAGCTGATTCAATAAAATAATTTCATGAGAGCGTTCAGCGTTGCGCGACTATCGACACGAACGTGTGTAGATAAAAATGCTAATGTGTCCAAAGCGCGGCTGCTGCTGATTCTGGAGTCTGGTACATATTATGGTTTCTGGCTTATATCGCCGTGACTTTGTCATGGTTTCTATTCAGAATTGGTGAATAATATTCGAAACGCAACGCAAGCGAGGAGTCGAGCTCATTTGTCGCACGTCCATCGTTGAATAGGTCCCCGCAACTCTGTGTACATGCTGAATAAAAACGATGCAATGAATCAAAAGCTCCAAACAGAGACATCAGCAGTTTTTTTTATTTATTTGCTGTTTTTATGCATGGATTCCATAAAATATATATTTTGTTTCTTTTGTTATGTAGGTATGGCTTACTACTACGGTGAATGTTATTTAATTTATGAAAAATGAGCATCGTGTTTGCTCTAACTCCATATATAACACCATAACAACATCGGATGAAAACAAATCATAAATTTCCCATGATTGTTCTGTTGACTCCAATTAAATGGAAATTAAAATCAAAATTACCACATAATTAAGTGGCTCCAGCCAAGGACGTAGCCAGGATTTTGTTTCGGGAGGGGTCCAAATATTGTTCCCCGTACTATTTTTTGTTTTCTATAAATTTAATGAAAACGAGGTAGTACACCAATTATTACTACAAGACTCCATGTGTCCCGAAAGAAATTAAGGGGAAGTCCTTTTCGAAATGAACAGTGTGATTTTGTAAAATACGTGTTACTGGAGTTCTTTTGCTAGAACGGTTTAGTATTTAATAGCAAAGATTCTAAATTAAGAACTCAAACTTGTGTAGTTCTTATTTTCATATTTTCCTTTCACAATTTCTCGGTCTACCCCTCCCGTTGTTGCGCCACTGTCTCCAACTAATAATAGGGCAAATTATTGATTGTGGCTGCATGTTTCACAATGTTGGTCATCAGCATGATTTAAATGCCGAGTTTCCCTGACACCAATCTGGTATAAAGTTGTATTTGGCTCGCATTTAAAGCCTTGATACTTTCCAAGAGCATCCATAATACACCACCGTCAAACTTATATAGTTTAAGCTTACTGAATTCGGAATGTGGCAAGGCTACATTGGATGTTTTTCTATCTGCGTTTTGACATTTTTATGTCTTGACTCTGGCACATAAATCGAAAATCGTCACGAAAATTGCAACGAAAAAGCGTTACGTTTTTGGCATTACAGGTAGTACCCTGTGCGTTTTGGGTGCCATTCAAGGTTCAACGGAAGTTGGGCTAGGTGGTACCCTGTGAGTGTTGGGTGCCATTCAAGGTTCAACAGAGGTTGGGCTTGGGTTCAATTTACGTTCAACTTGAGTTCAACTTGGGTTCAACTTGGGTTCAACTTGGGTTCAAGTTGGGTTCAAGTTGGGTTCAACTTGAATTCAACTCGAATTCAACTCGAATTCTACTTGAATTCAACTTTCAACTTAGGTTCAACTCACGTTCAACTTTTGTTGAACGACCCAAAAAGTGTAACTTTTAACTTAGGTTCAACTTTCGTTCAACTTTTGTTGAACGACCCAAACAGTGTTACTTTCAACTTAGGTTCAACTCACGTTCAACTTTCGTTCAACTTTTGTTGAACGACCCAAAAAGTGTTACTTTCAACTTAGGTTCAACTCACGTTCAACTTCACCTTCAAATTTCGTTCAACTTTTGTTGAACGACCCAAAAAGTGTAACTTTCAACTTAGGTTCAACTCACGTTCAAATTTCGTTCAACTTTTGTTGAACTACCCAAAAACATGAAAATGTCCCACTGAGTTGCGGACTTGTATGCAAGCTGATTTTTTTTTTATTAAGGAATCGTGGGAAGAAATCTGGGATTCGAACTTATGTTCGTGGCATTTGGGCTGGAATGGGGAGCACAGAGGGTGAAAGCAGGTCATATCCACCTAAAGAGAGATGTCTGGCCACCCTATGCCATGCACATTTTCAAATGACTAATACATATATTAATTTAGCCATAGGTGTAAGCTGGAAATCTCGACTATGTTGCATTCTGGATTTTCTAGCAATGCTCAGGCTAAACTATTGTTCATCGCGTTCTGAAATTATTTCTTAGCAACATTTAGGACCTCAGCAGCGCAGAGTTCAAAACACCAAACTCTTAGGCAAATTAGGATAAATAATAACGAGAATTCTGTACCGAATGCGAATAGTAATTTTCTACACATAATTAGTAGTGTTCAGACGCATCACTGCTAGCGGCATTTTCAACTAAGCTAACAATTTGAAAATATTGAATATTGAAACTCTGAAATCGACTGCTATTTAGGTGAATGAGTAATGATGTCTGAAAAAATAGCGGAGCTAAGAAGACGACAATCTTTTTTAAAATTATGTTATCAAAACGCTAACTCCGATTATTTCTGCAAACATTTCGGGAGGGGTCCGGACCCCCTGGACCCCTCCCCTGGCTACGTGCCTGGCTCCAGCCTCTGGTGTTGTTTTTGCCTGCATCTTTGTCAACGTGAACCATTAAATTGACCACGACGCGCGATGCACCAAACAACATCCCCAATCGAAGAGTGATCCCAGATGGGATCAAGTAGCAGAGGAATGCCATTAGCCTCCAGCTGTAGGAACGACGAAAACACGGGTACCTCTTCTATTGACTTTGGCCTGAGCTCAAAATCATGTCCGCCGCAGGCCCCAAAATCCCAATTCGACAAAAAACTGCAATAAAAGTGCAAACGATAATTTGGTCCGTGCGTCCTCCATAAAATTCCATTTCCAGAGTTCATCCTTTTTGCATTCTATTCGGGGATTCTCTCTCGTGGACGTGGTAGCTGAAATAAAATTCAGAAAAAAATGTCTACACCTCATACAACTACCTGTTTCCATCGTCTGGCTCATTCACTTCCATTCATTCACATGCTGTCGATCTCTTGCACACACGGGGCGTAACCACGGCGAAAAGTCGATAGCACTATCGTGCTCACTCGCTCGCACAAATGATTTACGGCTCATCATGAAGGCATTCCATCATTCGGGGCCGTCCTCGATGCACTCGTCCTCTTGTCTGATTCGGTTCCATTCGCCCCGGTGGGCGGTTTATTTACTGTTGAGCACACTATTGCGTAGCTGCGACAGCCATGGTGGTGTGCGGTAGCAGCACAATAATGATTACACGGGGGATTCGACTTAGGCGGGCACAGCTCGTCTCCCCCTGCAGACAATTACTTTTGGATGAGAATTATATTTTCGCTGGAGCTCAGAGTGATCCGCCCCGCCCCCTCGGAAGTTACATTTTGGATCCCATTCACTTTTCGGGGCCTATGTACTCTGCTTTTTTCGCTATACGACAATTGGACCATTGGCTAGATACCGCGCGCGGATAGTGGATGGATATACGGCGACCACGGATTCAGATACAGATACTGTGGCGATTGTCACTCGTTCAGTTTTTTTCACTCTGCCGGGCGATTGTTTTTTTAGTATTTTAGATTGTCGGTTTCTGATTGTGTGAGTGCGCCGGTCGTGGATTTGTTGTTGTTGCGAGGCATCCACATCTCGGTTAGAACTACGTTTTGATACACACACGTTTACACGGTTTGCCGTGCACAGCTCGCTGGTATCCGTCTCGTTTTGTACATAGAACTTATTGCTTCTTTCGCGGTCGTGTTGGTCGTCGA
This sequence comes from Microchrysa polita, assembly GCA_949715475.1. NCBI lineage: Eukaryota > Metazoa > Arthropoda > Insecta > Diptera > Stratiomyidae > Microchrysa > Microchrysa polita. The sequence goes on along the minus strand of OX454421.1, from coordinate 17,088,151 downwards.
TGTGTATTACTAGTCGGAATCAAATTCCGAATTGGAATCGCCTCTCGGAATTTCGTATGGTGGCGCGCACACACGTGTGTGTGTGTGTAAATTGAACGGGCCAAATGAAAATCATATGATGGGCGGCAGATAGCTGCGATTTGAATTATCGCCGACCACTAGTCAATGGGAAACTCTGGCGCTTTGAGCACGTTCGACCGCGAATTGAAGTCTCGTCTCGTGGCGTCCTGGTCCGCGGTGTCGGTGTATTTGCTGTGTGTGGTGCTTCTCTCCGGATCGTATCGTCCATACACACAATCTTTGTTCCTCTGTTGTATTCTGTTTGACTAATGTCCCACCTCATTTGAATCTGATTGCATCCAATAAGACCTCAGTGTCCGCAACTGTCGAACAGTCTTTGATTATTCGCGAACTTGAATCGTTCGGTTATAGTGCGGCGCTAAGTGTTATCTTTTCTCGTTCAGGTGTCCTGATCGTTTCATATGCGATAGGAACCTGTTGGTTGTTTGGTCCCGGCTGCAAAGGGCTAATCGTCTCATTAGTGGCTCATTACGCGGTGCATCAAGTGTATTCTATGTTCGCAGGACAACCGTCAGCACTCGACGCATCCCTTAATTGGTCCGTCCTCTCGGGTTCGGTGTATGTGCACGCGGATCATACCTTTCGCTCGACACAACACAATCATCGTCCAATCCTCTCCGTTCTTCATTCATTGAGCGCAAGGCGGTCGGTCGATTCGAAATCAACTCTCTTCAAGCGGTTCGGTGTATCGCATCAGGATTAGATTTATGAGGTGCAATAGTCATAAATTTTACGTCGTTCCCTAAACGAGTGTTTTGTCGTGGAGTCCGCGCTTCGTCTGTTCCGTGTATCGTATATTGGAGTGACTCGGGGAAGGTCATCTGCACCATTATTATCGTCATCATCGCTTGCAATCAGAAGAATATCAACATCAACGTGTACTTGACTTTGTTTGCTTCTTCATATAGTGCGACGATTATCCTTGATTTATGGTCGTTGGATCTCGATCGGAAAGTTGGGATATTTACACGTGTTTCGGGGAAAAGTTAATGTGCTTGAAAATTATTATTGTGTGTTTAATGTGGTTGACATCTAATTAGCCATTGTGAGTTTTACATGTGGATAATTCGGTTTTAAACAAATCAATTAAATAGTGTTTGTTCAAGGATATGAACGCGATCGCAAAATTGTGGTTAAAAAAAACAAAGTGGCCCGGAACAGAGAAGGACCCTGTGTGATCCACCATAAGGAACAAATCAAAGAGACTGTGTGAAGTTATTACCGAAACGTGTTTATAAAAATAACAATCAAGACCACACATTTAAATAAAATATTTTGATATGGATAGATGAAATGTTCAAATGATATGAAAAGCTTTTGGAAAATAATATTGTGAATATTTTTGTGTCCCTGTTAAATTAAGTGCAATATTTATCGTCTAACTGAATGGAAATCGCAACAGTAATCAACTGATCAGCTAAGAATTTGAAGCGTAAGTACAAAATGTTCATGTCAAAGAAATGTGAAAAGATAAATTAAATTAAAGTCAAGATCGATCTTATTTACCCAACGAGTAATAGGTATCAATCTCAAACCTAAAATGTTTAAAAAGGTAGAGCGAAATTTGACTCGTGCACCTCAATCTGGCCGTTGTTAAATGTTAAACTCCTTTAATATCTTCGTGAGTTCATAGTCCGTCACTTGGGTCGTGAATTGGAAAAGCATCATAAATTGAATTAGCTCACGGTGGGGTTGGAACTCCCGACTCTGTGCTTTGAAACCGAGAGCACTATAACACTACACCGACCAATTTACTATAGTTTATTGCAGGCTTGAGTCAGTATCTAACCGACGATTTACAGCAAAATTCAAAAATCAAAATACTTAACTTGATGGGTCAGAATTACAAAGTCAAAGTTACTCTTTGATATTTTATACAGTAAAGTGTATTTCAAAACCTAAACTATAAAATTTCGTAGATTTTTTGGCACTCTTTTAGATTTTGTCATATCTTTACGTTTTTGCGTTGTGCACTAATGAGAATAAACTCTGAAAGAACTACCAAGGAGCCAAATACGTTACAGTTTCATTATCATTACACCGCCTAACCATTGCATGGGTCTCAGGCTTGAGGCGTTATAATGTTCCGTGGAAAACTTGGAGCACTGTACGCAGGGGCGGCGCATAAGGGCCCGCGTCGCGGGGGAGCCCACGAGATTTAGGGGCCCAGAAGCCACATGAAAGATTCCTAGAACTACAAAAAAGCACGATTGCGAGAAACAATACTCCGACGGATATATTTTTTTTTTTTTGTAGACTTTAGACTTTCGAAGCAAAAACAAATACTAAAATTATTGTTGCTCTTTCACCAGGTCCTTTAGATAAGCCTCTGCGCCCAAAAAAGTTCAAATTGTCCTAAAATTTTTCCAAGTTTGTTAGACAATCCTCAAATTTTCACAAAAAAAAACTCTTCTATGGTTGAAAAAAGTTTCTCTATATCTTACGACGAAAACGAAACGATACTTAAAGTCCCACTATAAATAAGCTATCTTTAAACATTTTTGAAGATTGTTCCTTTTCTACCTATAGGGTGTTTTTACCAGAGTAAATTCAGATCCACTTAGTCATCAACTGTCAAACTCGAACAAAATTGTTTGCGAGTGGTACTAAACTAAGTTCAAACTTAGTACGGCTTGTATAGCTCGTTGAAGACTCAAATATTTTATCTTGCTGCGGTATATACACAATCATTAAGTCTGCGGTGCTTAGGCCACATTTGATTTTAATGGAGTTTTGCCAATATTGTTGTATTGAATTTCATAATTAAGAACAAACGTTCTTAAAAATGAAGGATTTCAATTAGAGCACACTTAAATTTAAAGGTATGTACTATGTTCACCGAGGAAAAACTTGCATTTATGTCTATACCGTGAAAAATCTGCCGTGGAGACTTGCCTTTTATTCAACGAATTTAAGATAAATGTGCACTTGCTGCCCAATTGATTGTTGATGGCACCTTTTTCCTGCGAAATAAAGTGCAACTGAATTGTTTTCGTTGTCTAAAACTGGTGTGGAAACGTGTAATTTTTTAAATTGCCCAGCAAGTTAGAAACTTCATCTCGTATAGTCTTGCTCGTGCGCTCGTCTTGAAAGCATATGTTCCCGGGGTCGAATCCCACTTTAAGAGGCCTGTATAGAACTCAGGTGGAAACAGAATGAAATTTTTATCCGCTGCGAAACGGTTCAATAAGTTTTTCGGCCATTTTGTGTATTATTTTTCGATAATTTCATCGTGGAAAATATCAAGTGACCAAGAAATTGAAAAATAGTACATAAAATTGCCGAGAAAAATTTTGGAACCATTCCCCAGCATTTGCGACATGTTCCATGACAGCGAGTATGTATTTTAATTGAGAAAATCGCAGCGGACAAAAATGTCATTCTCATTCCGCCCGAGGTAGGTATTTTTTTATACTTTTAGGAGCGTAACTAGGTAAATCTGAATGTCGCCAACACCAATAAATTTCAATGCTGGGCTGTGTGAGCTTTTTTATTTAAAAAAAAAAACTATTGATGAAATCATTAAATTAATAAACGTTACAACATGGACGCCATTCCCAATGTAAGAATGCAAAGAGTCAAAGCAGCTCTTAACAAAGTTACATTAAGTACGATTTAATTTTAGTAGAAACACTCTAGCGTCAAAATCATGTTTGAAAAGAGTAGATTCAATCGTGTTTTCAATTAATTGCACTCAGAATTTCTCTTAGTGTAGGGGGCCCATTCAAGAAGTTGGCGGGAGGGCCCCGAATAAAGTTGTTCCGCCACTGACTGTACGTACACCAATGTTGATGATCTGTCTTGGGGGAAAAACGATAATGGCAAAAAAAACTCTTTTTGACCCTGTTTAGCAACGAAATTTTGATGGGAAGCATCAGATTCGTGCTCAGCACTCCGAAATATATAAATTTGATCTTTTGAACAAAATTGTAAGTCTGTACATTCTCATAATTATATACAGGCAACTCAAACTCACTGTGCAGTACGGCGCAGTCAGATCTAAGGAAATGAAGTCAAATTTCACTAAAACTTTGTAAGAAGTCTGTAAGCTTATGCAAATTAAGTCTGCTACGGCAAACCATTTGCCAGAAATAATTTCATCAAGAATATTTTTGGTTGAAAAGTGATTCATATTATTATTCCAAAGCATTGGAAAAATTGTCGTGCTCTGTGGCCGTGATCGTTCGGTCGCCACTCTGTGAAATAGACACTCATAGAGAAACGAGTTTCCAAACTCGGCACGACTCGTCGCAAGTTTATTATTCAGAAGAAGATGATAAGAAATATACTTATCGTAGAATAATAAACTAACAATGCGACTAGGAAGTGGTATGGCTGACAACCGTATCACACTCCGAATACAATTGTCTTTGTAACCTTGATGGACTACACATGGTAGTCATCAACGCACCATGCTCCACAAGGAGTTACGGTAATCGAGAGAGATTGGAAAAATTTCGATTATTTCAACACAACTTCCAGCTTAGGGAGCAAAACTGTTTGGATTTGGAAAGACAATCAAACGACTCCCAACAATTTGATTTACCAAATTCTCTTTTTCCGCGAAACGATTGCCTTATGCATCATACGATTTTCTTAATTTCAAAGATTTGTAGCCACCTTTCTTACCGAAGCTCTTTTATATTTTTTTTTCTCTGCAGAAAATACCTTCAGTGTTTTGTTTTGGTGTCCTGAATTTTCCCTTATGATTGAAGGAAACATGTTTTTATAGTCAAAAAGTGACGGAGGCAAATTAACAAATAATTTGGCTACTGATCAATATGTATCAAAATTCCTCCTCTTCAGATTTCTCTGACTTCTCTAAAACCCTGTCTTCACTAAAGACATTCGAAAAATCTTAAATCTGGAAAAGCGACTTCGTGTGTAGATTTTTCAGAATTTATTCCTAATTATCGATTCAAATTTCAAAAGATAGAAAAACATTTTTAAACGAAATTATCAATTCCAAATATCTATCTATTAGGCAATATTTATTTTCATGCGTATTATCCGAAGGTAATAGAGAGTTTTAGCATATCGTTTGGTATAAAACGACATAATTTGACATTCCATATAAAAATTCGCTTGCTTACCGTATACGAAACAAAATAGCCCTATTCGACTGACTGGATCATTGATCCTGTCCAAGTCGAATGAAATCGGATCAAAATTTCCCAATTGGGTAACAGCTGACTATCGTGTCATCTGACCCCAACGCGATATTCTAAATAATATATTGCATTTGTAATTATGCACCGTGCGAGATATAATTAAAAGGATAAGTAGCAAGAAATATTAAAATGAATAAATTTTACAAACCAAAAATACTAAATAACAAAATTACATACGGGAAATTTAAGGGAAATTGCTCGCGGAGACACCTGGAGGATTAGTTTGGCAGATGATCCAAGTCATACCCTGGATCAACTTCCAGGATTATCATTTTGTATGGGATTTCCAAAAAATCTGGAAATGATCCAGTGAGTCGAATAGGGCTAATATCTTAATTTTGCATGTCCCAAGTAGGCATGGGTGTATTTCCGTATATTTGATGCTCTGGAAACAGTCGAAATTGGCGAAATAATTTCTCGTGATTTACACCTATGCCTACTTAGGCCATGCAAAATTAAGATAATTTTGTTTCGTAAACGGTAAGTAATTTTTTTATATTTTTTTATATGGAATGTCAAATTATATCGTTTTATTCCAAACGATATGCTAAAACTCGCTATTAAAAAATAAAAAAAAAATAATCGTAGAGATTCTATTGTCGTTTTCGAAGTTTTCCTAATCTAAAGGTCTTTTTTCTGGCCCGTGCTATTTTTAGAGTTTAATATTCCGTATTTAGTAACATGGAACGATGCAAAAAAAAGGCAAATTAGGATCATTATTAATTCTAGTGATACTACTAAACGGTTTTCGTATACAGGTCTTGTTCGATGTACATTTTTTCTATCGTTTAATTTCTAATTTAAGGACCAAAATAAGGAAAAAACAGTGAAAAGGTTGGGGTTTTTCGCAATTCTGATTCCAACGGAAGGAAGCTCCAGATTCGTGCTCAGCACCCCGCAAAACATAAGAAATAAAAGGAAAATCTCCACCACATTTTTCAATCTCAACTGACGTTTATGCAACTGAACAATTAAAACTATAAACAACAATGCAAAAAAAAATAAGAACCTGTTCCTCAGATTCGATACGAAACAGGAGAGAGACTGAGACTGCAATCTCGAAGACTATAGACATCCTTGTGTCATTAATTAATATCCTTCGATATCAGATCCTGAAATACCGCGTTTGACCTAATCTTTCTCTTAGTGAGAATCTAAGATGTTGTTTTCGCGAGGGTTTTAAAAGCCAAAAGTAATGAGTAGGTATATATGTATATTACAAGTGTCTGAGTAGAATGCAATTAGAAGTAGAACGTGTCGTTACCATTTATCGTTAAAGGTGAAATACGTCATTCTCAATTGTCCTTTCCTAAATTTGGCTTTACAATTTTTAAACTTTCCAAGTCAATATTTTCTGGGTTCGGCAATTTAAATACCTAATTGGTGTTGTCGATTTAAATTATATTCTCCAACCCCCTAAAATAATCTTGGATAAGATCATGAAGTAGAACAAATTTTGGGCTAACCTCTCTAAACCAATTACTGGCTTCGCCCTTGAAAAGAAGTGCAAAGCTCTGGGACGCTTTCTTAATGCTTATCGTCTGCTGATTGCGGTTCAAATTTATCAAGAGAAATGTTTAAAGTTAAAAAATATTTTTTTCTCCAAAATTAATGCTGGCAAAAAAATTAACTGGATTTAATTCTTGCATCCTTCGATCTTATATCTCCAGTCGCCATTGTATCACATCCGAAATCAATTGGTTCTTTGCAAAATAGAGTCCTCTAAAAGCTGTCATTGCTATTTTGCCTGAGAAGAAAATGTTCTCTGCAGCCATTACACCAACTTCGATCCGGTTTTGGTTTGTCACTAAATTCCTATTTTTTTTGTTGTACATTTACTAATTTTGCTCTGATTGCGGTGGACCATGAGCAATGAATCAGTAACTTGGCAAATTGTTATTGCTTTAACATGCGACGCTACGAAGCATTTTACATCGAAAAAAAAAACGTGAATGCAACGGCACTTTGAATCACTACTGTATAATGCTATGAAAAAAGCACTATCCCCCAACTTGCGGTGGTCACGTCAAATATAGGTACAGTAATGTGGATGAACTTAGCCCCCTCCAGGACAAAATCCTGGTTGCGCCACTGCTTCTGAGTGAGATGAAACTGAGAGATGACGAAATATGCCTCTAAGGCTATGCCAAGTAGACTCTGAGTAAACCAACATATGTACATATTGTTGAATGATGAGCGATTGCTCAGCTCAGGCTCCGGTTTCTTGGGTTTCTTGAAATTATTATACATAGTTCGCTGTGCGGAGGTAAATTTAGGCTACAGGCCTACAACATAGTGACTTCGTTCGGATGCTTTGTTTCACGAAAAATAAATTAAAAATATAAAAAAAAATGTCGGGATAAAAGTTGTATTTAACCTGAACCGAATCAAAGATGTCTATCGGTTACTCAATGTTGACGTAAATATCTGAAAATGGCATCGTTCGGGGTTGGATTTGAAAAATTACACAACACATTACACTGAGTTAGGTATAACAAGTTGTTGTCAGTTTCTTCGTTGCTTTAATTTCCATTTTGTTTCCATTTTTCAAATATGAGTTTCATTCTCCACTTTTCTTATAGTTTTATTTGTATGAAGTGCTGGTCAAAATGCCGCCCCAAAAATTTGGCGCCCCGGGCAACCGCCCTTTAAAAAAATAGCGTATTGCAATTAGCTCTTCAACCAAAATTTTGGCGAGAATAAAAAGTAATAATAATTCGGAAGCATGAAGTTTGCATTTTTATGGACTCACTTTACTTACTTTACATATTTCAGAGTGAAGTTACAAATTCGAGGGCTTCTGATAGCTTTCAATCGTTCTCATTGCAGAGATTTTAACGCTTCGGGCGAAAATTCAGCTAGCAACCTGGGATTCTACAGTTTTATATGAAATTTCGTGCATTTGACCGCACTCCCAGTCTTTAGAACAAAAAACTAACTTAAAAGTTTACGACATACAAAAGGTGTTTCATCAAAAATTCAAATAATAAAATCGTATACAATTTTAAAATTTCATTAAAGTTTGAGCGGGGGTATCTCAGAAGATACGAGCAACTTCGTAACGGGCGAGGTGTCATTTTAGTGGAAATTTTATGTAGTTTCATAAAATGAAGCCATATATCAGATGAAATGTTTAATGGTTTGGCAAATTTTGATTTAGTTCGGCAAGTCGGGCATTTTGACAAAAAAAAAATCGTATTACATTGTAACAGTTAAAAATAGAGGAGTCCCGTTGTACATTAATTTTCCCCAAAAGAGCCACACTACCTATACCATTAAAATATCCTCCACCACGAATGGGACACCGTGTATGGACGGATGTGCTTTCTTCTGCGCGTTTCAAACTTCATGACAAAATTAATATTACCCTTTCACATAGTGACGGGTATAAAAAGAAGGACCAAAATATTTTCAATTCAAAATTCATTCTAAATTGTCGACCCGTTCTATCGAAAACAATAAACAAGAAGCGTCTATAGAAACGTATGAAAACTGGCCCATCTTAACAATATCAGCTCATCTCTCCTTCAATTTTTCCAGATCAACTTTTACTCAATAAATAAAATTCGTCCAACATTGCTGCGGGTCATATATTTTGCTTTTCTTACTGTTTTTCCCTTTAAAATCTTTTACTTGCATAAGGCAAACATATTATCAAGTGCAAATCACGACGTGTTTATAAAGACAGGTTAGGGCCAAGTCAAGCTATGCAAAGTGACTTGGACTTGACTGGAGAGCCAAGTCTCAAAAAAAAAAACACTCAAGAAGACTGACGTCCGGACAGCTACGCGAATGTCCGTAGATGGACAGATCAAAGTCATGAATAAGATGAAATGAAAATACCCTTAAGGAGTAATCGAATCGTAATAAGATAGAATGAAAGGCAGAGATCATGTAAAATTGACGATATCGCGAAGGAATTTCAGGAACACAAAAAGCTGTAAGCGCTATGTAATTTTTGTGTAAATGATGATTTAAGCGGCGATAAATCGAGCAAGAAAAAATGTTAATCTGGTTTCAGGAAGCACGAAGCAATGAATCTGCATGGGGCTTATGTCGGGCGTCCATATTGGTACTTGATAAGTAGGCGTCCATAATAGTGAAATAGACAGAGAGTAAAGGTTACACGTTTATTACAATAGTTGGCATGCGTTTCAATTCTTGGGCGCATTATTATAAATAAATGCAATAAGAAGCGTTGCAGTTGTCAGCGAATATGCCGCAGACTAAATGACTCCAATCATGAAATGATAAGTGTTCACTCCGGGTTAGACTAATTTATATTAGGAATTTCAATATGGAATGGGATAAGTGTAACTTGAATAAATTGTGAATTAATTTCGTTGTCAACAAACTTACAGACTCAAATATATGTATATAAACACCGACGATTTATTTTTTAGTCTACGAAGTCAATTTAATTTGAATATATTTAATTAAAGCAATAAGATTATGTAATTTCACGCGATAAATAAATAGTTTCAATATGTAAATATATATGCATGTGTGTTTATGTATTAGATCAGTTGTAATTATCAGAGTAAAACTGAGTGCGATTTTGATTAATTTATTTCATTTATGTTCATAGTCAAATTTAAATTGAACATGGCAACAGATTGAGAACTAAAACTTTTTCATTACCAGTTGAAAGAAAAATATTAAAATAAATTATTCTTATAAGAGCCCAGACATTGTATAGACTTTAGAGTTTTTGTCCGCATATATTTTATTTAGAAAATTCATAATTGCGTCTAACACGGATCGTAATGACCGAATAATAACAATATAATTATATACACACACCATCCGTTCATTAGCGTAATTCTTACTGTTTTTCTTTTTTGTTTAGTTGACTTATGGAAAGTTATAAGAACGCTAGATTTCGTGTTGGCAATTTCATGACTTTAAGTGCTTTAATTAATCTCATAATTTTTTATTTCTACATCGCTGTTATATTTCACTCATACATGGAGAAGGCAGTAGAAACGGAGCGGCAGCGGTAGAACGATTACTAATACAAATGGAATATTGTTAACACATACAAAACTCAACAAAGTGTGAATATGTTTTAATATGCTGAGCACAGGAGGGCGATACCTTATACTTTCTTTTGATTAGAGTAATGCACAAATAAATATAAATGCATAATTAAATATATGTACGCCAAATGAATGGAATTATTACAATCATTAGCATAAAATATTCTAACTCTTGTCTCGATTAGATAGCTTCTCTATTATTTCTTTTATTTACAATGGGGAAGTGTTAAAAGTGAAGATATAATACAAGCTTGTATGTATTTATTAAACATGAAATCGCTTATGCAAGCCTTAAAGCTTGAATACGGAAATTTATGCATCGGAATTTATGCATTGAATCAAAGTACTTATGTGCATTAAAGTAGTTAAACAATTAAGCTATTTTATTTTACCAGACAAGGTTGAACGGAGATTCTAAGGGTGCTTTTGGCAAAGTTGGAATATCAAAATTTACATTAGGCGTGTTTTTTCGTACTCCGGTGTAATTTTAGTGTAACTACATGGGGTTATAATAACGACAATGTAGTTACACTAAACTAACCCTTACCGGAGTACCAAAAAACGCGATTTTGATGGCATTAAAATTTTTTTCATTGTAGTCTTTCATTTTGGATATATGGTTTTTCATCTGAACATGACGTAGATCAGGCATGTCAAACTCGCGATCCGCGGGTCAAATGCTGCCCATTCTACAATTTTCTGAGGTGAATGTGGAATTTCATAAGCCTAAAGTTCATTTACGCTTTCAACCTAACAATTTTGGGTTCCAAGGTTGTTTTGGGCGACCTATATATTTCAGGATGACCGATCTGATAATACCTAAGTTTGTGTTTTTTTTATCATCCCGTGTAGTGTTTGGCAACGACACTTCAAATAAACCTATACGAAATGTTCAAAAAACACACTTAACGTTTTTACTATCTGCCAAAAATTTATTCATGACAATATTTTCGTATTTTCGCTTTCTAAATTCTTAATTGTGTTTAGAACATTTTCAAAACATAGCATTTTTCGGGATTATGCCAAAGTCGTTAGTTGATTCAGACTTATAGGCGTCCTGCATGTAATCAAATTTCGAAAATAAGTGTCTATACGCGCTTTCAAAATTTTCATCCTGCAGCCCACTCAAACCTGAAGACAGTTTACACACCTGACGTAAATAGTTTCCCACGGTAGAATGGTAACCCAACCTAACTCGGCTATTAAATAATCGAAAGTGAACTTGTAGGCAAGCATCGGGCCAGCGCCCGCTCTAGGAGAGGACAAGCCGGGTGGTAACTTGGAGCGACATGGCATTTTGACTATAGCAAAAAAAAAAAGAAATCACAATTTCGCATAGAGTTAAGGTGGTATTACACTATCAAATAAAGTTTGTCCAGTGGGTCACACAAAATTTGTCCAACTTTTGCAATGACCAAAAGTGTTTTTCGAGACCTATTACACTACGGGACAAACAAATGGCCAACTGCTTTGGCCAATGACGTAGTCAGTCAGGTTTCAAGTCAGTTGTTTGACTGAAGCAAATTTACCTATCACACTAGTATGACCGTTTCAGAAAAAAATGACCAAAGGTAACTTAGCTTCTATATGTATTTAGAGTGGTTATTGTGCATTGTTTCATTTCTTTATCGAATTTGCAAAGGTTAAGTTGAATAAATGTTTCTTTAGTAAATCAGTTTAATTTTGCTTGAAGGCGTAATCTTGCGATTTAAAATTTAAGAAGACGAAAAGTGACCGCGGAGAATGAAAAGAAAGTTAGATCCAAAAAAGGGGTGTACGGAGAACTTAGGGAAAATTAGAGTAGCAGCTAGCTCTTTCTAGAAATTTTCTGTGTGTTTCATGCAGGGGTGTAGGTACTCAAGAAAATATTTCGAAAGGGGGTTTCGGAATAAGGTTGGCGTTGCTCATATTTTATAACTGCTCAGTGCATCCAAATCACCGAGTTTAAGAACACTGGGAAATTATCGTTAGAGTTAAAGGGACCATCAGATTTTTGAACCTCCAAAAATGTTCTCCGCCTTCTCGTTTGTAGCTTGAATAATATGGTCCTCTTTTATTTCTAAAAAAAAATATTTGTTTTTGATCGATAAAGCGAAGGTTTTACTAAACTTACATACTAGCGACTTATTGGTAAAGGTAAAAATCAAGTGTTTCGTATTCCGTGATCCTCGAAATTAGTATTCGATTTTCTTTTAGTTTAATTTGTATTGGAGACTTTTTTCTGTAATATTTGTTTACTAAGCAACTTCACCGCTCTATACGGTTGTAAAGAAAGCATTAAAAGCGCTGCAAAGCTTCATAGTACATAGACCACCCTTGGGGTATTCTAGTCACTGATCAGGTTCTTTCTCCCGTCTCATCTAAAATTGCGGAAAGACAAATTCAAAATTAACTGCGGATCTTAGTCTCAAGCTAGTGGAAAAAATGAGAAACACCGGGGAGTAGTTTTAGCTGTCATACTTCTAACCTGAGAGTCCCTACAATCAACCTTTTTCCAATGATCAGCCTGGGTTCATATAATAAAATTCTGAAATTCCTCTGATAATATTTGTGAAAGAAGAAATAGACAATAACAATCATCCATGTATTGTTATATCCCTTGCTCTTGCTTACTGTTAAGTTGCTGCATAGGCCTGTTCCAAAAACCGGGATCCCGGTACAAAACCGGTGTTCACTTGGTACCGGACCCGATATTCGGTTTTTCAGGTTTTTTGGTACCGGTTTTTAACCCGGTACTCAAAAAAACCGGCTTATGGTTAAAAAAAACCGTCGGTACTGAAAAAAACCTGAGTCGGTTTTTAACCCGGTACTCAAAAAAACCGGCTTATGGTTAAAAAAACCGTCGGTACTGAAAAAAAAACCTGAGTCAGGGAAACCGCTTGTGGTACCGGGTATTGAAAAAACTGAAACCCGGTACTGAAATCTCAGTACCGAACAGGCCTATTGCTGCAGATTACTTGTATGCCGGGCTCGAAACTTGGACGTTGTGCTTTTGGAGTTGCGGTGCGTGTTTTATTTTAAGCCGATTTCTCATCCAAATATCATCACCAAATTTAGGAGGGTGTTGGAACCTCCAAACCCATATGTAGGATCGACACTAGTTTCCAGTCATTTATTGTGAGTCCGTTGGACCATGTAAAAAATCAAACTGCCACCCTGAACGAAATTATTGAAGCACGGGAACGTATGTATCGTGACTTTAAGAGCGACAGCGATAGTTTCATATTTCCGTTCTCGATTTATTGCCAATATCTGGTAGTAAGATACAATATCTAACAGTTACCTAAAGGTAAACCCAAATTTACAAATAAATCAATATTTTTCGTCCTTTCAATTTTTTCCACATTTTTTAATGGGAAATTATGTGCTGTGTTTCCACCGGAAAAAGAGATAAATTCATTTATAAATCGTGGATTACTAATTACTAGTTGCAATTTAATTTATTGTTGAGACTATGGCCAAGAGGTTCCAAGTTGTTGAGGAAAAAAAGAAACTTTTAGAACCAGAAAAATTCGAGAAAATGATTGAAATGGCGTGCATCTACCAACATTTTTTGATAAAGATGAGATCTCCAAACTAGAGTTGTGTCCTGAACACGCAGATTGTTCCAGTCGAAGCTATTACTGAAAGTTTATTAAAAACATTTTCTTCGATGTAATTCCACGGATTAATTTAAATTTTGAATTTTCCAATATCCCACAGTGTGCAAAAAAGTATAAAATTGTCGTTATTTTTTATATTGATCATTAAATGCACCCAATCGAAACATTTCGTTTGACCACCATGGGTCACACAAGAAATTGCTAATTTTGGAATGACCGTATGACCAAAAACTGCAAAATAAATTTGACCAAAGATGTGTTTTGTTATTACACTAAGGTCATATGTTTGACCCGAAATGAATGACCACGATTGTCATTCATTTTTGGTCAAACACATTTTTGGGCATTTATTTTGCTATTACACTAGTGGGACAAACTTTTTGTGTCATTGGTCAAACTTTATTTGATAGTGTAATACCTCCTTTAGTTAAAAGAAAACTAGATTGGATTGGTTTAAAAGTAGGTGTCATTGTCCTTGAGCCTGCCCTTATTTGAATGAATCCCTCTATCCGACTTTTTTTTCAATATAGCTGGTCGCGTAAAAAAACTTAAAGACAGATCCTGCCCTTCCAGAGAGAATACGATGCTGACGCGTGAATTGCTAGATGATCTTCTAGCTCGTTGTCTTCCATGCCTGAGTGTACAGGCATCCAGAAAAGGTTGAGCTTGTTGAGGGAACACACCCGTCAAAGGATTTCCTGGCAGACCTGAGGAGCTTCGAGAAGCTTATGAGAAATCTCTAGATATTAATAATATGATTACGATGAATAGGTCGTAGCACCTTTGCATTGAGGGGTAACCGATATAAATTTTTGAATCCATCAATTTTTACAAAAAAAACGAGTCTCCTCGACATACGCCAAGAAAATGTTTGGGGAGCTCAGTGTCCATTACAGCCGGATTTACATGACGTGTGTCTCCAGCTCAGAATCTGTTCTGGGCTTGAACTGGGGATTTCGGTATCAGAGTCTTACGTGGTGTATGCTTAAATCGACGGTGGTGTTAAAACATGTCTGAAAATTTGCTAGTATTTTTCAAATCTATAAAATCGTGAAAAGTTCAGGGATTTAACTAGTCGGATGGAAGCTGTTACGTTTTCGCTTTTCTTCCTCTTTTTGTGTTAGCTCGTGGAAATGCAGTAAGTAGGTACTTCTGGATGGAACTCAAACACTAGTCAGATAGCCCCATATCATATACTGATGAAAACATTTTTTTATGATTACGGTTAAACTTCCTGCGTCCTTGAAATATGTCGCCAGGGCCGAATTTCCCATATGGGCAGCTGCCCGGGGCGATAGATTTCGAAGAAACTTTGGAAAAAGAGCAGCTGACATACTCATTATAGTAACAGCTTCCTCATCTCAAATTGTAATGTGACTCCATCATCAAAAGTTTATAATTAAAGCAAATTTAGAGGATTATAAAGCGTCTTCGTAACGCATTGGCTTTACTCTAAACAAGGCACGGATATGTCATATGCATCTGTGTCTATTTTTATAAGAAGCCTAAAGGAGCGTTTGGATGTAACAATCAAAGAACTAAACCTATATTAAATATGGGACATGTTTTTATTAATACATACCTGATTATTTGGCTGTGAGCCACTAATTTCTCGACTAAAAGCTTCCTAAAATTTCCCCAGATTGGCACAAATGAAATCGATGCTTGAATATTGATGATATTGATGAAGTGAATATTTCGTGCTTATACGATTTTTCAGAACATCCGAGGTAACAACAAAAGCATAAGTTTCCTCAATCATAAATAATTTTTGAGTACTCAAGTATGCCAAGCAGATTTCTAGGCTATTCAGGATTGCGCTAAAATATTCCTGGCCTGGATATTAGGCCGCGCACACACGGTTTGACCACATTAGAGTTCTGCCTCACGCAAGTTTTTTTTTTTTGTATTTTCTATTAGGTACTACTTTATTTTTTTCCCATTTTCAATATGCTGGAAAGGAAGCATTTGCATTTTCAGTAACATGTTTACATCGTTCCAATAGATTTAAATCAAATTTTTGAAATTCGTAACAAAGTTTTACGTTTGAATATCAAAGTTTTCATATTCTTCAGAGAAAAAGGAAAATTCCATTGTCAGAAAACCATTCAAAATTTAGGCGCCCAATGACATTTCAATTTTTTTAAGTTATCTCTTTCGCCGAAAACAAAAAATCTTTCGAAACCGAGGTCAACTTACAACTAAATTTTTCGAAAGCACCAGATAAAGTCAAAGTGTTTCCATATCAAAATCCGCCTTAAGCTTTCGTTTCATTGGTAATGTTTGTCAAGAAAACATAACAGGAGCACATACTGGTTTTTTCCGGCGTGGTATTTTCGCGTCAAATATGACGCCGATTGCAGTTTTTGTTTTGTTTTTTGTTAGGTTTATTTGTTGGATCGATAATAAAACAATCACCTCAGAAATTTAAGACATAATAATGAGTGGACACTACGAGAATTTTTATGATGTCGCCTTTGGAATTTCAATGCTATTTAAAACAATTCTGAAGGCATCATATTTTCTAACAAACAGAATTCATCGATTCCTGGTAAAAAAATAACGCTCGCGTAAGCTTTGTATTCAACTGCTACTTTCAAGGCTTACCAGAGTTGCGAAAGGCGGCAATTCTGGGTACTGCCCAGGGGCACCAAAGAGGCTAAATCCAGCTTTTTGCCACCAACTATTTTCAACACAAAAATTAGAGGCGGTGATTTGTCCTTTTGTCGGAGCGGCGTTATCTCTAGAGCTGTTTTGAAACATGGACCTCATACTAAAACCGTACACTCAGAAAAAAATGTCCCATAATCTCTCAATAGGACTCCTATTAACTAAATTTCAAACGGTTAATAGGACATACATTTTAAATTAACAGGATAATCTAATTAGATCACACAACTAAACAAAACCGAACAACAGGCGCATCGGTTTATTGGACGTCGTATTGCATTAATAGGATAAGCCTTTTAATTGAATTTCAAGCACATGTACGTATCTCGCAATATAATCATAACAACATGCTCCGTAGTCGAGATGGTTCGGTTGCCTTCCCGTGACTCGGTAAGTTCAAATAGTACTAGTGAATCGAATGTTCAATACTCGGTCTGGCCAAATATCGTGATTCTTAAAAAAAAATAAAAAAAAAATAAAAAAGAAATAAAACAATTTAAAAAAAAAAATTTTCAATTAAAATTTTTTTTTAAGTAAAAAAAATAAAATTTCGCGAGCGTGAGCGGTGGGTTGGTGAGCATAGCAAGCAGGCGGCGAAGCCTCATAGTCAAAATAATAATATAAAAACACATTAACTTAATATTTTGACCGTATTAATTTATGATAGTCTGGCTGGTCTAGCGGTTACTGCGCGCACCTTCGGTGCACAGGGTTATGAGTTCGAATCTCACCGTGGATCATGGTGTTTTTCGAGCTCACGAGCTTGTGACGGACTATGATCTCACTCAGATGTTAAACGAGTACCCATTTATGGGGATAAATAACACTGCTGAGCGTGATGCTGATCTCATTACCACAACAAAAAGCAGATAAGATCTTGGAAATAGGATGTCACTAACACATCCTGCGGCCTTAGTCCAATGTTGGATTGTCGCGCCTGTTATTTTTTAATTTATGATGCTGTATCCCATTACATTAATAATGGTCCTGTTAGTCAAATAACCGGATTTTCCTATTGACTAAAATTAATAGGAAAAATGACCAATTCCTATTAGTTTTATATGATTTTTTTTTCTCTGAGTGTAGCTATGCAGTTGTTGATCGAAAACGGTTAATTTTACACTTAATGATCCCACTCCCACTCCACTGCAAATATGTGACAAATTTTGTTGAGCATCAACATCAAGTCACAGTCCTATAACACCCTGCACCAAAAATTAGTTCAATTAGGTGAAAACTAAGGGTACCTCCAGTATCAAGTGATCGCATTTTTCAGTACACATTTTGTTCTACATGATTCGTCGAATAAGCTAGATAGAGATACATACAACACACTGAATAGAGATACCCTTAGTCACCCCTTTGGAAGTAATAAAATTATTATCTTTCTAAAAAGTACTAATAAGCGGGACAAGTGCGGATTATATCCATTTTTGGCCGAAGTCAACTCCATTTTAAATAAATACCAGGCGCGACAATCCAACATTGGACTAAGGCCGCAGGATGTTTTAGTGACATCCTATTTCCAAGATCTTATCTGCTTTTTGTTGAGGTAATGAGATCAGCATCACGCTCAGCAGTGTTATTTATCCCCATAAATGGGTACTCGTTTAACATCTGAGTGAGATCATAGTCCGTCACAAGCTCGTGAGTTCGAAAAACACCATGATCCACGGTGAGATTCGAACTCATGACCCCGTGCACTGAAGGTGCGCGCACTAACCGCTAGACCAGCGAGACTATCAACCCCATTTGGCTAGGAATATATCCCCAAAATGTTCTCAACTAATATTTCTTTCGGAGTTATATTAAAAACGGTAAATGTCTAAAAATGTCTAGGCCCTAGTTTGATTTTGACTCAAGGGTGAAATTTACCAATACAAATTTACTGTTTCATATAAAGTATTGCAAAGGTAGTTTAACTCGTGCTGGGATCATTTTGTTGTATCACGATTTTTGAAATAATTAGCAAAAACTGAAAATTTGCCCACCCGCCTTAAACGAAGAGCCCCACCTCCTAGAAACGCGGACTTATCGGATTATTGAAGTACACATATTTTTCAACATTCAATGAGAAAAATTATCCGGTTCGGATTTTTTCCGATTTAAACGCAACTCGACCGTACTGATGGCAGGCTTACAATCTCACGGTCCGATTTTGTCCGTCTCTAAATACCTATGTTTTGTGACATCGATACGTACACAATTATGTAAGGTTAGATAAGGATTGGTCCATAAAAGGAAACTTTTCTCAGTAGAACCTACTTTAGAAGATGGGGTTTCTATGGCAGCCCCAGCCCCACTACTCCATGATCATACTTCGGCAGTTTCCTTATGTATTCTGTGACCCCAATAGGAACACATTTATGTGAGGTGTGATCCCTATTTAAAAAATATTCTTAGAAGAATATACTTTCGATTTCGGTTGGGTTTGGTTTGGCAGCCCCATGACCTACCGCACGTACCATACCTTTCTGAAACCTTAAATTGTCCCCAAGTTAAAAGTTCTCTGAGTGAGGTATGGCGTCGAGTCACGAATAGAAAACTACTTAAAGTGCTGGACTTTCTTGAAACCCATTTCCATAATCGTCAACTCAAAAAAATATATATTTTGGTTAGAGCTAAGATAAAGGTCAAATGCAAAAATTTAATGGTAGAATCCAAAATTGTAATATTGTCAATATCACGATGCCGTTCGTGCTCGTTTTAATTTTTCAGGAACAAATCCCTAGAAAAAAAAATATTTCCGAAAGATGTTTTTTAATCAAAATTCCGACAACAATATGCAATGCACTCTTCTTCTTTTATTGAACACCCAAAACAGATTGCTTCAAATCAATTTCTTTTTAAATTCACCGCATCTCCTAATATCTCCGCATTCACCACAATCATTTTTATGTGTATTACTATTTGCCTAATACGGGGAGTCATAAATTTCCACGAATTACTCACTTAAGTCACACCAGTTCAATTGGTGTTAATTAAATCCTATAAGTGATATTCATATGTACACACAACGAATCCCATAAATTATACTTTCAAATCAAATTCAACTTAATTCGTCATGGAATAGAAGATATGGATAGATACATTATTGTATGCGAACAAATGTTGGGGTATTATCTACATACATTTTATATTGCAAATAGAATTTTTGCCCTCTTCACCTTCAATTTTGGGTGTGAAATATTCTATATTCTTGCGACTTGAAAAGATGTTGCAACTACCGAGAAAATTTACATTCACAAATAAAAAGGATTAAATCTCTTTCAATGTATACTTCCCTGCGGCAAATCACTTTATAAGAAGTTAATCAGTCTACCAGAACCGAATCGGGAGATTTTCTTATGGTTACATTTTTTTCTCGGCCTATGTGAATGTCTTGAAGTTATTCGAAAATGCCTGTCACATAAATCACTTTCGAATGAAACGCGCACCGATTCCGAAAAACACCTTATGGTCGATCGGGGTACACGTATCGTGTATGTATCGGCATTCAGTTTCGATTTCACCTTAACGTTGTTCAATATACCTATCCGACAGATTCTTGCTTGAGTTGTTCTTTCTTTGTTCATCCATGAGGTTCAGCACATCTTCTCAAATGATGCGTATGGACGACCCTTATTTAAAAAGGTGAACGAATAAGAATGTGCGCACCCCTGAGGTATACGAGTGATTGTGTTGGCATCATAATAATCTGTCCATAACCTCTCTAAAGAATGGCCGTTGAATATTATCATAATTTTAATATGTACCTACAGTTTTTGTTGTCCTTTTTTTCATTGTAGGACTTTGTAGGAGAACCTATTTTTTCCTCTTCGACACATATTGGGTGAGGTTATAAAACACAACGTTCGCGTAACGTTTCGCGTTTTCCGAAACGTTTCCTATTGTGTTCTGTAAACGCATAGATCCGGATCAGACTTGGTGTTCCCATCGCCATCTCTCGGAAAGTGACAAATGTGACAATTGACACATCACAGCTGATACGTTTTGCTCGAAAATTAAAATTTCCAGTTTTAAACGAGATGCAGATACATTTTATTTTGATTATAAATAGTTTAATAAATAGATGAGGGCGGAAATGCACGGTTCGACGGCAGATTGTAAATTTCTGCCAATCAATCAAGCTATGCCTCGCAAGGGGGCGCTTAGAGGATCTGTTTGTAGGGAGAAGTTTCTGATCCGTAACGGCCGGTTGATTTGAAACGTTGCGCGAAACGTTGCGCAACGTTGTGTTTTATAACCTCACCCATTGTGAATATGGCAACATTCGTTTATCTTTCATCTTTTTTTTTTGTTTGCCGAAAATGAATACAACGAGTATATTTTTATTTGTATACAATATTCGAAAAGAATATGGTAAACGACAAAAATTAAATTTATGATCATAACTCGTGGCATGGGTGAGGCAACAGATATATAGACAAAAATGAGAGTCAAGTTGCAGAGTCAACATGATCCCTGGTGGGTTTTAGGAGAGGTTATTAAATAGTCATAAAATTTGTAAGCACCTCATAAAAATGAATAATGTTTTACTTTTCCATTTTTTTGTTCGGAAACCGACATTTTATGGTTTTGTTGGTCTAATTTGTTTTTGCGGTTGTGTTAAGATTTTTTTTGTGCAATTTTGTGAGTGTTTTCGGGGGTAGGTATGCGGTGATTTATGTTTGTAAACAGTAGCTAAAAGGGCGCTTAGAAAATTATTATCACTGCAGTCAAAATTATTGTTCTGGAAACAGATAAATACCAAATCGGATATGTTGCGCCTGGTTTTTCGCAGGGGCGGCGCATAAGGGCCCGCAGGCCCCGCGAGGCCCGCGTGGCGGGGGGGCCCACGAGATTCCACGAACCATAAAAACAGCACGACTCAAAAAACAACACTCCGACGTAGATATTTTTTGTTGACAGGAAGAGATATATACTTTTCGCAGTTAAAACAAATGCTAAATTTATTGTTCCTCTTTCACCCTTTCACCATTAGATAAAAAAAATTTAATATTGTCCTAAAATCGTTGAAAGTTTATGAGACAATCCGGATCCTCAAATTTTCACCAAAAATAATGCTTTGCATGGCTGCGCTGTTTGCTGTAAATGTAGCCGCGGTTTGTAATCCGACCCACCCTTTTCCTTGCCAAGTACCATAAGGGAAAAAAGATAATTTAGGTCCTCCAAATAAACTATCTTAAAACATTTTTAGTGATAGTACATTTTGTAAACTTTCGGACTAAATTCCAATCCACTTTGCTGCCATGGCTGTGGTTCAGAAGGCACATTTGTTTTGAAAGGAGATTGCTGTATTGAATTTAATGAAGTCCAAACGTTCTTAAAATTAAAGGATTTAAATTAGAGCACACTTAAATTTCAAGCTGAAACAAGGAATAGAGTTGACAGTTGAATTAATAACGTGTTGCTTTTTTCAATTGACTAGCAAGTTACAAACTTAAGCCACCTACACACGAAGCCTCCGAATCAATTTTTGGATTCTTCGTTCTGTCAATTTTTTTTCTTTCTTTTGCTTTTCGATTTGAACAGAACGGAAATTAAAAAAAAAATATTCTGATTGACCGTGTGAGCGCGGCATTAAAGCAGATAGGACGCTTGTCTTCAAGTCATAGGTTCGTGGGATCGAATCCCGTTGAAGGCGCAGTAATTACGCTGTATAGGTAACGTCAAAATCATGTTTGAAAGGAGTTGGTTTAAAGTCGATCCACACTTTTTACTCATCAGTCACAGTCATTTCCCATACAAATTGACAGATTTTCAGTCAATATTGACTGACAATCTGTTAACTTGTATGGAAACTGACTGTGACTGATGACTGGAAAGTGTGTGTCGAACTTAAAGAGTGTTTTCGATTGATTTCACTCTGTTTTTTCTCAGCATCGGGGGGCCCACTCAAGAAGTTTGAGAGAGGGCCCCGAGTGAAGTTGTTCCGCCACTGGTTTTTCGATTTTTTTCGCAGATAACACGCCACATATCACAAATTCGACTTGAAATTTGGTTGGAATATGTAGAATGGTAACAGTTTTTTTTACTATTTGTGCAATTTATTTCTTTTGGTATGGCCCTCACTTCGCATCACAAAAAAGTTAACATCTGACATGTGATTCAAGTATAGAAAACTAAATCATGAATACGAACAGCTGTCCCATGTTTAATACAAGTCATTAAAAAAATCATTCTATGCAAATTCAAACCAAATCCAAGTGATCCGCATGTTCACCCAAAATTTAATGCCTATACGGTCCTCTCAATTTTCAATATTTGCTCACGCACGCAATCAGTGAAATGTGAAATTTCTCATTTTTTATTTTCGATCAAAGTTCAAGTAAATTTGGAATGACATACAGTGGAAACTCGATAACTCGAAACTCCTTAACTCGAAAAACACCTTAAGTCGAAGAAAATTCAATTCCCCAGATCATTTGAACAAAAAACAATGAAAATTAAACTCGTTATCTCAAAGAACAACTCTATACCTCGAAGTTAAATTCTTGGTTTGGCAGTCGGCGAGACTCTGTTAGTCGAAGTGTTCTTACGAGAGACTCTATAAGTCGAAGTTTCTTGCTATAAATTCCAATAAACAATTAAATTCGCTGAAAAACACACATAACCGGTATCAAAGTGATACTGAGGTGATTTCTGGAATTAATATCCATCTAAAAATGTAATGAAAATTCGTAGATAAACCCTAGGTCTGGTTTTTTGATGTGGAAATTAAAATGTTCAGAATACTATAAAAGACTGGATTCTATATCTCGAATTTTCTTTGATTTGGACTCGATAACTCAAAAACTCCATACCTCTAAATCTCCATAAGTCGAAATCAAATCCAGTTCCCTTCAGCTTCGAGTTATCGAGTTTCTACTGTATATGCACAGTGTAACAGTGGGAGCTATGCTATTTGATATTTCAGTAAGTCCCTCCTTTAGATGTTTTTTTTTCATTCCCAATATAAGTAGGTAGGCCTGTTCCAAAAACCGGGATCCCGGTACAAAACCGGTGTTCACTTGGTACCGGACCCGATATTCTGAAGTACCGATATCCCGGTTTTTTGGTACCGAGTTAAAAAAACCGACCGACGAGTCGGTTTTTTGGTACCGAGTTAAAAAGAACGATTCACTTCAACCATGAGCCGGTTTTTTGGTACCGGTTTTTAACCCGGTACTCAAAAAAACCGGCTTATGGTTAAAAAAACCGTCGGTACTGAAAAAAACCTGAGTCGGTTTTTAACCCGGTACTCAAAAAAACCGGCTTATGGTTAAAAAAAAACCGTCGGTACTGAAAAAAAAACCTGAGTCAGGGAAACCGCTTGTGGTACCGGGTATTGAAAAAAACCGAAACCCGGTACTGAAATCTCGGTACCGAACAGGCCTATAAGTAGGTACACATGGCTCGACATGAACCATTTAACCCCCATCCTATGTGACAACATCTGGAGACCTCCGGTTGTTCATTCATTCATGTATTTTTTTCGTGTGTTAGTTTTTCTCCTTGGATGCCCTGCCTGAATTTTCTTTGACCATACTGCTGTATTGTTGTTTTTTTCCATAAATTTGTAATTGAAATTTACATAAAAAGAAAAATGACCATAAGTATTCAAAGAATAAAAAAATGTTAGGTGAATTGTATTATACAAACGAATGCAGTGAATGAATAGAATTTTATACATGGTGGCCGAGTGTACGACATGAACGCGGATATAAGACTCGCAAGAAAGATTAATAACCAAATTTAATTGGCCTGGAGATTGATAAATAATCCTAAATTTATCAGTGAATATTTTTTTGGAATCTTTAATAGTTTCCATTTACGTTGTGGCAATGCATTCATTGTGGTTAATTCTGAGAATAAACTATACGGGTTTTTATGGGTAAAAGTCAAAATCGTTGATATAGTTCAACATTTTATTCTAGTCGACGGTTTCGCTAGAAATGTCTGGTTCGTTTCAGTACAAAATGTGGAGATCCGGGTCTCATTCTGGATTTCGTCGGGTCTCAATCGTGAACGTGTCCACGGTCAGTGATATGTCTTTTCTTCATTAGTTCGTACTGTCTAACAGAGCCGTGCGAACGGGGGAGGACGAAATGGGCACTTGCCCCGGGCGCCGTATTTGCGATGAAAACGCCTGCCTAAAAAAGCACAAAGTTCTGGTTTAAAAAAGATTTTTCATATTTTTCATTTTTTTATAAACAGAATTTGTATTCGAAAAGAAATTTCGTTAACCCGCATATAGATAGTCTATGCAGTAATAAATCCTCTACACTACAGCAAACGCAGCCGGGTTAAGTTTGCGGCATTTTAGCCCACTCGCTTTCGTATTGTGGTAATCGATTTGAAAAAAGATGACGGTTTGACTAAGATGGCTTATTTGCTAAATTGGTTTTTTTTTCAAGGAGTTCCTTCAATAAACTCCTTTACCACGAAGTTCAGCAGAATAAAAAGATTTCGCAAAAGTTTCTTTGTTGGTGAATAACGAATGTCGAAAATATAATTTAAAGTTTCAACATATAGGTACCTACTCATGTAAAGAAAAAAAAATATTCAAAACGTTGAATTGATAAATTAAATTAGAATTACTAATTTTTTGTTGTGAATTTTTAATTTAAGGTCCTTTATTTTCTAGGAAGCAGCTTTCCAAACAAGAATTGCTTGTATATATTTTGGAGGTGTACTGCCTAAGTTACGCACTCAAAGTGTTGCCATCTGCACCCGTGCGCGTTTTAAAGTGTAAAAAAAAGTTGCCAATTCATCAATCTAACCCAGAGATTAGTCTAGTACGAAAGCACATTTTTAACAATGTATTCTTCCAAAAAAGGAAACTTTTGTATACTATAAAAATAAAAATAAATAACAGGCGCGACAATCCAACATTGGACTAAGGCCGCAGGATGTGTTAGTGACATCCTATTTCCAAGATCTTATCTGCTTTTTGATGAGGTAATGAGATCAGCATTACGCTCAGCAGTGTTATTTATCCCCATAAATGGGTACTCGTTTAACATCTGAGTGAGATCATAGTCTGTCACAAGCTCGTGAGTTCGAAAAACACAATGGAACACGGTGAGATTCGAACTCATGAGCCTGTGCACCGAAGGTGCGCGCACTAACCGCTCGACCAGCCAGACTACTTTGTATACTATGGCAATGATCAATTGGGTCTGTCAAATGCTGTTTTAGCCTTTGTCTGACATCTGTTAAGTAGGACAGAAGCATGACTAGATCCGATTTGTGTGAGGTGCCCAATTTTAAAGGCGGAGTCACATTACAATTTGAAAACTACAACTACAACTAACTAGAATAAATTGAAAAAAAAAATACAATTATTGTATCTTTCAATGAATTTTCTGATAATGGAAAGTTTCAAAATTTTGCGCCCTTTAAAATGTGCCGCCCCGGGCAGTTGCCCAGGTTGCCCATATGGGAAATCCGGTCCTGATCGTTTGTGTCTAATTGAAATAGGCTTCGAGTACGTTTTTGCGAATTTAATCATCGCGGTTTCCAACGGTTGTAGTTTTGTGTGACCGCAGTTTAATTTAATTACGGTACATCTTATTTTTTAGGGATGCTGATACTCAGTAGCATTGCGAAATTTTTAATCTTGCGGCTCGCTTCATGGGCGTAGCCAGGACTTTGTTCAGGAGGGAGGGGGCGGTAAAGCTCAACATTTTTCCAACATCATGATCGTAGTCAGGAATTTTCTTAGGAGTCAAGGGTGGATAATTTGAATCTATGACAACTATTAGGATTTCCCGTCAGTTTAATTTATCATTTCCAGAAATATTGTTAGAAATAATGGTAAAATTTTGTAGAAACGGCAATCCAGAACACCTATTTCACCATTTAACAATTAATAGCACGTTCATGTTTTCGGCGTTTCACTCATAATCTGATTAAATTATAGATAACATTTGTCACCAAATTCATCTCGTTCAAACGGAATGATGTTAAATTACCTTAACTTTCCAGAAAGAACATCAACATTGCGGAGAGCCAAATATTCTTAAATGGTAGATTTAAGCCCAAGAGTCATGAAATGATGAAACACAGAAAATATGGGTTTTAGAATTTTTAGGTGGGAAAAAATTTCCTTGCGATTGTCAATAGAGTTTTTTTGGACAACATGATTACAAATATACACTCGAAAAAGTTTTACGCCAATAATAATAGGAGGAAACTTTTTTTCCTTCTATTATTGTAGTAAATTTACACCACGATATGAACGAGAGTAATTTTATGCTTTACGGTGTAAATATTTACTACAAAATTGGTGTAAATCTACAAACGATAATAAGTAAATATGCACACATAAATAAGTAAACTTACTCTTAGACTCATGTAAATTTAAATCAAAAATAAGCAAATGTGCACTGGAAAAAATGTACATTTACACCGGCAAATATGTAAATTTATATCCGGGTTTATAATAATATTTATGGCAGCCGGTTCTTCGATGTAAATCGTCCTGGAGCTACCCGTTATTCCAACGGCCAAAAGCTGCCACACCCCCTTCGGTTCAAGAGTAAAAAAGCGCTACAACATCAACAATAATATGATGCTTACACGAGCGCACTTCGGAAGGAACAGACTAACTGCACACAGAACAAGCCACTTGTGAGATACAGGAAACTGCAATAATGCACAAAAGTATTGTAACATACTCACAAATGTAGGTGCAATTTTTTACACCAAAATCGTAATATTACATGATAATTTCCTTAAAATTACAACTTCCAATGGTAAATACCTATACACTGAAAATGTAAAGTTACCCAAAAATAAAGTAATGACCCATCTACACACCAAATGTGGTGTAAAATTACACCAAAATAGAGTAATTTAAATAAAAATCTGTGTAATATTACACTATTTTGTGGGTTTACTAGAAATTTTGCTGAAAAATAAACGTTTACTGTAATTTTGCGAGAAAAAAGGTGTAAAATTCAACGAGTTTTCGATGTCAAATTCAACCTTGTTTTTACAGTGTAAGTTGTTCGAATCCTCACGAAAATAAAACCAAACTAACGAACAAATGTCAGCTTGGAAAGGCGAAATTGCAGGATATGATGACATTATCAATTAATGGCACTCATACTTGGGTATCCCCTCCTTCCGCTTCGCTACGCCCATGGCTCGCTTGATATTTTAGAGGGCGCTTCTGCCCCAGGCACCAAAGTTCCTTCACACGTCCAAAATGCTTTCGAAAAAACTGAAAATCGAATATTTGAATAGACATTCGAAACTGGAATGTTCCTTTCAGTCTCAGAACGAATTCGTTTCGAACGCACCCAATATTTCCTGAAACGGAGTACTTATAGGTTTTGAAAAAAACGGATGCTCGACCAACCAGTCGCTTTGGACGAACTGAATTGACTCATTTCAATGTGGCTAAACAAATAAGCTTTAAACAACCGATTTCTCGGATTTTCAAACAAGTGGCTGGTACTCGCTTCTTTTATATAAGTTAAGGAGTTCCTTGATTGTTACACACAAATGCTCCTATAGGCTTTCAATAAAAATAGACACTTCTCCAGGTCTAAGCAAATTACTCGGCTTTTTCGTGCTCGTGGACTAAATAAAAATCCAGTTATCGTTTTTTTGAAATTTGGAACTTGATAATTGAACTTGATAATTTACCTCTCAAGTTTTGAGCTTTATGGTTTGACTTTCGTGAGGATTCTACAACCACTTTTGAAAGACTATCTGAATTCAGAGTCAGCGAAATTGTTTCACGTATGGCCAAAGATGGACTCAAAGCCAAAAATCTGGTATCCCAGGGCCACGATGCTTTTCCAAATGGGAACATTGTCCTTCATAAGATTTCATAGAAAATAAATACTGTAATAAAATCGCATCGATTTAATTTACCCATCTGCAAGGCGGTATCCTCTACCAGGAGTAATTCATCGACATTCAAATCAACCTGACAAGGAAGAGCAACCAGAAAACAAATTAAATGTAACAATTCAGCCATTTAGTTTAGTCGCTAGGAGTACTTTAAAAAATGGATAGCCATAATTATATCTGCTATCGGCATCGAGTGTTGGACCCCTCTCAACGGACAAACAATTCGACATTTTTTCTATACTTGGATAATCCCTAATAGTACCTATCATGTTTTTCAATTATCATGAATTTTCATGAAGCTTATCGCGGGCGGTACCACGTACCACGCTATCTAGTGTAGGTCGGAATCCACCTTCAATTACTGAGTTAGCAATTCCCTTTCCTTTCAATTTCAGTATTATCTTTGTTAAGTACACGGAATGAATTTGAACTTCAAATGGGATGTATATTTGGACTGAATGAATTTTTAGTGGGGTGATTTCTAACGAGTCGATTTAGACTAGAGAGATTTATTAAATGATAGTTAATCGTAATCTGCTGTTAAAATATTGGGAAGCCACAGTATGTCAATATTTCAGATACCAAACGATGGGCCCCTTTTGGAAACGAATCCTTGCTACATCCATGGCTTTTAGGAAGACTTATCGCTATCATAGAATGCCCATATATTGTAGAACTGCCCATAATATTGCGGAAATGATAGAATCACATTTTAAAGGATAGACCAGAATTTAGGTACTAATCTACCATGTTTTAGTTGCATTTTCTGAATAAGCTATTAAACGATCCCTTCTCAATGTATATCTCTCTTGATCATATTAAAAATAAGTAGATTAAGTTATTAAAGGAAATTATAATACATAACGAAGTACAAAGTGTTTGAACATAATTTATCCATGTTAAAAAAAATGACCGACCAAATAAACTAAAAACAACCGTGAAACAAAACCACGCATACCAAGCGAAAAAGAAGTCTGATCGCCAATCATCTTGGCGAAGCTTCTTGAAAGAGTGCGCACAATATACATTGCACCAGATAATGTCATGCATTTATAATGAATTGCACTTGATTTAAATACAAGATTGGCCCTTTATTGCTGTCGTGCTCAAACGCAAATGAGTGCCGCGACCGTATAATATGAATAATGGCAGTGTTACCAAATTGCATACACAACAGATAATATTTAGGTAACCTCAAGTAAAATATTTAAAAAACTCTTAGGAATATTCGGATGCCAATGGTGAATTAACTCATCAAATTAAACCTGATAATATTTCTAATATCACTTATGGCAAATATATAATTTTGCTACCATATAAGTAATATATTGATCATCTTTTTGTAAGACTGACGACAAGTTTCGCATAATATTACATCGTTACCTTCCATAGGACGTTCTTCATTGGCAGCCCCATTAACACGCAGAATCCATTCTCCTTATCACCAACAATTTCCGATGGCAACGTTCGGGCTCCCATGAAATTATTAAATGGCCATTCTTCCTTAAAACACAAATTGGAAAATATAGTAATGGCGTTCTAATGAATTCTCTCATGCAATCAAGTTTATGTATGTATGTGTGTGAAACAGGTTTAAGGCAAGAGTTTACGAAAAAAGGAGCGATACGCCTTACAAATTTCGTTGAGCGGAAAAAATGCAATCAAAGGCGAGTGATCGGCCCTCATGTATATTGGGTCAAGAAAACCTGGTCAGTGTTTTATTTTATTTTTTACTTAATTTTTGAATTCGCGGTTTTAGTTTTTGTTCCTTTTCTTGGATGAATATAACCTTTTAGCACATGATAAGCTTTGCCGGTGTATTGGATCATGCCGCGTGATGCAAACGCTGTGATTGCAAAGCGATAAAGGAAAAAAAAGTTCAGTTGGCAAGGAAGGTTCCTGAACCCGTTCAATGGTTCAATATTATACCTTGCTCTCCTTTTTCATATAATGTTTTTTTTTTTATCATTTGGGACACGATCGAAAATCCGTATATGTACCTACTTTAGTCGAATGAGAAAAAAAGAACAAAAACAAACGTTGACACGAAATTAAAAACGAGGAACATTGAACGATGGACGAAGAACACGAAAGAAAAACCAGGCGAACCACCGTCATGTCATGAAACCCATAATTTTAAACCAATGGGCAATTTAGCCCTTCAGCGTTTGTTCGATCTTAAGCTTTTTGTTTTTATCGTTTTTTGCATCCGAGAGGATGAAAGTTGTGTTGAGTAGGATAGAGAAAGAACAGGTTTTAAAATATACACGATCTCAAATGCTCCACAAGCATGGTTTCTTCTTGGATTCACGAGCTGATAATATACTTTAGGTACTTGATCTGATACCCGCTAAGGTCGCATTTTCATTTTGTGAATAGTACTTGAGAGGTGATTTTTTTGTTTTTGATGCATTTACAGACAATCTTTAGGTTGAATCTGTGGCTTACATGATTTTGACTTAATGTGCGCATTGGTGTTATAATATGCAGTTGCATTACAATACCTTACCTTGGCAAAGGAATAAAACAATTCATAATTTATCTAAAACTTGCTACAAAAAAGTCACACAATAGTTATCAAAAATATTAAATTTAAGTTATTGGCCATTCTAGATTATTACACACATTTTTATTTATTGGACATGCATTCTTGCTGCCATTCATTTATTCTAACCTAAAGCATGCTCTCAAAAATTCACATACTTTACTTGTGTACGCCCTGACCAAAAAAATTAAAGAATCTCCTCATATTGCAAAACATTGGACTATACACAGAGAAAAAAAATTAGAATGGTTATCTAAAGAAATAGTCGAATTCATCTAAAGTTTGCGTTGATTTTCAGCTTATGATTCTATGTAGTTGAAACAGTTACGAAGATATGGATAATTTTTCTATTCGTCATTAGTTGAAACATCTACTATATTTGCAAATTCAATTAATTCATTTGTAAAGACAGCTATTTATTATCTATAAATTGTTAAATGTTGGATAGCTAAATTGTGATGAAGAAAAAAGAACGATAGTTTGTAGTTAAATTTTATGTTTGAATAGTACAATCAACAACTTTTGTGGAAGAATTGACTAAACTTTTTCTTCTAATCTTGCGTGGTTAAATGAACGAATTTAATAGTATTTTCAGCTACGAAGATGAGAGAAATCAGCTATTTCTTTGGTAAAACTATCTAAATTAAAGTCAACTACTTCACTTTAGATAAAAAGTCTAAACCATTTTTTTCAGTGTATGGTCCAACTTTTTAAAGACATTGGGACACATTAAAGACAGGACAACAGCCCAGTTTTTGATTTTGGCACAAAACCAATTTCATGTAAATATCATTTTGTATGCTATTGCAATGATTTTCCGATTTTATAACACAAAGAATAAGTTCTATATGAAAGACAGCACCCAAAGAACGAATATTATATTTGTAGTTGAGACGTGGATGCCTGACGATGCGTTGCCATGATAATATTTTTGGTATGGGCCTTTTATCTTTTGTTCGTTTTATTTGTGTAATAGTTTTTGATGTACATATTTTAATTTAATAAAAAAATGTCAAGCACATTAAATGATGACGTGTTGACGATATTTGAAACGGATGCGAAATATTGTGTTTGTGCGCCCATGCATAATGGCTTTGAATTGATTCGACATAGTTGTTGAATTGAAAGTGACGTCGACTATTATGCAATAGTATGTACAAGTGTTTGGTATAGTTAGTACATTGAATTATCTGGGGCATATAAGTACATATATAAAATTCCTGTGCTATTTTTAGCGACTACTAAAGATAAGGATGTTATGTCAATGAAGATATGCTCAGAGACAGGGCTGACTTTAGCCTGTATGGCGCCCCTGTACAGTAGTCACATTGCCACCCTCTGTTACTATGGTTAGGCTTGGAAGTAGTAGTAGTCGCATACACATGGTAGTGCAGAGCCGTGCGAGTGCTAACAGGACGGGGGCGAAAGTGTCAGTCACAACGGGTGGCTGGGCAAAAACATAAAGCTTATCTATAGGTTTTGTTCAAAACTGATTTAAACTCAGTCCTCCCAATTATTAATTCGAAGCATGCAGACAGAAACACGAAGCCCCGCGTGTATAAAACGATCATCCGACCCGTGCTATGCTATGGCTGCGAAACATGGACCGTCACCCAAGCCTCCGAAACTTTGCTGGACAGATTCGAACGAAAGGTCCTTCGTCGAATTTTTGGGGCATGTACAACGAATGGACGATAATTGCATGCCAAAGAAGGTGATGAACGCACACAAATTGACGGAGCGAGGTTGCGTGGACGAGCGAGGGCGATCAGTAGGTGAGAACGCCCATCAGCTGCTGGAGGGCAAGGTCACGTAACCGCGACAATTCGAGATCAACGATTCAGGCGGCCTAATCCCGATGTTGGGCTATCGTGGCACATTGATGATGATGAGATTTAAATTTGTAAAAATATGATATACTTCTAAAAAAACAATGCAAAGTTATTTATTTAAATGTCAGACAATCTCGAGATATATCCTTTAAAGATTTCCATATTTAAAGCATCATGAGTGCTTGTGCGTTTTCAGTGATAAAAAGTAAATTGTAAATTTGATGGTGTCTCCCAAACATTTTCAGTCCGTGCACCATTTAGGAAATCTGGAGTCTTGGGTGCCCCTTGGTAAAAACTTAAAAAATTCCGGCGTACAGAGGGCTGCGCCCGCAATACGAGGGTTTTTTAGATTTTGTATACATACATACATAGTGAATAATTTTGCACATATTTTTTATAGGTAATAAATAAGAATTATGCACAATATTAATGAAATGCTTCTTGTAAATCTATTTTTGGATTGGTCTAAATAAACGCGTTTCACTTTTAATAAGACCAATACAAAAATAGATTTAATATCTATCATGGCTACACATATTAACTGAATTTATTAGCTGTAACTCCGTTACCATTACTCCAAAAAAACTGATATAAAATGTACCCATCGAGTTCTTTGATTTGAGTACCCATATGTCCGATAAAAACTAAAAAAGTCGACTTTTTCAAATCTCCGGGACACCCTGTTACCTTTTTCCTACCAGCGTCTAAGTATTTCGTGCTAAAGACTGTTATGATTCTACACATTCCTACCAAAATACATGACGATCGATTAAGCCGTTCGCAAGTTATTTAGTGAACAAATTTTCAAATGTCCGGGACACCCTGTTATTTTTGTCCTACCAACTTTTAAGTATTTCGTGCCAAAGACTGTTAACATTCTACACACTCCTACCAAATTTTATGACGATCGGTTGAGCCGTTCGAGAGTTATTTAGTGAACAGACGGACGGACAGACGGACAGACAGATAGACGGACGGACAAAATCCATTTCATAAGGGTTTTTTGAAAAATTTAAAAAACCCTAAAAACGACGCGGATATTTTTGTGTGCTTGCCTGAACACTTACCAGAGCTGTATTTGAATTCGGTGGCAGTGCCTTGCAACTATAAAGATAATAGTGAAGTATTTATTTTTGGATTCTTCAGATAATTCTTTTTATTTTGTTGCTAACTTTTCCAATTGTTCACCATAACTGTGCTCGTTCACAATTAAATTTTGACCAGAGGCCTCGATTTTTTTTTTTTCATATTGTATGGTTGATTCATTTGAGAAAGTTTATCATTGTTTCTCTTTTTTTATGGGCTCTCCAAAATTAGCTGCCATATAATAAATAGCTCAGAATTTAAGTCAGTGAGCAGCAGTGGCGATCCTAGGTAGGGGTTTTGGGGGTTCGAACCCCCTCCGAAATGAATTAATGCTACAATGATGAATATTTTCTTAAAATAAGAGTATTTATATTTTTTTGAAATAACGGTGTTTTGACTCATTGAGGACACACTCCTTACGTAGCGGGTTTAGGGGTTTTAGAAGCTTTGGTCATGTAAATTGAAATGCAGGTTGTTTCTTATGCAAAATCACCTACAGCTGGTTGTTTGGGGTAATTGCCTTCTTCGCGTGGGACTTTTTTGGTTACTTGTTATTCAACCAGAGCTCACCAGATCATGTAATTAAAAAATAGGTACATCAGCGACTGACTTAGTTTTTTTGGAAGGTGTGAAAGGTGTAAAGTGAAGGTGTTTGGTTGGAAGCTGGTTCTTATCGCTAAAGTAATATAATCGACCTTGGATTATAATTCGACATTTGCCGTTTTGCGCCAACTATTATCCCTGTGTTCTGTAAAAGCCGTATCAGAACTGTTGTTTCTATAAGCTCACCAAATAGGTATATCTCTGCAATCGTATCTATTTTTCTGTGGTATTAAATTGTGTTCTCAAATGTAAAATTTGAATACAATTTGTAGGTTTCTATCAGGGTAGAATCACATGCTGCCACTCCAACCACTCTCAATAGCCCCTCCCGAAATTTATTTCTGTGTACGCCACTGGTGAGCAGGGCAGAAGTAGATGCACAAAAATATTTCGAGAGGGGTTTTAAGAAAGAGATTAATTTAGTCCTATGAGAATAGCACAAGTATGAGTAAAACCACTACGTTTCAATGATTACCTAGAAAAAATTGCGAAAATTTAATATATATCCTCTGATTTTCTAAATTGAATTTCTGTTGTAAATCCTTTGTGTGCATTAAATGTTGGCCCTTAAGAGGCTGTTATGGACCGAAGGATGCTTGGCTATCCTAAAATTATAGAGGTTGTTTCAACCCCCAAAACCACTACGAATGATCGCGACTATAGCACGGATTCGATTCCACAACAATGGGTTTAGGTTCCACGATAACAAATCACTATGAAATGTAGTTTTAACGCATTGCTAATTAAGTTAGTGACCGCTTACCGTTTTCTATAAATTTTTGGGATTAAATTTTCTTGTTTTTTGCTTATGTATCCGTTTATCGGATATGCCAAAAATATTATCAGTTTGAGTACAGGCGGCTCAGAAGTGTTTCATCCAATTTAATGTAGCCAGCAGCCATTTGTGCCGCTCTGTAAATGAAATCGGATTTTAATTCAACCCTTTTAAGTTTCGTAAGAAGCTGAATTTAGACGTCAATATCAATTGGGATTATCAGCCTCCTGTTGAATTGTATTTTCGATCCCTACTTTCAAGATAATTTCAGCGGTTTTCGAACAGATTATGGTCAAGACCTAATCGGTAGAATAGTTCTTCTCCCCACTGGTTGGGAACCACTATAAGATGAAGCAACATGAAGGAAAAAAGAGCAGGCTTACAGAATTTAATAATTGGAGGGGTATTTGTGCGCTTCCCGCTGTTGCCAAAATAATAGCTAGGATAATCTTG
This sequence comes from Microchrysa polita, assembly GCA_949715475.1. Taxonomy (NCBI): domain Eukaryota; kingdom Metazoa; phylum Arthropoda; class Insecta; order Diptera; family Stratiomyidae; genus Microchrysa; species Microchrysa polita. The sequence goes on along the minus strand of OX454421.1, from coordinate 17,052,444 downwards.
GAGAGAATCAAGCTCCACTTAGAAAGCAAAATTGATGAAGAGCAGGCTGGGTTTCGATCTGGTTTTTCTTGCATCGACCACATCAACACCTTAGGAATTGTAATTGAGCAATGCATCGAATGTTGGAGGTTGTGGGATACAAAGCCCGGCGAGCCCGAAATGATTGGTTTGACGAGGAATGTCAAAATGCGGTAGATGCGAAAAACGAGGCATATCGCCAATGGACCGAATGCGCAACTAGAGCCAAAAAAACAAATTATGACGAGCTTCGACGATTTTCGAATAGGTTAATTAGACGTAAGAAACGTAAGCATCTTGACGAGCAGTTGATGCAAGTAAACCAAAGACTAGCTAGTAGGAACAGTAGACAAGCGTACAAGCTAATTAATTCAATTAAAAGTGGATACCAACCCAGGACCAGCCTCTGTAAGGATAAGGATGGCAATATAATTAGCGACACCGATAGCGTTGATAAACGCTGGGCCTCACATTTTGAAGAGCTTCTTAATGTTCAACGGAACAACCCCACACAAGAAGCGCTGGAGCTGACGGCTGAAACAGGCCCTCCCATTCAACCCCCAACAATAGAAGAAGTTGATCTCGTCATGCAATCACTGAAACATAATAAAGCTCCGGGCGCTGACGAGATTCCAGCTGAACTGCTAAAGCATGGTGGGGAGAGTCTTGTTAAGGCTATACACACACTTATCGTTAAAATATGGAACGACGAAATAATCCCGGAAGATTGGCGCAAAAGTATAATTTGCCCAATCCACAAAAAAGGGGATAAGTTAAAATGTGAGAACTACAGAGGCATCTCATTAGTTTGTACGACTTATAAGATTTTATCTAAAATTCTAGAAAATAGAATTAATCCGTACGCAGAAGAAATCATTGGCGAGTACCAAGGCGGCTTTAGACCTGGTCGTTCGACAACAGATCAGCTTTTTACAGCGAAGCTTTTACTCCAGAAGTGCTGGGAATATAACATCGACGTATACCAAATATTTGTCGACTTCAAGCAGGCATACGACAGTATCGATCGAAGTGTACTGTACAACATTCTCCTGCATTTTGGTATACCAGCTAAGCTAGTGCGACTCATAAGGATGACGATGACTAATACCGTCTCGCAGGTCAGAGTACAGAACAGACTCACTGACCTATTTGAAACTCGTACTGGACTCAAGCAAGGCGACGGGCTGGCGCCGACGCTCTTCAACCTAGCTCTGGAGTATGTAATTCGAGCCATGAATTTGGACAGCAGCGGAACGCTACTCATTAAGTCGACTCAACTAGTAGCTTACGCCGACGACATCAACATCATGTCTAGAAGATTGGGTGATGCAGAAATCCTCCTGCATAATCTCAATAACGCCGCCAAAGAAGTTGGACTACATATCAACGAATCTAAAACCAAGGTCATGATGCAATCAAAAACTAGAACGCCAGTAAATCCAAGCATCACAGTGGGGGACCTCAATATAGAATATGTAGACAACTTCACTTACCTGGGTTGCAATTTGTCAAAGGACGCCAACGAAACAGATGAGATAAAGCGACGGATACAACTAGCTAATAAGTGTTATTTTGCGGTCCTCCAAATTATGAATTCGAAGCTGGTGCACAGGAAGACGAAGCTTCACGTATATAAAACCATAATCCGACCTGTGCTATGCTATGGCTGCGAGGCATGGACCCTAACCCAAAACTCTGAACACCTGTTGGACACATTCGAGCGAAAGGTTCTCCGAAGAATCTTCGGGGCCGTTCGTGAACGAGGTGAATGGCGCATCCGGTACAACCTTGAGTTGTATCAGCTGTATGATGAGCTACAGGTGTCGAAGATCGTGAAATTGCAGCGACTGCAATGGGCGGGACATGTACAAAGGATGAATGACGATCGCATGCCCAAAAAGGTGATGAACGCGCAACGAGTGGACGGAGCCAGATTGCGTGGACGACCGAGAGCCCGATGGGAGCATTCTGTATGTGAGGACGCCCACCAGATGCTAGGCTTTCGGAACTGGAGGACAAGGTCGCGTGACCGCGTCAATTGGAGGTCTTCAATCCAGGCGGCCAAGGCCCGACGTCGGGCTATCGTGCCATAAAGAAGAAGAATGCATCGAATGTAGATCTTCGTTGCACATGCTCTTTGTTGATTTCGAAAAGGCTTTCGACAGCGTAATCCGAAAATGTATCTGGGCGGTCAGAGAAAATAGCGGCTATTATCAGAGCAACATACGTCGATGCAAAACGTCACGTACTCCATAAAGGTAAGGTGTCGGAGGGTTTCGACGTTCATAGCGGGGTCAGGCAGGGCTGCATCCTATCACCGATTCTGTTTCATTTAGTGATTGGTGATGTGCTTCGTGTAGCTTTGCCTGAAGAACGTAACCGTGGCATTCAGAGGACTCTGAAATCCCTTCTACAACATTTGGACTACGCTGATGCCATCTGCTTACTCTCGCATAAGATCATGGATCTGTGTGAAATGGCTCTGGACCTCGAGGGACAGGCAAAGGTTTTTGGGCTAAAGATTAGCACCAGCAAGACCAAAATCCTTATCCTGACTGGGAACCCCACTCTCCCCATCAATGGACAACTTGTCTAGCATTGTTGCTGTTGATGGTGGCACTGATGAAGACGTCGAATCTTAAGAATTTTTTGGCCAGAAAGAATTTTGAATGAAGATCTCCTTCGGCGCACGAGTCAAATACGAAATACCTATCGAACAATTGATTATCTGTTAGCTGCAACCAAAATATCTACTTAACCAACAAATGTATCTCCTTTTTATGTTATAATATGTTGACAATGGCATCGCGAATGTTGTTCTTGAGGAGAGCTATGGTCCGTGGTCGATCGACATAAGCCAGGGATTTCAAATAACCCTATAAAAAATCGCATGGAGCCACCTGCATGTTTGCTAGCCGAACGCCCGAATTGACTGCATCACTCTTTCGACATTTTCTGGAGTTCTGGTGGTCCTTTGATGTCCATTTCTGGGTTTAGCAACACTTTCACACTCCCGAAATGAGTCTGTGAGGAGGAATTTCAAAGCGAGCGAGGAAGGCATTGCGTAGCAACAAGTGAGCTACCGTTAGAAAAGAAGCTCTCGACGGCGACGGTCCGCTGCTCTCCAGACCAGAGCATGATAGCAACTGCCTAGAATGGAAAACAAACCTCTCCAGATGCGCCTCCTCCTACCCCCCTACCCGCCCAACTCACCGCTCGGCAGTTTTATCAAATAAGTATAAGTTTTTCTGGCGCATCCTGTATTTAGGAAACTCATTGAAAAGCTATACGGACTACCTTGTTCTTTGGACGCTTGAACGATGAGTACTTTCTCTTAAGTTATGTTTTAAGACTGTAAATAGGAAAAAGTCGAGCTTTTTTATACTGTTAGTCATAGGTGCATAGCCAGCTCAGGAGGAGCTGTTTGGCAGACAAAAAAGATACCATGGGTCAGGGTGTGTAGTTCACATCTACAACAAAAAAAGAAGATCTCCCTTCGGTTCAAAAAAAAATTTTCAGAAAAGGTGTTAAAAATGTTAAAAGCCTATTTAAAGAAAGGACTATCGGGAATGACTTTTGGTAACCTTTGAATGATAAATGGTCCGCTGTAGGTGTTTAGCCTTTACTCCTGATTACATCCAATTCGTTTTCGATTTCCAGTCGTTAGACCGTAACTCATCTATTGTACTTTTCTTGTTTTTTTTTTAGCTTTTGAATTTCAGTCTTTAAAGCTGCAGTTCCAGCAGTTGTGCGGAATGCGGTCTCTTCGTGTTCCTATCTCAGGATATCCGAGACCTCCATACTGAAATTTTTCCATTTATATCCGCATATTGCTCCGAAACATCGTATAGAGTATAGTACAGCACTTAGAAATAAGTGACCATTATCATTGGCGAAAATGGCGCAAACACCTATCCTCCCCACCCCCCTTGGCTACGCCAATACTTCTAGTTATTTCTACAAGAATATCGGCAGATACAAACGACATTTTCCTCTATCATCGAGTTTGGCGATGATATACAGACATTGCGACTTTATTGAAATATTGTAAATTAGAAATATTTATTTATTTAATATCTGGCCACGAGAACACTTTAATGAAACTCGTACTTCTTATGCTTCGGTCTCTGGAAAAAATGGGGCGGTCTTATTTTATCTGTTATTTTATGTGGTAGAAACTAAACTTTAAAATTATTATTTAATCCACATAAATTCAGTGTCAAAACTTCAAATCGGTCATTGAAGCATCCCCCTCCCCCCCAAAAAAAAACGATTCAATGTTATTGATTCAAAAACAAGGTTAACCAGTTTTTAATCAGATATAAATAGCACTAATGAATCAAAGTTATTTTATTATAAACTAAATTATGACAAATCACCAACAAAACTGCAGGATATGCAAAATTTCACACAAACATCATATAACTTTCAACTTGATGGAACCATATCCAAGGAAATTGTTTATATACTCAACCGCAAGCTACAAGCTCTAAGTCAATATCCTGCCGTCATCACACTTTAGTCATGGTCACATGACGTCATTAGGTACATTTAATTCAGTGCTACGCAGACAGACTTTTACATGATTACCAATGTTTTCATTAATTTTTCAACTTAATCCTCTTAAGATCATCAAATTCAAAACTTAGATCAAAATTAGCAAAAATTTTGATTCATTTCTCCCTCAATTCGTATTTTTGTATCCAAACTATAAAATACAATTTTTTCTTGTATGCCCAAACGATTCTAAATAGAAAATATTTTGTTTAGTCAGTTGAAATTGACTGTTTTGAATTTTGATAAATACACACATGGAACCATATTGTGAACGACCTCTGTATAGTTAATACCGCACCACCAAGATCGAGCTATTTCAAAGCATCCGACAAAACTCACACTGACTCTTCTATATCGAACTATAGAAGAACTGCTGCTGTTTTCTACCATTTCCACTCTGTTTACTTAAACGACCGTAATTTCGCTATTTCAACAAAACTCCAAATGTGTATGCATACAAAAAAATCTACCAAATCGCACGGTGGGATGCAAGTTTACATAAAATGACAGACTATTCATATAGCGGTGGGGGGCGATGGCAAGATGATGCAGAAGCTACAAGAAAATATCGGAGATGGTTCCTCGATACATAAAACATCAATGATGATAGTATAGTCGGTATGTTTTTTAAATTTCAAGTTTTTAATTTTGTTCGCCCACCACCACATTTTGCTAAATATTTCAAGAAAGTATTTAAACTATTATAGACATTCATATTGATAGAAGAGAAATGTCCAACAGCGTGATAAAACACACAGAATTTATATGAACAATTTTGGGGGAAAAATTCTCAGTTGAATGTCTTGAAATTTAACGAAAAAAAAAGAGCTTTGGTTGGATGCAAGAAACGAATTTTAATATAATTAATTTGTGCTTGTTTGTTATTCAAGTCAAAAATTTACGTTGGTCAGTTTCGAATAAATCATTTTTTTATGGTTTTGAAAAATATATCCTCGAACTGAGATTTGAGAACTTCTAGATATGGTAACATTTTTCTTGTCAAAATACAGAAAATAATTTCAAATATTTTTTTGTACTTGCCTTTTTTTCAATCTCAGACTTATTTTCTCTTTTCAGTCTCTTCTCTGGATACACTGCATTCCTCAACATTTCGCATGAGTTAAGACAAATTAACAAATCATCAAAATGGATCCCGATTGCTTTGCAATGAGTTCCTATCAATTTGTCAATTCGTTGGCATCCTGCTATCCGCAACCTCAACTCAATCAACAAGCAAGTCATCAATCCAGCGCCACCAATACAACAAATTCGGCCAGTGCAACGGCCACCGGTAGTGGAGCCGGTGGCTCCAGTGCAGCACAAACATCCGCAACTAGTGAATACTTCCCCGCTGGTCCGTATGCTTCAAACCTCTACCCGAACGCCGCACAAAGTCACTATGCCAACCAAGCATATGGATTGGGCGGTCAACCGAATCCTGCCGATATGGTGGACTATACACAGCTACAACCCCAACGCCTTCTCCTGCAGAATCAACAGCAACAGCAGCAGCAGTCACAACAACCCAGCCAGCCGTCCCAAAACCCCCAGTCCAGCTGTAAATATGCCGCCGAAACAACACCCACAGGAAATAATAACAATAATCAGTCAATATCGAGCCCTCAGGATCTATCGACACGAGACATATCACCAAAATTGTCACCCGGTTCGGTGGTGGAGAGTGTGGCGCGATCGTTAAATAAGACATCAGCCACGGCGGTATCGTCCACGAATGGCGGTCCGAATAGTCATACACCCGCCGGGCTGAATAGTAGTAGCAATAGTCATACGACACAAGTTCCAATGCATAGTCCGAACGGTGGCGATTCGGATACGTCGAGTGAAAGTGGTGGTGAGGGTGGCGGTAATCAGAGTAGTTCGGGGAAAAAGGGTGGACCACCACAGATTTATCCATGGATGAAGCGGGTGCATATAGGACAGAGTAAGTACTGATTTTAATATTTTTATCTTGATATCCTTACTTTAACCCTAGAGAGATAATCTACGTCGAATCGACGTACAGACATTTTTCTTTTTATTATATCTCATTAGTGAAGCTTCATAATTTGTTGGTTCCAAGATTTAACTCAATTCATGTCATGTAGGCGTAATTATGTGGCAAAATTATTGGCTTGGGTGCCACACAGCCTAATATATTGGGGGTCATAAGTCAAATATACGTCGAATCGACGTATGATTATCTTTAACAAATTTGTACTGAAAAATATTTTAATTGCCCCGAATTGACATTTTTATAAATCTTCATAATGTGAATGTGTATTCACTTGGATATAACACTAAAAGCCTGTTTCGATAAAGATATCCTTTATTTTAATCTATTGAAAGGACAGTCCACTTTCTCCTAGTACCACTTTTTTAAAATTAATATTATATAAACAAACAAATGATAATTTTGCAAAACCACGAGTTTAACAGATTAATATTAAATACAAATGATTATATATCTACCTTTTAGCAACATGTTACTCTTAGCAAAGAAGTTATAAGGATGTTAACTAGCAACACGTCGAATCGACGTATGATTATCTTTTCAGGGGTAAAAAATATGATTATCTCTCTGGGGTTAAGGACATCGACAAGACGATAGGTACCAAAAAATTGCTCGATTTTGGTTTTTTGGCATATGTTGTTAGGATAGATACCAGCAAGTTTGCAACTTCGAAAAACCTGTGCTAACCCCGTGACATCAAAAAACCTCCATATTTGCTAGCTTTCATCATATTTATAATTTTTTATAATTACAATTTCTGAAAGATGCTTTCTACAAGAAAATCGTCCATTTTGGCCCAATTTGACCCATTTTGGCTAACCCGAAGAAGGGCCTGCTAGGAATACAAAAACAGCAGATCGGCTACGGCGTTATAAATTCTCAGCGATTAGTGACATATATTTTGAAAAATCGGCTCTGATCAACGTGCCTCAGGAAAAGATGTTATCCAACCCAAAAAACAAGCAACGCATTTGCGCCGAAATGGATATACAAGGATTGAAACGATGCAAGCCTCAGAGGATGCTGACTGCCTGATTGTATGGACAGCATTGAAGAAATGTGAAAAGTACGAGGAAGTCATAATCGCTGGAGAGGATATCGACCATTTGGTGCCACTTAATGCATTGGGCCCCTACATGCAAAATGTTTTCTTCCAGAAAAGTGACAGGAATGGTTGATTGGTTGGTGAAAGTGGTGGCTAAAGGCGAGACATGCCCACAGCCCAGTTAGCATGAAAAGCGCCGTTTTGAGACTACAGAACTCCGTTAAGCTGCTTAAAGGATGGAGGTTCCAGGAAATATAAATTTGGGTGTTGAGACGTACATAGAGCCATTTAGAGAGGTTAAGGAACTGAAGCAGTTCCCCTATTTTCACCTCCGACGCATCCTCTAGGCGGCCAAAAAGCGGACATCCCAGCGTTTGGTAACGGGATCTGGCGAGACCTATAAGCATTCGCATAGGAAGTGAAACAGAGTTTCTCTTTCATTTGCATTATCGCAACTGCGACAGTGCAGATTGTGGGGAATGCATGGTCCCCTTCGCCAATCTCCAGTAATTACCGCTGTAACTCTAGCAATATCTTCACGCGGTCTGGTCAGAGTCTCGGAAGTTGTTTTCCGGTCATAGGATGGCCATAGCTTCCTTGATATTACACAAGTTTTAAGGTTCCGCCAATTACGATTAGCACTCGCGAGATAATGAGAGGAGTTTTTTTTCTGTCAGCTGCCATCGGAATGTCCACGCACTCCGCATGAGAGCTGTGCAGAGTTGCCCCTAATTAGGCCAATTCATGTGCAACCTCGTTTCTCTGTATGTTCCTGTGTCCCGACACCCAAAGTAGGGTAACTGTGTGCCTTCCTCCAAGATTGTTCAGTGTTTCTCTACAGGTTATTACGAGCTTGGAGGATATTCCTACGGATTTCAGTGCCATGATAGCCACCTGACTATCGGAACAGATGGCTATGTTTTTGTTGTCTTGTATATGTTGCCGAGTCCGTGACATGCTTCCATGATTGCAAACAATTCAGCCTGGAAAATGTGAAAAGTACATGATTAGGCAGACGGTAAGATTCAGAGATATTGAGTGTACCACAGAAGACTCCTGCAACCACATACCACAATCCATTTTGGATCCATCCCATCTGTAAAAAGGGAGAGATCGTATTCGTATTCGTATATCGAAGTTATTCCCGGCATAGTCGGTTTTAGCCTCGATTGTATCTTGGCAGCTGGTTGAGAATATCAAAGTGGCCATATGGCTTGACAATCCAGTGACCCGACTCTTTGAGCCTGATCGCACTACACGCCGCTAGTTCTTCGATAAAAAGGTTGATCAGCAGAAGATGTAGGATTAATGCCAAGACAAGCCGATCTTTGCACCCTGCCTAATTTCATTAAATTGTAGGCTCTGCTGAGAGCTGGCCACCAGACCAGTGCGCCATATGTTAAGATAGGACGTACAATTGCGGTGTAGAGCCAGAGTATCGAATTGGGCTTAGTGTCCAACCTTCTATTGAAGATTGTCTTGCAGGCGTAGAAAGCTACGCAGGCTTTCTTACACGCTCTATGTTTAACTTCCAGCTAGGCTTTGTGTCTAAAACGACTCCAAGATACTTAGAGCTGGGTAATAATGTGAGTTGTTCTCCATTTAATTTTGGAAGTAAACAGCATCAGTTTTATTTTGCTTGGGTTCCCGCCAAGGCCACAGCTTGTGGCCCAGTTGCGAACCAGCCCAAGGGATCGCACCATGATCTGACTGATCACGAAGACACACATGCCTGACACTAATATCGCCACGTCATCTGCATACGCCACCACCTTTACGCCTTCCTCATCAAGTTTAGTTAAGATTTTGTTGATTACTATTAGCCATAGTAACGGAGAAATCACCCCCCCCCCCTCTTGAGGTGTGCCCCTACAAACAAATTTATACAGATGGCTATGTTTCTCAAGTTCGCATGGATTACTCTAGTCCTCAGTAGAGTCACTATCCAATTGCCGAGCTCCGTCTCAACTCCTGAGTCAATAAGGGCATCGTAAATGGATTCTATACGAACATTGTTAAAGGCTCCATCTATGTCGAGGAAAGTGGCTAACGTGTATTGTTTATTGAATGCTCGAAGCTCGATGTTACGCAACCACCTCATGGAGGGCCGTTACTGTGGATCGGCCCCTGACATATGCATGCTGCGACCTAGAGAGCACTGAGTTCTCTAGCCTTTGCCGGATATGGAGGTCGACGATTCGCTCCAATGGAATGGAATAGGTTGTATGCATTTCTCATCAACATCCTTCATTCCACCTGGAATAATTTTGTCCCTTCACTGGTTGTGATACCACCTCCTCACTGGTTGTGATGCACCTCTTTGCAAAACAGCCAGACCTTCTTGAGGCGGCTACCGTGTTCCTCAATCAAGACGTCATTCATGAGGAGAGCCTCTGCTGGCAACACATACCTCGTCGCTCTGTATGGTGGAGGAGAAAACGATTCCTTCAACGACCTGCGTTATATGCAATATTTGTCCGAGCACACCTCGGTCGTCTGCCCCCAACCGAAGAGGCCGCTGCCCCAACATTCGTACAGAACCAACCACCAAGTGAAGAGGTGGTTAGGGATAGAGAAAGAGACCACCGACTGGAGGTGGACATATTTTGGCTTACTTTTCTTCGGCTATACACGTAAAGTCAAACTTAGGAGTCATTGTATAGTATCACAAAAACAACCAATGAACTTGATTTTCAACTGAAGTAGGTATAAGCTAATAATAATTTCCACTGTGCGTATAGATAAACTCCCTCCTCTGATTCAATCCAGTCGATTCTCATCATAAATATTTCTGAAACGGATCCAACATAAGTATATCTAAATCTGTATCAGCATAAAAGCTAAAATCAGTCACTGAATGAACAAAAACGGATACGCGATTGGAGTCTCTACACAGGCATACCTATATGTACCGTCTGACCTTCGCCAATCCTTCACATCCCGAACAGGTGTTGTATCATATCTAAAGACTATAATGCTCTACTCTACATAATCAACTCAGCAGGAAATTCGCTAAGCGATGGATATTTATATCTAAATAAAAAGGGAATACGCCTTTACAAATCTTCATCTGCATCCCATAGTCGACCATAGATGCCATCAGAGTCTCCAGAAAGAAATTCTCGATCGTGCTGCGGCATTTAAAATTCTCGTTTTTATTTATTTTTCGTTCCTTTAATTTAGTCTTATTATACCCGTCACTATGTGAAAGGGTATATTAACTTTGTCATGAAGTTTGCAACGCACAGAAGGAAGCACCTCCGACTATATAAAGTATATATATTATTGATCAGCGTGACGAGAGAAATCGATTGAGCCATGTCCGTCTGTCTGTCTGTCTGTCTGTCTGTCTGTCTGTCTGTCCGTCTGTTGCAACGCAAACTAGTCCCTCAGTTTTGAAGCTATCGAGCTGAAAATTTGTATGCAAGTTTCTTTTTAGTGTACGCTGTATATATGTCGGAACGAATGGAATCGGACCATGGGGTCATGGGGCTGCCCCTGAAAATTAGGTTTTTCTTAGAAAAACTTTTTTCTTTATGCACCAATCTTAACCAAATTTCACCCAAGTGTGTTACTAGTGTAGCCTCAAAACATATCTAGAAACGGATGGAATTGGAACATTACGTCATAGGGCTGCCATACAAACGAACCATTCAAAACTAAGTTCTTCTAAGAAAAACTTTTTCCTTTTTCATCCGACCGTAACCAAACTTCATCCAAATGTGTTCCTAGTAAAGCCTCAAAAAATATCTAGGAGCAGATCAAATCGGAACACTACATCATAGGGCTGTCATACAAACCAACCACTGGAAATTAGATTCTTCTAAGAAAAACTTTTTTCTTAATGAACCAATCTTAACCAAACTTTGCGCAAATGTGTTTTTAGTAAAGCCACCAAACCTATCTAGGAACAGGTGAAATCGGAACACTACGTCATAGGGCTCTCATACAAACCAACCGCTGGAAATTAGGTTGTTACATGAACAACTTTTTTCTTTGTGAATCAATCAACCAAACTTCACCCAAATGTGTGGCCAGACGTACACCATTTTGCTCTACAATACCGAAAGCATTTTGACCTGTCGTACAGCATTAGTAAATGTACAGCATTCCCAACGCCACACCAAAGAAGCCTAAATGACTTCATAAAAACCTCCTCGGTGAGGCCTGTAGTCAGTCTGCCAGGTGTTATTAGCAGGATAATCGCACTTTCATGTGGCAAACATTCATTTTCGATAATTCCGAAACTCTTTCGTCAATCGTTCTGAAATTTAATGTACCTAAATGTAAGCGCCAGGTAGCTCCACAACCTGGGGATTACATTTACTTACATTTCTCCATATTTTAGGGTCGCCTATCTGCGTTCGACAGTTACAGCTGCCCAAATCGCTTTTTGACTTTTCTAATCGAAAACTCTATAAAATGTGTCCAATAAATTTGAAAATTTGCAGACTTGTGAACATTTTAAGGCTCTAGCTCACACTTGTAGCTGTAGAGCTATACTTGGCGCTCACCGCTCACATTGTCTCCAAATTTCAAGGTCCTACTTATCTGCGTTCTGGAGTTCAATCGATTTAATCGAAAATTGTCCCTAATTCGAAAATTTTGGACCGTAAAATTTAGAAATTTAACAGTCATGTATAGAGGACAGCAGTGCCCGTATTAGGTGAAAATCCCAAGCATCTATAGCTGCCAATACTCAGAAGTAACAGCCATGTAAAGATGCGATTTAAATTTTTCACAAAAAGATGGAAAAATTACTGTACTCCTTCCGATTCCCCTATCAACCTCTTTAGGAAAAAGAAAATTCAAACTAAAGGACTCTGTAAGGATTTCCCCTATATGTTGACCAAATCCAATGAAGTAGCGATAAATCCCCAGAGAGTCGCCATCCGCTTAAGAATTCTCTACGCAATGAGGTATTAATTTATCTATTGTAATAAACAAAACGAAACTTTTAAATAGGTAGGTACAAGGAGGTGTAATTTTCGTACTTCAAATAAACAGCTTCATGATTTTTGTCTCAGGGTCACGGATAGTCAGATATAGGGAAAGGGCCATCATCATCCCAACAATGCTGCTGAGACTGCAGTTTCGAACACTGAAATTCAAAAGTTGAAAAATACCTATTCCTAACCCTAAAAAAAATTCGGGTTCATTGTGTTAAACAAATGTTAGGTTTGCCCCTTTTAAACGAGATCCTGGCTACACTTCTCCCATGCCTGTTATAACTTTGCGTCTAAAAACATACATTTGCACTTGATATGCTGATAATGTTTTGTCAACGAGAATATTTAGAAGTTGAGGGATCTTTTCTGGGTCCTGTTTAGTACCAAGAGAACCTTGCAAGGACGTAGCCAGGATTTAGCTGGATATCAGAAATTATGACATTATTAGAATCTTGTTGTTAATTGTAGACACTAGTTTCGGCGCTGCCCCAAATGCATAATATGCCTCCTGTCCCACTGTTCCTGTGTCGAATCCAATTTTATCGCTTGACGAGGCTGGGCGAGCACGAGTGCACGCAAGATTACTTAATTGCTCTGCTATCATCGGAAGCAGAGAGTGCCACGTCCACAACGTCGAAGACTTCTTTTCTGTACAATTATAGAAGGGCTCGTGGGCCATGGTATATGCACGAAGCAGCAACTATGGAACTATGGAAAGTAGGATCGCGTATTCGGTGCCCGCGCCATGGTGCTTTTGCCTTCCCTTCGCACGGCTCAAAAAAAATTCTTCATTCTTACAGGGAAATATTTTATTTAAAACTATGTAGCCTGTATGAGTTCTTACGAAATTTGTTCAAGTTTCCATTATGAAAGACGATCCCAATTTTGGGTCACCAGATTTTTTTTGTGTTCCAAATTGTTTATTATATAGTCAAAACTTTCGACCAGATGACACAATTTATCTGACTGCAAGCTTAATTTCGGCAGAGTTTTAGGAATGAACAAATTAGAAATACTGTAGGAAGTTAGGGACTCCTGGACCCCTCCTCTGGCTATGTCCCTGGAACCTTGCTTTCCCAAGGTTCACCACACATTTCCCAGAATAAAGGCTACTATTCTTGCTGTATTCCGTTTAGGAAGATATCACTTGTGAAAGGATGGAGAATATGTGGTCGTTTTATGGCATCCGTCATGGTGGTAGCCTCGTAACATACAATTGACACCGCTTAATGCGATCACATCGGGATCTTGCTGTTTTGATAACATTAAGCGAATGATAACAAATAATAAAATAGTACGATTGAGGGTTTGCCTGAAAACCGAATTCCGGAATGTGTACTGCATTGGGCCTTCGGGAATCAGGTCACCTTAGGCTAGTAAAGCTTCAAAAGATATTTAAGAATGGATGAAATCGGAACATTACATCATAGGGCTGTCATAGAAACCAATCCCCAAATATTGGATTCTTGTAAGAACAACTTTTTTTCTTTTTGAATATTAACCCAAATACATCCAAGTGTGTTCCTGGATTAACCCCAACGTATCCAGGAACAGATGGAATCGGAACACGTTATTGGGCTGCGGCAGAAATTTTTAACACAAAATGACCTTCAGTTTCATTCAAATGTGACGGGTATTCAAATTTCGGCCGCGCCCGAAATTAGCCTCGGTCTCGTTTTTATCTTGAATCTCTCAAAGATGATTAACATTTTCACTGAAACTAGACATTGAAAAGACAGTGGCATATAGATCGAGCCGAAAATTCCATGATTATGTTCTGTGCGTGAAATTAGCCGTCTTCATCTCTACTTTATTCGACGCAGATCAGAGATCTTTTGGCATAAATGCGTGGTTGGATCTAAGCATATTTTTCTTTTTTTTTTTTTCAAATAACATTACTCTCAGTAAATACGTAAAAAAATTTAGATTCTCTAGTCCATTTCCCAACAATCAGCCCACCAGATAATCTGACACAATTTTTTGAAAAAAAAAATAGAAACTACACGCGTAAAATCCTTTCTGCTGCACAGCTTTCCATGCTTTTCATCATATGCCAATCAGTCTCACGACGAAGCGATCGTTTCTACGCGAATGTCAAAACATATAAGCATGAATGAAAAGTGAAAAATTATTTAGTTGTTTCAAGATCATCGAACTACTTACATACTACACTCGCACTAGTTCTGGTAGGATGCCGCGACTTAGTGTTTGTCTATCTAAAATAGAGAAGCTAAATGTAAACATAAGAATACGATGGAGATGCAACTAGTGGGAAAATTTGATTGTAGAATAGATCCTGGATATGTAAAGTGTTTAAGTTTTTTTCTAGTATTTCTCGAAGACTGATATTTAGAGGGGATTCACACTACTAAACTACTACTAAAACCACTAACTTAATCAAATTGAAACCCGCTTACTAGATGAAATCGTATGTCATTAAATTCCAAATGCATCGTAGGATGTACTTGCATTATTCAATTTGCAGTACAATTTGGTACAACTGTTAACTAAATCTATGATTTAGTAAAATTTGTCGATAGTCTGAATCGCCCCTTATAATCTGGAAGATTAATAAATCGATAGCTTGGTAAATTTGCTACCTTGCCCTTAGACAAAATCCTTCCGTACGTAAAACCAAGGCCTCAAATATGGGATTATGAGGAGGGACATTTCGTCAAATAGCTTATGTCATTTTAGTGAAGTATTTCCGCCAAGTTGATATTAAATATCACAATCCAAATAGATTACCAAAAAAATCCTATCCTTTAGCTAGAGAAAACAAACAAAAATTCGAACATTTATAAATTTCCAGCTGGTTTTTCGCCTTACTTGTCTGTTGTCACGAAACGCTCCAACACAAAATTTCAACATGATCGTCTGATGCTCCCGCTCAGTCCATTCCATATAGCTTTAACTTAGATACTCTGTATCTGTTGACTGATTCGCCTCTTCACAAGTTCTTCGATAAACAAGTGTTCCACACTCTTTTCGATATGTTTTTCAACTCAAGACTCTCAAGTGTTGAAGACTTAATAGAAACGCTTCGAAAAAAGAGGAACTACCCGCGCGATCATCCTATCAACGCATTGAACATGCGGTGGCGGCTGATGAAAACGACAAGTGACAGGCATTTGGCTATCTAGATATTAGACGATGTTTCTACTACAAAGTTGATCCTACGTCCAAAATTCAAATAGAGTCGAACAGCTGCTCCAGAAATTTCGTATCAACTTGTGGTGATGAACACTATTTTCACACAATTAGACATTTTGATTATTAGGTAATTTCGTAATGGAATCTTTTCGCCACTTGTCAATCCCATGGGAGAATTGTGTTGGACATAGACATGGCAAGTTTGTTTATTTTCGGGCTAAAGGTGATGCGTATGTGTTTGGCAATGAGAAATATGTAGGTATATTTATTTTGCACTTATATTTACGGAAAATACGAAGCTGATTTGCTTACAAACAAGTTTGAATTGTTTAGAAATAAATCATTGAGAGTATATCTTCACCAATATGCCAGAACCGCGAATCTAAACATTTTTTTAGAAAAACGATCTGACAATTTAATTGGATCTGAAAAATCAAAATTTTTCATAACGCCTAAAACTTGTTTTCCAATTTTTTGCGTAAAGATAAATCTAAATTTATAAAAATAACCAAAAAACAAGTTGGGAAGGATTCCACCAGAGAAAATTCAAGAAAGAATTGATATTGTTTCAATCCGCCACTCAAATCCATTTTCGCTTTTGAGGTTTTTGATTTTCAATTTTGAATGTTCATAAGTAAGAATACCTAACGACAAAGCCGTTCACGGGAAGAGTCGGGAGACGCACAGTAATTTACCATTACTCCAGTCGCGGATCGGCTCATAATTCTTTGTTAGGACCATCAAAAGAACATGCGTTACAAATTTCACTAACAATCAAATTAGGGGAGAAGCAGTGGAAGCAAGTTTTTCTGCGAGTATCGACTGCAGTCTTAAATCGGGTTACCCGCTTAAGTCTATCAGAAAAAAAATGCAATTTTTTCACATAATTTTCCCGTTACTGCACCGATCAAAGAATTTTATACACTAAAGTTGATGTGCTGAATATTTTGGTAAAATATTTTTTTTTTCGGAAATTTGCCTGAAAAGCTGAATCCATGTCAATGGCGAAAGCATTTTCCGTCCGGTAAATAATCTGATCGTGTCTGTTTTTTTTTCGCGTCTCTTGATGCATAAAAAATCCATATAACTTTTGCGGTTCTGACAGAAAAATACGGTATCCGAAAACGACCGCATAAATGCACACTTCCACGTGAGTCCGCATGTGATTTCCTTAAACTGGTAAATCTGCAGTTTTGGCAAAAGTCGTTTTAGTATGTTTGGACCTTCCAACGGCATGCTATTATGTACTTTGATATTAGAATATTTAAGGAAATTCTTTAGAACGATCGAAAACAAAAAAAAATCTTGTTCCTTTCCTTCGGACATTTAGAGGAAGTTGAGCTCTTTTTGCGCTGTGCCTCCACAAAACCGTCGGGTTTCAAGTACCTGTATGAAATTGCCATAGAATTTTCAAGGAAATATCAAGAATGAAAGAACGGTTTATACCTACACAATTTAATGAAGCTGAGAATCTCGATAAGATGGTGAATAATTTTAATTTTACGAGATAATTTTCACAAAAAAAAAACGTCACAGCAGTAAAATTTATGCCATTTTGATTAGTAGCAGGTTTGCCTAGGTGAGTTTCTCTAACGGCCCTGGTAATATTACCCGACCAATACGGTACATCATGAATAAAAATATAAATATCACATACAAGGCAAATCAAGTTGTCACTTTGTTTAAAATTACTACTTTTTATAACCGACTCAATAAAAGTAGTATTGAGTTTAGCTATGTGATAAAACTTGAAGAACGCTCAGGACTCACGAAGCGAAAGCTCAAAGCTCATGCGTGCGTAGGTACATATTTTTGTGCGAAGTGCAAATTGGCCATTCATTAAATAAACGTTTTGATCCAGGAGTGTGTTGAAGAATATGGTTTTTATGATACGATCAACGATGGGTTTGCTTTTAGCGCTTGATTTGTTGCTTGTTGGCGTCTAGAAGTACCTACTACAGGGTGGGCAAAAAGTCCCTTTCCTATTTATATATGTAATAACTTTTAAATAAAGTGATTAAAACCCAAAAAAAAATATCGCAAAATGAGCTTTAATTTGTGTATTTTATTTACATTAGATCAGACAATGAACTTGTTGTAACATGACTTTCCAAATCGTATCATCTCGAAAAATGGTAACATAAAACGGTGGCTATTTTCGCCTGTTCTGACGGCTTCAGACTTTTTTCTATTGCACACTTCTCGAGTTTCTATGGGACTACCTCAACGAGAAGGGTTACGTCAACAAACCACAGACTTGACCGAAGTTAAAAGAGAACATTCGAGCGGAAATTGGGCAGATCACACCGGTCACACTCCAAAACGTTATCAAAATGTCGTGAAAAGAGCCCATTCTTGCGTGAATTCTAATGGTGCACACTTATCGGATATAATTTTCCACACCTAATGTAAATAAAATACATAAATTAAATCTAATTGTACGATATTTTTTTTTTGGTTTTAATCACTTTATTTTAAAGTTATTACATATATAAATAGGAAAGTTACTTTTTGCCCACCCTGTACATATAATCAATTTTTTGCAAGCATCATGAACACGATAATCGTGATTATAACACCACACATACGTTGAAACAACTGGATATCCGTTACCCGCGAAAATATCGGGCGAATTGAGGTTGATCTGCTGCGGAAAGTGAAAGAAAAATACCGAATAGACTCTAAAATATTAGTGAACGAGCACCGTTTTGAAACCCGATTTTTGTTAAAGGGTGTCATGCAACTTGCGCACCTGTGTCAACTGCATTACACCTTCTAATTGATACGATTATTATAGGGAAACTGATCCTAACCCATAGAATTACTTGAGTTAAGCTTTTGAACACAACTATGGTCTTAGTCATTTTTCATCGGATTGGCGGATGCGGATATTGTGGCATTTATATTTAAAGGCAGAAAAAAGGCCAAACGGAATAACGCTGTTAAAACAGTCATCCAGTATTAGTCGGCTGACAGAGATCGCCCTGCAAAGTGCAAAGGACTGTGTCTCTGAGTACTGGGTATATTGCTTTGCCAAGTCTGAGTGAATGGCTTTCGTTTTTCTTTGCGGAAATGACAACAGCTTCTTAGCTACTCTTCAATGATTTTTCCAAAGGAAGGTTATTTCGGTGTGTTTCAGCCAGATATGGCTGATAATTTTAGCCCCAATTTTCTCGATTCATGCAATTATCTTGCGCGTTCATCGCCTATTGGAACATGCAATCAGCGTTCAATCGTTGTATGTTACATTGTACAACAGAATAAAATAGTTTCGCTATTTCCAATACTTTTCTTTCCTAGCTTTTCGTAAAGTTTTGGCACTTGTGCTAACTGCGTGGCATTATCCATTTCAATCAGCCCAGAAAACTTCGATGTTTTTGGTGTATCTATGTATTGCAGCCATAGCAGGTAGGTGAGGGTGAGGGCAGGGCACTAACCACTACACCAACCAGACAACATCTTCCAAATGAAAGAGGCGATTTATTTTTTACTAACATAATTATAATTTCTTCATTGCATATATTTACAAGTTAAAAATAAAATAATTCCGGCCACAATCCAACATTGTAAGACCAATGTTGGCTGCAAATGTGCTAGAGGCATCGGGTACGGGTATACTGAATACGAAAATCATCATGAACTAAAGTCCAGTCAAACCAAAAAAAAAAACAAAATCCCTGTTGCAGTGGCGGAACAACTTCACTGGGGGCCCTCCCGCCAACTTATTGAGTGGGCCCCCCTACACTGAGAGAAAGAAAGAGTGCAATCAATCGAAAAAAAATGTTTAGATCAACTATTTTTGAACATGTTTTTGATAGTAAAATTGAGAACGTCGAACTTAAAAAACTTTATTAGGAGCTACTTTGACTCTGCATTTACTTGATTGAAAATAGCATTCTCGTTTTAACGTTTATTAAATTATCTATTTCATAAATCCTTTTTTTTTATTTTAAAATAAAAACACAACATCTAATTTACCTCATTGCTAGACAATTGAAATAACAACGACATTGTTATTAATTCAATGCTATTCCTTGTTTCAGCTTTGAATTTAAGTGTGCTCTAATTGAAATCCTTAAATTTTAAGAACGTTTGTTGTTAATTATTAAATTCAATACAGCAATCTTGACAATACTACATTTAAACCAAATGTGGCCTCAGCACTACATCCCTAATGACCGAGTATATGCCGCAAGGACGATAAAATATTTTAGTCTTAGAGTAGGTACTAACATCGGCATTTCACGTGAAATACACACAAATACTGTCAAAATTGTTCGTGATGATGTTCGTGAAATCTAACTCGCTTGATGGTATACTCACTTCACATGAAAGTCTCCACACCGGTTTTTGACATGGACGTCCACCGCACCTTTTTTCAAGGGAGACATAAATGCAAATTTTTCGCTCGGTGAACATAGTATTTACCCTTACATGCCGTTTAAACTAACTTTTTTCAACCATAGAAGAAGAAAGGGATTAGAGAATCCAGATTGTTTGATGAGCCTTAGTGTATATCTCTTATCCTGTCTACAAAAAACATCTAACGATATGTTGGCTGACACTGATGAAATCACACAAGCATGTATATAAAAAAGTTTTTCGTAGTCGCCCTGTTGTTATTTTTCAATAAGTCTTTCATGTGGGTTTTGGGCCCCTAAATCTCGTGGCCCCCCGCCACGCGGGCCCTTATGCACCGCCCCTGCGCCTGTTGCATTCAACCAAAAATCGCAGCAACTAGCACCGTTTTTTAAATGCACCATTACTGCCCAAAGACTTAGTATTAGTAACTTCCCCCTGATACCGCTGTGTATAGATTTATCATTGATTTTTTTATAAATGTATGGACAAATGCAGTTAAACTATCATATTTCCATAAAACATTTATCTAACAATTTGAAACAAAAATCCTAACAAGCTAATCTCCGCAAAAATTTATCGCCAATAAAACAATTTTAATGGAAAATTTATTAGTTGCTTCTGGGAGGTCTCAAACAGTATCAGTAATGTCATTAATTATGATAAAATTCTTCACCAAGAATCCTAAATCATTCGTGGTTTTTTTTTTTAAAGATACATGTACACACACTTATTCACAATCAATGCGCATTAATTTGTGACTTGTCTAATTTATTGAATAAACACCATATCGCCTCATAGCGTCCAAAGCCCCTGCACATACATAAATACTGTATAATGTTAAAACTGTTTTCAAATAATCACATATTCACAATGTACATATTCAATAATAATTCCAATATACCTAAACAAATACGCGCAATGCAATCAAATTAATGTTTCATTAATTTCAGTCATTTTGCAGCTTAAAACAGCTCAATTGACTACGTTGTGCATATG
The DNA here is from genome assembly GCA_949715475.1 of Microchrysa polita. Lineage (NCBI taxonomy): Eukaryota > Metazoa > Arthropoda > Insecta > Diptera > Stratiomyidae > Microchrysa > Microchrysa polita. The sequence goes on along the minus strand of OX454421.1, from coordinate 17,031,353 downwards.
TATGTATGTACATACATATATCTTAAATTAGTATAATGAAGCCTTCAAAGCACAAAATTATTTATTATAGCACAGAAGAAAAAAAACACCAGTAAAAACGTCAAAAGAACAAGACGGCAATAATTCTAAATTAATATAAAACATAAGAGTAAAAGTGCGAGGAATAAGATGTGTAAGCAAACATAAAAAACACACACATCTCTTAAAAATGAAAAAGATTGTTTAGTACTTGAATAGCATTTATCAAATTGGTAAAGATTCTCGCGCGGAAATAGACGAGAGATTCACGCTTGCTCGAAAAGTGTGAAGTATCATTGGTTGAACGAAAGATTTACAAATTACTTAAGAAAAACACCTCATTTATAATAATTATTTTTTGTACACGAACGCATGTATCTATTCCTTCCTTGGATCCAATATGAACATGATAATATTTTTCTGAAAAACCCAAACACAATATTACGAAAAAAAAGACTCCGAAAAATTCACACAGATACATTCTATACGTGCTCGTACATTGTACATTGGTTACATTGTGGAAAAGCAAAAAAAAAACTTACAATGATTTTTCAAAGAAACAGGTAACTAACTGTTTGGTGATATAATAATTTATCTTTTTTCCATATGGCAATTTAAGAAAATGATCGTAGGTCGTGTGTCTATGGCTATGTCTTATGGCTGTTTTTTTCTCTCGCTCATAAATATGCAATGCAAAGCAACGTACGATATACGGTCATTTTTAAATGCCTCTACTATCTCTCTACAACACATTTATGGCAATAAAGTGTGTAAACTGGTATCAACATTCCAAGACAGTAATTGATTAATTTAATTTACAATACATTAAATATGAATAAAAGTAATCGCGCGATGTAATATTATATTATGCGAATGAGTAAGGTAGCTGGGTCGACTGGTTTAACGGAGTAACTGGTAGCTGAATTAACGACTTTTTAATGGCCGTAAGTAAGCAGTATGGTATTTTGCAGGATAGCGTAAGCTGACCATACGTACAGCATTTCGCTGTATAGTACAGCATCTAGACCTATCGTACAGCATTCGGAAGTGTACAGCATTTGACGACCCAACCTCTGACAAGCATTATGGACACGTACTTGAACTAATTTCCGATCGCAAATTACGAACGATAAGCCTGAAATCTTTCTTATTAGAGACTGTGAAACTTCCAACCCGCTCACATAAGGACAGCCTTTTCAGGAGGAGACCACAACTACAGCACCCCCGACAATTTACCTATTAATGTTAAGAACCCTTAGGTGCAACCCATGCTTACCCAAGTAACAATTTCAGCCCTATAATACTTCGTAAAATACTCTCTTCTAACAATAATAGGGGCACTTCACAGGGTATAGCCACTGAATAACAGTCCAATAATGGCATTTGGCGCCGTTTTGATCCAATTGAACCTTATTGTAGCACTGAATTACACTTTGAAAAAGACATACATCATATGTGTTATGTCATCATTTTCTGTCATTTTCTCGCGTTTGCAAAAAAAAAAAAAAAAGAAAAAAAATCCCGCAGCCAGCGTTGAACCAGCGACTGTCGTACGCAAGTCCGACGCCTTAACCACTCGGCCAACCTCACATATAGTTAGCATTGCTCGTAAACACTACAAGTGGTTCGTTGCTTCTATCGAAATGCTCAACACTTCTCCTCAATGCGCCTTCTTCTTTATATGTCAATCAGTTGAAGCTAATTAAATTCACACGTTCATCAATAAAATGCAGCTAGTTTCTAGGCTGAGATTATCTTAATTGATTCATAAGTTAAGAATGAGTGAGGAAATGTTGGTTTCATGCAATATTTCAATGAATTCAATTCAAGAAACGTGGTGTTCCAGAGCACTTCATAAGTGTCGATTCTTTAAAAAATCACAAAGTTCATCCTTCTATAAAACTACGCTGAGCAATTTATTGGATGATCACACGAATGTCACACTATAAAAATGAAATCGACAGTGCTATAGAAGATTATGTGCATGTGTGTGTGTTGATTTCAGTCATGTGTGTTTATGTCATTCAATAAAGACTACAAAGAAGTATTTAATGGAGCATCTTTTTAGGTTAACGTTTAGAGAAGTGTTATCGAAGTCTTATTGGATGTTGTCGTGAATTGATTATATAAGAACTTCTTTAAGCTTTCCAAAAAGTGTTTTAAGGAGTTTTTATCGGATCGAAATACTTATATAAGCGATGTCACACGATAAACTGATTTTGTGTTACTATATGAATGTTACAGGATGAAGTGCTTCTTTAAAGCATACGAATTGTTACTTGGGTAGTATTGCCCGGTATTTAAATTTATTCTATTAGTATACCAAAAGAGGTCTTCATCTCTGCTTCGATTCAGATATATTTATTATCAAAATCTGTTTCCCAACCTTTTGTCCGCGGGCTCATATGTAAGGTCTGGTCACTGCTCACAGAAAAATAATAACTCCATGAGAAATCCAAAATCGTGGAAAAATATGATTTCCAGAATTTCAGAAGAAATCAATCCCAAACTGCAGACCAAATTCAGAGTAAACAAATCAAATCCTTAAAAGTAAATGTTGTCTTTATCGACCAGAGTCTGGAGGCAGCGAGACACAAAATCTAAAAAACCCTAAACAGAATCCTTTCATTCTGGAGATCCTGCTGACTGACTACAGTATTCGATTCTGGTGCAAAACTTGAAGAGTAAAAGTGTAAGAAATGGGCACTCCTCCGTCGGGCGCACCATCAATCAAAACAAGGCGCACCCGGCCTGAGAGGCCACCCATCTATTTTGGTCCTTTTTCCTAACATGTTGCTATAAATTTCAAATATTTTTCGGAAATTTATTTATTAGTATCTAAAGAAAGTAATTAATCTACTAAGAAACGCATTCATTAAACGTAATACTACCCAAACAAAATTGTAGATTTTCTAGAAAAAGCGAAAAAAATATGATTTAAAAAAATAATCCAAGGTTTATAAGAAAAACTGAAACGAATGAAAGGCAGGCAGTGGTTATTAGGAATGTACCTTGAGGCTCCAAAATTAAATGTTGAAGATCATCGTTGATGCAGCGCTTTCTCGTAGGCTAGGTTGTATCGCGATCAGGTTGAATTTCGTTGTGGCCTGTATAGTAATTAAATTTCAACTATGTATAAAGATAATGCGAAATTTATAAAAAAATTCAATAGATTATTCTGTGTTCTTTTTTTGAACATCATTTATTTTGGAATACTGGACGATAATAATTTTCCACAAAAAGGTATACAAGGAACTCGAGGTTGCATTGCTCCAACACCATGAGGAGCGAAAGCCAAGCGACGATTCTCTGGAGAACTCAGATCTATTTTCGTCATTACGAATGGAGGGGATGTGCTGTTTTGGTTAACACTGTGTATAGCATTTTTTGTCCCTCCGGGATCTGGTCACCTTATAGAATAGCGTGGAAAATTTTAATGCACTTACCGTTAGATGGTGAACATTTTTAATGCTATTCGGTGTCCGTCATCGAATTTATTGGATATTAATTTTAATTAAACCAATAAGAAGAATAAGAAAAGAAAACGATTTGAGATATTCCTTGACAGGGAAATAGTACAGGAAATTCTAAATTTTGTATATTTAAAATGAAATGCAAATTTGTGTGAGAATATTCATTACTCATTTTGTCAATCAACTGTCTAATGTGGCTAAATTTCCTATAAATAGAATCTGTTCAATTCAAAATATAAATGTATACCTAACGCTAACGCTACCCTATCTTAATCTATTCACAAAAGATTAACTGACTATACACACCCAATTACAAATTGAAAGTGCTTTTTTTTTGCACGCCAACAATTATTATCCACCGTAGTAAGAGCATAAAAAAACGTACAACAACACTCACTACCAAGTAATTGTCCATCTGATTAGGTAAACTGTCAAATTTCCTTCAAAGAATCATTTATTTTCGAATTTCAATCAGTACAAATGCCAAGCAAAGTGTAAACTATTATAAATAGCATTAAAATTGATTGTATGGTAATAAATGGATGATGTGAGGACCGAAAGCATTCAATATAATGTATCGATAACATTGGGCGATTCAAAGTGTGTATAGTGTCTTGACTCAAATAAATCTGATCCGCATGTATGTATGTAGAAATACGCCAGGGCACAGATCAATAACGATCGTTATTGGGGAGCAGTGGAGCATAGTCGTACAGCATACGTACACGATTCTTGCATGACACAACTTGTGTATGTTTTTTTCCTTGGACTTCATCTGTGTCTACTAGATGTTAGGTTTCTTATTCAATGAAACTACATTGCTCGCAGTACCTACTTTATTGTGAGCATTATAGAGGAGCACAATGAAAAAAAGGTGCTATAGGACGAAACGATACATAAGCTATATCTAGCAAAACTCTAGACTTCAGGGCAATATGTTGGAGTGTGTTATTCCGATTGATATAAAAAATTAGAAATAGTTTTTTCCCTCACAGCTCACACTATGAGTTTTGTCTTCCTTCAATATTTTGTTTACATGTTCTTAGCAGATCGATGATAAATCGATTAAGTTCCCGGCTCGTGTGATTAATAGCTCTTGTCGTCGTCATCATCGCGTGGACCGTGTGGTTGCATTTGTAAAGAAATTCAAATAAGAACTTTACTTATTCGAGTTCCTCTTGTTCGGTTTTAAGAAGACGCACGGTTAGCTCGTTGACTTGACGTAAGTATTACAGCCGCACCCGAAAAAAGGACATGTTGTATAGAACTGGATTGGTATTTGTGTAATGTATATGGCGGATATGATGGCACATGGATATGTGTGTATTCTTAAGTGTGGGGGTAGATGTCTTATTTTTTAAAAGTCAATATATAGGTCACCATACCAGGTGCACTTTTTTCACCACGAATGTTCAATTATAATTTAGTGAACTTTGGTCTACACTACATCCAAATTAAATACAAAATTTGAGTGGAAATTATTATTATGAATGTTACAAGTACTCAGTGGCGTAACGTTTCCCGAATTTCATGTGTTCGAAATTGGAATGGGGGCCCTGAGGTTGGAATTTTTTAACCAGGAAATAATCGCAACCGTATTTAAAGCAGTACACAAATAAGCAAGAGCAGCCAAAATCTTCTAAAATGTTCCAAAAAAATTTCAATTTTTGGGATACAAATTGAAGTTTTTATAATTTTACGAGGTAGCTTCTACATAGTCTTTTTAACTATTTATCAGTAAATTGAAGAGAAGTGACAAAAAGTTCCACCTCGAGGAGAGCACCTAAATGCCTGCCTCGTATCAGTCATTGATCCTAGAACATGAGGATCACACCAGGGATTTGGAGCGGAGCGGAGCGGAGCGATGGAGCGGAGCGATGGAGCGGAGCGGAGCGACCTTAAATTTCGGAGCGAAAGAGCGGAGCGTGGAGCGATTTTTTGCAGGCTGGAGCGGAGCGAATTTTGCTTTGAAGATCGCTCCGCTCCGCTCCGCTCCGATGTAAAAAATCCAAAAATTCCGAGAAAAAAAAAGGATTTTTTTCGACGAAATTTTTCATTTTATGGAACGAATTGATGATTTTGGGCTATTTAAGGACGAAGAATTCGCTGAGAGACTTGCAAAATTTCGTATTATTGTGAAATTCATTGTGATAAAAGAGGTTTTGCATTTAGTCATAATCATCACTCTTCATTATTAAGAAATTCAAGATCATCCAGGACAGAAAAGTCCTGTCCTGTACTCGATAAATGAAACGCCCTTTTTAATTTAAATTAGTTATTAGGTGCGTTTTATTGGATGGAGTACAGGACAGCGCAGATTCCATAACCATTTGAGAGATCTCGTTCTATACGGGATGTCCGGAAACTATCGCAGAAAAGCACCCAAATATGATTCCTCGTGATATTTCCAGCAAAAAGGAGTATAAAAAAATTATTAACTCTTCAGCTTCCACAGACATTTAAAGATTTTTCAAAAATTTAACATTTTACATATACATATTTTCTTTCGGTTGGGCCCAACAATTTTTCCTAAGAATAAACCCCATAAAAATTGGATAAGCAGTTTAGTTTTTACAGTTTTACACAGCTTCAAAGACAAAATTTTGTGATCTTACTGCATATACATTTTTTTTCCCACGGAGGTGTTAGTGGTAGCATTTTTGGAAAATCTTTAAATGCTAAGGAGTTAAGAATTCAGCACCTATTTTGCTGGAAATGACATTAATAATCAGTCTTGACTCGGTAATCCGGATCTCCTTTAATCCGGATATCACGCTGATCCGGACAACTAAATATTTCCACTATGTCTTCTATAGTCCGGATTTCCGCAGCAATGTTGACTCTAAAATCCGGATATTTGAGATTTTCAGTGTGAAATGGTTGATTTAGTCTCGTACTTTTTTACGGGACTGTTTAGCAATTGACATGATGCTGGCTAATTTCTAACAAATAAAACATTTATCGACTTTTGTTCCGCCTTTTTATTTGTTCGGATTGTTTTTCCTAGAAAAAAGTGATTGCGCTAATCCGGATGTTCCAATGATCCGGATTACCCCTTGCAATAATTGATCCGGATTACGAAATTGGTGCTATCCTGTTCTGTACTTGATCGAATAAAACGCACCTGTTAAGTCATATTCTATAATACGTGAGTAGATATACGTTAAATTGAATAATTCGCGGAAAATAATAAATGTTTTACGTCTTTGTTGTATTTTTGTAATGGAGCGGAGCGGAGCGTGGAGCGGAGCGGAGCGAAAAAATTTTAGTCGGAGCGGAGCGCTGGAGGGGAGCGGTTTCAAATTGGTCGGAGCGGGAGCGGAGCGGAGCGAAAAAATGTGTCGCTCCAAATCCCTGGATCACACCATAGGTAATTCAAATATGGAGCTTAGACACCTCTGACCAAAACTACCACCATGGCGTATCCATGCCCAAGGCGAACTAAATCGACTGAAATCAAATTCATTGTAGAACAATGAGTCATGCAGAGTAAACTGCGAATTAATTAATTATTATTATCCCCTAAGGTTTTCTAGGCAAGCATGCGATTGTTAAAACAAAACAACTTTCTGAGTTCGCCTTTATGAAAATCTTTCGGTCAATAAATCCACACTTGTCCTTTTGTCAACATTTCGAATATATTCTCCTTGATGCAGGAGTCACTTTCCCTTCAATTTTATGCAAGAACCTGCAAGAGGGGCACTAATCCTAGCAAGCTCAAAGGTTCAACTTATCTTCAACATTGGGTGGGGTTCCAAAACGGAACAGTTGCGTATGTTCCGCAAACATGTTTGCCATACTTATCCCCTAGCTGCCATTTTGCTGATCAGGAATATTCTCCGGTTCTTTTCCTTTGTCTGCCTTTGTGAAATATGTTAACGAAAAGAACTGGAGATGATTTCTGATCCGCAATATGGCAGAGGAGAGGAAAAGAGAGGAAAACAAGCTTGGGAGACAATTTTCTTGTAATTGATAGCAAGTTTAAGCCAATTCAGATATCAAGCCTCTCTGTACAAAAAATACACTGAAAAAAAATCATCATAATATTAATGAATTAGGAGCATAGACTTTTTTCATTATCCATGATGAATTAGTTCATAGTTCTTCCTTAAAATAATGCAGAGTTCATCTATTTTACGAAACACCGGTCGTTAGTATAACGAAAACAAAATTTCAACTTAATGTAAAGCGATCATGAACACAATGAACTTCCAGTAGAATCTTATGCATTGTACATTCCTGCTATGAAACCATACATTAGCCGCGATAGTAGCAAAAACAAAATAATTGATGATATTGTTCATTAATTACATGACATCGATCATAGAATTACATATTGATCTCACTGTCACTTTATGCATATTTTATAAAACTTCGTCATGTATAGTCTGCGTGGTGTAGTAGGTAGAGCGTCTGTATTCAAATCATAGGGTCCCGGGATCGATTCCCACTGTAGGTAGGTAGGTAATTTTTAATGGCTTTTCAGAGCAGAGGTAAATGTAAAATGAATGTCGTCAACACTTATGAAGCTAGATGCCGGCCTGCGCCAGTTTTTTTTTTAATTTATGAACTCAGTAATTATATCAATGAACAAGTTGTTAATTTTATGAATTAGTTCATAGTTTTAATGAAATTTTTGTTCGTTGTTTTGATAAAATCAGATTCATTAGACTGATGAAAGCCGATATCGGTGTAAATATTTATTAGTTTAATGAACAAATTCATTGCTTCGGGGTACCTTTTTTTTCAGTGTAGTAGTTGAGAATGTTTTGTCTCTTTCTTAGACTCTGCGGCTGATTTGTGTTTTTTCTTGTAGATTAAAGTTAATGCCTGTCTACAACCAGCGCCCGCTCTAGGACTTACGCCGCCCCGGGCAAGATGACAAATTGCCGCCCCTGGTGATATACCAGGCAGATTGGTAGTAGGTAATATGTACGTCGTTGAAGTAGATGAGTAGTTTCTCATAACATCCTTGCAGACTGCGCAGCCGATCAATTTCAGTTAGCCGGACTTCTTCAGTGTGGAAAGTCCGTGGTTTATTTTCATAAATGCGACATCTTGGAAATCATAGGTGTAGCCCAGGAGGTTGGGGAGGCAGGGCGGGGAGTGTCGCTTGACCCTCCCTCCCCCTGTCTGGCGGTTAATCAAGGATACATTTTTTTCTTACTGCTGTATTACCTCATAAAAAATCGATGCTCTACGTATGAAAATTGCAGTGCTACAAATCTGCGTGTTGGTGGTGTCAGTTGGCGCCTGGTCTCAATCGCAATTTTAAGAAAGATTTCAGTCTGGTGGTCTCGGTTATTCCGAGACAGGGATTCTAAATGTATATAATCCGCACAATTCTATTGAGACTGCAGTTTTAGGCATTTAATATCCGAAACTTGAACACCCACATGTAGGTGTCATGAACATCATCATATCCATATCCATATCCTATCCGCGTTTGCGTGACCTAGCCTTTCGAAACTTAAATTATGCCTCAAGTGACATCCTAAGTTCTCTTTGTGAGCATCCTAACCACCTATGATTCCATCATGTTGGCCAACTTACCTCATTCAAGAAATTATTTCGCCGCCAAAAAGCCTATATTGTCCCTGTTTCATCACTCCATGACTTCTGGGCTTAAATGTATACTTTATAGAGTTTTTGCTGTCCGCCATGTTTTAATGTTAGAATAAAGCCCTCCTCACACTAAGTTTCCTTTGGGAAGTTAATCGATTTAAAAACATTTCATCTGAAAGGGATAGTTTTGTGACAAAGGTCATGTGATGTATTCAAACGTAATTTATCGTTAAAAGGAAAAAGGCCGCTCTCGATTTATCTTTCTCAAATGTTTAACCATTTTTCTAAAAATATTTTTGTTGTCATATAGTTTATTGGGAATGACATACCCTCCGACCCACTAAAGAAATTCCGGGCTAGGGGCATTATGTTGACAATATGTTTATGTCTTTAGGAAATCCAGCCTACTCGGGGGAATCAAGCTAAGTCCTCATTTAGCATGTTGGATAAAAAGAAAGTACTGCTACTGCGGCTCTGGTAATGTGTACTGTGATTCCATCCCTCATCTTGCTGAAACCCAAACAATTTTGTTCGAAATTTGTCTTTTAAATACTAGATGAATCAATGCAATGGCAACCAACTAAGGCGATCCATCCACGAGAAGATCGGGTGAATTGAAGTCAAATTGCCGCCAAAAGTTTATAGAAGTTTCCAAAACTCCTGCAGGGGTATGAAATTTCTCTCAGGAGACTTTGTTTTAATCGCTTTTATGTGTTTAGTGTTTATACGAATCATTATTTCTCATTTAATATCAATTTCTCCGGAGGATTAATATTTTTTTTAGGGGACGTGCTCTCCTCCGATTCAATAGACTAAAATTAAGTTTTAGACCTTACTTCCGGAAATTGAAGTGCGACGTTCCGCATATAAACTCAATAATAAGATTACGTTCTATAAGTACTTTCGTCCTCTATTTAAAAATTAGATGGATCTCCCCTTTGGTAAAACTAAGGGATGCATGCATAGAAAGATCAAAATAATCCTTAATGCTGGTCAAAAGCAGGGGTACTAAATGTTTAATTGGACGAAATTAGCAGTTTTAAAGTAGAACTTGAATAGCGCATAGCTTCGGAAGTAGGGCGGGGGCTAGCATCACAGACATACAATTACGCAACTCTTAACTAGGCAAGCATTGTAGAATTCTAAATGCAGCACCTTCTATCAATTGTTGGCTCTCAAGGACTTTGCTTCTTCAAAACACAACTATTTATTTCATCTGAAGGTTTCGTTTCCACTTAATGGAAATTGATATTGCATTTTTCATTTAAAAAAGCCAAAAAGCCGCCCCTAAAATTTGGCGCCCCGGGCGACCGCCCGGCTCGCCCCCCCTAGAGCGGGCGCTGTCTACAACAGTTGATCAAGAATCTACCTAAAAAAAAACTCTTTATATTTTCGGCTTTGGGGGCCCCTGTGGATTGGGGGCCCGTGTGCCACTGAACACATGGAACACCGTACGTTACGCCACAGAGTACTACAAATAAATCAGATTTTTATTGGGGAACAGACACAATTACATTCTATAAGGTGTGATTGAAGCACCACCAGTCTTCTGCCCATAATGCGGATCTCATGGGGTCCATCGTACGAGAAACCACAACATAAAAACACATTTTAAAGGGAACTAATAAAAAAGGGGACAAAAATTTCAAACATATGCGTAGCCAGAGGGGGGCAGGGAAGGGAGCTTGCCTCCTGTTCGATGATTATGTTAAAAAAAATCTCACCGATGTAATAAAAAGAAATCGGTGCACTTTCAATACCTGAAGGCGTAAAAATGCAGGCACTACGCAAAATTTTCTGCTTCTGAGACTGTAGTCTGGAAAACTAAAATATTTGTAGATTTCTGGTCCTTGATATCCGGAGCTTAGATACCTGTGTGAGCATTATGAATCGATAACATAATTAGATCAGAAATATAAATCTTTCCCTTAGGGAGACTCTTTATTCTTTTGTGAGAATCCCGTATTTTCATGCATTTCATTTCATGGCTTCTAAGCTGCAGAACACAATTTTAACCGTCACATGAAGATCTCTCCGGGAGGGTAGTGAAATTTAACTTCATTCCATTTGAAAGGAATTTTAGTGACAAATGGTATACGGCTTTGCCAACGCCGTCTAGATATTAAAGCCGCAATGTAGACTCGTAAACTTCAAATCCTCAGATTAAATTGCATTGCATTGTTGTTGCTTCTCATGACATTGTTGTTGTTTGCCCGTGTCCGACGAAAAATTTAAGCAGGATACATGACGTCATTGTACAGCTGAGTTGCGGCTATGATATATCTAGATGGCGTTGGCTTTGCCTATAGTAAGGAACCTTGTAAAAAACTAGTCTCATATTTCCGTGTCATTCAAGTTATTTTATTAAGATTCAATTTTCTTGCTGAATCATACCAGCAATGAAATTTAGCCTTTGTTAATATTTTGTTAAATTTGGAGGAAATCTTATCAAATCCGTAATTTTGCTCAGAAGAATAGCAGTGACAGACGTGACAAACGGATCTCTTGGTCTGTTTCTTTTATATAGCAAGTGGAATATGCAGTCCGAGAGACAAAAATAGCACTGAATATAGAAGAGCTACGGTTTAAAAAGCTGAAATTGAATGCCAGTTGAATGTAATCAGAATCAATAGTAAAAGTCAGTTTTAAGACAGAAACACTCCCTTTGATCAAATAGGACATCTTTATAGACGAAAATAATTAACTACACTTTGTCTGTTCTTAATTTTAAAGGACTTTCAGGACCTAGTAAATGCTAAAACAATAATCTGAGGACGGAGAGGAAGTACGCTACTCATTATGCGCCACAAGAAATTCCATAGTAATCGTTATGAAAAAAATCGTCAGGTTTTCCATAATTTCGGCTTTTGGCCATTTTCATCTTCTTCCTTTATTGCCTATCCAGAAAAGTGACAATCGCGCGTGGGACTAAGTGTATGGTTGGGGTTATCACCCGTTCTGGCGTCGAATCATTGAGTGGGTTATCTCACAACGTTTTACAAGTATGGTCAAGGCTCAAGGGGTGCAGCTGGGTATTGAAACAATTGACCCACGACAATTAGAGAAGAATTCGTAAATATCCGGTATTATACGAGAAAAAAATATCTTCTCAGATGAAATAGACAGTGGGAGCACTGATAGGACTCTATCTCGCAAAGAACCAATTGATTTTGGATGTGAATGCGATGGCATGGCGGCTCGTTATGTACGATATATCAGTGAAGGATGCATCCCTTGTATCCAGTGACTTTTTTCCTTCATACTCGTATATGAAAATCTTCCACAGCATCAATTGCATTGAACAATTGAAATAGTCTAAGCTGTAGAATATGTAGAGATGCGGTTATACAAATTTATCGAAGCAGGAGAATTTTTTTCACAGAATTTATTTTTGCAATCGAGCGGATGCCATAATCTCTAAATTTTCGCAGGATTGTGCGGACAACCCTCTGGATTTCCCTCCTTTTCGCCAAGTTGCGGACCGCCTATCGGTCTCGGCTTTTTTTAATGCCACCCTTAATAATTCTGTAAAAATTGACAGATACATATTTTTTTCCGATCAAATGTTGTATTTTTCTTCGACTGGTAAGGATGTTGCAACTTGCACAGACCATATAAATAATAATCTATGATCCAAGACCAAGATTTTTTTTCAATAAACTCTGCAAATAAATGCATTTCTTTATATTTCATTTGTATTTCATTGTATTTCATTGTATTTCATTTTGCCATTTAGCCACTCCCGTGGTTGCGCCACTGCTCTGGAGACATCCGCAGGTTAAGTCGATGTAAGTTTTGCGGGTATCAACCTTGGTCCGTTGGATGGTTGGATGTGTCAAATGAAAAAGCAACAACAACGCATTGGTCTCGGCGATGACACGATCCAAGATAGAGCTGCCTGTAGAAATATGCTGAGATATTATCGCCAAAACGGGCGATGTGCCTACAAGGCTACAAGGCGGGTCGAGCAACGCGAAGCCATGGAGCGGTATAAAGAACGAGGCAAGGAAGAAGAAGAACCTTGGTCCGAGTTAAATGGTGATGGTGAAAAAGCGGTTCAACTCGCTGTGTTCCTGGTTATTTATACTTAGCTTCATGACCATGATGCTTACCCAGAATTTAGTTTGTTTTTCGACTAACCATAGGATTCTTTTGGGCTTGTATGCTATCATCAATAAGAGGCTTGGGCACACACAAATACATTTCTCGTCAAAACCTCTCTCCCACAGTCAAGAGCGCAATATGCACACTTCGCCTAGACTAGAAACAGAGGCTAGCGCCGCCCTTCCAGGAAGACCTTCTAGGGCAAACGTACCAAACTCGCGGCACACATTTTTGTGCGACCCGCAGCCAGGTCTTAGAAACATAATGTGTATCAGCACAAATGCGTAATAATTTAAAAAATGAGATGTTTGACTTAAGAAATATTCTAGAACTCGTCGGTGACTTATGGAAGCTTTTGATGTATTTTTGAAATCGATGTACAACCTCTCTAATTCTTATGGTTATTGTAGGTACATTGGTTCAAGGCAACCTTTTGGTGCAGGATAATATTAGACCCCTTCGTGAAATTGTTTCGTCCCGAAATTCTATTCAAAAATACATAAGTTGTTGAATTTAGCGAAACTGATAGTTATGAGTTCGTTTGACGTCCCTGATTTAGGATTTTAAAATTAAAATTGTTTTTCAACTGAAAGTCCTTCTTTATTATTTCAACATTCTATGCATAGGATAACCCCGCGTTTTTACGTCCATGCTGCCAAAGTGGGCTTCAACTGACGGTCCTCTAAAGGACAACGGACTCTTTTTTGATAGTCCTAGCTATCACCGTTTTGAAGTTACCGCCACCCAAAGATCCCACAAATTGCGAAAATATTGACCCCATTTGTATTTCAATCGAAGTTTTGGGAAATTTTGTATTTTCATGTTCAGCTAACTGAAACATTTTAGTTGTCTAATTAAAACTATGAAGTCCACAATCGAAATCCCAATAAATATTCAAGCAATGTAGGTACTTGGTTTAAATTATTGCGAAAAATTATCATTGTTTTTTTTTATGTTCTGAAACCCCCTGTAAACTACTGGATCGACCCACTTGACTAAATATATGAACGTTTTGCGAAAAATCTATAGTTTTTACTTACTGCATGTTTCTAATGCTGCAAACCATAATAAAAGACACCATTCGATTACCTTGTATAGATAGTCGCCCGTGATAGTCAGATAATCTGTAGATATAGACAACATAGACTAACCAGGATATAAACGACCGATAGTCAGTCTCCATCACCCGATTATCATTTGACATAATACCTACTTGGAATCGTGTCAAACTCAATAATAAGATTTCATCGACCGTTTCATCAACAAATCCTTCAACAGTACAAACTCAGCCGTATTTGCATAGCTGACTCCTTCATAACACCATTTGTTCATTTTCCCATCTGAAACTTTTCACAAACAAAATTGATAGAAAAATGAATTTTTGACTTCTGCCAAGCGATATAGAGCGGACGAGAAATGAAATTGCCCCGAAACACGTCATGTCTTATAAAAGTTCCCGGGACAACAGTCTGACAAAAACAGACCGGGAAAAGAACAATATAAAGGACATGAGATCACGGATTCCATTTGATATATATACGTACACAAGCAAGCAAAGCAAAGTGCATGAACTAAATACAAAACTCGATATGCCATACAAACAGCAGGAGACGAAGAATTGGTAAAACTTATTCAGCCTTGGAGTGGAAAATCAATATATGTAGTTAGTATGTTCTACATATATATGTAGAGTGCAAATATCTACTTAAAACCATTGATTTTTCCGCTTTTTCTCAAAACAACTAAACAACAAACTAACCTACCGCAAAAACTCCATTAATAATTCGCCAGGTTATTGTCTATACTACACGCGGTGGATGCCCGCCAACGGCCGGCGCGGAGACACGGGGTAAACATGAACACTTAGAGGAGGTGTTGCTTCCATTTGAGTCCTAACACAAAAATGATTCGTCCTATATGCATGCTGGCAGGCTGTAGTATTGACTCCTTCACTCTATCGGTCTCAATTGTGTAAATAGGATATGAAAAGTATCCAACTTTGGAGAAATTGAACGAACGTCCTTTTTTATGGCTTGAGAGAGTAGGGTTTTGGAATGAATGATGGAATGTTTTTGTTTGAAATGAAAACGTGTATACACGACGCGAGTTTTTTTTTTTTTTGCTGGAGTCTATTGACTTTTAAATGTGGAGGGACTTACCAGAACGCCTTCAATTTAACCAACAATTTTCCCCAAACGTCATGAGAGTTGTGAATTAGTTTGGGACAAGCTAATTGATTAGTCGCGGTGTTTTATACACAGTCGACTGCGAATAAGTGTGAATTTTCGTGATTATTTACAATTTTTTGCTTTAAATGTGTTATGTTGAGTGTTATGCGAATAATTGAAAGAAGCCGTTTCGTACACTTCACAGGAAAATTTACCGTTATTCGAGTCACTAATCAGAACTGCTGTCTTGCAGTCAGTGCCATCAAAGGATCATGGGCACCAAATTCGATCGTACATTGTCAGCAGTACAATGATGCTAGAACTGCAGTTTCAGGAATCAGTATCCGAAACTGGGATGTGTAACTTTGATAACATCATCGCATTCTTTAATTTTCCGTTTTGCCTAGTCTTCCCAAGCTGAAATTTTTTCTTTAGTTTGGTTTTGTTTTCGGGAGGATTCCAACGACCTATTTTGCAGCCAAAATATAAATAAAAATAAATAACAGGCGCGACAATCCAACATTGGACTAAGGCCGCAAGATGTGTTAGTGACAACCTATTTCCAAGCTGCTTTTTGTTGAGGTAATGAGATCAGCATCACGCTCAGCAGTGTTATTTATCCCCATAAATGGGGAATCCCCATCTCTGAGTGAGATCATAGTCCGTCACAAGCTCGTGAGTTCGAAAAACACCATGAACCACGGTGAGATTCGAACTCATGACCCTGTGCACCGAAGGTGCGCGCACTAACCGCTAGACCAGCCAGACTACAAAAGCCAAAATATCCTAAACCCATATTTTCATGACTTCAGCACTTAAATCATTTAAACCATTTTTTGTTTTTTTTTGCAGTCTGCAATGTTGAAATTATATCTGCAAAATGAACGCAATTTATCACCATTCCGTCTGAAAGGGACAAATTTAGTGACAAAGATTATATCATGCATTTATCGTCAAAACCGTAAAAGAGGCGTTCTGGATATCCCTTTCTAAGCAAAAATTAACTTTTTTCTTACAATATATTTGGGACTGACAATTTAAACTGGCGGGGAATCTTAATTGTTTTCATAGATTTGAATTACGTTACAATATTTATTTCTGACTACGATAGGATGTTTAAAAATGTTCGGGCTTGATTCCCCATGAACGAAATCCTGGCTGCGCCTATGTCTGGAAAACATTTGAAAGCATTTTTTGAACTCAAGCATAATGGCAGGAATATCGAACCAATATACCTATACCAAGTCAATTGGGCGTTCTACATAATAGGCCAGTCAATTACCGATTTTAGGTCGCAAAAAATTGCTCGGGTCTGTCTTTTTGGGATATTGTTAGGATAGATACCAGAAGTGTAAGTTTGCAACTTCGAAAAACCTGTGCTAACCCCGTGACCCTCAAAAAACCTCTAAATTTTCGGACTTTTTTCATATTTTTGTTTGTAATTTCTAAAAGGTGCTTCCTACAAGTAAGTCGTCCACTGCACTTTTAAAGCTAAGAAAATCTTCTTTAAGTTGAGTGTAATTCCAGCTTTGTAGTGCAAAGGATCCCAAGATACAGCACTTTAAAAAATGTGCTTTTTTTGTAAAAAAGTCCGAAATTGTCTTTTAGGAGGTTTGTATGACAGCCCTATGACGTAATGTTCCGATTCCATCCATTCCTAGATATGTTTCGAGGCTTTACTAGGAACACATTTGGGTGAGGTTTGGTTAAGACTGGTTCATTAAGCAAAAAGGTTTTTCTTAGAAGAACCTGATTATCAGGGGTTGGTTTGTATGACAGCCTTATGACCTAGTGTTCCGATTTCATCCGTTTCTAGATATGTTTTGAAGCTTTACTAAAAAACACATTTGGGGGAAGGGTGGGTAAGATTGGTCCATAAAGAAAAAAGTTTTTCTTAGAAGAACCTAATTTCCAGAGGTTGGTTTGTATGACAGCCCTATAACGTAGTGTTCCGATTTCATCCGTTCCTAGATATTTTTTTAGGCTTAACCAGCAACATACTTGGGTGAAGTTTGGTTAATATTGGTACATAAAGAAAAACGTTTTTCTTAGAAGAACCTAATTTTCAGGGGCAGCCCTATGACCCCATGGTCTGATTCCATTCGTTCCGACATATATACAGCTAAGGAACTGGTTTATAACTTCATGTCACATGACTTTCTCTGTAAAATGCGCATTTAGGCCGATATTCAGCTCGGAACATGACTGAAATTACAATTTCGAAATTTTTTTCAAAAAACTATCTTTAAAATGCTGTATCTTGGGATTCTTTGCGCCTACATAGCTGGGGTTACACTCAAATTAAAGAAGATTTTCTTAGCTATAACAGTGCAGTGGTCAACTTACTTGTAGGAAGCAACTTTAAGAAATTACAAACAAAAATATGAAAAAAGTCCGAAAATTTTGAAGTTTTTTGAGGGTCATGGGGTTAGCACAGGTTTTTCGAAGTTGCAAACTTGGTGGTACACTTCTGGTATCTATCCTAACAATATCCCAGAAAACCAGAGCCGAGCAATTTTTTGCGACCTAACGCCTTATTTTTCGGATTATTGACTGGCCTATAATGTTCTCCAGATTTAAAGCTCAATTTGTACTATTACGCCTCCTTCAAAAATACATTTTATTGCAAAAAACTAAACGGAAATATTATTGGCGAAGAACCACAACCATTTTATATCATTAACATCAAATTTCGTATAAAAATAAAACGTCTTGACTGAGAAAAGATATGACTAGCCGGCCGGCGGCAGCCGTGAATGGAATTGCTCTTTTATTATGTATACAACTGTCACGAAGATACGGCATATTTTGATTGATGAATGTCGTTCATTTGAACCATATATTTTTTTCTTTTTCTTCTGGTACGAATGTTTTGCACGCACGGTAGCGCCAGTGAGAATTGTATCCACAAACAGCGGGGAGAAACCATAGGAATCTGATAGTATAAAAAAATTAACCAGGCCATTCAAGAGGTTGACTGAATGAACAACAAACTTAAGAGGCTGCAATGCTCTTTAAGACTTTTTTGGACTTGTAGGTTTTATAAATTAAAGGGACTATGTTGTGTATAGGTAATTTTTATCGATATTGTGTGGGGTAAAATGCGCTATCGAGTTGGTTGGGTTAATTCGACTCCATTGATTAATGATCATGTAAAAAGCGTGACTACAAGGGTGATGTTTGTATGTATGTAATAATAAATGTTGTTCATTATTTTTGTTATTAATTAAAAGATGTGATAATGAGCTTAATTTGATAAGCAAACCGATAAAAAATTAAATTTCTAATGAATTGAGTTAACTATTCAATTTTAAATTTACGGAATATTTCATAATAAAAGTAGGTACAGTAGGTCATAGGTCATATGTAAATGTCGGAAACTGTGATATGGACTTTTAAGAAAAATGCATTTGAATCGTTAAAAATTAGTGCAGTCAAATCGAACCATGGGGCTGCCATAGAAATCCCACCTCGAAAATTAGGTTCCTCTAATAAAAATTGTTTTCTTTATGAACCGATCTTAACCAAACTTCACTCTAGTGTGTATCCAGTAAAAACTCAAAACATATCCGGGAACGTATGGAATCGAAACACTACGCCATAGGGGTGACATATTAACTAAACATCTAAAATTGGGTTCTTCCGAGGAATGCTTTGGAAAGGTATCTATAAAACATTTCTGAACACATTTTGATGAATGTAATAAATGTGTATCGTATCGATCCAGTTTTCATTGAATTTCAATGCTTTTCGAAACAATTTCGGACCTCCTGGAGTGCGTTCCGGAATTAACTATAGTCGTAGCTGTAGTCATCGCATGACTATTTTCGTAGTTATGAGCGTTGTGAGAGGGCTCTCAGGAGAACATAATATGGAAATGTCACAACAGCCGTTGAATTTCAAAAATATGTTTACGAAAAACAATTTATAACTCGATGGCCGTCATAATTAGTGTTTACATTCATCGAAATCAATCTGTACACTTTGTTTATTAACTTTAGTGTCGATTAAAAAGCAAATGTTGCCTAAATAGTAATTAATAATTGCAATATTTGATAACATCAACAACCGATCCGACATAGCCTCACATACATACTTGAACTTGGCAACGGACATTTTCCATAGCTATCGATGGATCATCTCGAGAGTGCGAGTGGAAATAGCTATCAAAGACAGTGGACCATTTGAAATGTGAAACGTCAAAAGTTGACTCGGAGAGATAGCTATTTGTGACTATTGGAGTTTTGGAACAACGGAAAGTGAATATTAGTAACTATTTTCACTCAAATCGTATAAATGGAACGTACTCCTGGTTATGATTCCGGGCAGCAATATATTTTCGAGCAAAGAAAACACATCCGTTACTCGTAAAAAAATTAAATGTTCATATCACATACGCTATTTGATTTCAAGCCGAGGACGGCTACTATGACCAGGGGCGCCATAGCGCCAATAAGCGCTGACAGTTTCAATACGTTGCAATTAAGCGAGCACCTGGGTAAAATTCGATGGTAGTTTCCTGCTGGGGTGGGTATCGGTCCCCTTTTCAAATTCAGCCAGTCGAGTAGATAAGGGGGAATCAGCGCCGCCCCCCCCCTTTATCGGGTCATACATGTTGCTTTTTGCAAAAAATCAAATAGATGATTAAAAAAATATTGATTTAATTTCAGCATTGAATTAAGTGATACCTCAAATTTTTAAAGTAATAACCGCCGAAAACTCCTGTAGAAAGCGAATTAAAAAACTGTTCACTACCTATTGTGATTCCTTTTGCCTTCCATACCATAGTCAATAATAAGAATAACTTTACTGAAAAAATCATTTGCTAAAAACAAGAAAAAATACAAAAAAAAACAGCCAAGGAAGAATTTTTCCTGATTTAAGATGTACTTTCTTGTTCAAAAAAAAAGTCTTTGCTTAAAATAAATAAATAAGCATTATTTTAAGCGAAAACTTTTCTTGGAACATTTTTTATTGTATTTTTTCTTGTTTTTAACAAATTATTTTTTTCAGTGTTCTAAAGTTCATCTCGCTATTTAGTTTTTGTAGTCATTAATAAAAAAATCTTCCAAAAATTCTTTGTACACAATAACTTCTTGGAAAAAAAAGCATTGGTTGATTCAGGGCCGGCTTTAGGTGAAACGGCGCCCGGGGCGAACTTGAAGGAAGCGCCCCCTTATATAGTTTCTATACCCGGAAAATTGCAATAAAATGGAAGTAACAAAAATAAAAATCCTTTCACCTAAATTAGTATAGAATATATATGCTTCCAGTCCTGGTAGCCCGTTGTTGATAATGCAGACTTCGCTCGCGCCGAAAATAGCCTGCAGCAAAAACACTTTAATCGGACTCAATTGCATCTTTTTTTTTCAATTAGCTGAAAGCAGTGTAGTTGACAACTGAATCGTACTACCAGTTCAGTTGTCGAGAAATGTTTTTGACAATACTTACGACAAAGTCAACAATTTCAATTTCGGGGCTGGTCTAACCACGAGAAAAGCTCTACCTAAAAAACCCCGTTGCAGAAAACAATTTTTTTTCATCCAACCTCCGACTAAACAGCTTGCTTTGTGCTTGGCAAGCCATCGTGTTCGTCATTCTGCGAACTCCATGTATTTCGAAATTCATCTATTCTTATTAATAGGAATCTTTTGACAAAAAGTCAATCTGAAATAAAAAATTCTATCATATTTTTTTTTGAGAAGAAATAACTTTTCGTGGGAAAAGTACAGCTCAGAACATTTTGCATCAATTCGTTAAAATGAGCCAATTTCGCCGAAACTCGCATCTATTTCGCAAAAAATTAAATTTCCGTACTTCTTATAATGTTGAATGGGAATTCGATAGCAAACCCCAATTAAGTAGGTAGCAATTTTCCATTCATCCTTTTCGATGTTAATTTTGTTTTTTCATTTTAGTAATCATTTTGAAGACTACACTATCTTTATAATTTTGAATTGACGAAGCAGACGAAGATTGGGTAAGGGTGGACAGTTCCAATGACTACGTTTCTCATCTACAGACTCTGGTCGCTGCCAAAACGTACTTGGCAATGGTTCTAAATACGATTGAATTTGATGGTACCGATTTACGTCAGTATCGATTTTACGTTTAATCCATATTTTTCAAAACATCAATTCATTTAATTTTATAATTTTGACCGTGGGTTTATTCCTGACTATTTTGCATTACTACAGGTTCGTTTTTGAACCACCAACATTTAAACATTCATTAAGTTAATAATTTTAATTTTAGCTTGCATTAATATTCTTACAACATACTCATTTCAGCAGATAAAAACAAAAAAAAAACATTTTCTTAAGCAACAATAAAATTTTTAAAAAGAATTTAATGACTAGTATGGATTTCAGCGCCCCTAAACCTGGCGCACCTCTAACATCATACTCAATTCAGCAGTTAAAAACAAAACAAACAAAAAACATTTTCTTAAGCAACAATAAAATTTTTAAAAAGAATTTAATGAAAAGTATGGATTTCAGCGCCCCTAAACCCACCCTAAAGCCGGCCCTGGGTGATTTTTTCAACAAAAAAATGTATTGTCCGACTATTCTTTTCCGATAATTTACTCGGGGCTCTTAATCATTTTAAGAATAAAATTGTATGTCATTTCCTAAGAACAAATTTTGTCCGAAACCAATTTTTTTATCAATAAAGTGGTAGACAAATATAATTTCATGATGTTGTCTTCATAATGTGCTTGCCATACTAAATTTTGAATGACGAAAATGCTTCATAACTACGCAAATTTATCATCATTAACACGAATTCCAAATTCCCCATTTGGACCACCATTTGCATAAAATGACAGGAATTGCTATTTATTGTAAAATCGAAGAAGAAAAATGTTTTTAAAAATATTTAATTTGTTATCAATTCTTACACATAATTCAAATTCTTTAATTAAAATTGTCTTTGAATTATTAAACAAAATATTCATCAAAATATCGCTATTTTCAGGGTGACTACTATATGTATTTACACATACTTCAAAAATGAATAACGAATTCCGATGATGAAAACATTTGTGTGAACCCAATTTCGAACTTTCATCATCATAACGGATTTTCATCATAATGATTTTGTAATGTGTCTAAGGCCTTATTACGCATTTTGGTTATGATGATGTCTGTCTACCTTATTATTATGTGCAGGTCTAAAGGGATTTTTGTGCCAAAATTTCCAATTTCAGCAATAATGTTCGTCATACTCCAATAATAATTAACTGGATGGCAAATTTAAAAATGCAATTTACTAATTTAATTTGAGATGAAGCTATGGCCGAATTTAACAGTGCTTATTCGAGATCGTCGCGCGCGCCGCAAGCAACTTCTCGCACCCAAAATTTGAATGCACCACAATTTTTTGTAAAACAGCTTAAAATTGGTGCATGAAAATCTGTGTGTTTGATAAATTAAACTACGTAGGTACCCACCAGTCCGTACAATAATAAGTCAAATCTTAATATGGCCTAATTCCTTGAAGACCATGGTGCGACTACCGTTTATAGCAGTGGCGTAGATAAGGGGGGGATCAACCCCCCCCCCTTCGGTCACACATTTTTCATTATTACTTAAGGTACAAAAAACAAAACAATAGTAAACTTTTAGCTGAAATTACGAGTATTCAACGTATCATAAAAATTCGTGAATTCATTTTCAGAGCTGCAATAGAAAATTTAGCACTTCCTTAAATTTCTATTGTATATAAAAGCGTGCCGATGGAATAGAAACACTACAGTACAGGGCTTTACTTTCATCTACTTTTTCACATTGGATCTGGAGTTTCGCACAGGCAAGCCCTACTGAAGTAATCTAGATTTGCTGCTAGAAAATTTAAGCGTAAGCACTGATTAAAAATTCGTAGCTGGAAAATCTTAATTTTCGGTTAGAAAATTTTAAAATATCGTGAAACACGGAGTGCTCTTCCACAAAAGCAGAATTTCCAAATTGGAAATATACAGTACATAACATTATAAATTGGTAATGCGATAAAAAGAAAACGCCGCCAATTTGCGCATCCTTTACTGATTGAGTTTATCAACACTTTTTCCTTCTTTTAAGTTAAAATTTGACGAAAGGTGTTAACGTATATGGCAGGGTAAGCCTTAACCTTCTCTAGCTGTTCGCCTTTTTATTCAATTTAATACAAATAATTCTCAAATATAGTCTTATGCCGGTAGTAATTCGAAGACAAATTAACAAACAAACAAACTGAGTTCTGCGGTACACTAAGGTTCCATGAAGATTTCTCAGGGGTTCCGCGAAAATATCCAAAATAGAAAATAATGTAGAAAGAGTTTTTGACAACAAAAAGTAAACAATCCACACGAAAAAATGTTTATAAGTTTTACAATTCCGAAGCTTGATCTGCTACACGGTTTTGAAAATCAACTTAACAATAAATTTGAACAGCATCAGTGACTTGACTGATTTTCTTTTACAATTTTCTACTATATGAATTGGAAAAAAAGTTGAGTGTACCCAGTGGCGTAACGTTTCTAAAATATCTTGTGTGCGAGATCGAAATGGGGGCCCCCACAAAGTGTAATTTATAATTAAACATAATTGTTGAAACCACTATTTTTGCTGATTAGTACACGCTGTTGTAAATTTGGAAAAATATTGAAGTTACAAGTAACTCCAGGACTATATTTAAAGGGACTTGCACTTCTTCTTCTTCCTTGCCTCGCTCTTTATACCGCTCCATGGCGTCGCGTCGCTGGACCTGCTATGTAGGCGAATCGCCTGTTCTGGCGATAACGTCTCAGCATATTTCTACAGGCAGCTCTATCTTGGATCGTTTCATCGCCGAGACCAATGCTTTGTTGTTGCTTTTTCATTTCACACACCCAGGTGTTCTTCGGTCTCTGTCCTTGGGCCTATCAAGCGGAACTTCCATTGATATCGCTTTCTTTATGGGGTTATCAGGCGGACGCCTTTCAACATGACATGACAATACCGATTCATTTGTCGGTCTTCGAGCTTTTCAGTGATTGGTTCTTCTATAGACAAGCTACCTCGGATGTAGGTAATTTTGATATGGTCCCTTTTGGTTACACCAACTGACATGAGAGGATTTACACTATCGACAGTTTACACTAAAACCTCACGATTCAATTGAGTAAGCGGGTCGAAATTATTTTAGTTCAAATCCAGGATTTGTTTGTAGGCGGGTATTAGGGTCTGTGTTAAAATGCGATTTACACTTGACAAATTTAGGTTTATTATGAAATCTCGAACCATGTTCAGACTATCGTCTTAACTTTTTACACAACTTGACAGTAGAGTAGAATCCGTTTAAATGTACATTCCGAAATATTTGATGCATGACTAAAACTGTTTTTTTCTGTTTTGTGCAACCTAGGCGAAATTAATCACATTTTACCAAGCTTTCTTATAGATTTAGTCAGGGATTTTGTTTTAAATCGCGTTATGAAACCGTTGGATTTCTTTCTGTTAATTGGATTTTACGTTTAGTATTAGAGCTGTTAATGGGTGAAGTCATTTCTTCTGTTCACTTTATTCAGATTACAAACACATTTTCTGAAATTATCTTAATTTTGATTGATTTTGAATAATTACTTAGAAATGTATTGTATCAATATTTAGGGAGAAAAGGAGCAGACAGAGCAAGGCACCACGCCACAGATGACAAAAACAAAAATGAAATTAATATTTGCATTTAACTCAATTCCATACCTATGTGAAAAAAATGAATATTTTGTAGAACAGTCAATAGGCAGCATCACGTTTTTGTCAAAATTATAAAATTAAATTTAAGTCCCCGCCATTCTTAAAAAAAATTAGGCTTGTCCTGCTGTCCGTTCTAACAAGAAGAACTTATGTGTTACAAATATTTTCCGCTATATGGCGGCTGCTGCTGATTTGTCGCTAGTGTCGACAAAAAGAAGAAGAAATTCCCCTTTCGAGAGCTGATAGCGTAATGTTCTCTAAGGTCATCCCTGGTAACGAAAATGCAGTTCTTCAGCGAAACAATAAGAAGTTCCTTGAAGTTCTCATATCAAACTGCTTCGAAGTAAAACAAAATGTTTTATTTAAGAGCACTCCTAACTTGTTCATCTGTTTTAAATCTAGCTTCAGTGTGTCTATGAATAAGAAATCTAGTATTTTTCTTAAACACAGTCCACACAAATTGTCCACTCCTCTTCACTACGTTAGGGGGCCCCTGTGGGTTGGGGGCCCGTGTGCGACCGAACACTTGGAACACCGTACGTTACGCCACTGAGTGTACCAGATAATAAAGAATGTCCACAGTATTTGAGATGAGGTTTCTGAGATGTAAATTATGGCGCAAATAAATAAAAACACAGAAGCTGTACTTTATCCACATATACTGGACATTCCCAACCAGCTCTCGTCCTTAAAAATTCCCTTTTCTGGACATATAACTATCAATTTATTTTAATTCCTGTTTTGGAGTGTTACGTGAAGAAAAGCAGCGATAATAGATGTTCTGTGACTCCAGAAAGTTTTGAGAACCCTAGATCTAACGCAATCACAATCACAAAATCAAAATTTTTTATGAAAATTGGAATACTGTGGATTCATCACCGCAGTAAAAAAGCCAAATTATCCATGTAGTCTCACAATTTTTGCGGAAATTTCAATATTTTCAGGACGCAGTCTTTCTGTATGCAAAAATGGCTCTCCATTTAAAAAAAAATTGCACAAATCACTACTAATTTGAAGTGTAATAAATGCAAAAATTATTCTGAAATTCAAAATTTGATAACCGTAAAAGTATCAGTAATCTTATAAAATGATCCCCTCCCTCTCCGAAAAGCTATCTACGCCACTGGTGTATAGTCGTTATCGTTTCAACTACAACTTAATTTGTAGTGTGATACGGTTGTCATACCACATCTTAGTCGCATTTTTGTTGATTATTCCATGATCTTCTTTTGAATAATATCTAAAGGTGCGACGGGCCATGCCGAGTATTGAAAACTCGTTTCTCTATGAATCTCCATATCACACCGACCGAACGATCACGGCCACAGAGCAAAGCAAAAAAATAAGTGAAATGAATTTGTTCAAATATGTACATACTTAAAAATGCGGTACACACACATATTTCTATAGCAGAATATTTAGAACAAGAAGACAATTTGTGTGGGATTTTTTTGTATAGAAATTTCTTAACAGGCTTTCTATTTTTGTACAACGTTTTGAAGTCGGTATAAGTTTTTTGAAAAAAATGTCTAGCCAATATTTGGACAAAAAACTTGCCAGTGTAAGAATCGAGGTTATTCATGACTCCACTCTCCCTTATTAGTGCATTTTCTCTGTAAGGAAACATTATGGTCATTATGGATCGATCCCCTCCTAGCAGAAAACTATCTACGACACTGCATTCATCCCATGGGTGGGCTCGCCCAACCGATTGATAATAACTGGTTTTGTATATAGGCCATGAAGTTGTTATCTCTTATACAGAATTGGTCAGTTCCAACAACAACTACATATTGTCTTTAAATTTCCGCTTGACACACGATTTGTTCATTAAGTTTATTTTGTAGGAATATCTTTTTCGCTCCCGATAGAGGAAGTTGAAGCTGCTCTATACTAGTACTAAACTGGTAGAAAGTTGTATCTTTTGGCTCTATTATTTTATGGAAATCGATAGTTCTATACCAATTTGTTTCTTCAACGACTCTCCTTCACATCGTGGGCAAATTCGGAAAATAACAATGCGACTATAAGCCTCATTTTTAATGACAATTAGCTATAAGTACATAATTTTAATCTAAATTAGTTGTAGTTCTTTTATATATATATATATATTTTTTTTTCTTTTTTGTCACATGAGGTTTTGTTTTCAAACATTTTTTCCTCGCCATTATCCGCCAATTTAAAAATAAAATAATTTTAACAATTTCAAATTAGCATTATACTTTAGAGTTAAGGCCCTAGCCGGTATCTATTTTAAGTTATATGTTAGCCATAAGATCAAAATGAATAAATATTGAATTGAATTGAATTGAATGCGACTGACCTCTGACTGACCAAAACATGCAATCAACTTTTTCTAAAGACAATTTAATTCTTTTTTTATTTGAATCCATGTTCTACTCGTATCCTTAATAACACACACATCTCTACTATAGATAGATACCAAACGGAACAACCTTGAGCCACCATTGAATGATCAATGTATCTTTTACTCTATTAAACTTATATGTGCCACCTGAAGGCATTCAAGAAAACAATATCGCCATTGTATATCTTTTAGGAAAAAACTGCAACTATACGGCTCCATCTCCGTAGCAACAATACCATCATGAAGCAGGGGCTCCTTCTCTTCACCTTTCTCAATCACTACATCACACATAAAATTCCAACTCCGCAGATCTTGAGCGAAGAAGAAGATTGCACGCAAAGCGCAGCTTTATACATACTTGGGCAGATTTCAAATTTATTATACGGGTTGATTGTGGGCATATCAACCAATATATCATTTTTATACTATACCTATACCATTCATATGCATTTTTGATTTTCGCGCTCTCTCACCAATATGTTGTGTTAGTCGTACGTGTTGATTAATTCGTACAATATTTTGCACACTACAATGCTTTCAAACTTCGTTCGACCCATCTAGAGTAGGCGTATAGTATCGTTGACCACTTTAGATACTGTCATCTGTTGGACTTAAAAAAAAGACAAGAACAAGGCTATTTATTGGACAAATTTAAGGCCAAGGCATCATAGTCGGTTGGGTGGTGGTATGTAGTAGTGAAAATTAAAATCCCGTTTTGGATTAAAGGAGTATGATCACCATGTTGGCTGCGGGGTGTTTCTTTTTAGGTGTTTTTTTATCCTCTGAAACGACGAAACATGGCTCGAAAATGGATTTCATGAATGAATACGAAAAAAGGTAGATCATTCGAATTAGTTGGCGTGACTAACATTGGATTTGTATGCGTGGGCTATGCGAGTCGCATAGGTACAAATCGTTGCAGCATCCTGTGGCGTCCAATATCCATATACCAGAACGGTTTAAAATTTAGATTATGCAGAAGTCATTGTTGTCATTTTGATATGCTCTAATATGATTTAATATGAAATTATGCAAGAATCAAGAATTGAGAATAATCCCTAATGTACCAAATGTAGTTAGTCAAGCGGTAAGGAACGATGGATAACGAAGTGCGTGACATAAAAAAAAATTTAAAGACTTAAACAGGAAACTTTAATGTTTAAATGATTCACCCTAAAAAAAATATCTGATACATATCGGGTATATTGATTTCCTTGTGCAGCAGCTCAGAGCGTCTAAAAATGATTTCTCTAGATCTAAGAAAAGACTTCAGCGGGAAACTCGTAGTTGGCCAAATTAATTACAACTCCGCAATTATATTATTATTTAGTTAAAATATTCGCAAGAAGTTGGGAAATTTTGAAGGAAACTTTCATTCACTGTGAATAATATAAATACGAGAATAGAATCATCTGAGTTTTTTGAAAAAGATCTCAGAACTTTAAATGTATAAAATGCATTCTGAGTAACAAAAAAAATATTCACATTGTTTAGCATATCAGTTGTGTGCTAAACCAATCAATCACATCAGCAGACAGTATCCTTTTTCGATTTTCACGCTGAACTTCCGTTCATGGCTTCAGTACCCGATCGCGAAATACACTTGTTGCATATACTCAAAAATTTTGCATACAACTGGCCGGCCGATCGCAATGCTTTCCTTCTCGTATTATGCATATTTTCACATATATACATACATATATGCCAAAGCAAAAACCCCAAAAATGCATGCATAAGTAAGAAATTAAATTTACATGAATTTTTCAATTGACAATCCGGTGCGGCGCTCTGACATAAAATTATGTGAATTTTCTGTGATTGTTTTATGTGAACTTGATTCTTGATATACTGAAATACTCGCGTATCAATGATATGTTCATACTATTATTATTGTTAACACAACAATGAATGCGCATTTATTTATAATCTGTGTCCGCAAAACTTTCAGTTTAGTCGTCGTTTATTCAAATTTTTCAGCGATTTTCCGCTCGATCTTAATATTTTAATATGTAGATTTGTCGTAACAGCAGCTCAGAAAGTAAAGAGGCGCGTATAGTCCTTTCGAAAAATTTTACTATACTGCTCTATACATATTTCCAGTGGCGGAACAACTTCACTCGGGGCCCTCCCGCCAACTTTTTGAGTGGGCCCCCCTACACTGAGAAAAAAAAAGCAGAGTAAAATCAGTCGAAAGCACTCTTTAAGGTCGATCCACACTTTTCAGTCATCAGGCACAGTTATTTTCCATTGAAGACGAACGCCCTATCTACCCTAATGCTGCACACACACGGTCAATCCGAATCCATTTTTTTTTCGTTTTGTCAAAATCGAAGAAAATGTATGAATATGACACAACGAAGAATCCAAAAAATGGATATACTCTATTTCTTGTTTCAGCTTTAAATTTAATATTAAATTCAATACAGAATCTTGGCGAAACTCCTTTCAAACCAAATGTGGTCTCAGCATCACAGCCATAATGATTGCGTATATACCGCAAGCAAGATAAAATATTTTAGTCTTCAATGACATATACAGGCCGTACTAACTAGTTTTAACTACGTTTAGTACCACTCTCAAACTATTTTGTTCGTGTTTAACAGTTAATGACAAAGTGGATTGGAATTTACTCCGAAAGTTTAGAAAAGGTACTATCACCAAAAATGTTTTAAGATTTTTGTTCTAAGAGTTTATTTGCAGAGCAACGTATAAGATCTTTTTGCTCATATCGTGCTTCGAGAGGAAAAGGGTGGGTCGGATTACAAACCACGGCTATAATACAGAAAATAGCGCAGACATGCAAGCAAATTTTACAAGCAAATTTGAGGATCCGGAGTGTCTCATGAACTTTCAAAGATTTTAGGACAGTATTAAATTTGTTTCTCTAAGGATGAGAAAGGAACAATAAATTTAGTATTTGCTTTGACTTCGAAAAATGTATATCCTTTCTTGTCTACCAAAAACATCTACGTCGAATTATTGTTTTTTTTTTCGAAGATGCTTTATGGTTCGACAAACGGTTCATGTGGCTTTGGGCCCCTAAATCTCGTGGGCCCCCCCCCCCGCTACGCGGGCCCTGCGGGCCCTTATGCGCCGCCCCTGCATATTTCCATAAGAATTTGCACGATAACTCTAAGAAATTTACTTTTCTCAAAAACACAACTCGCGGACTGTCTCGTCTCGATTCTGTCAAGGTTGTGTGACACTTTTCCTATATGAGAATCAAAATTGATATGTGTATTTCTAAATATGCTAACACTGAGATGAGAAAGAAGCTATGCGCTTGACTTTGAGAGTCCATTCCATACCAAGATACAACAAGAAACAGAACTGCGATATGCAGAGTACTTGCACATGAGTGAGTGATAGGCTTACGAGAAAACACAGAGTCCATGTCGCTATAATGTAAATGCTGTAATCTTGATATATGGACAGTGGAGATGCTGTCAAATACTGTTTAAGCAATGATATAAAATGTCAGGTGGTTGCCCGAGTTTTTTTTTTTTATTTAAATTTAATACGATAAAAGATGTGATCATATAAGAGTGAGAGCGATATTCAGACAAAACGAATTTATTAGTGGGGAGGATTGCGAAATGTAAGGCCTACAAACTTTACGGACATCGTTTTAAATATTTGCGTGAGCTTGCAGCTTTGAGCTTTTTCGTTGAATATTCAGGAGAGTTCTTGACTTATTTTTGTATGGAAACTTTCGAGAAAAGTTGCAGAATGCTATGAATAATATCTTTGGGTGGAGCACCGGGGGCTGCATAGGAATCCTTTATTGAAACGTTTAGATAAAAGTAAGGAAATATGGCTTAACTTATCGAGTCTCTTATCGGTAGTGATGTGTATACAACACTCAACAAAAAACTAATTGCTATACCTTAGTGGATAGTATACACCATAGACAGATATCGATAGCTGCTTACTTGTGGAAAGGTTGCAGGGTATGTTTCTCAAAAAAACACGACTTTTTTCGAAAAACTCCTGTTTTCTAGATCCCAGTTTACCCAAGTCAATGTTTTTCATATTCTTCTGAAAGTACACAAAATTTCTAATAAAAGGACATATCGAACGATGCGAAGAGTATCTTCCGAGATACGATGTTTTGAGTTTTGCAGAAATTTCAATTTCAACTTTTAATGTCAAAATTAAATCCGAATTTCGTAACGGTACATTGAAGTGGCAAATCTCAAAGCTCACAAAAGTTGGCCCATTTCGCATGCTTTCGAACTGTAATAAGAATAATGCACAGGGTCATCCCAGTTTGTGAATAATATGTGTAAAAGGGAAAAAACATAATCCGTAAGTGGAAGAAATCTTGCTTTTAACGTGGGAATAGTCCAGTTATATCAGCATTTCCAATAGAAAAAAAAATACAGTAAGGCTAATTTTTTGTTGTTTTTGAATCTGTGGGGTCCCATAGGAGTCTGAAACTTGGCAACGTTCGATGTGTCCTTTTATTGGAAATTATTTTGTGTATTTTGAGAAGAATTGATTGATTTGGCTGATATCCATATCGCACCCACACAGAAAAAAGGACCCTTTATGTCCAAGGACATCTTTCACATTATAAGTATCTAACATAATAAAATACAAATTTGAATTGTTACTTTGGATCTGTTACTCTTGAAACTGGTACTTAGGAACGTTTTCAGTGTTACTCGGAATTGTTACTCTTGACAACAGTTCCGAAGTAACAGTATGGAAAAAGGAGGAATAGTTTATGCCATGAGATGTTTTCTGTATCGTAGCGGAGATTCTTTTTTTTTCGCTGAAGCTTAGATTATGTTTTGAGACGTGAATTTGAATTGCGAATTAATTAGGACGTGAATTTGAGTTAAGAAGTAATTTTTCATTTTCGGGAACGAGGATAAAAGCTACAGGCTATTCAGCTACAGCTATTCTATTACTATAGTAACAATTACCGGAATATTGGCTCAACCCCATCTCAAACAACATTGTATGCAATGTAATTTATTTAAGCAACAAATTATTTTGAAATATTGATAAATTCTATAGATGACACACATATTTCTTCTATACAAGCTTATAATGCATTTACGACGAGTAGCCACATTCTTTTTTTCTTTCAAAAAAAAAATCAAAAACTGACAAGATTTTGATTAATTGTGGCAATTTGAATGCCATAAACGTCACCATAATACCAGAAAAATTGGAAAAATATGTAAATGTGTCTAGACTAAACATGATGTTGTTTTCTTGACTCTTGTCTAGCGCTAGCCTGATGTATAAGCTATATGAAGCGATGAACGCGTAATGTCCATTGAACCTCCTAACTTCAAGGTGGGTAGCCTGTGTCACTGGATTTTTTTAAACTATGCATAATAAATCATCCAGAACAAATTAAACAAACAATTTTGAATTTAACCCAATCTAACCACACCGCGAAATCAAATCTACAAAATGTAGTAATATGTATGAGTATATAGAAAAATGACAAAAAAATGTTTAACGAGATGTTATGTACGAATATTCACATTTTAAAAATTTAAATCATTTTATTAGAATAAAATGTATAGAAACAATTAAACTTTGAATTGCGAATTCTGGATTCGATAGCGAGAATATGAGTTAATTTTTTTTGATCACCCACATCACAAAATTAGGCTAATAAAAAACTAACAACAGTTTTCAAAAGAAGTCTCATCATGAAACTTCAATTAATATTCTTGAAGTGAAGTGCGAAAGATGTGGAAATTCCTATACACAGTCTATATTCACACTTATGTTCAACACCAGAGAGTTTGTATACGACCAAACAATTTTGCCACATTCTTTCTGTCAACAAAATTCCACGTCATGTAAAATCTAAATGACACGATTGTTTCATTACATCAGCATCAGCATAGTGCTCTTATGTCTTATAAACGGATACGCGCGTAGTAAGGCGTGAACATTGAAGATTGAAACAACAAATCGTCATCATACGACTATAAAATCGTATCGTTCAGCAACAAATAAATTTATTTAACATATTGTAAGCAATATACGCACTTTGCATGGGCAATTTCACATTAATGCCTAACAGAAATATTTCACAGATTAATGGACCATTTGACGGATGCATATGAGTGTACGAGTATATTTTTCGTTGGATACTATGTATAATACATGACTTCATAATATTATTCTGGGAGCAATTTCGGAGACACTATATGCGATCGCACACAAGAAGTGATATTTGTCCTAATTTTAACGGTTGACTTGGGACAATAATTTAGAAAAGGAGTCATTCACACCCGGTTGAATGTATGAATCATTTTCTAGGTGCATATTCACACTGCTTTGAAAATGCAATTCAATATGCAAAGTCTAGCGTTTGTTGCGTCGGAACGTTGTCTGTATGCATAAGCCGGAAGCTTCCATGTCCTAGGACGTGCCGGAGGTTGGGACAAAGTCTCAAATATTCTCACGCTATACTTAAACTCTGAAAATTTCAGGGTAAGTTTTTTACCAGAAAAGAGAACAAAAATAGAAAATTCCATCACGGCCAACGCCGACGTGTAGTCACAGTGTTGCTATAAGTATTTTACTAGAGTAAATATGTAATTAATCTATCGGCATTAAGCAGTGAAAACATTCACATATCTGAGGCAACCTGATTTTACCATAATCTTTGCTACAACGAAATTCCTTAAGACAGTTTCAGTTCTATCATACAGTTTGCTGTTGCACTGCATGTCTTAAAATGCGCTCATGTAATCTCTAAGTACAACAACAACAGTATAAGATTAATAAGACCAATATCATTTGTAACAACAACAGCACCAACAACATTTTCATTGTACACTCAATACATACTCCTCTATTGCGGTGGACTCTTGCGCGCTTTTTTTTTTTCCTTAAAAAACACCGGGACACATTGAAATAAACCGACAGAAAAAAAAACACCAGCATATCCTATGGGTTAACATTTAATCCCGCTTAATTACATCTAATTAATTACATGTCATTTGAACATCGCCCTCCCGTTGATATTGAAATCGTGTGCGCGCATCCTCGGTGCTAAATGAAACATACATACACATAGAGTTTTGGTCAAAAATGAAAAATTTCCCAAGTGGATATAAAAAAACGCCAAAACAAGCGAGACTTTAAGACGCGGCGATTACAACGTGATTCAAGTGCGCACAGGAGTGTATGTAGTTTTTACACCTAATAGCCTAATAGTGGAACTCAAAGCTTGAAGCCCTAAAAAAGAATGAATGGTGTGAGGAAGTCTAATACTAAATATGTACAGATAGATTTGCATTCCACACGTTTACATGGTGTACTGAGTGCAGGAACGAATAATTTCTGACTAGGAACTATATAGGGAGTTGAATTCGCCAAGCAAGGAAGGAATATAGAATTACCCCCACCGGGGTGGGCATGTCAAGTTTTCCTTCCGTTTTGTGCGCGCTTTAACTATTCAAAAGGTTTCGTGAGTTTCGTGCTGAGAAGGCAAATGGAATGGGGTTGTATCGGTGCATCCCAATGTGCCATTCTGTTCGTCCGCACCCCACGAAATTTGTGAAGGACGAACGACCTGCATTTTGTGTTGTACGAGTATATACATATACCTTTATTCAAATTTAGAGCTCGAAAATATGTTATAGTACAAGGGTGTAACCAGAGTGATAATGATTTATCCAATTTTGGGTTAAACCAATAAACAAATTGTTAATTTTCCCCATTAGATGTGATAGATACGAAAAGTTTTTTCATGTGATAATTTCAGTTAACTTTTTCAGAAAGATGACTGTACCTACTTAAATTAAATCGTATTTTCATAGATAGGATATAGCTTTCCATAGAAATTCGAAATGACTTTTTCCGGATAAATTTTTGCACGGCAAAGTTTGTAAGGAAACTTCCTGCTGAGTTCAGAAAAACAATCTGCTTATTGTCAAATGACGATTTACGCACTTTATTAAGCCTTAAACCTATTATGGTGTATTGTATGGGAGCAAAAATGAAGTCCTTCACCTAGCATTCATCAAAAAAGAAACAAAAACTTCCCATATCCTCCATTCCAAATATAAATCCAACAAAATCGTACGATGTCTATTAAAAACCATAATATGTATCCATGATGCCCATACTACATCACACTCTACTGACTATTTGATTCATTGCTACTCCATCAAAGAAAATATCTTGGCGGTGGATTTTCACTAATTTTGACTAAAATTGTCACAATAAAATCCAATAGTCATTTATCTCACAGAGCGGTCGCGCAATGTGTGCACGCCGCACCGCGCCGGTTTGTGTCGTGGAAAATTAATTGTTTGAAAAACGGAAATTAATGAAAAGTGAAAAGGCCAAGAGAAACACAAAATAAAGGTCGCGTCGTGTGAGGTGATCAAAATTTCCGGATGCAAAATAATGATTTACATATATTTCGGAATACATACAAAATATTTTGGTCTTTTTGATATTGTTGAATTGCGAATTTAAATTTATTGTTACAGCTGCTCAATGTCATATAATTGTAGAGATGACAGCGATACAGAGTATGTAACTTGGAGGCAAACAAAAGATATTAAATGTAACCTTTTCAATTTGACAAAGGCTATAGAAAAGTGGAATAACAAATAAGGCAATACAACAGTCAAAAATTATTTATCTGTTTTTTAACCCATTTTGAATGGAGTCTTAGAATTTTCAAATGTAACTCACAAACGAACTTTATAGGCAGTGCCCGCTCTAAGTGGGGCAATCCGGGCGGTCGCCCAGGGCGTCAAATTTTAGAGGCGGCTTTTTATCTAACACTCTAATAAAAAAACATTTGTACAAGGCCGAAGGAAAAAATCAATATCAACTTCAATTCGCTCAGCTAGTTATGTGCTAATTAAGTCCTTCTTTAAAAAAAGAGACTCATTGTGCCAATCGAACATTTAGTTCCTCTTCTGCATGGATCCCTAATTCATGCCAAAGGGAACATCATTTTTAAATATAGGATGAAATTATTGCTTTTGTTTTTATTACTACATTTATATGCGATTTTTCGGAATTTCATTTCTGCCAGATGAAGTCTAAAATTTTTGTTTAGTCTGTTGAAATTCGTATGATATGAGAAATAAGGAGTCGGATAAAAACTCAGCAAAAAAGTAAAAAACTCTCATATGAAAAATGTCAGGCCCAAAGGCAACATTTTCATTACTATTTTTGTTCAATCATTTTCGATAAATTCCATCCACCTTAGGCAGCAATTCAGCTTTAATTCGCTCGATCTCCTCTGGAATGGATTCATTTAGCATTGAGATCGTCAATTTCAGATTAGCAGCCCTCCCTAATTTGTTTCCGGAAATGCTGATATCGGATTTCGCTAGGTTTCCCCGACTTAACTAGCTTTAACCTTATTCTCTGTAATAATCCTCGAGATGAGGTATTTATGATAATAAGCCAGGGACGCTTAAAACCACCGAAGCAATCCGTCCGCGAGGATATGCGACCAAGTGAAGTTTGTCGGCTGCGGGCGCTGTGTAAGGAAGTCGACCAAAACGACTTCAGAAGTAATGAAAACTAACACCATTTTTTCCACAACAGTAGGGCGGAGTTTTCTAAAATGTGTTGAGTGTTTTAGCGAATCTTTTTTCGCATGTATTTTTGATCTCTTAAATCAGTGTAAAAGCCGCCAGGTTCATGTTTGCTGCCTGTAATTTTTTTTTTAACTGTGGTGAATAAAATGTGGCTCGAGGAATTCTCTACTAAGCTTTCATGTTGGACTTCCAAAGAAACACTCTACAGGGCCACGCTTAACCGAAGCGAATTGTGCGCTTAAGAGTATGAATAAAGTCGGAACAGGTTTCTATTTCTATTATACATACTATCTGGGCCATCTCAGTGGGTAGAGATTCTATTCTCTGAATTACTATCGCGTTGGTTCGAGTCCCACTTTGAATTTTTGTGTTGTCTTTATAAAAACGGTCCTACGACTTAAGACAGCTGGTTCTACGATGTATTGCAACAAGCGCAAAAGCTACCAAAATTACTCGATTCAAGATCAACGAGATATTTACTTATGTCTGGTACATAGCTATGTGGGGGCGGCAATATGCCCTCTTGCCCGGGGCGACGTTAGTGCTAGAGCGGGCGCTGTTTGTAGGTGATGAAAAACGTCCAGAGGGTACCTCAACTAAAGTAATACATGAGATACAAAGTATACACCACTCCTCAACCACCCCTTATCATCAATTCAAAATCATCAAATATGAAATCCCTATGAACACAGAATGTCGTGCTCTGTGGCCGTGATCGTTCGGTCGCCACTCTGTGAAATAGACACTCATAGAGAAACGAGTTTCCAAACTCGGCACGACTCGTCGCAAGTTTATTATTCAGAAAAAAATAATAAGAAATATTCTTATTGTAGAATAATAAACTAACAATGCGACTAGGAAGTGGTATGGCTGACAACCGTATCACACTCCGAATTCAGTTGTCTTTGTAACGTTGATGACTACACAACACACGGTAGTCATCAACGCACCATGCTCCACAAGGAGTTACGGTAATCAAGAGAGAGATGAACACAGAATGCCAAATACAAAGAAATGTCCATAAGGAATCGCAAATAAATGATAAAGCACTCCTTACATCGTTCTTGTTCCCTACTAAAATGTTCCGTGTTGCAAGAAAGAATCTTATCCATTTACCCCGTATCATTTATTTAATTATTTCAATTATATTCAACTTAACGGAGAAATGAACATTTAGTCCTTACTAATATACACGGTGTCCGGAAACTGCCGCATAAACGCACCGGGTTGTGATTCCTCATGTGATTTCCAGCAAAAAAGTTGTACGGAACATACCCCCTTAGCTTAACTCTTTAGCTGCCACAGACATTTGAAGATTTTTGAAAAATTCAATTTCTTGTATGACTAAAACTTCAATATCTCAAAGCTAGACTAGCTAGAATAGCAAAATAAGATGATTATTACAGCCAACAAATTTACCTAAAAAATAAAACTATCGGCACTAAAATCGAATAAGAGGTTTGGTTTTTACAAGACTTCAAAGTTAAATTTTTGTGATTTGACCCAAAAACAATATGTTTTTCCATCTCAATTTTCTCCAACTTCTCTGCCAAGGTGAGGTGCTTGTACGATTCGACATACTTTGAATAGATTTTACCAACTGCAGATATTTAGGAGCACTGTGAATTGAATTGTATTGAATTCGAGCTAAAATTAACCCTAGTTTTCTACACTTAACGTATAAAAACTGTTGGAAAGATTGGAGCTAGAATAAAATGATGTAAAAAGATATGATCGTAAGAATATGCGCAATTTTTAAAAGAATCGTACAAGCACCTCTCTTTGGCAGAAGTTAAGGAAAATTGAGATGAAAAATATAGATTGTTTTTGGATCAAATCACACAAATTTGACTTTGAAGCTCTGTAAAACCCAAACTTCTTATCGGATTTTAGTATGGTTAGTGTTATTTTATGGGTAAATTTGTTGGCTGTAATAATCATTTTCTTTCACTATTCTAGCTGGTCTAACTTTGGAGATATTGAGCTTTAAGTCGCGCAAGAAAATGTTCTTTTCAAAAATCTTCAAATGCCTGTGGCAGCTAAAGGGTTAAGCTAAGGGAGTATGTTCCATACAACTTTTTTGCTGGAAATCATATGAAGAATAACAATCCGGTGCGTTTATGCGGCAGTTTCCGGACACCCTGTATAACTGATCGGTTCCCAGGAAAATACTTCTCTCAATTTTATGGAGAAAATAAAGTGTACTTGTACAGATAGTATCTCATATTCGCACTATTCCTTTGATTCTTTCTATGATTTTCCAATATCTTGCGGTTTTCAAAGGACGAAAATTATTGAAAAACTTATCAAAGGCATTCTCCTATGAGCATCCTCTTTCAAATGAAATCAATATTGCCCATATAACACGTATACAGACTTGCAAAAAATGTGCAATGATAGTGATAAGTTTATGATTAGAGGTACGGAAGTTTCATTTTTAGAAATAGATGCGAATTTCAGCGAAAATTGCTCATTTTTACGAATGGATGCAAAATGTATTAATTTGTCATTTTTCGC
Organism: Microchrysa polita; assembly: GCA_949715475.1. Taxonomy (NCBI): domain Eukaryota; kingdom Metazoa; phylum Arthropoda; class Insecta; order Diptera; family Stratiomyidae; genus Microchrysa; species Microchrysa polita. The sequence goes on along the minus strand of OX454421.1, from coordinate 16,991,876 downwards.
GAAAAGTTAATATTTCTAAAAAAAAAATCAATTTTGGAAGAAGATTTGTTATCTGAGATGGATTATTGAGAATAGAGATTTTTGTAAATACAGGAAGCTCGCAGAACCCCGAGCACGATTGCTTGCCAAACACCGAGCAAGCTGTTTAGTCGAAGGTTTGATTAATGAACATTGTTTTCTGCAATGCGATTTTCGAAGCAAGAGATTGTATCTTTGTACGGTGAGCCCCGAAGTTTAGATGAAAAATACGTAAAAAAAACCAAATAACGCAACAATAATTGGGATTCTGTTTTTATTGCAAATCCTTGAGTGTAGTCGACAGGTATGTATATGAGTGCCAAAAACGTTTCTTCGACCACTGAATTCGGAGTATGATGCAATTTTCAGCCATACTACTCCCCAGTCGATTCTTTGCTAATTATAATCGATATTTTTAGTAGTGTTGAACACCTGTTCCCCTGCGAATCTGCAGATTTTTTGTTTTTAGTAAAAGAAAGTAAAACAACAACAACAATTTCCGTACCTTCAGAGTTATGATTTTGTATAAGGTTTTAAGCTATCCTATAGGATACACCGCCAAGCATTAATATTTAATGCAATCCGGTTTTCGTAACCCAAACAATTTTTTTTACATCCAATTAAAATAATTTATATTACCGAGTATAATGTGGCTGTGCCTTAACGTTAAACCAAAATTTATCTACTATTATAACGTAGGAATAAATTAATTACAAAAATTCATACATCATTGCCCAACACATTTGGATAACCAAAATTATGTAATTTCAGAAAACTACACTTTTGAATTTCCATTTATTTTTCTGTAAATAATAAAAGAATGAAAGTAATTTTCGATATTGAGAATTATATTTTTCCCGAGAAAATCACTTTCGTTCTTTTGATATTTACAGAAAATTCAAAAGTGCAGCATTCTGAAATTACATAATGTTTTATTCAAAAGTCTTGAGAAATGAGGTATGTGGAAATGTATCTAATACATTTTAAAAGGAAGACCAAAAACTGGTGTCATTCTCAACACCAAACGTTTCTTCCATTTAAATTATCCTTTAGTGTTTAAAAGAAGAGCTAAATAAAAACATAAAATTCATTGGAATCACTACAATTGGTATAGCTTCATCGTTACTCAACCTATATAGCTTCATAACCTTATGAACCGAAAATAAAAAGGTTGGGGCATATCCTCTTTTTAAATGGACACTAACGTATTGTCAATCCTGGTGCAACCCACATCGATCTTAGTTGAATTCCAATAAAATTTCTTTGGTTTTTAAACACCTAAGCTCTTACGTTAAATGTAACATTTCCTAGACTGTCAAAAAACAATGCCTTAGAAATTAATGGTTAAAGGTCGATCTACACTTTTCAGTCATCAGTCACAGTATTTTTCCATACAAGTTGATAGTTTGTCAGTTTATTAATTGTGACTTACAATGGAAAATTATTCTGATTGATGACTGAATAGTGTGGATTGACCTTGAAAAGTAGGTCAAGTATAATCTCAACTATTTCATATTGCATAACATGTCTCCGAATTCAGAGGATTGATTTTTTATTTTATCATACCTAATTGGGTTTGTTAGAGACCGAAAAAAAAATGTTAGTTTTAAGGTATATCTCTCATTACTCTGGATAATTTATTCTGTTGCTGCAAGGAGGAAACGCTACGACACTCCTGGCTAAGAAAATATAATACTTAAATATTTTTTCCTATCCAGGAGATGTACCGGACAAAGAAAACCCCATAACTACAATTTGAACCCTACGGAGTGATCACCAAAACTTATTAATATCAAATGTTAGCTAAACTTAAAAATGTTCCTTACAAATTGACAACTGATGGTAAATTACATACTTCTTCTTGTTTCCCAAAAATATTAAAATTATCGGATAAAAAATGTAGCTCTCATAATTATGGGCATAGACCTCAATATGATTATTGATAGCAAAACGGAAAGTTCAAATCATAAAAAAAAACAGCCACCGTTTTCTAGTGTTATTATCGAAAATGGACTTGTACCATTTTCAGATAAAACATATGAGCCATTTGATTGTTCAGTAAACTTGCACCTATTATTTCGGTTCGGCATGTTATTTCACATAGATTGGTATGATATTTTAGTTATAGTTAGTGCATATTAAGATATGTTTATAAATGGTATTAACTCTTTTTTGTCAAAAATAGACTTGTACCAATTTCAAATAGAACGGCTCATATCTACATAGGTATTATAAGAGCAAGTGTTTAAATTTTTACCATCTTCATTTATCGATTGAATGTCTGAAGATATCCTTATAAAAACACTATATTACCTTCGCAGCCACATGATAAGTAGGTACGTAATCCATAGCAACGCGATAAGTATACGGCTCGTCCTAAATACTTTCTATTTTCCACAGGATTGCCTATTCGTGTTTTTCTTTTATTTTTTTTTATAAATACGAATATTTCTGTTTCCTCTTCTTTCGGCAACTTGATAAACACCCTACAGTCGATATTTTGACATGAGTAAGATTTATTTCTTTATTTCCTTCGTCGTCTATACGAAAATCCTTCCGCACTCATTCAATTGCACATATAGGCATGGCACGCAACACCCGACAGTGTCTACAGGGATACGTACATAAAAATACTTTCGCGTAAGAATATGGCTGACATGCTTGACCAAAACAGGATCAACACCCGCTGTGCGTTACATTTTCTGACGTAACTGTATACATATTCGAGTACATCGAGTTTTCATGTGTTCGCGGCATTTTTAATTTCTGGCCAAGTTTTTTTTTTGCTTTGGGGTTTTCCTAGTGCATCAACTCAATACCGTTGGCCTATTTCGTTCGGACCGCATACAACAACAAAAATATGTGCGAGTAAGGAAAGTGAAGTGTTCCTGATTCGGAATTTTCACTTTTCCTTTTCTTCTGTTCTGTGTCCTGAGTTGACTGCGTAAATTTAGGACTTTTGACTCGTCTTTGTTGCGACATTATCCGCTCGGCAATTGAACAATGGTCTCGAAACAATTATATGATAAAAAGGCGGTTGGACAACAAAGTGTAACGTGGGTGTTATGGAACAGAGTTTTCACATGACGTTTTAGAATAGGTGTATAGGAGTATATATTCGAACAATTGTTGTTGTCAAGAAGCTTCTGGGCTATTTATTGTTCGAATGCGAGAACAATGAATTGTAAGGATTTCAAGTCGCGCAATTTTTGGTCTAAATGAATTTGGACTGAAGAAAATTTATGAGTATGAAATGACAAACATGCTTGAAACATGCAAATTTTTGCGAGAAAATTTAGTACAAGGATTATGCGTATATAAGACTGTTTGCCACGTGAGCAAATCAGCATGACTTTTTATGCAGAGCAATGTTTGTACAGTATTCTAAAGGAGAAAGAAAATTCAAGTGGTGGTTGCTCTGTATCCTTTCAAACTGGTTTAGTTTCGCGTCGGATTTTCCGTGCTCTAATTTTATATGGAAGAGGATATCAGGCAAGGTTATAAAGTATGATAACATGTGTTTGAACAAAGAAAAATCCAAAATCCTTTTTTTTCATTAATGGGACCCAAAAGGTACATTTTTTGGATTGTTGGCTGTTGTATGACTTCAAATATAATCTCTCTAGATCAGGGATGTCAAACTCAAAACCTGGCCTGGGCCAAATATCACTGTCTTCCGGTTTAGGCGGACCGCAGAATAACAAATTTGAAAACGCATATAGAAAACTATGTATTCGCAGAATATTACCTTACATGTGACTATAAATTTGGGTCAATTACTTCCTCGGAATTATGTCCTATAGAAATTCCATTTGAAAATGTTCTTCAAACAAATTCAGAAACCTTAGACAAGCAGTTAAAACGCCAAAACCAGGCTGATTTATCATCATCGATGAATCATTATTTTGTGAATAAATTTCCATCAAATTTTGGATAGCTGATCAGAAAATTGTTGAATCGGTCAGCCAGAAGTTTGGCTAATCCTATAAAAAACAATGTCTGGACCAAATTTAAAGACAAAACAATTACCCGAAAGGGCTTAATATTTTCCTCCATAAAAAGGCTGCCTTAAGCCAGCTCCACACTGTCTGGAGTTTGCCAAACCCGCCGCAAAAGATCGGTCCTTGGTTGATACCTTGGATTTGCCCAACCACATTGCTAGCAGTTTGCCAAATACCGAACAAACAACAAAATTTAATTCCCCTCCATCGCTCCGTCCCTCGCAAGCGTGTGTTTTAACGATTTTTAGGGAAATAAGGCTGCACTGATCACTACGGATATCAAGAGCACCGAAATTGCGCCGTCGTTTAGCAATTGTTCAGGTTGTTCAGATTGAGTTTATGTTCCAGCAATTGAGAGGAGAAGTACTTTGCAACATGCATGTTTACAACAATGAGGAAGCTGCTTACTTTTTCAGGAGGCGGAGTCTAAACAGAACTGAACTGGTGGGTATAGTAAGCCGAAAAATTATGCGTACACTAAGATCCATATACATTATATTATCATGCAGTACATAAAACACTAGTTTGAATGTCATTGTACACGCGCAAGTGAATATGGTTGCCTGTTACTTTATACACCCCGGCTGAGACATTCCGTTATCAGGTTATTCAAATTGTGACATCCCCGGCAACCATATTCACATGCGCGTAAATTTGCATCTACCTCGATGTACCGCGTGCGAATAATTTTTCGGCTTACTGTGCAATTAAATTGATTCCGCCTTAAAAAAAAAAACTGATTGCGATATGTACATGTACATGCAGTGTCGAAAAGAAAAAATTGTTACTTTTCGGGTCGTATTCAAGTTAAAAATATAAGCTATGAAAATGGGGGGGGGGGTTGTTGGATTAGGGAATAAGTTATATCAATACGATATGAACATTTTCTCTGAATAATGGAATTGGGTGATTTGGTTACTAAATTTGGAAAGGAGTGGTAGGTGGAGATTTTGCAAAATCAAGTGGAAATTCAGTTCTTCAACAAGGACTATCACAAATTGTAGTTTTGGTAAGTGGAAAGGAATTAATGCTAAATTAATAGAAGGATTGAATTGAAAGGTGTTCAAATCATGTATGCTTGGAATCGAAAAGATGTTTCAATAAATGGACAGCAGAGGACGGTGAAAAGGTTTTGGTTCAAAACAGAGAAATTTGCCTGAAATTATAGGTTTCTTATTTATTTAAACTATCCTGATATCCAGGGTGACAAGGCGACATGGTTAATACATACGCTTATGTTTGGGTAAATGTTCTGGCCGAACTTTAGTGACATTTTTACTGATCTTTTGTATCAACCTTTTGCGCGGGGTTTGGCAAACTCCGGACAATGTGGTGCCGGTTTAAGCAAATGTAACTCAAATAATCGTCGGTTAATTATTTGTAGTAAGTAGAGGAATATTTCTCAAATGAATAATTTAAGAGTATATTACTCTGGTTGGTGTAGTCGTTAATGCGCTCATTTTCGAAGCACAGGGTTGTGGGCTCGAGCCCCGCCATACGTTGTGATATTTTTCGAACTCACTACGCATGTGACGGACTATGATCTCACTCAGTATATTAAACGAGTGCCTATTTATGGGGATAAATAACACTGCAGAGCGTGCTGTTGAACTCAACACGTCTAACAAATCGGTTAAGATCTTCGAAATTGGATGTCACTAACACATCTGCGGCATTGGTCCAATGGTGAACCTTCCGTCCCGTCGTCGCCCCAGTTATTTTTAAATGTGGTGTACTCGGCAAACTATACATCACACTTTAATGTTAGTATAGGCAACAACGCACCATATCCCTCAAAGGTTGCAACAACCAGGGAAGACAAACAAATTTAAACTCCACATTAAATATTTTCATAACTTGTACATACATATTTGAAATGGGTAGCAACCAATGTATACTATGGACCAATCTCTGATAAATATAGGACATTCGCCGTTTAGTATCACTAATTTATTCCTTAATTTCGCTGGATGTAATACCATTTCCAATTGCATCCATTAAACGATTAACTCCCGTGACTGAGATCAAATTAAGTTCTTATCGTCTCATCCCATCCAATATGCATATTTAGATTAAATCTAAACGCAGTCTTGTGTCAAGTACGCGTACATAATCTTTTTATCCGCGCCAACCATATACGACGGATACAAAGAAAAACGAAAAAGTGTTCACTGTAAAATCCGACTTGTTCAATTATAATTTCATTAACGTCGAACATGAAATCTGTAGTAAGCAAACAAATCATCCCGAAGGGTAATTTTTAATACTTATAATATATTTATGACATAGTCTATGTGTACATACTCGACCAACTATCGTGTATCTAGATCTATATGGCTGGAAAGTATTTATATTTAACACTCCACCACACTGTTCCACATTTACGTGCTGGTACATAAAAGAAGTTAAGGTAAAATAGGTTCCAAGGGGGTACCTACTCGAGCTAATTCAACATACCGGCACACAACACGAGTTGTGTAGATATCTTGTTAATATTATATAGGCATTACAAAAAAGGGCGTGCAACACAATATAAGTATAGCTTGAAAGGCCCGTGGAGACTCGTCGGCCATGAAGGTGCGCAATGTACATACATTCTCATTTAAAAAACCATGTTGTGTTGTCTTGAAGGGCTTGAATAATTGTTCAATTTTCTTCGGTGTTTTCGTGCCTCTTTACCGACATTGATTGTGTTTTCTTAGGTTTGAACTTATAAATAGCTTCGAGGGTGATTGGAAGAAGTGCTTTGTAAGTTTACCATAGAGGGATGTGTATTATGTGCAGAAATACCAACACATATCGGTAAGCATGCATATGGTTTTCATTAGGAAAAAGCTAGTAAGCAGGTGAGAAACCTGATACATGAGATTGATGTGGTAGAGAAGATTTTTTTGTTTCTTATATTTTTTGGGGTGCTAAACACGAATCCGGAGCTTCCCACCAAAATTTCGTTGCGGTACAATGTCGAAATTGCGAAAATACCTACATTTTCGCTGTTTTCCCATTTTTTGGCCCCTAACTGTGAAATTGTTCATTATTGCGAATAGCTCTCCATGAATATGTTAGAGGGCATATTATTGTGCGCCCAGAAACATAAATATTACAAATCCGTTGAGCGGTATTACTACAATTGATAATTTAAAATAGTCATTTGTAGCACTGTTCCTATAAAATTTAATTTTGAAATTTAACTGCTTTACATTTTTGGTCGAAAAATTTGCATTTTTCTAGTTCTTTATGTATTTTGGGGTACTGAGCACGAAAATGTCGCTTCCCACCAAAATTTCTTTTTTTCTTTCTTGCCTCGTTATTTATACCGTTTTCTGGCGTCGAGTAGCTCAGGCTGCGTTGTAGGCACATCACCCGTTCTGACGGTAATGTCTCAGTCTATTTCTACAGACAGCTCGATCTTGGATCGTGTCATCGTCGAGACATTGTTGTTGCTTTTTCATTTGACACTTCTACGGCGTGGAGAAGTTTACATGTGATAATTCTGTCTAAGATTTGAAAACCTAATGTGTACAAAAATCAACCATAATCGTATACTAAAATACTAATTTCTCACAATTTTCTACTTTTGAATATTTCACCAAATTATCTTTGTATTATGACGATTTCCTCTGAATCATTTAAAAAAAATGCTTCCTTGCCAGTGATATGATCCAAGATCTAATGGTGCTTACGAAAACCCTTAATCAACAGTCAATGTTGCGCACACATTCACTGGACCCAACTCAACTTTCCTTGATCCCTTTGGATCAATTCACGACAAGATGCTTATCTGCTTTCGAAAAAGAGAAAAAAAAGCTACAAACTTACGACTCTATGCGGCTAAACAAGTGGATACCAACGAAATCCTACAGGTGTGTAAATCATTCCTTGAACATCGCACCAGACAGCACGTCCTATTCAGTTTGGTCCAATTGAAATCCCATCATGGAATTCATAGCAGAGAATTTCACATTTTCACAAAACTCTCCCCCATTTGACCGGCGACGACGCCGGCCGGTTGTATGATGTTATATAAAATCAATCCCTTGCCAGCATGCTGCCTGGAGGGAAATAAAGCTGGATCACATCATTATACCAAGGTGATAGTATAGTGGTGCGGTCTGCGACAGCTAAAAGACACCTTTAATGGATGTAGGCCAAAGAAGCCAGCAAATTGTATTGCCCTTTACTGCTGTTTGTTTTTTCACATGCTTCTTATGTTGTATGTCTGAATTCCGTACAATTTTCTCTTTTGACCATGATTTATGATGTTTACTCGAAATACGTTCTCAGTTCAATATGTTTAAGTAACAGCCATACCCGGATGAAGATGAGAGTACAGAGTACACTCGGTGAAGTTTGCAATCCAAGTTCTTATGCTTTAAGGAAGCTGTTTTGGGAATATTGTATAAGAGAGTAGACAAGAGCGCCCTATACACTTTAACACTGTATGTTGGCATGTTGTCGAATAAGGTGTTTCCTTTTGTGGGGTGCCTTGCCCTCAGTCATTTAAATTCAAATCATATAATAGAAAAAAGGGGGGGAAAGAGTCCATTAAAATTACATAAATTCCGAACCCGGATCAAATTAAAATGTAGTTATTGCGCGGATTTACAAATTATCATGTCTAGGGTTCGATGTAAGATTTAAGAATTAACACTCAGGAGATTAGGTAGGATATTGAAATGATTTCTTTTAACCAATAGGTAGTCGAAAAATTGGTAATTATATTTACAGATAAAATGTACAGAAGTCAGTCAATTCTAATTGAGATTTTTCTTTTTTTTTTGAATATTTAGACCAGTGGTTCCCAACTCACAAATGCCTGCGGACCCTTTTCCTTGAAAATGAAACACGGAGGACCACATGCATTTATCTAATTTTTTTATTTTCTCCTTAACAATGGGAAATAAAACAGAGCTTGACTCATCATCAACCCCCTTCCGTTATAGGAAATTCTGGAAGCATGCATTTTAATTAATTAATTTAAGTTCTTCATAGTTTCCAGAGTCTCCCTGCGGACCACTCACGGGTCTCTCGCGGACCACCTTCGGTCCGCGGACCACCTGTTGGGAAACAGTGATTTAGACAGTCGTTGATAAATTAGCTCTTTTTGAAGGTAGCGAGAAGCAATATATTAACATAAAATATTTGTCATATAGGTACATACTACTCCAATCAATAGAAACGAAATAATAGGGGTTAGCGTGCAAAAATTGGGGACTTCTCACATTTCGTGCTCAAATTGACTGGGAAGGAGTTATAGACGGCAAACTGATAAAAGAGCCGATTTTAGATGGTTTTTTCAAGATAGCGGCAGGAGCACAGGGGAAAGTGACGTAAACTTGGATTTTAACTAACCCCACCTGTCTTTATAACATATCAAAAATTTGAGAAGTCCCCAATTTTTGCAAGGTAAAATCTCCCCGTTGATTGGCCAAAAAATAAGTACACCCAATTAATTTTTTTCTTAACATCCTGTATAGTCCAGTACAATTGGTTCAAAATAGTCCCAAACCTAAACATAAAAAAAAAGAATTTTTTTAAGGCCAAATTGTTGAATACACTGCCTAATATACGCAGTAAAAAGTTACACTAATTTGCGCCATGGGTTAAGGGGGGAGAAGGTGGCAAAGGGGTGAAAATTAAGTGTTCTTGCAAATATCTGGAAAACTATGAGTCTGAGCTTGAAATGTCCTGAGGACGAAACAAACTACATAAAATTACCTTTGTTATGAATGATATATAACACTCTAGCAATTTTCGCAGAAAATTATACCTTAGACCCAAATATATTATAGTGAATTTACATTTTTTGAGTTTTACATTTCGCACTGTAACTCTTGATAAAATAGACCCACCGTCATAAGATCTTGTCCATATATTGCTAACAAAAAATTTATTTGATTTGTACCAAAAATTGCAGTGCTCCGACCATTGACGCCCCCCTCAATCCTCCTAACATTTTTCAAAAGGGCATGCCTGTAGCTTCTTTTTAAATTGAGCCAGGCAGATCAAATTTGGTGGGGCGACTAGTCTAGGCTCCATTATGCTCCCCACCAAAAATTATTGCTATCTGATCAAAACTAAGGGTACCCCCCATACAAAGTGAACGAAAATTCTAACAAATTTCACATTTTTTCACTTCTAAATTCTATTTAAAATAGAAAAAAAATTATCTCTTAGAACGTCATTATAACAGTAATTGTAGTCTTCTGAATGTATGTTCAAACGGTTTTACCAAGGCGTACGCTACAAGTATCAAAAAATTGGGTTTGAAGGTGCTAGGTGCTAGTACACGTTACTCGAAATATTCGCAAATAGCCTTAGAACTAGGGATGTCAAAAACCGGCCCATAACCCGGTTTTCGGTTTTTTCGGTTTTTTTGCAAAGCCGGTTAGACCGTCCGGTTTTAACCGGGCTCAAAGTACCGGTTTTCGGTTAACCGGTTTTTCATTGAATTGCTTAGAATTTTAGCAAATTAATGCATACACACTCGTTAAGCTGATGTTCGTATAGAAATATGACTGTGTGATGGAGCCCTAAAAGAGAAACATGTTGAACAAAAAAGATAATCAAATAAAATTGTCAAAAGTATTCATAATGTTTCAAAAATAGTTAACTGAGGTTTGTTGCTAGACAATAGTGCAGTCAAAATATCCCATTTCAGGCCTCCAAATAGAAAAAAATAGAGTAAGGCTATTTTTTATAGTTTTCGAATCAGCGAGCTCCCAGGCATCTAAAACTCATTTTGATAAAAAAAAAATTTTATCGGAAAGGTCCCAAAAAGGACAAAAAAGGATACTCTTTAATCCTTGGCCGGAGGTCAGCATGTGGTGTATCAAATCAAAGGGGACGTCGAGTAAATTACATATCCGGTGTTTGTTTCCTGTTTTAAGGACCCTCAACGGAATAAATCGAGATTAAATCGAAAATTTTTGTGTTATCCATGTATCTTTCCAAAGCCATAACTACGAGAATAATTCAAGTTGTCACTATGTTTCTCACTTTTCCGAATCTATGATAGGTTAAGATTCTACCATTAAATTTGCTAAGAAAAAAATTATCAGAAAGCTCTGAAAAAGGACATTAAAGGACACTAATTACAAACCTTGATTGAAAGTGAGCATGCGGGGTGTCATGTCAAAGAGGACGTCGAGTGCATTGCATATCCGGTGTTTGTTTCCTGTTTCAAGGACACTAAATGGAAAAAATTCGGGCTTAAAGGAAAAATTACGGCTTTGGAAAGATACATATACGAGAAACATGAAAATTTCCCATTCGATCCCAATTTTCTCCTGTGAGGGTCCTTGAAATAAGTAATAAACGCCAGATATGGAATGTACTCGACGTCCTCTTTGATATAACACCCCGCATGCCCACGTTCGATCAAAGTTTGTAATTAGTGTCCTTTTTGAGAGCTTTCCGATCATTTTTTTTTAGCAAATTTAATGGTAGAATCTTTAGCTATTATAGATTCGGAAAAGTGAGAAACGTAGTGACAATTTGAATTACTCTCGTATTTAGGGCTTCGGAAAGATACACGGGAAACACAATAATTCTCCATTTAATCTCGATTTATTCCGTTGAGGGTCCTTGAAACATGGAACAAACACGGATATGTAATGTACTTGACATCCCCTTTGATTTGATACCCCACATGCCGACCTCCGGTCAAGGATTAAAGAGTATCCTTTTTTGTCCTTTTTGGGACCTTTCCGATTAAAATTTTTTTTTAGCAAAATAAGTCTTAGATTCCTGGGAGCCCACTGATTCAAAAACCACAAAAATTAACCTTACTCTATTTTTTTTCTTTTTGAAATGCTAATATGACTGCACTAATAGATGATGTAGATGTTGAAGTCTTTGTGGACACGACGGATGTTGAAGTGGACGCGGATATCGATGTGGACGCGGACGTCGTAGCAACTGCCGATTCGTCTTCCTATAACAATGAACTCTAAATGCACTGATCTGATACACATATACATTCACGACGCACAAAAGATACACGTGTGAAATATCTGCCTTGGAAAGGAAAAATGCAAGGAGCGGTAGTTTGACGAAGCGATGGTTCTTGGAATAATAGCACTAAGGAGAGTGTTCGGAAATACGAAATTTTTCATAGAAGACAAGCAATAAAATTACAGACTGACAAATCAAGAAAATATAAAAATTTTATGAATTTGGAAAGTTTTATTTTTCGGTTTTAACCGGATGGGCAAACAACCGTCCGGGTTAAAACCGGTAGGATGAAAAAACCGAAAAAAACCGGTTAACCGTTTTGAAAGTACCGGTTTTCGGACTAACCGTCCGGTTTTTGACATCCCTACTTAGAACTGGTATCACTTTACCTTCAGTGCTTCAGTGTCAGTAGAGTCGAGAATCCTCTGGCAAAGACCACAATGGCGTAGATTTCGGATTTAAAAATCTGGGCTTAGTACAAATTGCGATTTAAATGTTGATAATGGGTTCAATTATTCCACCCAGGGCCGGATTTAGCGTCTATGGCGCCCCTGGGCAGTAACCAAATAGCCGCCCTGCGCCACTGGTTAAATTTGAAAGTATAGTGTTATACACATGCTAGGAAAAACGTTAGCTGTGCTGTGGTATGTGAGAAGAAAATTTCATATTTTTACGCGAGTGAACGATGGTATTTTGTTTGCCTGACAATATGGTGCTTCCGAGGAATGGGGCCAGGTGAAGGTCCATGGGGTTCGGACCCTTCCCGAAATTGTTTGAAAAGGCATTGAAATTCAGCATCCATTACATCGAATGTAAATTTTCTTCAGAATGTGTTCAGAATGTTTGCTAAATTAAATACCTTTCCACTTTCGGAAATTTTTCTCATTTTTGGCAGTTTTAGAAGTTATAAACGAATAACCTAACCTCGAAAACTAAAATTTTTCGTTAGTGTCATGTGGAATGATTTTTTTTATGTAAATTCTCCTTTTTTTTTGTTTCTGAAGGAAAATTACATTTCGAAAATTTAAACTTACAAATTGTGATTTTTTTTTACCTGTTCAGAAAAAACAGAAACATATTACTGAAAATGTTATAGCGAATGCATCATTTCTAATATCCCAAGTGTGGAGGTGTCCACCTGAAACCAAATTCTGGCTACATCCCAGTTGCTTCGCGACTAATTTTAAGACAATAAATTAGTAATAGAAAGCTCGAAAATGTGTGCTTGCTTTTACTAACTAGGGACACTGGGCCACACACGCAGAATGTGTGGGCGGCCTAAAGTTATTTAAAATAGGTTCAGGAATTCCTTGATTGTTACAGGGATCTGAAGCGGAGAAGGTCGAAACGAAACTAACTCCCGGAGCGAGGAGCGCTTTTTTGCTCGTCGAAGCGGAGTGGATCGACTTGTTTTTGAAAAAAACTCTGCCATCTCCGAAATATTTCAAATAAAAACTACTGAATGGACATTTTAGCCTGATTTATTCCACTTTTAATTACATGTAAGATTTCCACAATATTCAAACGTTTGCGCTAAATTTCGTTAGCCATAATCTTTATTCATATCGTACAAAAGGATACTGTCAGAAGGGAGACATATGGCAAATTTGTTCGAGTGGTAGAAGAGCGATAAAATTGGGCCGCTCCGGATCCCTGATTATTGCACCCAAAAACTCCCCAAGGCTTCCTATTAAAATGGACACTGAAGTACTTGCTAGATCCCTTCCCTTGTTTAAGTTGACGTCAATGCTTTGCGAAAATACTCGGAATGAATGCTAAAAGAATTTTGCATGAAAGTTAAGTACCAACTTTTGTAGATGACTAGAATTTTTTGTAGACTTTTTTCAATTTCAGTTTAGTCTTCGATTGCCCAGTTGCCCAGGTTGCCCATATGGGAAATCCGGCCCTGATTCCACCACCGAACTGTTAGCTCTTTCCAGTTTTAAACTTCTTATGTGTGTACATCTATGTCTGTATATGAAATCGAAAAGAGGTTTGTAGACGAGCTGTATAGTGATTGGATGTCTGCACAGTGCCTTTTCGAGCAATCACTTTTATTTCGCGTGATAGTAATGTTATAACTCAGTTAAATTCGATTTTCATACAACTCGACACTTCAGCCGAGAAATTATTGCATCACATTCCGAAATATTTCTCAGGAATTATGTACGGCAAAGCTTAAAGCTCAAAGCTCTAATACATTTGTATACTATCTAATAGAAAATCCTAAATTATGGTAGACAAATAAAGGAACTTTATTTCGATTCCGAGTCGGTATTCATTTTCGATACACTTTCCTGCTCATTCAGACCGTTTTTAAAGTGTAATATATGAGAAAGTACTTTGTACTTAAATTTATGATTTTGTATTGCCGGGTCGTAAGGGATGATGCAACTTTTTGTATTGCCTCCTTTTTAAAAACCCGAATAAGAAAAAACACTCAAATTTTTTCAACTCTTCCAATATATTTCGGGCATATTTATTGGCCCATCTTCAGGGATTCTAAAAATGAAAAATTTACAATGTTTTTACAATTAAAATCTTAAAAATATCAAAATTAAGGTTTATTTACCTAAGTTTGTTGTGTTCTTTATTCCTTTGTCTAGAATTTGACAAGTTTTGACACTTTGACAGTTTATAGAAAAAACCATGAAAAATAAAATATTGTGGAGAGTCATATGTCAAGAAGTATATAAGTATATGAGGAGTGTCATTATTGCCAAATTACATTTATCATGGACTATGTGTACACATCACAAAATTAATTTAACATAGATCTTAAATTTAAAATGACTAGATATTGTAAAATTAGTAAAAACAACAACAACAATTTAAAATGACTATAGATTGTAAAATTAGTAAAAAATAGAAAACAAAATAAATTAAATAAAAACAAACAAACAAAATGATCGAAATAAACAAATGAAAACACGAAAAGTATTATAAAACATGAATAAGTGTAAATATCACAGATGTGTTCCTCGAAAAAATAAATAAATAACAATTGGTAAAATGACATTCCTTACATTGTACTATACAAAAAATATTTAATTTATCTTAGTCCCATTTTGATCAAATTAAAATAAGTATTCGTATAATCTTTTTTGTCGCTTTTGTCATTGCAAACTTTGTCTTCATGTCGTATTATCTGGTTGACCTCGTGTATCTGAAGTTTCGTTTTATTCTTTTGATTTACTAATATATGAGCATCTTCAAAGTTGAATTGGTGTTTTTTCGAAATAGAATGCTTAGCCAATGCAGATAAATTATTGCTTAATGGTTTTTTGGTATCGTTTTTATGCTGGCCAATACGTGTTCCCAGTTTTTGGATAGTTTCACCTATGTATGTTTGCTCACAGTCCATACAGTCAATCTTATATACTACTCCAGATTTTTCATTTTTGGGGATTTTAGTTTTTAGATTGGTAAACATGATGTTGTTTTTGTTATGTGGCCGCATAGCTAACTTCAGATCCGGAACAAAGTATTTACATGACCGGGAAATGGACTCACTAAGATTAGGTACATATGTTAGTGATGCGTAGTGTAAGGGGTCATTGGTTTGACCTATTTTCGAATTTTCATCTTTTGACAAAAAACTGTAGCATGTCCTCTCAGAATATCTTTTTTGATTTCGCACTTCATTAATCATTTTTGTAATCTTTTTTATCGGGTAATTGTTTTTGATTAGAACCTCTTTAATTCGTTTCAAGTTTTCACGCCAGAAACGTTTGTGGCTTATACGAAAGACCTTATTAATGAAGGATTTTGCCACATTAGTCTTCATATTATTCGGGTGATTTGAAAAATAATTTAGTAGTCGGTTCGAAGCGATAGGCTTATGGTACCAATTAGTTATAATACGATTTTCGCTGGTTCTGTGTAGAGTGGTATCTAAATAGTCCAATTTTCCTTCGTTTTCAATTTCGTAGGTGAATCGAATATATGGGTTATATTGGTGTAAAGTATCCAGAACGAGCCCGATCTTATCTTCCGGTATTGCTGTAAGATGATCATCAACGTATGTGTACCAAAACAAGGGAGTAAAATCTAGTTTTTTGAGCGTTTCATTAATTACATCTTCTAGAACATGTTCAACTAAAATCGGCGCTAAACTTGACCCCATAAACAGACCTTTATCCATTGAATAGAGTTTGTCGTTGTAGCTACAGTAGTTGCAATCTACAAGGCAAAACTTGAGAAGGTTCAAAAATTCTCTTTTAGGTATATCCGTGTGTTGAGCTATATAACGATCAAAGTCTCTGCTAATAAGACTTAAGGCTAGTTCAGTTGTGATGTTTGTAAAGCAATCTGTTACATCAAAGGATATAAGCTTATGATCATTAGGAATGGTGCATCTTATGATCTTTTTTACGAGTTCTGTGGAATTCTTGAGCGCATAATTTGATTTGAACGCTGTTCGTAATATATTTGCAAGAAATTTGGCTGTCTTGTACCCAACAGAATTGATAGTTGATACGATGGGTCGTAGTTTGCGATTTGGCTTGTGTATCTTCATCTGTCCAAATATGCGTGGTGGTATAGATGTGTATGTTTTCAAATTTCTTGCCTGTTGTTCGGTTATAAATTTCCTATGTTTGTTGAATAATGTGCTGATAAGACGATTGTTTTTCCTTTCTAATGACGCTGTTGGATCTGAATTCAATAAAGTGAAATTATTGGAATTGTTCAAAATCTCATCCATTTTCATTTCGTATTCAGTTTTATTAGCGATTATTGTTATGTTACCCTTATCACTATTAGATATATACAGTTCGGGGTGTTGCTTCAGGAAACTTGATGTAATTTTCGCTGCTTTTATTAAAAAATGCTCAATTCTGTTTAATCTACGTTTCGTTTTTATGTGATGAGTTATTTTGTATGTAAGGTGCGAACGCATTTGCTTTTTGATATTTTCGTCCGCAAAGCGAGAAATAATGAATTCAACGTCTGCTACTAAATCTAATGTTGGAACCTTTTTTATGGGCAGAGCGAATTTTGGACCTAAACTGAGTAGCACTAGCATTGGGTTTGGGACTTCTATATCTGACACATTTTTTATAAATGATTCGTCAAATATGATATCATCGAGCGGTTTTTGCTCAATTTGTAAATTCGTGAATTTCTTGTATAGATGGTGGTTGCTTACTTGTAATTGTTGTTTGTACATTGGATGACTTTCGACATTCGGTGGACACGTTTGTCCTAGCCTGTTGATGGTGAAGTTGCAGTCTGCTATTTCGGCTTTCAGTAGTTCAGTGTTAAGATGGTGTAGTGCAGTTGCAACGTATTTCATGGCAGTTTTACAATCTGTCTTAATGTTGATGCGACAGGTTTTATCCTTTATAAATCGTGGTAGGATGTTCCATCGGCGACATTTTAGCAGAAAAACAAGACGAGACTTTTGCTTTGCCAGTTTTATGATATCTGCTAAACGATGTTGTTGGTCGGTGTTTCCGGAATATTGAAGTGATGCATTGTTATCCATGTTGTCGGAGATATGGTGACATCTAAATTTATGATTTTGTATTGCCGGGTCGTAAGGGATGATGCAACTTTTTGTATTGCCTCCTTTTTAAAAACCCGAATAAGAAAAAACACTCAAATTTTTTCAACTCTTCCAATATATTTCGGGCATATTTATTGGCCCATCTTCAGGGATTCTAAAAATGAAAAATTTACAATGTTTTTACAATTAAAATCTTAAAAATATCAAAATTAAGGTTTATTTACCTAAGTTTGTTGTGTTCTTTATTCCTTTGTCTAGAATTTGACAAGTTTTGACACTTTGACAGTTTATAGAAAAAACCATGAAAAATAAAATATTGTGGAGAGTCATATGTCAAGAAGTATATAAGTATATGAGGAGTGTCATTATTGCCAAATTACATTTATCATGGACTATGTGTACACATCACAAAATTAATTTAACATAGATCTTAAATTTAAAATGACTAGATATTGTAAAATTAGTAAAAACAACAACAACAATTTAAAATGACTATAGATTGTAAAATTAGTAAAAAATAGAAAACAAAATAAATTAAATAAAAACAAACAAACAAAATGATCGAAATAAACAAATGAAAACACGAAAAGTATTATAAAACATGAATAAGTGTAAATATCACAGATGTGTTCCTCGAAAAAATAAATAAATAACAATTGGTAAAATGACATTCCTTACATTGTACTATACAAAAAATATTTAATTTATCTTAGTCCCATTTTGATCAAATTAAAATAAGTATTCGTATAATCTTTTTTGTCGCTTTTGTCATTGCAAACTTTGTCTTCATGTCGTATTATCTGGTTGACCTCGTGTATCTGAAGTTTCGTTTTATTCTTTTGATTTACTAATATATGAGCATCTTCAAAGTTGAATTGGTGTTTTTTCGAAATAGAATGCTTAGCCAATGCAGATAAATTATTGCTTAATGGTTTTTTGGTATCGTTTTTATGCTGGCCAATACGTGTTCCCAGTTTTTGGATAGTTTCACCTATGTATGTTTGCTCACAGTCCATACAGTCAATCTTATATACTACTCCAGATTTTTCATTTTTGGGGATTTTAGTTTTTAGATTGGTAAACATGATGTTGTTTTTGTTATGTGGCCGCATAGCTAACTTCAGATCCGGAACAAAGTATTTACATGACCGGGAAATGGACTCACTAAGATTAGGTACATATGTTAGTGATGCGTAGTGTAAGGGGTCATTGGTTTGACCTATTTTCGAATTTTCATCTTTTGACAAAAAACTGTAGCATGTCCTCTCAGAATATCTTTTTTGATTTCGCACTTCATTAATCATTTTTGTAATCTTTTTTATCGGGTAATTGTTTTTGATTAGAACCTCTTTAATTCGTTTCAAGTTTTCACGCCAGAAACGTTTGTGGCTTATACGAAAGACCTTATTAATGAAGGATTTTGCCACATTAGTCTTCATATTATTCGGGTGATTTGAAAAATAATTTAGTAGTCGGTTCGAAGCGATAGGCTTATGGTACCAATTAGTTATAATACGATTTTCGCTGGTTCTGTGTAGAGTGGTATCTAAATAGTCCAATTTTCCTTCGTTTTCAATTTCGTAGGTGAATCGAATATATGGGTTATATTGGTGTAAAGTATCCAGAACGAGCCCGATCTTATCTTCCGGTATTGCTGTAAGATGATCATCAACGTATGTGTACCAAAACAAGGGAGTAAAATCTAGTTTTTTGAGCGTTTCATTAATTACATCTTCTAGAACATGTTCAACTAAAATCGGCGCTAAACTTGACCCCATAAACAGACCTTTATCCATTGAATAGAGTTTGTCGTTGTAGCTACAGTAGTTGCAATCTACAAGGCAAAACTTGAGAAGGTTCAAAAATTCTCTTTTAGGTATATCCGTGTGTTGAGCTATATAACGATCAAAGTCTCTGCTAATAAGACTTAAGGCTAGTTCAGTTGTGATGTTTGTAAAGCAATCTGTTACATCAAAGGATATAAGCTTATGATCATTAGGAATGGTGCATCTTATGATCTTTTTTACGAGTTCTGTGGAATTCTTGAGCGCATAATTTGATTTGAACGCTGTTCGTAATATATTTGCAAGAAATTTGGCTGTCTTGTACCCAACAGAATTGATAGTTGATACGATGGGTCGTAGTTTGCGATTTGGCTTGTGTATCTTCATCTGTCCAAATATGCGTGGTGGTATAGATGTGTATGTTTTCAAATTTCTTGCCTGTTGTTCGGTTATAAATTTCCTATGTTTGTTGAATAATGTGCTGATAAGACGATTGTTTTTCCTTTCTAATGACGCTGTTGGATCTGAATTCAATAAAGTGAAATTATTGGAATTGTTCAAAATCTCATCCATTTTCATTTCGTATTCAGTTTTATTAGCGATTATTGTTATGTTACCCTTATCACTATTAGATATATACAGTTCGGGGTGTTGCTTCAGGAAACTTGATGTAATTTTCGCTGCTTTTATTAAAAAATGCTCAATTCTGTTTAATCTACGTTTCGTTTTTATGTGATGAGTTATTTTGTATGTAAGGTGCGAACGCATTTGCTTTTTGATATTTTCGTCCGCAAAGCGAGAAATAATGAATTCAACGTCTGCTACTAAATCTAATGTTGGAACCTTTTTTATGGGCAGAGCGAATTTTGGACCTAAACTGAGTAGCACTAGCATTGGGTTTGGGACTTCTATATCTGACACATTTTTTATAAATGATTCGTCAAATATGATATCATCGAGCGGTTTTTGCTCAATTTGTAAATTCGTGAATTTCTTGTATAGATGGTGGTTGCTTACTTGTAATTGTTGTTTGTACATTGGATGACTTTCGACATTCGGTGGACACGTTTGTCCTAGCCTGTTGATGGTGAAGTTGCAGTCTGCTATTTCGGCTTTCAGTAGTTCAGTGTTAAGATGGTGTAGTGCAGTTGCAACGTATTTCATGGCAGTTTTACAATCTGTCTTAATGTTGATGCGACAGGTTTTATCCTTTATAAATCGTGGTAGGATGTTCCATCGGCGACATTTTAGCAGAAAAACAAGACGAGACTTTTGCTTTGCCAGTTTTATGATATCTGCTAAACGATGTTGTTGGTCGGTGTTTCCGGAATATTGAAGTGATGCATTGTTATCCATGTTGTCGGAGATATGGTGACATCTAAATTTATGATTTTGTATTGCCGGGTCGTAAGGGATGATGCAACTTTTTGTATTGCCTCCTTTTTAAAAACCCGAATAAGAAAAAACACTCAAATTTTTTCAACTCTTCCAATATATTTCGGGCATATTTATTGGCCCATCTTCAGGGATTCTAAAAATGAAAAATTTACAATGTTTTTACAATTAAAATCTTAAAAATATCAAAATTAAGGTTTATTTACCTAAGTTTGTTGTGTTCTTTATTCCTTTGTCTAGAATTTGACAAGTTTTGACACTTTGACAGTTTATAGAAAAAACCATGAAAAATAAAATATTGTGGAGAGTCATATGTCAAGAAGTATATAAGTATATGAGGAGTGTCATTATTGCCAAATTACATTTATCATGGACTATGTGTACACATCACAAAATTAATTTAACATAGATCTTAAATTTAAAATGACTAGATATTGTAAAATTAGTAAAAACAACAACAACAATTTAAAATGACTATAGATTGTAAAATTAGTAAAAAATAGAAAACAAAATAAATTAAATAAAAACAAACAAACAAAATGATCGAAATAAACAAATGAAAACACGAAAAGTATTATAAAACATGAATAAGTGTAAATATCACAGATGTGTTCCTCGAAAAAATAAATAAATAACAATTGGTAAAATGACATTCCTTACATTGTACTATACAAAAAATATTTAATTTATCTTAGTCCCATTTTGATCAAATTAAAATAAGTATTCGTATAATCTTTTTTGTCGCTTTTGTCATTGCAAACTTTGTCTTCATGTCGTATTATCTGGTTGACCTCGTGTATCTGAAGTTTCGTTTTATTCTTTTGATTTACTAATATATGAGCATCTTCAAAGTTGAATTGGTGTTTTTTTCGAAATAGAATGCTTAGCCAATGCAGATAAATTATTGCTTAATGGTTTTTTGGTATCGTTTTTATGCTGGCCAATACGTGTTCCCAGTTTTTGGATAGTTTCACCTATGTATGTTTGCTCACAGTCCATACAGTCAATCTTATATACTACTCCAGATTTTTCATTTTTGGGGATTTTAGTTTTTAGATTGGTAAACATGATGTTGTTTTTGTTATGTGGCCGCATAGCTAGTTTCCTGAAGCAACACCCCGAACTGTATATATCTAATAGTGATAAGGGTAACATAACAATAATCGCTAATAAAACTGAATACGAAATGAAAATGGATGAGATTTTGAACAATTCCAATAATTTCACTTTATTGAATTCAGATCCAACAGCGTCATTAGAAAGGAAAAACAATCGTCTTATCAGCACATTATTCAACAAACATAGGAAATTTATAACCGAACAACAGGCAAGAAATTTGAAAACATACACATCTATACCACCACGCATATTTGGACAGATGAAGATACAC